>CM077913.1:25000000-26250000 GCA_039766575.1 Serrognathus titanus
AGATTATATTTAAACTATTAATAAATTAATCGGATTCAAAGCAATGAAAGGAAATCAATATTAAATCAAACATAAAACAAAGTCACCAAGGTGGTCGCCTAATTCAATTACCAGAGAATGTAACCGCTCTAAAATAAGAACTCAAAATATCAATGACATTCAAGAAATAATTGCTAGTGAACTTACTACATCATTCTGTAGTTTAAGGGGGTTATTCTCAGCAGATTTGCAACGGTGGTACGTCCTTAGCAACTGATAAGAAGCTGTAATCTCGATAATGTTCGGTAGTAACAGGGTACAACGTTGTACAGCTTCTGTAATTCTCGGTAGTAAGAACACATCAAGTTATAACTTGCAACTCTGATTAGAATGACCTCCTAATACACCAAACAGATTTTTCCTTTTCTATGGAATTTGTCTTAACTTAAAAAAAATCTTTCAACTGTTGTAGACGAGTTTCAATTCCCTGATCATGCGAAGCTGATGGAATTTTGTGACTAAATAAAGATGCTTTTTAGACGGTCCTAGTTACCGGCTCTTCACCTTTAATATTCTTAGGTTAATATTAGATGTTAAATAAAATGTATGTTACCAAAAACGTCACTTCTTACTAATTAAACTATGAAAGTACATGTGATTCCACTATATTACAGCAGAAACTGGGCAAATTAATGAGTTAAAAAAATATACAAAATAAAATACAAGTTCCTTGAAGGTTTTATTTGAGCTGTATATACTTAGGATTTGAGATGTATACTTAGGATTCAGGAAATACTAAAGATAATCTCTTAGATGAATCAGCATCAATTTTGGCTTCACTTTGGAACAATAATGAGGCAGTTATGCCAACAATAAAATTAGAGTTTCGGTGCAGTTTTAAAGCGGATCTTCAATAAGATCGAGGTTCCAGAGTAGGTACATATAATTTCAATAAATTCCATTACATTATATTTTCAAATAAAAGAAAAACCGTTCCTCATGTTACATTAAATATCAGTTGCTTTAAAACCCATTTATGCGATGAATGTTATTGGAACCTAATTATATCAGACTAACCTAAATTTTATTGATTTTAATCTAACAAAAACGTCTAGCGCAGGTGAAAAACGAAAAATAACAGTCCGACAAGGAAATAATTACAGCAGACCTAATTCTGACACCACAATGTTAAAAGAAGTGGAAATTATTCTATTTTAAAAATTCATGGGACAGCTTCTTTTCTATAAATCGAATTAACTGCAAGTAGAGGCAACGTTGACAAGTTAAATAATTTCTTTATGTTTTGTATTTATTTGGTCTTCGTTTGCTGAAACTTAGAAAATTAATTTTTGCAATTTTTAGACTCTTATGGATTATAGAAAAAAATATCACCTTTATATTTATTTCTGGGACCATCTTGTATAATTTCAGGACAAAATTTATTGTCACCAATACATTAAATAACTCTGATGCACACTTATTATTATTTAATTCTGAAATGGTGTCTCCCAAATTTTTTTTTTTATAAAAAGGTAGTTAATTGACTGACCAATGGCTGTATAAAAGTTTTTTCTTATGTTAGCAAAATTTGTCATAAGTTCAGTAACAACCAGTATAAAGCTAAAATCAATTAGTTTTAACTAATTTGATTTTTTAAAAATTTTAATTGAAAAAGTTTTTGCGACTCAAACATTTAAATATTTCTTAAAACAATTTATCTTTATTAATCTTAGGTTAAACTCAAAAGGGCCCTGAATTTTCTTCTTTTAAATTAAAACACGTATAGTTTCTTCATTATAGAATAACTTCTTCAGAACTGTTGATGTATTTGCTGTTCTTCGCACTGCTGTTACTTCGTAGAAGCATAACTTTGTTTTTGAAATCTAATAATGGCTATTCAAAAATTTAATTGTTTTTATTGTATTTACATTTATTTAAAAATTGTCTCCATTTAATGAACAGTGCTATTAGAATTATGCTATTATCTGTTACACTTAATGTGCAGAATGGAAGAAAAGCGCCTGCAGTTATGCAATCAACTGTTCACAGTAGATATTTGTATTGCCTATGTATGTACTTTGATCCGAACATTCCCAGCAAAAATAATCTCTCTTGATATTGTTGGTACATGTACATCACGCATCAATTTATATTATTTTATGTTAATTTTATTCACAGGAGTTAAGTTCAGATCTTTTTTAAGTTTAATGCTGTCGCAATTCATAGTCGGACCAAATGTATTATTACCCACACCTTACTACTAACATTTGCCAACAAAAGATTAGATTATGGTAAATTTCACTACTTCCTTTCTAGGTACTTCCTTTATCGGACGTGCCTAGTTTAACCATTCTTTGCACGATTTGCCAGAAAGTCACATATGTATTCATGACGTCACATTGACATCACATATAGCACTTGCAGTGAGAAGTGGTGCTGTGCTAAAAACGGATTTGTAAGGAATTTTAAATTTGCTCGCATTCTCCGGTAATACCTAAAAAAGATAGCCGCTTCATCCGTGATCCGTCCAAAATACGTTTTTGGCGCGGTGTTTTTTTGTTTGTTTACCTGTGACCAGTGTACCTAAAACTTTTCAGTTGTTTCGAAGATGAACGGTAAGTTTTATTTTGGTTTTGCGTGTATTTTTAAACTCCTCGCTCGAACTCGGCAACTTTCATTTTTGTTTAATGTCGCCGTCGTCGCCGGGAATGACCGGCTTGGATCAGGAAACGTTCGTAAAAAAATTGGCTTCCTGTTCGAATAATTCTTTTGGGTGTGTGTGGTTTTGGCAGGGCTCCATTTTCACTGTAATAAGCTTGAAATAATTTCGGGTAATTTTCATGTAATCGTCGTCGTTATGGTTTCCTGGCATATTCTGGCACAGATTATTTCACTTCTTGAAACGGTGTTTCAAATTCGTAAATTTTAGTAAATGATCCATCGTCTCTAATAGAAATTCTGTTGTGCTTTCCTATTTTAACATTGTGCAAATATTTAATTTCATTCAGTAATCACAATTTATCATTTTTGTTCTGCTATCTAATATTTATTATAGTTCTTCCTGGAAAAACGTATGATGTTAAACATTTATTTTTAAAACATAGAATGTCATTACAAGCATACAAGCATTTGCCTTACTAAAAACACTGGGTGAATTTAATAGTAGTGTAAATATTTTACACAATGTCAATACATTTTAAGAGGATGCAAAATATCGAATTTGCCCTATTTATAGATTTTAAGAAACATAGGATAGAGTTGTTATGTTTTCAAATTAATTCTTAAACACGTCGGGATATCTCAAAAATGGTGCAATTTAGAAATAGGAAAATGTATTGCATTTTTTTTATTACGTTAGAATTCAAAAACGCAACAGAAAAATTTACCGTGCCATTAAAAATAAGCAAGTTGATATTGACTTTCGGTATAACTAGAAATGACTGGAGGTCAATTTAATTTAATTTAAGAAGCTCCCCGCAAAACATGTAGCTCTGTCCCAAATTCCAATTTTATTCTAAACTGTTTCCTTGAAAACTTTTAATGAACGGTTTACGTGAATAACTCTATATATTTTATGTAATCAAAATAAAATGTATAGGGTGAGCCAAATTCGACACCTATTTTTAGAAGAGTTAGACAAAAACTCATCTCGGCTCCTGGATCAAGATATTTAAGAAAAAATTAATGGTGAAGACCGCATTTCAATATTTTGTACCGCTTAGGAGCTAGAGGGTGTTTTTCTAATTTCTATGATTTCTAAAAGCCTTTATAACTTTACAATCTTTTTGTTTATGAAAATTTTTGATTTCTGTAAAAAACTTCTTTGAGACACTATTTCATCCAGAATTCGTTGCTCTAAATTATTTTTTTCTAGAGTGCTCAATATTCATCATTAATTTTCTCTTAAACATCGAGCTCCAGGAGCCGAGGTCAGTTTTTGTCTAACTCTTCTAAAAGTAGGTGTTTTCTATTAAAAGTCTGGAATTTGGCCCCCCCTATACAGTGTTCTTTTCACGGATTTCCATTTTTTTGTTAGATTATTAATTTATTTTTTATAATATTTTTTATATTGAGGTAGGTAAATTATTTATTGTCATTAATGGAATTCGTGATTTCAATCACTGATGAGGGCGCTACGATTGTAAACAAAGAAGGTGGAAAGTGATTAATGTTTTGCATAAAGAAACCCTAAAGTGTGCACCAACACCGTAAATTAAATTAGAATCATCTACAATTTTACAATTTAAACATAGAAGGAATAAATTCTTTCTACTCCTTTAAGTTATTACTACAAACCTATTACTCGCTAAGTAGTTTAATTTTTTTCCGGTAAAGGTTTTATTAATTTTTGGAGTCGCCTATATAAACGAAATTGCTCCAAATGCTAAACGTTACATTTTGTTCATTCGGTATAAACTACCAAATTGTAAATGTGACATCTGAAAAAGAAATAGCATTGATTGCCGTAATATTTTTAGAACAATAAATTTTCTTTTTTATCTTGTAACTTGTTCTTTTTTTACACTCAACGTAGAGGATAGATCTACTGCAACTCTCTTCTCCCTGTTTGTATTTGTTGTTATTCGATTAAGTCCACGGTTGCGGTTGGTACTATTTTTACTACACTAACAATTTAATTAATTAATGTTGTCAACTTGGCAGGCTGACTCTAATTCTTTGGGGTAAAAACGGGATGGGGGTACTATTGTTCAAGCAGAATTAGGGTGTTCAATTTGAACCATTCATTTTATCTAACTTTTTATTTTTAAAAATAGAAATTCGATTAAGTTAGCTAAGATTCTCTGATGATCATGCTGAATTTCTAACCAAAAAAGCAATCTACGCTTTTACACACTGTGGTAGTCTATTGTAATGCTGGATACCAATATAGTAAGGAGTTTTTTCATATCGATAAGTGCTATGGGGTAATTCTGAGATCACATCTGGCCTGTGTTAAGTATTTATGGTAGTCAGAATTTAATTCAAAGTCACTAATATTAGTTTTCATATAGAAGTAACAATTACAAGGGAGTATCAAAATGTAATTTAATGTAAATGTACTTCTGCAGGAATCCCTGTTTTTTAAACCAAATATTAAACGTATAATACTTTTTTGTAGAACAAAAGCCCGTCCAATATTGATCTTGGCTCCACATAATTATGTACGTAAAAATAGGCAATTATAAAATCAAGTTTTCTTCCAGATGAAAATTATGAAAATTAATTAATTTTCGTAAAAATAGGCCATTGCATAGTACATTGCAGTAATACATCTTTAGTTACCTCAAACTTAAGTCTATTGACGACTTAACTAGATCGCAATAGGTCTTTTTTCATGCTTTTTCCAAATAGATTTCCCAGCACAGATCACTGTTCAGCATGAGTCCTAGTAAATTCGCGGTACAACTTAAACCCTGCACAGAGAGAGAATTACCGTGGTTAAAATAGAAACACTGAGTTCAAAATAAGTTTATTTGAATTACAACAATCTTTGAACTGTCTGATAAGTTTTTGAATTGTTCGTCTCAACGTATCTTAAGTGTCACGATACAGCAATAAACGAATCGTCGGCTTAGGTTATTAAGACATGGTCCGAAATGTGATGAGATAAGTCATTGATAAACATTATAAATATCAATGGTCCCAACACTGATCCCTGTGCTACATCTTCGTTCACTACAAATTTGGTCCTCTATTCTTACTGCTATTTTCCGGATTGTTGGAACCATTCCAGGATATTTCCACGAATTCGTATCCACACTATCGAAAGCCCGGGGCATATCCCGCCACATTTTTCTTTTTATCAATTATCCATTTATAAAATTGATGAAGTTCACGGAAGCCGATTTCGTAGATCTATTAACACAAAAGCGATGTTGACAATGTTCCAGGTATCTGTATTCATCTAAAAAATTCATGGCTCTGTTTTATACTGTCTTCTCAATTATTTTGGAGAAAATGCTTAACATGCTAATTGGCCGATAATTCTGCAGTTCTTGTGGATCTTCTTTTTTGTTTACAGGAATAATTTCAGCTAGTTTGAGTATCTCAAGGAAAACTCATTCTGCTAGTGATTCGTTAATAAGTTAATAAGTTAATAAGGCTTACATATTTCACCATTTTTGAGGAAATTTTGTCCGGGCCATAACTGTTTTTAGTTTTTAATGAAACTACTACTGCTTCAATTTTTTGTGCGGTTGTTAGATATAAGAAAAAGGTTTTGCGCTTTATGTCACTTGCGGTACATTTCTTGGAGATGTTCTCGTCATAATGTTCACTCAATTTGGTTGCAGTAATACTAGAAAAATAACGAGCATAAAGTTCTACTATTACTACGGGATCGATGATTTCTCTGTTACCAGTTCGTAATATGATATCATCCTTTTTCCTCTGTCCTGCTACTTAGATTATCATTAATGATATTCCATATTGCCTTCGACTTATTGAATCTCCGGAGTGAGCCAAGATTTTTGATGTATCGGTTTTTATAAGTTGCAAGTTTCTTCATAATATTTTGTGAAAATACTTATAAAAAGTATTCAAACTTGGCGTCAACAGATAAGTGACAATTTGAAGAATTTCCCAACTAATTTTTGCAATGCTGAATAAAATCGTTCCAGATTCGATTTTGATCGCTTTAAATTTTGAAATACGTTTTTATGAAGATTGTTTTCTTCTCATTGCTCTAATATTCTCCACTTCAATATCTGTCCAAAGTGATCGGAAATATGAATATTGAAGATGTAACTCTCAAAGTCCCTGTTAGATAAATTGGTTACGATGTAGTCTATACTCGTGAAAGTAGTTAAGCCATTTATATTTGTTTGTTGCCGGGTTGGTTTTCTTCCTAATAATTTTTCAATTGGGAAGAGTATATCTACCAACTGTTGTAGTTATTAAAATACTTTAATCTGTCAATGTTCAGGTCTCCACATAAGATTAATCCAGAATAGGATTCCACTTCATGCTTCGAATAATCTCGCCAGCCTGTCAAGAAATATAGGCACATCATCGCGCGGTGTTCGATATATCTGTATATATGTGGAATGGTAATTTTTTTCTTTGCGAATTGCCAATGTCACTGCGGAACACAATAATTCTATTAACAGCGAATTTCTTTATAAGAATTACATTTGTGAGATGATCTCTAACATATATCATCGTATATTTTCTGTGCGGCAGTAGTACGATATTAATTTATAACCAGATATATGCAATGCTTACATAATTTCTTCATTAGCCCAATGTTCGGTTAAACACAGTATATTTATTTTTTGTTTTCTTAACTTCATTTCTTTAATTTTATTGTACTACAATTTATTTTTATAGAAGTATCAGCGTAATTATTACTTCTGCCACTAGTTATTAATTTGGTGGAGCTTTCCATGTTCTTTTGAATAAAAAACGGTTTACTAATAATCCTGTGGGCCATAAGGAGGGAGGGATCTATTGCTTGATAAAAATTGCTATTTTTGGGTGAAACTTTAAAAGATGAATATATATCCGGTTGGTTTGAATTAAGTTGTTTATCAGGTTTTGTGCCTTTATGCAGTCTTGTGATATGCAATATTATTTGTTTCGTTACTGCTTCTAAATTACGATTATCGGATGCAATTCTGTTCCCTACGATACCTTTTGATTTTGTTAATTTTTGCACTATGAAAATATTGAAGGAAACATGTCAATTATTGTTGACATTTTCCGATTTTTGTGGTTCTAGCAGTACATTACAGTGTTTTTCTTTTAGTTTTCCTCTTTTGTCAATTATATTTCACTATTTCCCAAAACTATTTCCTCTCTCCTCTATTAAACAAAGTGCTGTGTTTGTCAAACAATTTCCTTTTTTGGCAGAAGCGTTTCCGTAAATCATAATGAATGCTGATAGAAGACAAAATACCAAAATCTTCAACGAGGGACGTACTCTTATTATCAGAGCAATGAATGACGGTCCAAATAGGACGGCAATTTAATGTATTATCAAACATTCTAAGAAAAATTTACTTGGTGTACAAAATAACCGAGGTGAATATGAGAAGGGTTGTGCATCGCCTCAAAAAAATTTACTCAAGAAGAGCAAGAAGAAATCGCCAATTTGATTGATGAGAATTGCATCTTGACATTAAAACAAATAAAAATCAAATTGTTGGAGCAAAATCCACAATTAGTGATAAGCTTATCGAGCGATAAAGGAATTTCACTATTCTGTAAAACGCGTTTTCTTTGTGCCAGAAAGGCGTAACACTCCAGATACTATCCAAAATAGATTCGACTATGCTGTTCAATGTAATAGAATGATGAAAAAAATTTTTTTTTATAGATGGATTTGGAATTCAAGTGAATTCTAGAAAATCATATGAAAGATCACAGAAAAATACAAGAGCCAGCAAAGTCAAGGCCCAATTAAGAGGCCGTAATTATTCGGTTGCTGCTGCAATGTGTATTAATTCATTATATTTATTTACCGTTCAAGATAGGCCATACAATGCAGACTATTTTAGAGAATTCTTGACAATTTTAATTGCCCGCTTAAGCGGAAATCATATAACAGGCGCATATTTTGTAATGGACGTCAGATTTCATAGAACGGACGAAATTCAACAACTGATAAGAGCTCATGACATGTTCCAGTTTTTCTGCCCCCCGTACAGTCCTTTTTTAAATCCCATTGAAGAACTGTTTAGCCAATGGAAAAATAATATATAGAGAAGTCAGCCCACGAATGAAGAACAACTGTATGCAAAAATTCATGATGCTATAACGCAAGAACATTGCCAAAATTATGTTCGACCTATGGAGACATATCTGGGAGATAAAACAGAAATGAAATTTTGAACTAATTCAAATTTATACATAAGTATTGTGTTACATAGTATTAGTATAGTTAGTATTGTTGTTTTTCTGATAAATTGTGTCTTCAACTGTTTGTGTTCTTGTTTATTTAAATTTTCAAAAAGGAAGAAAATCATTTGCAATAACGTGAAAGAGTTTTCACAAATAGTGAATTTCATTTGACATATTAATGTCAACGTGACGTAAATATTAAATAGTTTTGAGAAATAATTAAATACAATTGACAAAAGAGGAAAACCAAAAGAAAAACACTAATTAAAATGAACAATTTTCAACATCTTATACCAAACTTTTTTAAATTTCTTTGCAAAATAAATAATAACATTACGTAAAAATGTTAAACACCTCGACGAGTATGTATTAAGATCATCAACTTTAATCGTGATGAATAATAAAATAATAATCATTATGCGTTTTCGAAAAACGAAACAAATCTGGAATATTTGCGAAAAAAACGATCATACGAAAAATACAGAACTGTCCCATTGAAAACGAGACGTATAGTCTGCCCATAATTTGGTGATTTTGTCACTAATTTTCGGGACAAATATCTCACTAAACCTAGTAAATTCAGACATGCCGAAAATTTAGTGATGACTGTCATAAAATAATTAGCAATAAAAAACTTTTCGACAACTTGTGGAAAACGAAGAACAAATGAACGACGATCGGATTTCTGCCCTTTTTTTTGGAAAAAAAAACAATAATTGAAGCTTCTCTTTTTTTACCGTTGATCCCTTTATTTATTTTTTGTGTCTTTCAGAGGAAGAAAACCGATAATTCTAAATTTACTTCTGTTTTGTTATTTTCTTTATGAAGAAAAAAGTCGGAAATCAATTGGAATTCGTCTTTTATCATCGCTCTGAAAAGTTTTTTTTTATATTCAAATCGTCGATCGTCTTTTGTTTTGTTATTTTTCCATAAATTAAAAAAATTATTAAAACGTACTTTATCGTACAACACCACAAAAGAATGAAATTTTGTAGAAGTACAACAAATTTCGCTAATTCGTTAAATGCAAATCATTGGCATTTGGAATTGACTACTTACTAGATGTTGAAACAATATGAATAAGGCGGTACATTAAAATTGGATTTCACAATCAACTTGAACCAGAAAAATTTATAAAACACATTGAACATTTTAAAGAAAATAAAATAGCATATTTATTTTCTCAGTTCTTCGTGTCATTTTAATCTTTTGATCCTATATATGGTATGTGTACATTGAAAATAGTTATTAGATTTTCATGACTACTATTTAAATTTAAATTAAATTAAGTTAAATTTATTTGTTAATTTTTTTTATTGAATCGTTGTGACGTTGTGACCTATTATGTAATTTTTTTTTCACCTACGATCAACTTTCACTTACAAATTACATTATTTTAAGCATGCCGTAATATCGACGCACTTAAAAAAACAACTATTTCTTGTGACATTGCGTTGTGTTGAACTAAAACTCTGTGTGAGCCCCTAGCAAACTGCGTTTTTTTTATCAACAGGTAAATTGGAGGACAAGCTTCGCAAGTACGAGAAAATCCCGATGTTCGTGGTAGAGTACCATCATGATGTCATACCATATATTTACCGTAATATCGGGTCCAAACACCTTCCCGTTGAAGGAATGACCTTCGTGCACCTCGATTCGCATCCGGACATGTTGATACCAAAGACCATGCCGGCAGAATATGTATACGACAAGGCAAAACTGTACGATGAGATAAGCATTGAAAACTGGATGATGCCAGCAGCATATGCCGGTCATTTTAAAAATATCCTCTGGATTAAACCACCGTGGGCCAAGCAAATAAACCAAGGACATCTAGAATTTTTAATAGGAAAACACACATCTTCAGGAAATATAAGGCTTAATTGTACAGAAAATTATTTCTTGTCAGAGTGCCTTTTTGCTGGAGAAGAAAATCTCGAGAATACTAAAAATATTATTTTGGATGTGGTGACTCTCGGAAAACAAATAATTAATCTAGAAGACGATTTTCAACAGCTGTTGGATGTTTTAAACAAAAGCTTAAGTGCAAGTCCTAGCGGATGTTATATCTTAGATATTGATTTGGATTTTTTTAGCACAGGCAACCCTTTCAAACAAATTTACTCTAACGCGAACTTATACGACCATCTCAAGGAGTTATACGTTTTTGTACCTCCGCAATCCAAGAATTTGGAAGACATTATTCCCACGATTACCGCACGAGAGAAAAATATTAATGAGCTGGAAGTGTTGTTTAAATATTTGGATGAATTTAGGACTTTGCCTGAAACTTCTGAACCTACCGATTTGTATAAAAAAGTATCCAAACTTCAAGAACACTTGCTGAGGTTTTACCAGGACGAAGAAATCGATTACCTCTTAATTCACGATGCGGGTTGTACCTGTGATGATTCAGAGTTGCCCCATCACATATCTACCAATGAAGAATTAGATATCATGTTTCAAAGTTTTAAGACCTTTTTGGACTTGTTGTATTCTCCACCGACTATTATTACTATTTCACGGTCTACCGAAGATGATTACACTCCTCAACCGGACGTCGATAAAATACAAGATAAAGTAATAGAATTTTTGAGCAATAGATTTCAGTGCGATGAACCTATATTAAAATATCTGGAAGATATAAGTGATGAAAGTGGGCGGTAATTTGCTGTAGTTGATTGTTTTTTTGTAAATGTTTATCTCGAAGGTATTTTTAAATTGACTGTTTATGCCAATCAGACCGCGAAACTATTCTGCGAGTGTTCTTTTTATAGTTAAGCAGCATGTGTTCCTAAAATTTTGGAAACGGTTTTTGTTTAATTGTGCTTATGACATTAACAAGTATTATTAAGTTATAGAATATTCGAATGTTTCTGTTGAGATATTAAAAGAAATGTTTACCTTTTAACATGATACTTCACTAATAAAATTAATTAGAGCTAAAGTTTATTTTGTTTATAAATTCCCTTGCAATTTATTGTTGAAATTACGACTTTAGATTATTTTATTTTGAAATACTCTCAAAATAAAATATAAGCAAATTTTTTCTTGATTTAGTTATTTTAATTGAATTGTAATTGTAAGAAATCAAAAGTCGACGATAACTGCCAAACATATCATTAATTTAAAATTTTACGTTTTTAATGAGCTTTATAAATAAACATACTGTGTGGAAGAAAAGTCCAATATATATTAAATATTCCAAAATAGTATATTACAGCATAAGAAATTTATTAAATGACTCTAAAACGAAATCTAGATAATTGCAATGAAAGATTTAAAATTTATTATGGAAAGAAATTGAATAATACACACTATGCCTTCTAAAATACAGTATTTTGCAAAAAAATTCGGGTTTTCCTTTTGAAATTTTCACATTTTGAACTGACTAACTGACGTATTGTTGATCAGGAAAAATTAATTAATTTTAAATAGTTAGGTTTATTTTAATACCACATCTAAAAAGAAAATATTTTTACCTACTTTTTGTACTTCTAATTTTCCTACTAGTTAGAGAAAATAAAAATTAATTGATCAATGTATCAAAATAGTTCAACTTTTGTTTTGACTGAAGGTAGCCAACCAAATTTTTCTTTCTATTAAAAAATATAGAAATTATTTTTTTAACTTCCAACTCAGAATGGTTGAACGATTTTGAAAAAATTAGAAGGTTAAGGCATTAATGGAGAATGGAAAATCAGTATCCAAGAAGATTGTTAAAAGAAAGGATTCAAGAAAAAGTACAGCAAACTCCAAATTTCTAATTACATGTTATTGTATCAACTAAATCTCAATAGAAATTATATTCATTTATGAACCCACTTTGACGTTTAAATCAAAACAATAGAACACAACAGCATATATATTAATAAAACTCTGGTTCGTATCCCGCCGCTTTCTTACCGAATGAATAGATCAATCCTATTATACGCTACGAACCAGCCCTCGCATAGGAATTATAAAATTCTCTTTAGCCCTCCTCGTCTCGACGTATATCGGCGCAGACGTCCCTTTAAAAAATCCATTGGAATACGGTTGGATGAACTACTGCAGAGAATAAACTATCGCTTTCCTGAAGTATTACATTTCCGTTTCAATAACCTACCGCCCTGGAAGCTACCACAAATCCAATCCAGACTAGACCTTTTTAAAATTCCCGAGGAACTAAGGAATTCAGACATCCTTCGTAAGGGCCTTGCCTTTATACTTGCCCCCTTCCCAAATGCCGACGTCATCTACACAGATGGGTCCAAGACAAATATAGGTGTGGGTACGGCGTTTGTTACAGCGAAGGAACAATATGCTATCGCAATCCCAAAAATTGCATCGATATACACTGGAGAGATGTATGCTATTCTCCATCCCCTTGAAAACAATACTCCTGATTCTCAACGGGAGATCATTATCTGCACAGATTCTTTAAGCTCAATTCAAGGGATTTCCAATCCTTTCTCGCTTGATCCACTAGCTCGAAGGATATTACTTCATTTGGGTTCCGGACCATAAGGGCATTCTGGGAAATGAGCTGGCTGTCGTAACTGCCCATCAAGTTACTAACCCAACCTCCGACAAACCTCTCAGTCAAGCGAGAAGACAGACTAAAAACCCAGATTGTACAATCCTGGCAGAGACAATGGGACAATGTTGTGAACACCTTCCGACTAATTAAACCATCTACGAGATCCTGGTACTTTCCCTTAACACTAACAAGAAGAAAGCAAGTCAAAATCACACGTCTTAAAATCTGCCACACTAAATTTTCATCTACTCACTTGCTGACCGGTGAGCTCCAAACACTCTGCACCATATGTGGACTTCCCTATACTGTTGAGCACATCTTTTTGCAATGCCCTTCCCTCGACCGACTCCGTAGAGTCCACCGCATTAGGGGGACACTCTCAGAGATCTTTGAAAATTCGGATGAAAGAGTAAAATAGGTTCTCTCTTTCATCAAAGCGGCCTTCATCCCTACCTGAATGACGGACCCATTTAGTCGTCATACACCCCTACTGATTATATAACCCGTATCAGCGTTATTACTCATAACTTGTGATGCTTACACTATCTGTGATAAATTGCTCTGTGATACTCCCTCTGTGATATTTTACTTGATGTGCCATCTAACCATATTCTGTGGAACATATTGGTCCCGTGATACCCTGGGCGAATGACCATTGCAGTCGATGCCCATTAAAAAAAAATAATAAAACTCTTTTTAACTTTAAATTTTAGATAGGATTTGTCCGGACTCGAGGATGGCTAAACAAAGATGGTTATGTTATTAACTTTAAACCAGATTTTTGCGGCTCTAGTTGTATGAGAACTAGCCTCATTCTGTTAGAGAAAATAACATTTTCTTCTGGATGAAGTTTCTACATTGAAGGGAAGAGATTTGTAAAGTGGATGTCTTGATACCTAGCAGTCTTTATTAAGCCATCCACAACATGAAGGTTGTCCATTTCTTTGCCCAAACCATTATACCTCCGATAAATTTAACGGTTCACTTTAAGTAGTCTGGACGAAAGACTGATGAAACGTCAAATTTAGCTTCGTCCCTGAATGTTTTATGACCTAGTTCCACAGTTCCTGTGTCCATTAATTTTTTACTTTGTCCACGCTAAACGTCGATTCTGTTAAACAGCAGTCAACGGTGGTTTATCTTTAGGTCAACAATAAATTTGTAATAACATTTTTTTACAAAGACAAATAACGTTATAAAATTTGTATCTGACGCTAGCACGTGGACATAGAGACGTCTTTTCCTTGCGAGAACATTTAGAGACTTAGTGCATGTAAGAGTGAGAAAAATAGAGTACCCAAAGCTCCAAGCGAATTAACGAAGTTGCTTAAAAAATAACAATTGTATTAAAAAAAAAGTTACTACTAAATAAAATGCACAATGTGATTATATTCTTCTTCATTATCCTTTGTTTAAGATAGTCCGTATCACTTATAGGAGAAGCCATAAAAAATCAAATCATACCATCTGGATGGCCATATTGTTGACATATTCAACCCAATCACATGTTTTTCAAAAAATTTCATTTGTCTACATTTTCTCTTGTAATTGGAATATATGCACCATCATGTTGAAAGTTTATTTGCTCTAATCCCTCGACATCAAGTTGATATTGATTTATATCTCTGCCATTATTTTTTTTTCTTCTATTAACACCCTGATTAAGCCAAAACTTAGAAGCTTGTCGGAAAGGCGTGTTTGGCTAGTTTTTTTGTACGATTAATTTACTAAATGATTTTCCCTTTCGTTATAAATCCGAACACAAACCGACACAAGAAAATTCTATCTCTCACATAAAACTCCCATACACAATCTATATCTCCAGTTGTCGAACCAAGCGTCAAGCCCGTCGACGATGGACCCAATCAACTAGGCTATGTAACTAATAAGTTAAATAAAAATGTCGAGATATAACTAATGATGTAAAAGTAATATTTACCTCCAAAAAATTCGGGTAGATGAGAAGGTGTGTTAATGAAATAATAAGCGTTACAGCACTTCACATTTTCATATTTTCTGAATTCACGTATCCTGACAGATGAAACCAAGCTTCATCAATAAACAAGTAATTCTTCATTATTATTTAAATGAACCAAAAATCGATATGGCTGCCATGTTTATCTTCATCATTCATAGGCAACATTGATGTCAAAGAATTTGGATCCCTATTAATATTTTCCATCAACGAAAAAATCAACTCTCATCCAAACTTGTTATAAATCTTCTGCTTTTATTTATTCTTTTCAGGATTTTAGTGCCTGTGATTTGCCATTTATGTATTTCGAACCAATATGATATATGAAGAAGGCATCAAAGGAAAGAATCTTTGCGTGGAAGGTTAAGACGACCAAACTTATAGGTGTTGCGATCGATGACTTTTCTGGATAATGCGTAAGATTATTCATTTATTTGCGTAAAGTTTCGCAGTCGTACTAGACTTACTGGAATGCAATTGAGGCAAAGTCGTTAATCTTTCCATCATAAATAGTCATTAGTGTCATCACCAACTATGTGACATGAGAATCCGCCTCTCTCATCAGTTTCTTCTACTAAACACCTCATTTTCGTTGTGTGGTTTTTACGGTGTAGTTACTGATTGTTTTCGTCCTTGTCGAAAATGTTGGAAAAAATAATATTTATTTCGTTTTTATTTATTAATCGGTTCATTGTCCTGTTATTGTTGCACCATCTTCAGGCCAAATCACTTGTGAATCGAACCACTGCCGGGCGAACCTTTTGCCTGACTTTAGGAGGAGTTTCATCAATCCCTAGAATAGTGAGGACAGATTAATGTCTCTTTATGGCAGGATACTGTAGATTGTATGTTTCGTTTTCTTTCGTTGAATTGAATAGGTTATTTCTAGTGAAACCTAAAATAAAAAAAAAATATAGATAAAGTGATGGGCGGCTGTTTAGGATGCACGAAATAGAAGCGCTTGGGAATGTATTCCATTTTAATTTATAGCATCGATCATTTTTTTATACATCTCATTACAGATAGTAAAGGCCAAAATTTATATTAAATACATTAATCAAATCATAAATAGCCCGGTTTTAGTAATTATACAAAAATATATTTTTGCATTTTAAGGAGCAAATTAACTTGCCTTGTGATCTATTTTTCAAAGTTACAGAGCAATTTTAACTCGATCGATTTAACTTCGCAACGTCGAAATAACACCTGAAAATTTTGCTTTATGGTAAGTAACTTGTCGAGCCTTGTTTAGTCATATTTAGTATACTTATATAGTTATATAAAAATGTGATGCATTTTAAAATGTATGTAATGGATCTTCAAGAACATTCTTTCATAGAAATTAATTTACTTAGATAGAAAATGTATGCTTGTCCTTCTGGAAATACAATCTGGTCCACTGTGCAGTAGAAAAAAGCAGAAATTCCAATCAAGTTACATCTTTTTTTTAACACCTGTAACTTGTGTTTATATACAGCAAAAATCTACATACATACGTAATACCAACGTGGGATTGTTAATAGTGGGCGTTTGTTTTATACAAATCTCAAGCAGCGACATTCATGGATGCTTTTGGTTTGTTTTCTTTTCCAATTCCAAACGTGGACTCCAAATAAAAAAAAAGATCTTCATTGGCTGTAACCGCATTTAAATTGTAACAATTCTTGGCACGATAATCATCGTTAATTCGCCAATTAGTGGTGTATCATGTACGCCCAGGCTCGCTTTTAATTAAACTTTTTAGTTTTATCGATTGCCATTATTTGGAAAATGCAGTAGGTGTCGTCCTTCGCGATCATAAAAGACTAATGCTTGGGTTCAGTGGCAAGTGCGCGTGTGTTGTCAACACACGATTGTGATTCTTGTGTAAAATTTGTAAGTAAAAAGAATAATAATAATGTATTGCTTAAATACCGGGGGCGAGCGGTTTTTATTTGTTGTTTTATTTTTATTATTTGTAGATTTTGTTTCATCATCGAAAACGAGATGAAACAATAGCAGCCCTAATTATTAAACACAATTTTTTATTGTATTTCAAAGGTGATTATTATCTTTATTAATCGTGAACAAGGAAATTTCCGAAATAAGTCTCTAGTTTAATTTTCGATTTTTCAGGGAAATAATTCGAGAGTCTTGGGCATCAAAGTGAGTTTTTCTTCAATTTGTAATTTTCACGTCTCGCATGAAAACACGTGAATTAAAGATCGATTCATTTTAATCTATTTGATGGGTCGTTACATTTTTTACCACCATTTTATAGACTTAGAATTAGGTCAATGAAATATCAAGGTGTTTCCACACGCGATAACATTTTACCTCGGTCATGAAAAAGTGTGTAATTAATTTAATTTAAAATATGAAACAAACTAAAACTAAAAACAAAATGTGAAGTGTACTATTTCGTTTTTACAACTTTTAACTAAGACTATATTTTTGCTCGTGATATTAAAGAAAAGAACTTAATTCATTGTAATGATTAGCACTTCTATTTATCTACGTTGATATTTTTTATAGTAAAATCGTAGTAATCGCAAAAGTTTAACATATTCATGGGAAACTGAATCGAGTTTTTTTTTTATTTTACTGAAGAACTGAGACTTTTTTTTAATTTATGACTTAAACTATAGACAACTTTAAAAACGTGATGTGGAAGCCAAAAAGAAAATGGTATTAGGAGCACGAAACTCCCTATAGAATTGAGGGAAAAATTATAACGTGTACTAAAAGTTTTCCCATCTAGCGTGTTGCTCTCATTTTTCGCATGTTCACGCATGTTCCTTACTTGATCAGTAAACGCCAAATTGACATTTAACCTTGACATAACGTCAACATAACCAATAATTACGATTTATTATGTGTTGAAACCAAAAAAATAAAATATTGAAAATAACGTTGAACGTGAATTCACAAAATGTGGAGAGAACTGTTTATTTCATCACAACTTTCGATGATTCTTTGGGTAAGTTCCTGTAAATCATTAACGGGCGTTTTAAAAAGGAATTTTTTAAGTAGGACTAAACAAAGAAATCCATGGGAATTAGATCGCAGGATGGCGGAAGCTATATGTTTGCCATATTTCTGCTAATTATCCGATCTCCAAAAAACTCTCGAAGGAAATTTAAAGTATCTCCAGCAGCATGGGCCGTTGCACCTTCCTACTGGAAATATCCAAATTGCAACTCGTCATTATGCAGTTGATTAATAAATGGATGCAAAATCTCTTCCCCATATCTAAGTGCCGTTAGTGTGCCATTAAAAATTATTGGACCTATGAATCTTCTCCGACTTAAACCTACCCAAACATCAATTTTTTGTGAATGGAGTGGGGCTTCAATGAAAATATGAGGACTCCAGATCCTTATATTTTGGGAATTAATGTATCCTGTTAAATGGAACTAGGCCTCATCGGAAAAGAAAGTTTTGTCCAACAAATCGTCATTATTAATATTGTTTAAAAACCAATGACATTATCTTCGCCTTGGTTCAAAATCTACTGGAAGCAATTCATACACGGCAGTCAAACGATAAGGGAAGTCCTTTCTTAGAATAGTTCTGCAGGTCCTGACAGAAAGATCAGCTTATTGTAATAGGTGACGGATGGAACTGCGAGAAGCATCAGTCATAATTTGTCTCACATTTTCAATTACCTTATCAGTTCTTACTTTAGGCCTACCTGATACCTGTTTTCTAGCCACACTGCCAGTTTCTCTGAATAATCCTACAGAATACTGAAGTTGATAAACAAATTTGAGGTACAGAAATGCAGTTTCTAGAAATTTTCCCTGAAATTCTGCAATACAATTAGAAATAGAATAGGTCCATTGATTTTTTTGGGCGTTTCGAAAAAAGGATTCAACCATGAAAGATATTTCTTCCAAAGTGAAAACCATTGTATAATAAAATCAATAAAACAATTTTTTTAAAGTTGTCTGTTTAGGGTACGGATCAAGTAAGGAACATACGTGAGCATGTGAAGAAATGAGAGCAACACACTAGATGGGAAAATTTTTATACACATGTTATAATTGGCCTCTGGGAAATAAGACGTACGCCAAATGCTGATAGTAAAACGCACAATGCAATTATTTTAATAAGAACGTAAAAATAGTTACTCCCAATTTAAAAGGAGATAAAGTACATTTTATAGCTTCGAAAGGTTCACTCTGAAGATACATTTTACTCGAATATTAACATTTGAATTATATTTTTACTAAGTATAAACTATTAAACTGGTCTAGCAAAAGAAAAGTAATATCTCTAATTAAGACCACTCCTAACTTTGAAGCTTTCCCAAAATTGCCCCTCACATATATTTTAAAATTCAAGTTTGTTTTCAAGGCAGTTGGTATTCTTTAAAAAAAATCATTTTTTTTATCTTTTATGAATCTAAAACTACAACCAAAATCGATTTGTTTCTTTATTTATTTCCATTAAGTTTGTACACCAAACATTACAGTTGGCGTAAGGTTCCATTATAAAACATTCATTTTTTTTCATGTTTTTATGCAACTGAGGTCGGTCAAAATCGGTTCATGTTTTTTAGATTACTGTAAATGTAATGTTCTCAAGATGCAAAGTGAATAAGATAAGGTGATTACATGCCACTTTAACAAAGAAGCGTTACCTATTTAAAAGATTTATAATGACCTTCAAATGACTTTGACAATACCCTTGAAATTAAACATAAGTAATGCACTTTGCTTTCTGCCTTACATTCAATTAACTTTTACTTAAAACATTTCTTCCGCAAACGATTCCTTCGTGAGGTAATTCAGTCTCAACTTAAGCGATTCGTCCTGTAAAATCACTTTAAAAGATTCAAGGATCTGTCATTAATAGTTTCTTTTGCCATTATTTACAAACAGTTGAGCTGAGAAGCAGCATCATCACCAAGCTTACAAAAAACTATTGCATATTCAAATTCAGTTTTATAAAATTTATAATTTTCGATTCCAAACAAATAATTTTTGTCTTTGACGGAAAAGGTTACCTGGCTGTTATTTTTTTTTATTTTAATAATTATAGATAAACTTTCAAGATGAAACGTTGAAGTTGATACTTTACAATTTTATGGTGACGAATACATTAATTATTGTTTGTAATTATAATGCAGCTGTGTATCCTTGAATTAATGACATAAGTTCACAGTGTTTTTTTGCGCGCGTCTACAAAAACAGGGTATTTAAGTTTCCTATAAATTATTGCTAGCGTCGGATAGTTAAAGAATGCGAATGTTTTTCCACTATCAGCGTTTCTTTCGTATCATAACAATCCAAGCGTATACAAATCAGAAACATCTCAAAAACATCAGAGCATGTGTGGTTTGCATTTTCTGCTACTCCTTCGTAGAATAAGAACGCAGATTATGTTGCAGGCGTAGTTTTGAGTTGGTTGTTCTGAAAGTGTTCTATAAGTACGGCATTTAGTGAAGTGCTTCTCTCAGAATGTATCGATTGGAAACCGCGAGTTTTCCGAACGGAAACTCATGCAGTTATGATTTATTGCAGCGATTTACGTAAGGTTAAGGTGGAGTCTACGATTCCGCAAGTGGCGTCTATTTTTAGTGGATGTCCAGGCTTGCCAAAACACGGTAGTAAGAGTTAGTCATAGCCGGGATCCCTACAATTATCAAAGTTTCATTGTTTTTACCTTCATCTCCTTGTGGTACGCAATAGTTCGTTCCACTCGGTAAACCGCTCGCCCCCCATTGTTCCGGGCACACCCTCCGGTAGCCGCGGATTTAAGCGATTTAATTGCCCTTCCGGTGGTCTTGCTGTGAGTCGTACCGTTTGGTGCTGGTTTAAAATTTTGTGATTTTTGTGCGAATTTTGAAGATGTCTGCGAAGATGCGCATGCGTACGCCCAGTCCCAAAACTGTTACTTTCGATCCATCGCCGCCCACCACACTTACCAGATCGTACAGGAAATTACGGTTCAAAAATTTAGCCGAATGGCAACAATATTTAAGTAAGTATCATAAATTAAAATTAAATTTTTTTGTATTTTTCTTACTGGTTGCAACAAAAAAAAGTTGAGGTTCACTTTGAAATCACAAGGGAAATTATTACAATTACAATTATATGGTTTTTCAATCAAAAATCAACGATAATTTTTTTAAAGTATTATTTTTAATTCGTTTTTACGTTGTATTTTTACGTGACTGTGACAATTCGATTTAAAATTAAATTAAAAAGCTATTTGTTTTCCTTTTGATTCCATCCAAAGAAATGAACTTGTTCTGAAATCACGACTAATAGAATAATTAGTATTGCGTAACACCAGATGTTAAAACTGCAGACACAATCAGAAATCAGACAAATAGACTATATACCATACTTTTTTATCTGAAGTAATGTTCTTGTAATTAGCTTTTTTTGTTAATATTATATAAATAATAATGCATCAAAAAAGTAGTTGGAAAATAAAATTTTGAGCACGTAAATGTAGTTTGCAACTTATTTATTAGTTGCGACGTACCTACATATGTAAATCGTTTTGTTTATTGTTCATCAATATATTTCCCTACAAATAAAAATTGAAGATTAATTAAAAAAGTTTGTTTCTTTTTCTTATTTAAACTTAACATTTAGTATTGCGTTTTTTGTCTTCGTTTCTTTAGCCATACTATTCTAACTAAAACAATGCTTTAGGAAAGATACGTTTATCTCTAATAACAACAAGCCTCCATGAATGGGAACATGTCGAGAGAAATTGAAAACCATAAATTGTCAAGTCAATTTTACATAATGTACCTCATCACAAGGGATTCTTTAACTTTGAAGTAATCATGTTTAATTACCTAAACTGATAAATTAATGTAATTATTAAGAATATCATAATTTACATATGAAGCAGGAAGATTGAATATCTGGCCGAAAATGTATGGAGACATTTTGTCACGTATTATGGCTCAGATTAATATTTATTTTATTTATAAAAAAATGTAATAGTTCGTAAAATAAATTATTGTTCATAGTATAATAGCCAACAGTCCCTTGTTGTTTATCATTGAATCGATTAATTGACTATTCATAGAAGAACGTGTAATTTTATTGAAATTAATTTTTAACTGTTCAATAAAGCCAAATTGAAGAAAACATCACTATTTATGTTTAATTAATTAATTTTTTATATAATTCTTAATTGCAGTATTTTATGTCAATTCATTTATTATTCATGCTATGTGTGTTATAACCAAAGGGCGGCGAATTTTAGGTTTTTGATATCAGAAGTAGACTGTTTGCCTTGAATGAGCCATTTACAAGATGTTGAATAAATTCATAAAAAATAAATGTATAAGTGTTGGGTATTGCAATTACATGTTTTTTTTTCTTACAAACATTCAGTGCAGTACGGATTGACAATACTTTCATAATAAATACTCCTTGAAAAAACAGTTTTAGTTAGAAGTAAATATATCTTTTCCATTAAACGTATTGTAATATTATAAAACTTTGTAAAATAAACCAACAACAAGGTTGCGTAAAAATATTTTGATTCAATAGTTATGGTTTCGATTACTTTAGGTAAAACCTAAGCTAGCTTTTTTTTTATTTTTCTGTTGAATAATTCTGGTAAATAGGAAAAACTAAGCGAAAGCTCACATTATTCGTATCCACACATGTATTTACACATTGTATTTACTTAACTCGATGGATCGATTTCATATACGTAGGTGCGTTTTCATAAACTGCCACGCACTCAAGCGACTTTAATTAAATTGACGGAATGTGCTTGATTATGTTACGTTTTATATTTAGCATCGCCAAGGTTGCTGTTCAATAATAATTAGGTAAACGTCATTGATATTTCAATGTTATTTTTGAGACATATTTCACACAGTCTCGAAATCTTCGACGACGTAACGTCACAGCTATTACAAAGACCTCTTTAAATTATTAAATATACAATAATTTGTATTTTTTTTCCAAAAGAATCACGTTTTTTTTTTAATTTAAATATTTTATTTACAATGATTTAATTTGTTCTTGTTTTCAAAAGAATTAATAAAAAATATAAGTAAAATTTAATTATTTTTTCATAATCTAAATAGAGGCTAATCTTACCTTAATTTGTAGATGTAGAGCACGAAAATGACAGTGAAAATTTTTCGTTTTTGTGTTATAGATACTTAATATGTATAATTAAACCTCCGGATAAAATTTTTATTGTAGGCAGGCTGTACGTATAATGTGATCAATTAAATAAATGTTACCCGTTATCATGAAGGAAAATCCGTATATGAACTTTATAATGTCATTCTTTAAGCAGAAGGCATTGGTGCTAACATTGATTTGATGGATTTCATGGTTTTGAAGACAAACAAAAAATCAAAAAATAAACCGACAATGAAATCTACTAATTCCAACTGGATTAACGATACTGTTGTCAAGGCTGGACGTGAATTGAAAGACTTATGGTGGATTTCACAAACGTTACTTAAATTTAATCAAGGGTTAAAAGTAAACGTTGCTATGGTTACATGTGCTGAAGGTATAGGAATGATTAAAGTTTAATTGACTTTTGTGAAACCAAGTATTACATTGGCTAATGCGAAATACAGATGATCTCCTACTACACGAAAGTTATATTCTAAAAAAAAACTTTACAAACAGTTAATTTGCACGACAAAAAAACAATACTTCAACAATGTAATCGAAAATGCAAATAACAAAATTAAAACAATCTGGAGAATAATAAATAACGGACTTGGGCGTTCAAAACAAACAATGGACATTACTCTTGACACAAATAAAATACCCTCTGAAGTTGCTGAGCTATTCGTTAACCATTTTTTAAAAACTATGAGTCTCACTCTAATGCAGTGGTTTCCAAACTTTATGTTTCTACGGCCCACTTTAAAAAAATCTTATCTTGGCGCCTCCCCTCTTTATTTTGCAAAATAATTAACACATTTTTAAAATGATAAATGGATTATAAAAGTTCTGTTATAAGAGTTTATTTACATTTTCACTTTTCTTTTATATAATATGAAAATTATATGTATAAATAAACTTTTCGCGCCTCCCTTTGCACCAGTCCGCGCCTCCCAGTTTGGAAATCGCTGCTCTTTTGGATCACTTCGGACCTGATCCTCCTTGGTGTTGTACAGTGGACAAACTAAATCCTAAAACTTTCGCCTTTCTTCCGGCAGATGCATCTGAAATAATCAATGTGGTGATGAATTTTAAAAACAAAAACAGCTCAGGTTTTGATAATCTCTCCAGTAAAATGCTAAAAGCAATTATTAATCAAGTTGCATCCACTTTAGTCACATAATCAACAAGTCTGGGTCGCGATAATAACTCCCGTTTACAAAAAAAAAAAAAACGATGTTAGTAATATTAACAACTACCGCCATATTGCTCTCCTGAGCTCAGTGTCCAAACTTCTAGAAAAACTAATGTGTAACACATTAATTTCATTTATCGAATCCCATAAATTACTCAACAATTACCAATGAATATATCAACAACTTGACCAGGGCTTTTGTGTAGCAGGTATTTTTTTTTTTTGACTTGACTCGTGCTTTTGACTCCCTCAGTATTACCTACATGTGCGAAAAACTGTTTAATTATATATATAATTGTAATAAGCATGCGAAAATTGCGTGTTAAAATAAAAAATATTACATCTGCTGAATACGATATAAATGAAGGAATACCTCAGGGGTCGGTGCTGGGGCCCTTGTTCTTTCTTCTTTACACAAATGACATAGTGCACTATGTAAAAGCTTATCAGTTAACAATTTTTGCTGACGATACTTCTATGATATACTCAGCTCAGACTCCTGAGGGACTCCGACAAAAAGTAGCGGAAGTGACATCCAATTTTAATGAGTGGTGTAATAAAAATCAACTCCTGTTAAATGTTAATAAAACAGTATTACTGCGTTTTTTTAATAGAAAGGAGCCCGAGGTGGAGTCTTTTAGTATAAATAGTATAAATTCAGTACCACAAAATTTCATCGACCAACAATTAAGTTGGGTAAAACACGTCGATCACGTTTGAAAACAATTAAATAAAGCTTACTTTACAATTACGCAATTAAAAGACGTCATCTCCGGACACCAACTCCTTAGTGTGTACTTTTCGCTAGTCTACAACCACATGCCCTGCCATGTTATAGCTTGGGGTAACTCAGCTGGTAGCAGCAGAGTGTTCTTAGCACAAAAAAGGATTGTAAGATTAATTTGCAATCTAGGTCCAAGAGAATCATGCAGAACGGCATTCCAAAACCTAAATCTTCTAACCTTTCCAGCAATCTTTATATACAAATCTCTAATTTACACCAAAGAAAATGCCCACAAATATCACACCAATTCATATTTTCACAATTACAGAACCCGCTCGAAAAACTTGTTTACAGTAAAGGAACACAATTCCATTAAATTTGGAAAATCATTCATCCACAGGAGTATAAAATTGTTTAATATGTTACCAGAAGCGATACAGAGGCTAAATCTAGCTAAATTTAAAAAAGATATTAAACGACTCTTGTTATCGAAACCCTGTTATTGCATCGGTGAATTTTTGGTTTGATAATTTTAAATATTATATTTAAATTTAGTAGATATAGGTAGTAAGTAAGTGACGTGTATATCCTTTATAAAGGGTTTAATATCAATAAATGTATGAGTATGAGTGTGCATTTTGTAAGAAAATTGAAATCCTGAAAAAAAAACAAAAAAGTTAGAGCCGTTTTCCTTCTTTTCAAGAACAGAAATTTTCATCTTCTTCCTCGATAAACTTATTCCATTGGTGAAATCGTTTCCTTTGTTGTCACTTACAGCCTCCAATTCTCCCAAAAAAATGTCCAATGTGACTCTTTCAGAAGTTATGCTTATCTTTAATTTATTCAGTTTAAAGAGCAGCCTTCATCCCTTCTTTCATTTTTCATGAGGCCTAGTTTTATGTGCTTTGGTGGACGGTGTGCTATTTTCGGTATCACTAACGAAGAGTATTTAACATTATTTTCGGTAAAGAAAATTCTTTCTGACAAGTCAGTTCTTCACCACAAATTAAAAAGGAACCCAGTGCGGTTTATGTTAGTTTAAGACATTTTGTTTTAGGTTCATACAAATTATATAAAGTTAGTTCTTGTTCTTGCTATAAAAACTAGTTGACTTGTGTGATCTATTATTTATTAATTAAAGAAATTACATCGTCATTAGAATCATTATGAAGCAGCGAAACAAATAATCATAACTAACGAAAAATGTTTTTTCTATAGCCGTGTGTAAAGTAGGTTTAAAGGTTAATTTTAGTTTGTAAAGTGTCACTTTTTAAAAACCATTGCATAAAAAGTAAAATGGGTTTCATTAATTTCTTGAAAACATTTTATAACGTAAATGTAGATTAAAGTAAAATAAAAAAAACCAGAAAGAATATAATTACTAACATAAACAAAGCTGAAAACAGATTTTTTAGCGTGTAATAGAATATTTAAATTACTTACTGACGTTTCGCAGAACTGACTGTTCACTCTATCAAAGCGAATAACTAATTAAAAATATTCTGTTTCCTTTTTCATATAATGAACAAAATTGGACATCTGTTTTAGAAAAAATATTATATACAACACGTGTAAATGTATTCTTTTAATGTGGTGCTACAATTTATTATAGACGACATAGGATGTATATTATCGAAACTGCTTCTTCGAGACCCTAGTTTTATGTTAAAGTAACCTTTGGTATTGAAATTGCGAAAAAATGTTCACCAAAAATTGAAATATGCAGTGTATTTCATATAGACCCAGAAAAGCTTTGATTTATAAATACATTTTGAAGGCTTAAAGGTCTTCTAACTTCCTTGTAATCTTACTTTCTAGGAATAGGAAGAATATATCTTAATTCCCTAAGAGTCGTTGGTTGAGGATTATGATTATCCATCCTCTTTTGCAAACATGTCCCAAACATGTTCTATTGGGTTGAGGTCTGGTGAACATGGAGTAAGCGGTAAGCGATTGATTTCATTGTCATTAAGGACCCTGATAACATTTTGAGCACGATAGGGTCTTGCATTGTCTTCCAAAAAAATTAAATTTTTACGTCCAATTTCATTTCCTCTGGATAGGACTAACCCATCAAAGATATGAAGGTTAGTGCGATATCTCAAGCTGATTCCTACCCACACCATAACACCACCTCCACGAAAGGCCACGACTGGTTGGATGTACTGGGACAAATAACGATGTCCCTGTTCTAGATAGACCCGTTTATGACGACTATCATTATGAATGCAAAAATGTGACTCCTCTGTGAACAAAATGACCTCCCAAGGAGTAGCTTCTTCAAGTCTTTGTTCGGCACATATTCTCTGACGTTTGTGATCCCTTGTTAAAGGAGGCCGCCTTTGAGGCCTGCATGAAGTTAATAGAGCCTCCCACAGTCTGTTTCTTACTGTTTGGTCTGATACTCTAATACCAGTGGCATTGACAAGGCTCTGCATATGCTGTTGCAGTTGCGAAAGATTGTCTCCTGGCCTGAATGATCAAAAGTCGATCTTCCCTTGGAATAGTTAGTTACACGTTCTACCAGGTCTTCTTGCAGCTGTTTTTGTTTGCCTAAAGCGAGTAACTGTTCTTGAGATCACACTTTGAGAAGTGTTAAACATTCGCGATTTCGACTTGCCGGACGCCTCTTTGGTGCATTCTTGCCACCAAATTAGCTTC
Organism: Serrognathus titanus; assembly: GCA_039766575.1. NCBI lineage: Eukaryota > Metazoa > Arthropoda > Insecta > Coleoptera > Lucanidae > Serrognathus > Serrognathus titanus. The sequence goes on from CM077913.1 coordinate 25,027,994, forward strand.
CTCATGTCTTAAATGAACTCTTTGCATTTTGTGGACGCAATACAATACTTATTATTCACAAAAATCAACCAAGATGCAGCGAAAATATTTTTTGGAATTCTTACGCTGCTACCACTTTTTTAATAATTTGTGACAGCAGCCTATTGTGATAAATTTTTAGTTAAAATGGTTTTAGTACTAATTCACAAATTGCCTTTAATATAAAAAGTGCAAAAACATTTTTTCTTAAATGGAAGTACATATTAGGTCAATATCCCTATTCAATTTTTAGATGTTTAGTTAATCCGGTCTTTTAACTTCCTTTTAAGTAACTTGTAAACTTATCGGTCTTGTAAGCGAAAAATCTATCATATAACTGCCTATCAAGTATTATGGATCTCTTTCGTATTAAGCAAACGATTGCATACATCTTTATTGTATTAATCTGTCTTTTAATTTAATGTTCATTTTGGTAAGGAGTTTAAAAGGAAGTTAAAAGAGACCGGCCCTAAATTTCATTTACTGTTTACTGTTAATAAGGCGATACAGCAAAAACGCATTCTAGCAATGAAAGAGTAAACGCTCTAAAAATTTTATAGAATTACGACATTCTGTCGCACACACTTTAACGACCCATGGTTAAATGATTTTTTGCAAGATAGATGAATTTACAAATAACTTAAAAGGAAGATAAAAGACCGGACCTTATAATAATAACTCAGAAACGACTTGGCCAACTCATAATATTTAGGGGTTGATTTGAATATGAGCCTCATACCCAAATCACCTCCTAAATACTGTCACGACTATACATAGTTATTATTTTCATAAAAAAAGAAGTTGATAGTGTGTATTCTTAACCCTTAAAAAGATGCAGTTTTCCTAATAAGCATCCCTTCTCGATTTTAAAATTAGGTCTACCTGATTTCAACTCGTATAAAATGACTCTGAAAATTTAGGTTCATTAAAGAATTCTTTGCCAGCACCAAATTGAAAGAACTTAGAAAGAATTTCTTGATGCCTTTTTAACTCTGTCCGCATTTCTATATTTATTTTGATGAGTTAGATATAGAACGTTTCAGTTTATTTGATACCCATAAAATACTTCACGTTCTATTATGATCATAAAACAGATTGCTATCTGTAACCCTTAATTACACATTATTATAAGTCGCTAATATGTAAAGTGTGTAATGAGCGGTCGAATCGCGTTCCTAAAGATCGCCAATGTGAAAGCAGTGTAAGTCCTGAGAACATAAACAAATGTTTGGTACTTGTAAATAAATTTATCTGGAGCAGATTATAGTACGTAATAAAAATTTTTATTGCACTAAGAACGTACTCCTTGCACTAGTGCGATGGAAACCTACATTTGTCAGGGAAATCAGGTTTGCAAAGGTCGACATTTTATACGTTCGTAAATAAAATAATTTTATAAAACGTGAAAATTTCTTATGCAAGTGAAAGACCAAACAAATTAAATACATTCCGTACGTTTATAGAATTAAGCGAAGATCTCTTAGAATATAGTGTGGCGAATTACTAGTTTAATTTTGTTATTACTAAACTTTTACGTTATGATAATTAAGCACATTCCATACAACACGACGCGACGTAACGAAGGCCTCCCACAATATTTAAGTTTTTATTTTGACTTTTACCTTCAGAAACAATTATCAAACTTAGATAGCAAGTTCTGTGCGTACAACACGTCTTCGTTTAAGAAACTCAACATCGCACTGATTTTAATTATCGCATTTATTTTTAGCGTCGGTTTAATTCTTTAGTTGTTACGGCACTGCATAAACAATCACGAACTATTATTTCAGCGCGGCTCATGCTATTAAAGTCATTGTTCGAAAACGGGGGTATACTTAAAATATGCGTGAAGTGTAAATATGCATAAACATTGCATAAATCCCATTTGTTATCTTTTCGCTAAGTGAAATCATTCTGTTTAAAATAGCCGCACATCCTCGGTATTGATAAGGAATTTCTTCGATGTGTTAGTAATTCGTTTCCAGTCGAATGACTTATTAGTGGACGCGGTTATTATCAGTGTGACGACATTTCTTTCACAGGTTGCGGTTTCTCACTCACTTAATATTACACCCTCGTTTTGCTTTTCGGTTAGTCATTCGAAAATCAACGTCGGTATCGAATTCAAGTGTGAGTGCGTGCACATTTTTAACATTGTTTTAGTGTTTCTTGATTGCTTTTTGTGATGGCTACGGTGGATGTTAGAGAATCATTCCTGAAATGCAACGAATTACTAGAATTAAGTAAGACTTAACATATTAATTACGTACTTCGTCATTGTTTTTTTTTTTACAAAGACCCAACCAAATACAATTCAATTGATATAGTGGAGTTAAATAATCGTTCTTAAAACGTCATAAGTTAGTTCGGAACTTTTGTTTGGATAACATAAACACATACGTTGACTCCTTGTTCGAAATTAACCGAATACAATATAACATTCCGAACATTTACTATTTTTTTTAAGAAAGAAAGTGAAGTTTAATCAAGAATTATTAAAATATCTTTAAAAATGGCCGAATCATAAGAGTTCAAAGTTGCGTTTTGTGACAATAGTTTCCTAGCGGCGTGACGTCATTTGTCCTATTTGGCACGTTTTACAAATCCCACTTTCATTTCAATATAAATACACATGTAATAAACAACAAACAATGTCAAATATGTGTCAATTTGAATGAATATTACCTTTACGGAACTGTGTGACCATGATCAGCCGTGCAAAGAAATGACGTCACAAGCAAACATGACCACTTTAAAAGCTTATTTCTCTGTTATTTATCGTTAAATTAGAAAAAAAAAATTAACCAGTCAGATACTTTAGGTCTATATTTTACTATTATTTAATATTTAAACAAATATTCTTCATTCTTGAATTACAGTGTAGTTGATATGGATATTAGATAATAATTATTGAATTGCACGAACTACAAGAGTTTAGAGAGAATTTGTAACATTAATTTTCTTATCCTTGCTACAATTTCATTAGTACAACCAAGAACCTTCGTACCTGTTGTTTTCATTTGATGGTTGAAACCTAGTCCGTTGCTGTGACCGGTTGTGAAACAGTTTTATAATGCGTTATAACAATTAAGTAAGAAATTATTTTAGAATTATATCACAATTCTATTTTCGCAAAGCAACTTTCATTTTAAATTTGGTCGATTCCTCAAGCATCCTCTGTACAGCATGGCTACCTTGGATGGGATGTCTTATTAAGTAGCAAAATGGCTGCAATTTGTTAATCCTAATGCAATAGTAGATCGCAGTATATCGCGATCCCAACTTTTGTTAAAGATAATACTGTTTTGCAACACTTAATTTTAATTTAATTTATTCCGTAGCCCATTTCCGATACTCAAACGTTTGTCATTTTAAACGCCACAATATATTCAGAAATGTACGAAAATTCGTTTAGATTCCATACCTGAATCTATTTAAATTACCATTAGCTCAAAGATCACTGCAAATTTATTATAAGGCACCTACACCTTCACTTCTTTTTTTTATTTAAAAGTTTGATCAAAATGAGTGCTGAATTTCATGACTTTACATAAATGCTCACGAGCATATACAGGGTCCTTCGAAACTTCATGACAAAAAATAATGGCGTGTTGCACACGAGATCTGTGCATAAATGCATCTAAATAAAAACGGAAAAAAGCAAAATAAAACTTACAGTGCCGGATGAGTCACAATAAGTGTTCAAAATTCCTTCCCTCGGCCACTCGTAAACACAAATCTGCCCGGCGAAGTAATGATTCACAAGCGTTATAAAACATGTTTTGTTATCGAACAGAGAGAAATGCGGCGTTAATACGATCGTTCAATTCTTGGAACGTACTGATTTCTTTTTCGTATACCAACGCTTTTACGTGTCCCCACAGATAATAATCTAGCGGATTTAGATCAGGAGAACGTGCAGGCCACCTGATTGGCCCGTTTTTTCCAATCCATCTAACAGGAAAAATTTCGTCGAGGTGAGCACGTACTTCTCGTCGAAAATGAGGTGGAGCCCCATCGTGCATAAACCACATCGTTGCTCTAAGATTTAAGTTCACATTCTCGAGAAGTTCCGGTAGATTAGTTCGTAGAAAATGTAAATATTGGAGACCATTTAAACGGTTCGGTAAGATGAACGGGCCGATTAAATTATTGCCGTTTAGGATACCTGCCCACACGTTAACAGAAAACCGTTATTGGAAATGGCCGCGACGAATTGCGTGAGGGTTTTCCTCAGCCCACAAATGCATGTTTAGAAAATTGCACACCCCATCTCTGGTAAAAATAGCTTCGTCGGTAAACAGGACATTATGAACAAAATTCGCATTTGCCTGTTGTTCCTGCAGTGACCAACGACAAAATCGTATGCGTAGAGCATAATCGACTGGTAGCAAAGCCTGAACTCTTTGAATATGGTACGGATGTAATTGTTGTTTGCAAAGAATGCGCCAAACAATGGAGGACGATAAACGCGTTTGTCTTCAGATATCACGTACACTTAACGAAGGATGTTCCTCGATAAGTTGTAGTATTTCTTCTTCTCTGTTTAGGATGCGTTGTGGATTCTTTCGTCCCCCACCTCTTCCGCGACGTGCCTTTAAAGTTCCAGTATCCCTCGCTTTTTGCACAACAGAGAGAAATGTGGCACTGGTTGGCAAATGTCGGTTTGGAAAATGCTATACATACAAACGCCTTGCCGCTAATGCGTTTTGCCCACTTTTACCGTACACTAGAATCATGTGAACAATCTCACTATTTGTAAATTCTGCCATTTTTTTTTAGTAAATTTCCGTGCAACCACCTCAACGTACACCTTCAAACTATTCGTCCCGGCCGGCGATGACTAACAATAAATTACATCACTCATATTCTTCGTAAACATCATAAACTTAAACCAGAGATGTTCAAACGGTTTACCCGTTCGACAAAATTATTTATTTTCTCGAAAATTTAATAACACTTTGTTCAACAAAAAATGGTTCATTCTATTAATTTTCATGCAAACTTTCATTGTTTAATTTATTTTCATGAAGTTATGAAACACCTTGTATGTGGGTGTGTCTATAGATTGCTAACGACAGCCAGTCAGCAAATATAATTGGTTCATTCTATTAGTAGAATGAACCAATAACGTCTAACGCGAACTGCAATTATATCAGTTTCAGACGTGCAGTAAATAAATAATCACACTGTAAATAAGGTTGTTTGTCTCTTCATATATTTACTATCTTATTTGTTAGATTTGGCGTGTTTGTAGAATTATTTACTTCTCTGTTTCCCTATCTACATATCGCTGTACTAGAATGATAGTAAGTTAACTTAAAAATGGTAGTTTAGAGTAATCGTCGCCTGAACTACTTAGCAGTATCTAACTGTTTCGCCAGATCGAACATCACTGAAAATTATAAAGATTGAAGTTATCCTAAAATCAAAAATTTTAAGTTATCTTACTATTATTCTAGCACAGCGACATGTTTAGAAATACATACCGTAAAAAAGAAAATTCTTTATTTCGCAATTAGTTTTAAGTGATTAAAATATATCGATACATGTTGAATAAAATTGAATGCTTTATTTTTCAATTTTAATTTCATCAAGAACATTGTGACGAAATACATACATATACCGGGTGTCCACTATGATTACGCATCATAGGAATTTCAATGCAATGTTTTTTAACTCTAAATTCCTTCTTAAAATAAACTTATTATCACTGCCGCTATACTTTCTTACAAAGCTCTTAAATTAGGAAAAAGCAGCTACTTTTTAATTGATCATGATTGTGACAAAATTTAAAAATCAACAGATTATTTCCAAATCTCATCAAATAAGTTAAAAATTAAATGAAAAACATCTAATTTTAATCGCTTGTGGATGTGGTGTATAGGTAAGGAACTTTTGAATCCTAAAAGTCCTGTAACATTTTAAAAAGTTTTAATTTTTGTTTAATTCCAAAACGTATTAATTAATTCTACATTAAGATGTCAAATGAAATTTTTTCTTCATGTGTTTTCTTTTTGTTACCGTCATTGAGGCCTGCATCGCAATAGACCGTTTAATAAATTCCAACTCCAACTTCTTACTTCCTATAAAAATATTAGTTGAATGAGTAATCCCGTTTATTTTGTTATGTCGAAGATAAACATAGTGGAAAAGCATTACTCATCGATATATAAGTCATCGGTTGTCCATAACATGTTTTAGCTTACGCCGCGCGAAAACTGGTTTTACCTTTGATGTATTGTGGTTAATCAGATTAAAGTTTCCAACTTAAAATACGTGCACGTATACAAACACTCGCGAAAAATGAACATGTGTGATTGTAAAAGGTCATTTTGGTTCGTAAATGATTCGTGCTGATAGTTAGTGAAAAGGTTATATTGATTGAAAAGAGTTTAGATCGAAATAGAAAAAGGGAGCATAAGAAATATTAAATAAAAATAATAGTACAATTGAGGATGTGAATCACTCTAGAAATCGAAACGGAAATAATTAAAAAATAATTGGTTGAGATAATTGTGTACTATAACTATTACTCTTTAATTTCCGAAAGAAGACTTGCACCTTATCATTGTTAAAATTTAAAGTCATGTTTTCTTTACATCTGTTCAAAGCAATAAGTGTGATAAAGATGGTACGAAAACACCAAATTCAAGAAAATACACTTCAGTTGCCGATCGAGTGTGTCTGTCACTTGTACAATATATCTATGGATGGAGTATATGCCACAATTAAAATTACCACCAGGAGATGATACATCAACGTTTTAGATTTTTAGAAAATTTCTCTCTTCTATGAAAGAATCAACATAAACTAAGAAAATTAACGTAAATTTGGTACAATATATTAAATGATAGAATTGACAATTGAAATTTATGTACCGGAAATACGTCGTTAAATCAAATTCAGATATGAAGTTAATAATAGGCGAATATTATCGACGACATACGGGTGCCGCCTAAAGAAACGGGTACAACAAATAAATACATTAGAAAACAATTAATTTTCGAATGGTTAACAGAAAACCTAAATAAATCCACTGAAAATATAAAATTTCATGGATTGCATTTTATGAACCTTGTACCAGTTTTTTCGGCGGTAACTGTACATGGATTCGTTCTTGAATTTATATAAATATAAATTTTTATTAGTATGTGTGTAATGTCCAAAAAATTGTTTTGTAATGTTTGGTGAATATTTATTTCGTGTTTGTTTACTTTTATGAACTTACTCCGTTGGTGGTCAATTGATAATTCGCTCGTTATTTATGAGCGAATAAGATAATTGACGATTACGTAATTGCTGTTCATCACGTGGGTAGTAAATATTAAAGATTATAAAAAATTTGATTGAATGCATTCCATTCTGTTAGAAAATTGTATTGCTTAACCTTGGCTCTGCTCAAATAAAGTGTAATCTTAAACGAATCTGTTCGAGTTAGTACACTTAGAATCAAAAGTAATATTGCCCTTATAAATATTACATGCGGCCTAATCTCTTTTGACCTCTAAATTAAGTAGACAATCAGGCAGTACATAAATAAAATTCAACACTTGCTTGTTTAGCTTCTAATTCGCAATTTAAATTTTTATTGGGGAGTCGTTACTTTTAATGCTTAGTGTACGTACTATAAAATTTTGTTTACTTTTACAATTTTTTGATATTAGTATTAATTATATCACGTGTGTAAATTGAATTAATATTTATTACTGACATCATACTGTATGAACTTCTAACGAAAATTGTTAGTAATTTTAATATATTTATACAATTTTTCTTTAACTCTTCAAAACATGAAACTGTTTGTAAATTCTGTATGTTTAACAGTTATTTAATTTTTTGTACATTAAAACTCTTTTCTGCATCCTTTTTAGAACTACAGCAAAAGTATTGTTACGTTCTTCTTTTTGTTCAAATTTTTTAGTTGTACCTAAACAAATAATATCAACAACCCTAATTAACAAATGGGCAAAGTTTTTTAATGTAATGAATATTAAAATAAAAATAAAAACGTTACATTTTAACACACTCAGTATAATATCTTTCCTGTTTTTTCCTCATTATCAAACGGCTATGATACAGAAATGATGATTAAATGGTATCTTGTCATTCATGATTCATATTGTATTACATTTTACTTTTTTAATATTTAACGTTGTAATCAAATTCATATTTTTTAAAGGAGTTAGAGCTTGGAACGTGGGATTTCCTCCAAAAAATGTAAATCGAAATGGATGCCATTTATTAAAAGCGTTTGGGATATACAGAATAATAATGTGTTACAGGGAAATTATACCATATTTAGCTAAAAAAATTGTATTAATTATTTTTCAACTCGATAAAGTTATCAGGATAAAGTTGAACAATTCTTTTAAGCAATTTATAATTCATAGATATTAAGTTAAAAATTAATTATTATTTTCAGATGCCCTCCTGGCAGATCTTCAAAACACCATATCTCCAGCACCCGGAAATATCGGCAGTAGTACTTCCGGTTATGGGTCCCTAAATAGGGGTGCAAGACCCTCACCAGGTCGGGAAGTTCCGATCACCAGGTCCGATTCATACACCTCCAAATCGGTGAGCATATAAGAAATCAATTTAACTTTCTCGTGACGATCTGAAATCAGGGCGCGAATTTATTAATAATATCACCGCCGCTCTGTTTTCAAAACACCGTCAAAAAATGAGTCCAGTGCGCCAGTTTATCACGGCTTTATTACTCAATGTTAGCAGACATTATAATTGGCTCACAGCCAGAGTGGAATGATTTTGTTCTCAAGACTTCGTAACACCTATTTTAAAGTTTAAATACGTCTGCGCCATCTAACAGAGGAACGCATAAGGGAAGAACTGAATTAAGTTTTCGTAGGTGGCGAAGCTGTTCTGAAATTATAATAAAAATGCGGTATTTTCTTAACAATTCAAACTTTTCCAGCTTTGTTTTTTTTTTAATTTTTATTCCGTTAACGTTAAACATTGTACTGGAAATTATTCCAGAAAAATGTGAGAATTTAAATAATATGTAGTGAGTTACTTAAAAAAACTTCAATTTGTTAGATTATTTCAATAAGTTCATTAAATTCACTACTGAATGTCCGATTCTTTAGTGTGGGAGTAAAATAGTAGAATCTAAGAATTTGTGTTTTATCAACTTCTATTCTAGACTGATTATTAAATGTTCTGTATAAACATCGCGTCTTTCATCTCATTAATCCAACTAACAATAAGCTAATCGCTATTAATTAATTAATCACTAAAGTCGGTCTCTAAATAATAACTAATTCAATTTGCATGCCGGGTTCTGTTTTTATGTGTTCTCAAACATTCTGGCATAGTCACCATTTTGGTGTTCGATTGGAAAATTCTGGAATAATTGAGCGGTAGATGGGGTAACAATTCTAAAAATAGATTTATCGTCGGCTCAGATGTAATAATATTTCCTATTTACATATCATATGTCCCTATTAAGCACATAACCAGTAGTAATAGGTCACTATTTCTGGTTATGCCCTTGGTAATCTCAACTATCACTTATAAGTTTTTCTATGTTGTAGCTAATAACTGATTAACACTTAACGAATTAGTTTATTATTTTTATTCATTATCCAATGCTATTTAAAAGAGCGTTTTGATAAAAAATGATTAATATAATTGGTTTTTGATTTGTATACTTTTTTTTTGTAATTTGCAGATTCTTGGCGCAATTTAAAGACTGATAATACATACTTCTAGCCCTTGTTGTCGAACATGTTCTTCTCGAAACTTTATCATTGATAATGAATTATTTGAAACATGGATATTATTGAACATTATAACATTAATAAAAGACAATCACTGAAATTTACTAAGATTTCGCAGGTATCCATTATCCATTATAAATCAAGAAAAGACCTCTTACCATAATAGTTTATATCCATAGGTACTACGCACGCCCACCAAAAAAGTCTAACACATGCAGTTTTGAGTTATTTTATTACATAGTTTGAATGCATCATTAAACATTTCATTTTGCTTGTTTTATGGTAACGTAAAAAACAGAAATAAACAAACAGACGAAATAATTCTAAATTCGTTCTATTTATAATAGAACATATTACGTGTTCCAGAGTTTTTTATCGGGCATAGTACGTACCTTTAGCACACATACAGCTCACAAGTTAAAAAACTCTTCCTGAAACCTTTGATTGGTTTGAACCAGATATTATATTGAAAAATAAAAATTCTTTCACCTTTCTATTTCTTCCTTAAGTACTTCGTGCCGAGAACCTTTCAACCTCTCCTCATACAATTAGATTTATTTCTTCTGTATTATCTTCAATTTTTCTGCTTCAACTTCTTAGTACTCTTTTAATTATCTGATTATACAGTTTTGCGCATATGCTACAATTATTTTGTCCACATAAAATAAAGTACCTAGAAAGTATGCTAATCTCAATTTTTATATCTAAAACTCCCCATTGTTGTCTTTAATTTTATAATGTTTTAAATAGAATTAATGCCAGGAAACATCCTTGTTTTGTTCGGTCTCATGATAACAAATTTGGCATTCGATTAGGTAAACCTAGGTGTAGTACTGACTCTGTCCTAATGCAGCATGTGAGTTTAAATGTGAATGATTGAATTGAAATTCATTTAGGCTCTCTTGAAATCAGTTTACTGCTTTTCCCCAATTTGGAAGGCAATTTCGATGAAGAAGCAACAATTTGTAACTCGGTAGTCTTTCAAAACTATGAACTTATAAATGGAATAAAAACAAAAACCCATTTAGATGGAGGCTGTAGTATTTTCAATGGTGTTATCGCTTTCCATAAACTCGAAGCAGTTTCTGACTAATTAGGAACTGTCAAAATGAGGTTCCCACTGAAGTAATGATCGGTTTTCAAAGCTCTTACAAGTGTAGAATTTCAGAGTGCCTGCTTTTGATGGTATCGAATCAGTTGACAACTGCTGATGGAACGAACCTTATTTATCTCTAGGTGTTTTAAGATTTTTTTGTATCTTTTTGATTAGATTTCTCAGTGCACAATATAATATATATTGTCTTTGTAATATCTGAGTTATTAACCATTATGATATATCTGGTTGTTTTTATTTATAAGAAAAATTATTGTAATTACTTCTATTTTTATTATTTTCATTAATTAATTAGTATTAACTAGGTAAGTAAGTGTTTAAATTTCACGAATTTTGTTCATTCTTTTTTATAAAAGCAATGAACTATTAAATTTAATAACCAAACCTGTCATTGAAAAAATTGTTTATTTGATATGTTTTGATTGTTATAGCAATAAAAATATTTAAATAATAATTTAAATGTTTTCTCAAGATTATGAAAATAAAAAATATATTTATGAACAGAAAAAGTAACCACAGTATTAATTGACATTATTGTTTTTTTTATTTTTAAGCTTGTAACAGCTTTTCTAATAAAGGCAAGATTTGGTTCATTTTCCTATTGTCTATTTGAAATCAAAGCTTTCTGGTAGTTTGGAAATATAGAACACGTTCTACTCTTTTTAGAAAATGTTTGATTTAAAGTAATTTTTAATACAATTTAGTGTACAATTTAAATTGTTTAAGAATTGAACCAAATCTTGTATAAAAATAGGGTAGTCTAAAAGGATCTTTAGCAGCAGTAACAACAGTTTGTGTTTGCATCCTATGGAGGCTAGTTCACTGATAATTTTTTTGTTTTTATTAATTATTCTTACTTCGTCTTTTTGAATAATTTAAATAAATGGAAGTTAAATTTTGCATGCAATTAATTAATAAATAAAACTCAGTAAAATAATGATGTCTGCGTAGATATGTAGCAAAGATTAATAAAATTTTAATTAGCTACCTCAACTAATTCCTGTTTTTAAAGACAAACACGCATTAAGAAACGCGTAAAATGCAACTTATAATTATAAAATCAAACACGTTATTGTGATTAATTTTTGTTAATGTTATTAGTTATTAGTATCATGCTAGCGCCGTGTTAAAGATGTGTTAAATAAAATATCTACTGTGTTGCTAAAAATTGAATCGTCCTGAAATACAACAGGTTTATGATTTAAAGTGACGCATGACATAATTAGTAAATGTTGAAAATTCAGTTCGCTTTGAATTTCTCACACAAAAAGTAATTAGATTTGTCAGCTCGACAGATTTACGTATTCCTAGAGTAAGTGGCTTTAATGAAGCATCAAATGTGGGTAATCAAAGTGTGAAATTAATAATAAGAATAAAAATGTCGTTTTTCTAATATTTAATTTCAAACAGAAAAAAAATAAAGCAAATTTTCTTTTCATTTATATGGATAATCAGTCATCTGTTTAAAATTTAGTAATAAACTGAGTTCGGTTAAAGAAACAATTTATTCTTATAATTTCAAGTTTCTCGTTTTTATTTAGCCAATTAGAATTGTTAACATAAAAAAGTCTTTTGTTGTCAAGAATTTAACATCTACTTTAAAGTATTCAATCTACCTATTTTTTGACAGAATTTGACGAAGGTGAAATTGATTCCGGTTTTTAAAAGAATCACTCGATAAAATTATTAAGTCTTACTGAGTGGCATCAACGTTGTTGTTAACTAATCCTAGATTAAACTTAGGATTTTCTACCCTTTATTTTGAGATTAACTTTAATCGATGTTGGTACTACTGCACATACAAGCTTTAACTTACATACACTTTCCGGACAACTACCTTTCTTAGAATAACTGCAAAAATAATTTATTTTTTTTTATAGCAACGTTAAAGTGTGCTTTGTCCAACTCAAAACAGTCGATAAAACGGAAATTTAACAGCAAGGGTAGATAAAGTAGCACTTTAACATCAAGGGTAGATAAAGTACTTTAATTTTGTTATTTGAATTAATAAATATAACAACTTAACCCTAGCAACAACCCACATTAGTTACTGGGATCATGATCATACAACGCGATTTTGATATATGGTTGCTATTTTATTTTTCTGCGAAATTGTTTAAATTTTGTCTTTAACGTTCGTTATAAAAAAATAGAATGTTACACACGATGGTAAAATTTAATTACCGACGTTTTCACTCATCGATAAAAAACAGTTTTACCGCCTTGTGTAACAAATAACTATTTATTGACTAAAGCGCACTATACAGTGCATGATTGTATAACAAATAACTATTTTTATAATCTAAGTGGCTGTTCCCATTGAATTAACTACTCATAAAAAGTTTTCATCTTAAAAAGTGGGTTGTTTTATGTTTTAAGGCCATAATGTTTTTCATTGTTATTATGGCAAATATAGACTTGAAAAAAAAGAAAAAAATATATCCAACTTTGTAAAGCATAACAAGCATATTTTAAGATTCAATTTACCCAACAAGGCAAAGTATAAGCATTTCATGTTTCTAAAAGTTGAAATCACTTTAATGATTGTTATTTTTGTGTCATTAAATGTAAAAGTATGGACCAATTTAAGAAACATAAATGAGAATGTCCGAATTTGGTTTTGGCAAAATTTCCCAGCAATACAGAGATGATTGACCTGCATCTACTTCAATGTCCAGTAAAACGATGAGAGTGAATTTAAATGAAGTTGCTCAACAGTTTTCCTCAAAATGAATAAAAAATTATTTTCATCATTCCTCCTTATACAGAGTGTATTATAACTACTGATATTCATACCATGCCATATCATGCTATAGAAACCTGGAGAGGAGGTATTGGGGATTTGAAATATGAATGAAATTTCAGGAAATAACGAAACTCTAAAAATGTGGTAGTCTGGTATGTTGTAAAATACAAGTTGTATTCTATGGTCAAAACTGAGAAAACTTTATATTTCTCGCTTGTAGCTCATGAAACGTATTGCTATCTTTGATTTAAATTAGGTGTCAGTACTGAATTAAAATTTGGAAAATAGGCAAGTCATTGTATGCTTTCCGTGCCTTTAGTACTTTATAAAAATAGTTATTTCAGATTTGATTTATGGGTAGCCTATTTTAAAATCTTCAGGAGTCACGATTTAAAATGAGCACCCTATATAAATTTTCTTGCATACAAGTGTAATAAAATGAAATAAATGTTCAGGATAGTGTTGTGTCTGTCATTATAGTAATTCTGAATTATTCAGAAATTATCGGTTATTTGGACTTCATCGGGTTCTAGTGTGCTTTGTTAATTTCAGGGTGATTCTCGATTTTGTATTTTTTAAATGACTGATTTTGAGAGAATGAGCAATAAGTGTTTAAGAAAAGTTTCACTGAATGTTGAGGGATAAACTTGTAGAATCGTAATCAATCCCCCATACATAGTTAACAAATGGCAGAAACACTAACAATCACCATCTCATAAGACTTTCAGTTAAAAAAAAGCTAGCTAACGTGACCATTATTTATTATATTAGAAAAGCAGATATAAGTAAACATTTTGCGTAACGAATAGCGAATCCTGCGATCACTTTTTAACATAACGTTGCATTAGGAATGATAAATTGCAGCCAGTTTGCTGCCGACGAGCCCCAAATAGAGCCGAAACAGCTGTACAGAAGATGCTGGAGGTATCCACTAAGTTTCTCGTATTTTTTCTAAATTTCAGTCAGTTTTTCGTTTATTTTCTAAATTTTGGGCACACCCATACGAAACCCAACATTTTTCAAAAAAAAAAGAATACACGCACCAAATGTCAATTAAAATCATTCATAAAAAATACACTATTATAAAAAATATACTATTATAAAAAAAAAACTGAAAAAGACATGGCGGCTCCAAAACAGTTGAAGATCGAGATCTTAGAAGTAATAATGATTGTACATTCAATGCAACTTTTCTTATGGACTTTTTGTCCTATCTTTCAAAGTAAGTTATTTTAAAAATACAGAACCTAAAGCCACGTAACAATGCCTTTTCTGAAAATTTTTATTATTTTTACATAGTAAATGCAGATTCCAAAGATTCCAAAGTGCACGTAACGCCTATATATAAGACGAGAACCAAAAGTTTACATCTTTAAAAGCATACATTAAACGTTTATGATGGTATTATGCAGAGAAACAGAGCCGTTCAGTCGTAAAACTTGACAATGAACTAATAACACATAATTGGACAACCGATGTTGAATGCGCCCGCACAACTGTAGGTATTAAATACTATGAAAACTTAAAATCAATTACATTTCCAAAGGTGTACTAAAGTGAAATACTTACAATGAAGCGAACAATAATTTATGACGGACAATTCCATCGCTTTAAAAATAACACGCATGTATTGAATTTCATTAGACTTTGTACAAAATTATGTTAATAATTCGCCTTTTGTAGTAACAGAATTTGTTTCTCATTAACCGACGCGCACAAAACGGAATTATAATACTTAATAAACTAAGCAAATTAAATTCTAGTTGTCATCACCATTTCTTTGTTACTAGCAAAGTCTAATATTAATCAAACATCAGCTATAAACCGAATAAACGATATAAAATAACCGACTGACTAAAATGAAATCATTAATATGCAAGGGAAAGGTAATTAGGCCACAAAAAGATGTCGAAATGTTTATAACGGACACACTTGTGGGAATAAACTGTATTTACATACAATTTAAACTAAAATTAAAAAAAGAACTCTAATAATTCTTAATATGGAATTGTTTTCTTGTTGTTATCCTTATTTTAAACAATTTTATGTGGGATAATTTACTTCAGGTGATTTGCATGCATTTGTCAAGTAAATATTATGGAAGTTCGTATTTCAGCTGACACTTTTATGAGTGTACTTATTTCGTTCGTTTGCTGCTCTTTCTTAACCAGGGACGTTGTCATTTTGGGAATAATTTTTCATTGATTATTTCTGGAAAACTAAAATACATAAAAATTTTCTCATGTTCTATGATGTCTATTCAAGAATTTTTCTGTATATCATGCAGCAGCTCTTCTTTCCTTTTTAAGTAACTACGAGGGGTCGTTTTTATATTCCTGGACTAGGCACGAAAAGAAGAGATTATAACAGCAACAGAAATTTTATTTTTCAATATGGGACTCTTGTTTTTGAATACAAGTACTACATCGTTTCAATAGCACCTTTAATCCATTATAAAAATATTCATTTGGTTTGTCCTCAAAAAGCCTTTCAACAGCCGCTATAAGTTCGCCATCGTCCTTAAATTTGGAAAGAAAAAATAGTCACAAGAGGCTAGATCCGGACTATAAGGCGGATGGTTAATTTCTGCAGCTTTTGAAAGTCTTGACTTGTGGGGTGGTGCAGTGTCGTGGAGCAACAGGACACCTTGCGCCAGTTTTCCGCGCTTTTTCACTTTAGTAAAATCTCTGAGCCGATGCATTAGGCTTGCATAATACGTGCTACCTTTATTCAGGTAATCAATCATTAAAATTCATTGGCAATCCCAAAAAACAGTTGCCATTATTTTTCCTGCAGAAGGGGTGACTTTAAACTTCTTGGGAGGGCTGGAGCCCTTAGTATGCCACTGCATCGAGCCTTGTTTCGACTTAGGATCAAAATGATGAATCCAGGTTTCATCTCCGGTGACAAGTCGATTGATAATTAAATGTGGTTCATCTCCACAATGCGCCAAAAATTGTTCACACGTCTCCATCCTGATACGCATTTGGAATGGCGAAAGCATTGGTGGAACCCATTTCGCATTCACCTTTGTCATTCCAAGGTATTCGTGTAGAATTCTGAAAACCGTGATTTCCGAAACTCCTAATAAAGCTGCTAATTGTCGCTTCTTTAATCTTGCATCTTCCAGTACCAAACACTTTGTTCTTTCAATAATATCGGAAGTGATCACATCAACAGGCCGACCTGAACGGGAATCATCATCCAGTGATTCTCGATCATGTTTAAACAATTTTGACCTTTCACTAATAGTCGATTTGGAAGGACAATCATCCCCGTACACAGCCAACATTTCTTCACGAATAATTTTTGCAGCTTTTCCTTGTTTTATTAGGAATTTTATAACTGTTCGATATTCGAGTTTATTCATTTTGATACGTGACAACACAAACTGACATATATTAGAACTAATACTATTGCAATTGTTTTGTAAATTGTCAAACATGTTACCAAGGCATTTGTCATTAAAAAAAAATATAATGAAAAATTACATTAAAATTCAAAACTGCCTGGTCCGAGAATATAAAAACTTCCCCTCGTAAGTAATTATACATCCTTTCATTTTCTTGCACTCTGGCACAAATAATGCTTTCTTTATGTACTTAGCTAATTGTACGTAGTTCTCTCGTTGTTACAAGTTTCTTCAATTTATATTTGTTTATATTATTTAATAACATAATTGTATTGTAGAAAGCATATCATTTTTAATTTTATGACATGATATCTGATTTATTTAATTATTTGAATTTTCTACGTTGCAGATACGTAGAAAATTGGAAATGTCATGGTGAAAATGTGGCAATAAATTAATGCAGATTGGTGAAAACTAAACAAATTCTTTGACATTCAACAGGTGTTATAGGAACCTAGGACCAAGTGTGAATTAATCATTAGTTAATTAAAGAAACAAAATATCATTGGCCGATATTTTTTCAGTTTTCGAAATCCAGGACATATTAAATATATCTAAGTAGTCGAATAAAAAAAAAAGAAAACAGGGAAACGGTATTTAGTTAATGTATATTATAGAGCAAAATGGTCTTTATATTCTGATTTGTTTACGATTCTCTTAGCAAATAGTTCTCCAAGGTGTAGTAATTCCACATGTATTTGGCCACCTGGTAGTTCTCAACGTGTTGTTAAGTTGTACAATTTTTTCAAGATCATGTATGTATGTTCCAGTTCTTCGATTTATTTTTCGTGCGTGTGCACTGTTTACGCCTAGAGTGCCGTGTGCAAGCGTCGCGGCGCGCCTCTCCTCATCCCCACCTCCCGTTTTCGCGTATTCTCCTCTGGCGTCTTCCTAACCCAATCCCGTCTCGCTCTTTCCGAAATCCATCACATAAAGGCGTCTCCGTCGCAAATTTTGAATAGCGATCGCTCCATAAAGGGACCCAGTGACCGTACTCTGAGTAATATTACTAAATCAATCCTTGGGAACGGTTATTTTTACATTCTCTAAGAGTAGAATTGCAATTGTGCGTATTTTTTGGGCCGCCGACTGCGAAATTTCGCCCTGAAAACGGCGCAACCTTTGTCAACTATTCCGACTTGTTCGATTCGACCACTTGTTGGATTTTATCAACAGGTGGTTGTTTAAATAACCGCCGGATTTTTTCACTGAACTCGTTTTTTTTTCGTTTTCTTTTTACTTAAACATCTTAGACATCGTCATTGCATCTTCGTTTTGTGTTGTTTGTTTTTTGCGTTTTTAAAAATAATTTTGCACTTTAATTATTAGGTGGCGAGGAAAATTTCGCGCGCTTAAGTTTACTTACGAGTTATAATTGTTTAATTTATGGGTGCAGGTGTTGAAAATCGCATTGTCGACGGTTCTCGATTTAAAATTCTTATTTTATATTTTACATGACGCAAATCAGTTTGCCTTCCAGTCTGAAAACATGGCCTTTTAAAACTTTGTCTTTGGGGAGAGATTATTTTCAGTTTTGATTTTGCTCGTCTTGCGGCACGGAAAATATTTTTAATGATTTTCAAATACACAAAACTGTCTTAAATGATACATTTGTGTAATAATTTAACATATACTGCAAAATGTTTTTGGTAAATTAAAGTCAATTATTTTTTTCTCCTATATTATTATTTGTAATATATTTCTTTGTAGTCTGATTTAAATTGTGAAAGCAAACTATTTTTTACTTAATCATACTTACAGACATTTCGAGGTCTTTTTTTGTTTAAAAAGGGAATGTAAACTATTAGTACTACATTGAGTAGGTAGATTTTTGTTATATTCGTTATTTGTAAATATAAATACAATTGCGGCTTAGTAAAAAAATCTGTTTGAGTAAGAAATATTTACATACAGTGTTTCCCGAAAGTTATGGATAAATTCCATAAAATGGTAGAGAAAAATGCTCAAACACACTCAAATCATTATTTAGAGATGTATTTTTCAACCCCTAAACGCTACCAACGCCATTTAATAGCATTTTTATGCTGAATACAATAAATAACTTTCAAAATCGGTCGATAAATAACTGAGATATTCAACAAAAATGTATTGAAATGAAAGTACCAATATTCGAGCAGGCATTCATACGGCTCTAACAATAAGTGGTAAAAAAATTAGAAGCTGTTGTGGAGTGTGTGTTATTTGTTTGATGATTATATAGCAAAAATGAGACTTATTAAAGCCGAAAGAATCGAAATTTGAATGATGATTGGGTTTGGTGATAGAATTCGAACGTATGAAGAAGTTCGTGTTTCGTTCAATGAAACTTACCCAAACCGTCCACTAATATCGCAATCAACGGTAAGTCGAATTGGGATCAAATTTCGCGATCTTGAACATCTATGAAATAAATCCAATATCGGACGTCCATCGACTTTAGATGAAGGTAGACAATTGGATGCCACTTTAATGGTGCAGGAAAATCCACATTCAACCCTTGTGATTCATATCTTAATACCTCAAAAAATGCAGTTTACAGATTTCTTTATAAGAAAAATTTTCATCCCTACAAAGTGCACTCGGTTCAAGAGCTGTCCGAAGATGATTTTGATTGACGAGCGCAACTTTGCGAAACAATGATGGATATCTTTAATGCAAACCCTGCATTCATTAGAAACATTTTCTTTTGTGATGAGGCAACATTTTGCTTAAATGGTAGCGTCAATAAGCAAAATTGCCGTTATTGGGCGGTTGAAAATCCGCCTTAGATGATGGAGGCGAATACACATTATAATAACGCGTGGCTGGGGTAGTAATTAATCGAATTATTGGATCGTACCTTTTTGTTGGAAAGCTGAGTGGTGAAAAGCAACTTCCTCCAATTTAAATTAATTTCGGCTTCAGCAGTACTGTTTCTTAATGCAGAATATCTTCATTCACTTGATCCCAGAATTTGGTTACAGCAAGATTATGTTCTCCCTATTATGCACGTCCAGTACGTGAATATCTCGACCAAATATTTCCTAATCGATGGATTGGTAGACGGGGATCTATTGAAAGGCCGGTAAGATCTCCGGGTTTAACCCCTTTGAATTATTTCCTCTGGAGTTATTTAAGCATCCAAACATTGAGGAGTTAAAGCAGAGAATTCAACAAGAAATTCGCTCAATCGCCCTTGAAATGGTAGGCTATATTCAACGAGCGTTTCTCTTTAGATAAGGACATTGCCTCGTCGTTAACGGACAGCAATTTGGACATTTAATTTGATTTTAATATTCTTTCATTTTTCAAAAAAAAAAAAAAATTAAGTTTGATGTTTTGTTTCGTTTACATATTTGTTGAACATCTCAGTTATTTATCAACCGATTTTGAAAAAGTTTTATTTATTATATTCAGCCAAAAATATTATTAAATGAAGTATCACAAGGAGTACTTGCTATTTGAATTTTTGGTTGGGGCCTAGTCTAATGTAACAAAAAAGCAACCAACCATCATCCTCTGGTAAGATGATAATATCGACGACACCTGCTTCTTTATATGCATACAAGATCTAAAAAATTGGGTCAACGACCACCCTCTGGTAAGATAACGTCGTTGTCGAAACTTAGAGTTGCTAGCAATGTCCGAGCATTTTTCTGAAACATTTTTCTCAACCATTTTATAGAATTTTTCTGTTACTTTCGAGAAACACTGTACAGTAAAAGCTCTCATATGCGGAGACCGACGGTGCCAACTTTTTTGTTCGCTTATGGGAGCTGTCCGCTTATAAGAAAGTTTAAGCGAAGTAATATCCAAAATTTTGGTTCCAGAAAAATTGTTTATTCATGAGAGAGGTCCGCTTATGAGAGTTGTCCGTACAAAGAGCTTTCACTGTTTATGAAATACCTATTATCGATATTTAACATACAAAAGAAAATTATTTTACAACTACAAATTGCTCTTTATAATTTTTAGTAAATCATGTTTAATACGCAAGTTTTTTTTAACTTTGTATGATAGCAAGACCAGTGGTTCTCAAACAGTTTTGGAAAATTTTTCAACTCCGATTTTCTCGAAGACTATTAACTTTTTGTTAAGGACATATGAGTTCATTCGTAATCATTTATAGTGATATAAAGTATATAGTTATTACAGACTTCAAGCGTTGCACTACTATCATCGTCACCCTGCATGAAACACTGTTTAGTGCTGAGTTTTGTTAGCAAACTAGCAAATTTTATTTGTTTTCATATGTTTCAATCAATAAAAATTTGTTGCAAGTCGAATTTGATTGTATCCCTTGATGCTCGTTTGCAAGATAACTAGGACAGGTCGGTTTGATTGCAGAGGAGTTCTCCAGCTTCTCTTCTGCTGAAAGGGTCTCAAATAGTGCCGAAACTGTTGCCCAGAGGATGCAATCAATAACTGAGTTTCAACAAATCGTATGAAATTGACTTAATAAAGCAGCAAACTCGTTGCTATTCGTCAATTTCTCACACAATGTTAGGTCAAAAATCAACCGCAGGATGTCACAACCTAACTCTTGGTTTCAATTTTCAATTTTCAATTAATGTTCTAAAAATTAAAACGTGGTACATAATAAAATCAAGGTATCGCTTTTTGAAAAAATTAAAATAAAATACTAATCAGAAAAATTAGTATTTGTCACTCGAAATGACATTTAAAAACGAACACAAACATAATGTAGGGTATTATTAATTGGTAACCTTATTATGTTACTTTGTTAATAAAAATCATATCAATTTTCGTTTACTAACATTATTAATTGTACATTGTTACTTATATCTAAGTACCAACCAATTTTCTTAATGGCATTATAAATTAACATCAAAATTTATGAGGGTTTGCTGACGCACCGCGTTTTGGTTACATAAAATCTTATTGCTTCCCTTTAATGACATTAGTTTTGTCATTTCTTTCTCGATCGAAATCCTCAGCAATAGAATCAGGATCACAATTCATAATAATTACTATTGCGTAATTTTTACTTGATTTGAAATCCATGAGGGTTTGCTGACGCACCGCGTTTTGGTTACATAAAATCTTATTGCTTCCCTTTAATGACATTAGTTTTGTCATTTCTTTCTCGATCGAAATCCTCAGCAACAGAATCAGGATCACAATTCATAATAATTACTATTGCGTAATTTTTACTTGATTTGAAATCCATGAACTTTCTTCGTAATATTTATTGTTACTGTTTTATGTATAATCTTGGTAATGCTCTTTTTTAAACAATTTTAGCAAATAATAACAGATGAACTGAACAAGAGGAAAAACATTTTTATTTTCAACTTTCGAGAAAAATGTTATTCTTTATAAAAAATTTTACTTGTCCGTAAAATAAAAGAGTAAATGTAAAAATTTAAAGAGAAAGTTTTATTTGGTAGCTTCAATAAAATCAAGGTATCGCAAATGTCAGTCAGTTACTGAAATGAGTAATTGAATAACACTTATATCTAAAGTTGAAAATGAGAAAGTCTTTTTCCCTTTTCAGTTTATCTGGGACACATTGTATGCGTACACATAAAAATTATAATTTTAGAATCTATAGTTTAAGATCGCGACAGAACTATAGAACATGTATGTTTGATTGCAGTGAAGTTCGCTACTCTTCTGCTGAAAACGTCCAAATAGGTCCGAAACAGCTGTCTAGAGTGATACTCGAGGATTCCATATTTTTATTTGTGTTTTATCTATAAAATACCAAAGACAGGACATTTAGCATCTATAACCGGAGTTTTCATTTTTGCCACTGGTATACCAAACCAAACTAAATTTAAAACTTATTTAAAAAATAATTTGATTACTTTGACTAAAACGACGGGAATACACATGGTCTTGCAGGATTATTTGCTCCTGAAATATGTGATAATAAAAATAGCTTTTAAAACGGATAAAAGAAATACACTTTAATAAACTGCACTTGACATTTGGCAACTAATATTGGCTGATTTGTCAAAAATGAGAAAGCGACCAATAATAGCTGCGAAACATCAAGTATATTTTAAAAGTATGAATTTTTGTTTATTTTAAAAACTCGTTATTAATAGCTAGTAATAAAGTTAATCTCACTTAGTTTAGTAGGGAAAATATAATTATAGATTAATTTTACCAGGTGATCGAAAATAAAATTATTCAGAGTAGGCCGTTATCCAGTTTTTCCCTATTTCGGAAATAATTTTCAGTATTGAACGTTTCATGTTCCAACTCAAACATTTTGAAATTAAAATGTCACTTTAAATACAAACTATTAAATTCGACACAGATCGCGTGGTACTTAATTTAAAAATTTAATGAAAATATTTTTAATCACCGTAAAGTTCACAATATTAACCTTGAAATAAATTATAGTTAACGTTTATTTTCTTTGTTCACAGATAGAAATATATATATTTGAAACTTCCTTATTTTTATACGACCTTTTGTAATTTACGGAGGCTGTCCAAGAAAAACTCGAACTTCTTAAAAAAAACTCGTTTGCTTAAAAGTTAATTTTACTTCCCTATTTCAAAGTATTCAGTGTTTTTCTTTCGATTTCTGAAATGCGTTTTATAAAGTGATTCATAAGTTGCATAGCGCGATTTTCTCTGTCATTACAGTAGCACGATAGCAAATGATTTTTGTTAGAGTTGTTAAATGTTGAAAATAGATATATATTTTATTTTTAAGTTGTTTGTTATGCGGTAAGATTGATTTATTATAAATATGCCGGACACCTTTTACTGACGTTTAATTCACCCACGAAGGAAAACATGCTAACTTGAAGGTCGTAATAAAAGCTGTACTGAACTTGGGATTAAGAAATTGAAGCTCCAATCGTAAAGTTTGTTTATTTTCGAAGTAAGGAATTTTCATGCTAAAGTCGGTTTAAGCTGACTGATAGAGTGCAGAGTTCTCCGATTTGCAAAAACAACTTGTATCTCAGGTATTCAGATATTTTTACAAATCATTTGTGTACGTAATGATTAAAATGTAGAGGTGTAACGAACGTCACAATTAATCCCGACCGTCACGATTTTATTGGCAAAATTTTCAATGGATTCACGTAAAATAATGCGATTGTGTAATACCTGGAAATAGGAGAACTAAAGCCAACTTATGTCGCAGGTGTTAGAAGTTGGCATCAACATGCATAACGAAAGATAATTTCATGAAATTATCTGCTACACTGTAAACACGTGTACGAAAAAAGAAAAAAATCCCAGCCTTAATCATACAGTCGTTAATTAAACAGCGTAAATTCAATTTTTAAATGTTATAACAAAAAGAAAAAAACGAGGATTTATTAAATTTTCTTTTGGCAAATGGTGGGAAAAAGTTCGGTGGGGCCTCTAGTGTTATCGATATTTTTGAAGTCACATGAATTTGTCCGCTCGATTTATTTGATCTTGTTCAAATGCATGCAATAGTTTATTTTTAACAAAGAATTTGGCGTAGGTGCGAACCTTTCCTGTAACACGAAAATAATAGAAATTTATAAAATTCCAAGGATACTATATTCTCGTTTCTCTCTTTTTTAATAAAATCGTCAATTCCGCAATTAATTTGTTAGAATATAAACCGAGCATTTCATAGAAAATTGTTATTATTTTGAGGCAAAGAAGTTTTTTTAATATTTATTTTATGTTTAATTATCAAATTACTATTAACATAAAGATAAATTAAAAAATAAATCAGTAAGTAGGTACTTACAAAACTTGTCTTTTTTTAATTATGATATTATATATTTTAAACAATTAATATTATTAATTCAAAGATAGAATTATATTTTATAAAATAAGTTTTGTTAACTAATTTTATTAAATTTATTACACATTTTTACCGGACAAGAATCTATTTTAATTAAATATTTAAGGAAAAGCAAACTATCAGCATTTACAAGAGATATGTTTCCTGGAAACGTGAAAACTAATGTATGTATGTTTCTTCCCTAGCTGCCTCTTCAATCTCCTCCATACGTTACTAAACGCCCTGTATTTTACTGAAACAATTTTCATTTTTTCAGGTGGCGTAGCGTTAAATTACTTCCAAAAATTTTCTGTCCTTTTCATGTTTATTTATTGCTTGACTGATAATGATAAATTCCTTTTTTTCTCTATTTTTGCCAGATACACCAAACAAGCTACTTTTCTTTGTTTTCTTATCTACTTTTCTGCCTTTTCCTGTCTTTGGAGAAATTTTCTGTTTCCATTTTAAAGTTATACAACTAATATTAGTTTTCATAACATGAAATCTATTTTCAAATAATTCAATAAGACACCTCGATGTTTGATATTTATTAATAAATGTATACATATATAGATATTGTTTTCGAATAATTCAGTAAGACACCTCGATGTTTGATATTTATTAATAAATCTATACATATATAGATATAAATTCAAATTTTATTTAGAATATATTAAGAAGAATATTTTTTCAATTGTTGCAGGGTACGTACGGCAAAACTCAACCGCCTCCTCCCGGTACGCGTAGCCCCGGCTACGGCCAATATGGTACTACCGGAAGTGGTTATGCTTCGTCGACCGGAACTGCCGAAAGGCGCGGTTTCAATAACAATCTCTCCGAGCTGGATACACTCCTTCAAGACTTGAGCAACTCCCAAGAGCTGAACCAGACCAGATACGCAAACGTGTCCGGAGGTAATTTTCCGAACTCTCTAAATCAACAAAAAATACGTTCTTTTATCTTTATAGAAAATGGTTTGAATGGTAGTTACAATGGTACTTACAACGGATCAGGAGGACGTAGCCCTGCCACTTATTCTCGTCCTTCCAGTGCCCAAAATACCCTGAGTAGACCACCGGTTGAAAGTCTTTTGGATGAACTGAATGCCGGGTAAGTGAAAAGAAATTAAATTGTGTTCACACATTTTTTACAAACGCTAAGTATTAAATCAAGAAAAGTCACTCTATTTTATTATGCTGATAATTTTTAAAATGTACTACCACATTTTTCTTAGTAACAATTTTTTCTAAGGTCCATTTGTAATTCTAATTTAAGCTAAACCCTTAACAACAATTGTTAAAATAATTGATGTCGTGGATTTAAGCTACAGCTGAAATTTGAACTAGCATTGCATAATTGGAGGTGAGTCAAAAAAATTTCCATTTTTTTCAATGTAATGATTTGAAGCAAAAGACCAAAACCACCTGTGATCATCGAATGAGACAGTTTTACACAGCAAAGCGTGAAATTGAAATACAGCGTTATGTATTCGGAAAATTTGACTTTTAAAATAGCGTGGTGAAAATAACTGGGACGCGAGAAATTGCGGAATTAATGGCATTTCAAAAGGGCCGTTCGTGTCTCTGCCAAATTTCCAACGTACTGTTTGTCGGTTAAGTTTATGAACGTTTTAATTAACACATGCACGTTTTTACACGATTTTGTTTGTATTTGTCGACCCATCCACCTGCCAAATACCGCATTAATAATGCACTCGTTGCCAAGCCAGCACATTTTGAAGGTGATAATTTAATAAACCAGCACGAAATTGACAATAGCATCACTTCTGAAAATACGTAATTAAATTTAGCGAAGCTATTTTCGCCCTACAAAGTTCCGTTTTAGAGCTGACCCGCAAAGCAAGGACAAGATTGTTTAATAACTTCTGGCCGAGTAAGAATCTGATTTTATTTGTAAAAGGATTTGGTTATTTGGATGAAGTAGTTTTGCCAAAATTTTGAGCGTGCAACGTATTTTTAGTTCAACGCTTTATTGTTTTGGCCGAGTTTTCAAACAGAAAATTTCCAAACATCATTTTACAATTATTATAAATTGGGGCTGGGGATTAAACGCATATTTGAATAAATAGTTGGCAGGGATCATTAGAGTTTTCGTAATAAATTAAATAAATTGCTCATGATTTAAATATTGTAAATGGAAAAAAAATATGCATCTGCATGTATACATACAACATTTCTTGGTGCCAAAGTAATAGAATACTTCTCGTGGCTGGTTGTTATTACGTGGTCAATTGTGTTTGGAACAAACTAATTTTAAATACAAATGCTTTATTTTAAACTTAAAAAAAGTACCATTACCACCTAAACATTTCCTCTTCTTACAACAGGAAAAGTTTTATTTGGAAAGAATGCAAAAAGAATTCGTTTGTTGTCATACAAATAAGAAAACTTGACAATTTTTGTTATGATGAAACACAAAATTGTTTTAGTATTAAAGTAATTTATGCGATAATATACAAAACGTCAATGTGTTTTATTCCAATTAGGTTGGAAACGATATTTTATAACTTCCTATGTTGAATGTGTTTTCTTGAAAACGCGCATTGCTAATAAATTAACGCAATCCCCGAGATTTACCAAAATAGATTGTTTAAACTCTCATGTCTTCGCTTGGTCAACTGTTGTGAAAACAAAGTCACTGTAAATTGAAGAGAGTAAATAGGTCGCAAGAACAAACAACATCGACGAGTTTAAATTTGGATCTCATAACATCTAAATCAAAATCATAAAAAACAAGTTTACTGTTTCCTTTATCCTTCTACACAGTATGAAATTAAATTTTAAAATATTTTAGAAAATGTGGGAACATACATACGTAAGTATAAAAAAATACTCACTCTTTTCAATGTCTTAGACTTATGTGAAAACCAATGAAACTTCTTTCGATGGCGGAAGTCAAAACTGTGGAGAAAAAACAAAGTAAAAGTGCATTAGAACAAGAAAGAAAACTCACAGATGAAATAAAAAAAAAAAACTAGAATAATTAAATTTATTTCTTCTTAACTTTTCTCTTTATTTTTTTTTACTCTTTTGAACTTTAAGAGTTATCTAAACAAAGTATTATAAGTAACCTATAGTAATTTTTCTATACGAATCATGTGATTTTTTTAAATTTATTTGCAGTGAAGTGATATATTCCGGCCCTAGAAAAGTGACCATCACAGTAAAGGAGACCAAGACGGAAACTGGATACCCAGGCGAGACCGAATTAATTTCGACACACGTCACTACGACTCAAGCACCTCCAGCTGCTTCTTCGGCGACCAGAGAGCTTGATGACCTTATGGCGACCTTGTCTGACTTCAAGGTCAGTGAAAATCTAAATCTCACTCAACAAAAGCTATTGCTTATTTACATTTGTTCGTGAAAATAATATGGTTTTTTAAGCTTTCGAGTATTGAAATGGTTCGAGAGTAAATTTGTAAAATTTTATTGCGTATTAGTCACCATTTATTATTTTATGACTGCTGGATCTAAATATTTGCGGCTAACTACTTTTGCTCAAGACGCGCGATATTTATTTTGGCACGAACGCGTTGAATTAAACCGGGATTAATTAAATCATGTTTTCAGCGATTTTTCATCGCGTTCCAGTTTTCTCGTCAATCCTGGTGTCGAAATTCTTTCCCACGCTTTCATTTTTATAATCACGAGAGAGAATTTTTTCATGATTTTGGTAAAACTGCTAAAAGAACACCTAATAATGTCCTTAATGTTTAGAGCAACAGAAATCTGAATTATTTAACAAGTTTAATTGATAGTAATTCAAAAATTCTACGGCATTTAATTTGAGTTGCTTTTTTTTATTTACGAGGATTGTTCAACAAAAAAGGTGACATTTTAAATTTCGCCGGCTACGTACATCCGATTTTCGATTTTTTTGTTTTGTTACGTTGGTACACATGTCCCCAACATTTGTTAACATTAGTAGCCATTAACATTTGTAGTTTGTTTTTGACAGATATAAAGTTTAGACGTGTTTTCGTGTGCTTGGAAATTTTTGCTATCGAAAAAAAAAATGAATCAAAGAATCTGTATTAAATTTTGTGTGAAAAATAATATTAAGTGCTCCAACGCACTTAAAATGTTAACTGTGGCATTTGGTGAGTCTACTTTGACCAAAAAAAAATGTTTACAAGTGGTACAAGCTCTTCTCAGAAGGCCGAGACGATGTTAATGACGATGCCCACCCTGGACGCCCCAGCACGTCAACAACCGATGAAAACGTTGAAGCAGTGAATAAAATTTTTATGGAGAATCGACAAATCACAATTAGAGAAGTTGCTGAGGATATCGGCATATCGTTTGGCTCATATCATGCAATTTTTTCGGATGTTTTGGCAATGAAACGTGTGATAGCGAAGTTTGTTCCGAAATTGCTAAATTGTGACCAAAAGAACCGTCGCATAAGGATCGCTCAGGAGCTGTTGAATGACGTCAACGACGATCCAGATTTGCTCAAAAGAGTAATAACTGGTGACGAAACATGGGTATATGGTTATGACGTCGAAACCAAAGCCCAATCCCATGGAAGCGGCCAGAAGAGCCAAGACCGAAAAAAGCACACCAAGTTCGGTCAAATGTGAAGGTTTTGCTCACTGTTTTCTTCGATTACAATGGCGTAGTGCATCGTGAGTTCTTGCCAGAAAATCGTACGGTCAACAAGGAATATTACCCTGAAGTTATGCGCCTTTTGCGTGAAGCAATACGAAGAAAACGCCCGGATTTGTGGCAATACAATTCATGGCTTTTACATCACGATAATGGATCTGCTCACACATCGTTGCTTGTTCGTGATTTTTTGGCCAAAAACACCACCGTAATCATGCTTTAACCACCATATTCAACGGACTTGGCCCCCTGCGACTTTTTCCTATTCCCAAAACTGAAAAGACCCATAAAAGGACGGAGGTTTGCTACGATTGAGGAAATAAAGACTGCATCGCTGGAAGAGCTGAAGGCCATACCAAAAACGCATATCAAAAGTGCTTTGAAGATTGGAAACAGCGCTGACACAAGTGTATTATATCTGAGGGGAATTACATTGAAGAGGACAAAATAGATATGATCAATAAATAAATATTTTTCGACAGAAATAAAAAGTCACCTTTTTTGTTGAACAAACCTCATACATAGTTCGCATTTAAAACGAAGGGTAAACATTTTTAAATGTGCAATATTAACACAAACATATAGAGAATTTGGAATAGAATTAGGTTTTCAAGTTTGTATTTTTTCCTCGTTGTGACACAAAAACGCCCGTCTGCGCTGAAACAGTTCTATTTCGGGCGGTTATTTAAACTCGAAAAGACATAAATTAATTTCTCGTAAATTTTTTACATCCGATTAAAATTAGAACGCATTAACAAAGTTTCAAATATTAAACGCCGCCGGCAATAGTAACAGCTCCTATAAAACATATTTATAAATAAAATGCTTCAAGTGCAACGCGTGCGGAAAACAGAATAAAAATCGCGCTCTTGATACACGAATTGAATTTCGAAAATTTGTCCCGTGTGTGGGCTGGCACCAATTTGTAAATAGTTACATGCAATGTGCTTTACAAGACGATAGAATATCTTCGTTAATTTTTAGATTAAATAAATAATGTTCACAGTTCCAAATTATATAAAAGGAACTCCACTTTTCTTAAGATGATTTTCACACCCCAAAAATTTTGAGAGTAATCTATTTGTTCACTTCGTTTTCTTATGATACATACATCGTATGTTCCGTTTTGATTCGAATTCGTTCTCATACACTTTCACATACGTGTAATTTGTCTTAATTCCGTGACTGCATAAAAATGGTTTTGAAAGAAAGAGTGTAAAAGTCTTTCTAAGAGTAGTAAAAGAGTATTTGTATTCACTGCGGATATTGAATTGAAAAGTGACAGCGACTAATAGAGAAACATTATTAGAAGCCTTATACTATTTTGATCTGCAATATTAATTTATATTTTAAGCGTCCCCAAATAAACTTCGCATACACGAGTCAGTTCAGCAAAACTAGACGAACAATTTTAGGAAAGCTCCTTATTAAACGTCTTCTGAATCAAACATTAGACACAACTTTTAAACGATTATACACCACGTGCGCTAAATATTACTACCATCACTGGATCAGTATTACAGTAGCATTAATATTTATAACATATGATTGATATGCAAAAATCATCGACCAACAGATATCATTGTGGTCAAGAAAATTTCGCGCTCTAAACCGCTTCTCCGTCTTTTCTTCCATAAATCAAAGTGATTAAAGTCGATTATTTATAAATTTACTTAGCCCTAAATTTATGGGCGATTTGTCGTTAAAAGTAAACGCGTTATTTGAAAGTGTAATTAATTTAATTCGGATGGAGGAAGTTTGGACGGCGAGCTACGTGCGTAGAAGTTAGTAGTCGCCGTAGGTCGTGAAATTAACCGGGTAAGCAGAAACTGATTTTATTAGTTTTTTTAAGAAGAAATAAAATATTTGTTTGTCATTATATGTACAATTTATTTTGTTTAAAATATAACTAATTTTTAGTGGGTCACTAAAGAATTTTGAAAAAGTTTCTGTTTCTTGCTATTACTTACTTATTGAATACTACTAATTACTGTTCAATTCCCTTTGTAATTTGTAACTTGTGGCCCTCAAAGAAAGAGTACCTATGCATTAAATGATTTGATATAATTAAAATTCAGAAAAGCAACTTAATACATATTATGTACGTGTAATCTAACGTATGCAAAATATGTAAAATAGTTTGTAATTTTAATTTTGGTGATTGAAATTTGAAGTACCTTTTCTTCAATATGTTTCTGAATTACATTAACCGACTTTTTAACATTAAATTCAGCTCCAGACAGTTTTAAGTAAATGTTTAAGTTGAATACGCTTAATATGGTCGATATTTCTTACCTTTCTGCTTGATTAGCTTCTTCGTTGTTTTCTTGTTCTGCTTCAACTGCACATTCATTATCAATTGACTCATCATTAGGTAATTCTGAAGTCAGCAATTCATTGTCAACATCAATATAATTATCTAACTCTAATTCACGATTGGTGAACCAATAACGGAAGATTTTCTCTTCTACTTTTTCCTTGCGGTACCATTGAGCTAATGGCACATTAAAATCTTCATTAATGTCTATCCAAGATTGCTTTTTGGAAACAATTTTTAATTGAAGGGTTTGGTGCAAAAACCGGTCAGCTTCATTTTTTTTTAATTTTTCAGTAGCAACAAAAAACTGTTTTTCAAAGTAAGGAAACTCAATAAACTAGAAAATTTGGTTTAAAATATTTCGTATAAGAAGCCGTGGAGCTCTTCGTTTTCAATTCCAAACGATGCGGCGCGAGAATGAAATCAAACTAAAAAGTGATTTTTAAAGAAAAATGGAGCTGGCCGGTTTTTGCACCAAACCCTTCAATTGTACTAGTGGTTACTTTTTTCCAGGTCGTATTTACCAAAAAGCTGTGACTCCAGTTTATAATCCATGCAATGAATCAGGCCAGTCATGAAAACCTTTCGATAAAGCGTTTTGAGTGTGTAAATAATTCCTTGGTCTAAAATTTGCATAAATAAATTGTACAATTTGGTGGTAACAAATAGATCTTAAATGGATTTGGTGGTATAAATTGTAAATTTATCTATCCATTTAAGATTTTGTACCAAGTGCAGTTGTCTGCAAGAAAAATGATGTTTCTACTTTTCTGTTGTTCTGATTCTCTATCCCATTTTCTTAATACTTCTTCAAACAATTGCGAGGTCATCCAAGCTTTCCAGTTCCTTTTATACTTCACAGGTAGCGAAGTGCAATTCATAAAACAGCTAGAATTATTCTTCCACAACCAAAAGCTTTATTTTCTCTGTTCTTGTCATTGGCACGTACAAATGTTAAAACGCTCTTTTCTATGTTTACCTATGACACACATCTCCTGTTTAAACTTCAACGTGGTGTTTGACATAATACTATAAAATAAACCAGTTTCATTTGCATTGAATATATCTTTTCTATCATATTTGCTGTTTATTCTAAAATCTGTCCATCCATCCTTTGGAACAAACACATGGGCCCTTCATCTGGTTATGCTGCTAATCTGGCAAACTCCTCTGCTTTTTGTTTGTAGAATAAAAGTTGAATGTATTTGGTTTCTATGTAAGAAGAACCCTTTTGAAAGAACAGCATCTACCCCCGGCACTTTTTTAGGTTTCGTGCATTTCGTCACTTTAGAAGCATTTAAATTAAGATTCTTTCTCATATCTTCCCTTTTTTCTCCAAATAGTTGAATCAGTGGACTTGGGAAGGTTAAATGATTTACAGATATCTGCAGATATTGCTTCGTCCATTTTCCATTTACGTTATTATCCTAATTTTTGGTTCAATTATGATAGCTTCTCGCTTTGACTGTGTCATGGTTTACGTAGAATTACCATAGTATGTATATGACAGCTGAAGAACCCATTCGATCCGTTTGCTTGATTTAGTTCGCCTTAACCGAGTCGAACCTGTAAAAGAGTACACGTTTATTGTAAGCAAACAAAAATTAATGACTATACAGGGTGATTGATAGTTATTCAAAGCTTGAAACATGTAATTGTAATTTATCACTATAAATGGGAACGATTGAACTCATATGTCCTTGACAAAAATTTATAGTTTTTGAGAAAATCGCAGTTATAACATTGTATGATAGCAAGGGCAGTGGTTCTCAAACAGTTTTGAAAAAAAAATTCAACTGCGATTTTCTCGAAAACTATTAACTTTTTGTTAAGGACATTTGAGTTCAATCGTTACCGTTTATAGTAATGTATTACAGGTTTCAAGTTTTGCAGAACTATCACAGTCACCCTATATATAACAATTTGACAGTACTTCAACATTTGTTCGTTATCAATAAATCGAGGCCGTTAAAACCGAGGGTTACTATTTAACTTTCAATTAAATTCCTTATTAGTATTAATTAA
Source organism: Serrognathus titanus (assembly GCA_039766575.1). Taxonomy (NCBI): domain Eukaryota; kingdom Metazoa; phylum Arthropoda; class Insecta; order Coleoptera; family Lucanidae; genus Serrognathus; species Serrognathus titanus. The sequence continues at coordinate 25,061,731 of CM077913.1, forward strand.
TTAATAATCAACAATATGACATCTATATGCAGGGTGTAACAAAAATGTAAGCCACTACTTCAGGGACAAATTCTGCTCATCAAAAAAAAGCTCATATAAATTTATGTCGTTTTAATGTTATAGTTAAGTTGTTTAAAATTGAATTTATGAAATACACCGTGTACCAGAACTCGCGCCCCAGAGAGCAATGGCAAATGTCAGTGGCAATACGGAACACATATTCAAAAACTAAAATTGTTTAACGTAAAGGATAACTAAATTAAGAATAAAAAACAATAGCCAATCCCAAAAGCAGAACAGCAGATGTTCGACCGTTTCCTAGCAATATTTAAAGGTCCTATGTTTTACCTACGTGAGAGCTATCGGTATTGGCTACCGTTTTTTCGTCTGCATTCGAATATACAGTTTAACATAAACAATTTTAGTTTTCGAATTTACTATCTCCATTGCTGTATGCACAAGCCCTTGCTCTCTGGGGCGCGAGTTCTGGTACACGGTGTATTTGATCTTTATAAAATTAAAGATTTAATTTTATTTATAACGCTAAAGTAAATTTATTATACAAATCCTCTGTACAGCTGTTTCGGCCCTATTTGGGGCATCGTCAGCAGAAGCGTAGCTCGAGACTTCCACTGCAAGCCAAACCGACCTGTTCCAGGTTATTCGATGTAATAATAATGAATAGTTTGAATCGCGACATCCTGCGATCACTTTTCGACACAACTTTGTGTAGGAAATGACAAATTGCAGCTAGTTTACTGCATCTCATACAAGGCGGCCAAGCGTGCTGTCAAATCATATTGAAAGTTTTTAAAAAAATTTGTTACAAATCGGTTTTGATTGCAATGGATCTCTCGAGCACCTTTTGTACAGCTGTTTCGGCCCTATTTGGGATCTCGTCAGCAGAAGCCTAGCTCGAGACTTCCACCGCAAACCAAACCGACCTGTCCAAAGTTGTGTCAAAAAGTAATCGCAGGATGTCACGATTCAACTATTGACTAAAGTAAATGTTCAAAGTTCTTCTTATTTTCTCATAAACAGCCGGGATGTTACACTTGTGAAACGGCCTTCAATGTGCTGACGAAGGTGACCTTCGTCAATAGGCTGAAAATAATACAAGTGTCTCCAAAGATAAAAGTCGCGTAACTTGGGCTAGTCATATCATAGAGCTTCGCCTTTCTCTCCAGGAAAAGCGTTATCTAGAAATTCTATATTTACCTTACTGAAATGTGCTGGCGCACTATCATAGTGCAACCAGGTGACTTCCCTGTTTGTTAGGCTGTTTTACATTATAGTTTTTTCATCTAGAAACTTTGACAAGTTCAATACTAGAAGTAACTAGAATAATGTAAATCAGAAGAAAGCCGTCCAAGTTTGCATGCTAGAAACGTCTACAAACTTATTTTTAAATTAGTTCCGGACCTATTTTCTGCCCAAGTTTTAAAAACTAGACCTGCACACAAACACATACTATAATACTAACAACCTCTGTTTCAAAAATATATGGAAATGAAACACTGTAGAACAGAATATTCTGCTTAAGCCAAATGTAGTACAAGATTCTAGTATTGAAGTCAAAGTTCTAGACGAAAAAATGTAAAACAGTCTTTAGAAACACCAATTCTAACAAGAGAAGTAGGTAACTTTTCTTCTAAAAATTGTCTATAAAATACTCCTGTCAAGCATCCTGTCAGAAAGAAGGGGTTAACAATAAAGCCAACAATTATTCGACCCCGAACGTGCAGAGAGAATTGCTGCTGGTGTCTTAATAGAGGATAGCATGTGGATATAATGAAAACTAATTTCCATCAAGAGTGAAGCCCTCCTCTTCAGTGAACAAAATAAGAAATAAATTAGGACTATTAGCACAATATTTTTGAGACAAAGTCTGCTTCACCAAGTGCTGGGACACATTGAAAATTATGTTATGTCTGCCATTTCTGATTTGAATAATTTTCAACAACAAAAAAGAACACGAGCAAATTAATTTTATTTCAATTTATCAACGGAAGGACAGTTTGATAAATTTTGACTTTCTTGCCATGATACCTGATTTTATCTGATTGTCATACTTACATTGACTCTAAAATATGTCATATTATATGGCCGAAAGTATCAACAATTCTTCATAAACAATCTTAAGTTTTTATACAAACGTGATTGTAACACAGAACGGATTTATTTTTAGACACGTATTTACGTGAACTGTTTTCTTCATTTTGATGAGTAGAAAACGTCCCTGAAGTAGCGACCAATATTCTTGTTGCACCCTATATATACGCATTATTGGTTTCTATGAGAATTGTTTGAAATGTGTAAAAAGTTACTAACCATGATACGATAATATTTTAAAGTAATAACGGTTTCTTTTTGTTTACAAGGATTTTTTTTTATTTTTGAAAAATCCTCTTAATTTAACGACAGCGAACATGCTGGTTTCTTCCGTTATTTCAAAAGTTTTTCTGTTAACGGTAAACTTGTACTTAATTAAATCGTGATGCGAATAATATTAGATTTATATAAATTAATTGGTTTGTATATTTTTTTTAAATACTGGTTTAAACTCAATTCAAAGTTTAAACGAAGTTTAGAGGAAAAGACGTTCTTTTTAGGCAAAGATCAAGCAACAAAAATCTGAGATCAGGAGATGAAACTTTGTTTACCTGATTTGGAATTTAAACCAATACTGAAAAATCAGCCTTCAATATATAAAAGACGAATGGAATTTCTGCCTCTAATAAAATCATGTCCTGCCAGTTTTTTCAGGGATATCTTTTAATCGGCCACTTTATTTTCATGTTATAAAAGTTGTTTTATTTTTAGAATCGCCAGGGAGGTACTTTTAAATTTAGGAGTAAAGCAGAATTCAGTTAAATGCTCAAACAAGAAATCTAAAAATATAATTAATTCAGTTAAATGCTCAAACAAGAACTGTAAAAATATAATTAATTTTTTGCGTGATATTTTGAAATCTTAAAAAAGAATACAAACAATTTTATGTTGCAGAACTTTCGTATTCATTTGAAACTTGTAATAAAAGAATGTGTTAAAAAGATGTGTGTAATTCAACTGCCAATACATATGTAAGTAAATTAATTTTTAATAAAATTGCGTAAATTACGGTTCATTTAAACATCGACAAAAATAACTCGACCCGAAACTGATATCAAGTAATATAATGGTCACTGGTGTTTAAAACAAAATTTATTTAATAATCGCAGCAGATTTATGAGTTTAAATATATCCAAGAATTCTATTTTTTCACTCAACATATTGGTTCACTAAGCAACCCACGCCGCCACAATTTCTGTTAAATAAATGTAATCGATTTGGACCTTCGCAAGGTGATTTTAGATTTTATTGTTATTCAATTAAATTAAAATTTTGACTTGTATATTTGAGTGGGTGCGATTTTTTCTGGTATTGATGTGGATCAACTTTATACTCGTTGATTCTGACGAACGCTTCTGTGATATAATAATCTTTCTGTGTGCGGGCTAGAAATAGCGGCGAGTTTTTCGAAATCGTTTAAAATAACCCCACGTACTACATCCACGTTTCTGTTATTTATAAACGGTCGCGATAACTCAAGAAAAAGATGAAACTATAAAAGATCCTGATGCGCCTATACTATGTTAAACCTGGAAATTCGAGGGTTTCCCTCGCCGGTGGGGGTTTTTCAAGTGGGGGAATCTCTACTTCGTCGGAAAATAGGTTAGCGAGAACCAGTTCTCTGGCGAGGATTACATCGGTACGGTCTTGGTCTTTAATCCCGAACGGTAAATTAGGGAGAACGCGCTTCATTTAATTTTTATTTTCGCAGGTCAGTTCGGGAAAGCCCCAACACCAGACAGTCACAGATTCAGCGTACGCAAGACCCACAAAGGCGACTCAGCAGAGTGCTCCTCCGAAACAGAACCTGGATTCTATGCTAGGAAACTTGCAAGCAGACATGAGTCGTCAAGGCGTCAACACCAGCCAGAAAGGTTGCTGCAGTGCCTGCGAAAAACCCATCGTCGGACAAGTCATCACCGCCCTGGGGAAAACATGGCATCCCGAACATTTTACTTGCGCCCATTGCACTCAGGAATTAGGCACTCGTAATTTCTTTGAAAGGGATGGAAAACCTTATTGTGAGCCGGATTATCACAACCTCTTCAGCCCCCGATGCGCGTATTGCAATGGCCCGATTTTAGACGTACGTTTTCGTCTTAGAATTGGCCATCAACTAGTGTTAACGTCGAATTCTTTTTTACAGAAATGCGTCACGGCGTTGGAGAAGACTTGGCATATGGAACACTTTTTCTGCGCGCAATGCGGAAAACAATTTGGCGAAGAAGGCTTCCACGAACGCGAAGGCAAACCCTACTGTCGCGATGATTACTTTGACATGTTCGCTCCAAAATGCGGGGCCTGCAACCGAGCCATCATGGAAAATTATATTTCCGCCCTTAACGCTCAGTGGCATCCGGATTGCTTCGTCTGTAGGGTAAGAAAAAATGCATTTCGTTATTTTTGTTCACAGGTTTACTTCTTACTACAATTCGATTCAAGACAATCGAAAGGATTATCAAAAATAAAAATCACACAATGCTTGGCTACAAAATAATAATAATGACAATAAACAAAAATATGTAGGTATTATTTTATTTATTAGGATTGCAAGTTACCAGTGCAAGGAAAATCATTTTACGCGGTCGAAGGAAAACCCGTATGCCCGAAATGCATCGGAGCTGAAGATGAAGAAGAAGAGGAGGACTAAAATGCTAATGCCCCTTATGCCCCCCCCCACAAACACAACACACCCCCATGCCTCCTTGAATATGCGACAAAACAAGCCCCCTTACACTCGGCTCATAAGCACTCTTTGTTATAAGTTTACTGTATAAAGTTAAAGAAATTATGTAAAGTTTGTATTATATGAAATAAATGTAAGAAAAAAAAAGAAAATAAAACGAAAACACAACACAAACAGAGGGACCAAAACAAGGCGGACGTACGCGGTCCGTTTTGTGCGTCGTCGTTCGATTTCTGGGACGCTATTTTTAACCACGACTGCAATAAATAAAAGTGGATTGGTATCATGATGTGTTTTAATTTAATACTCCCGTTTCCTTTCAGTCATTTATGACGTGTTAATTGAAATATCCAAATTCATAAATGTGCCATACCAGCATCTTAAATTTATCAATATCTGGACTGATCGAGGGCACAAGAGTGAAATGCTCTTTTCGTTATGGCAAATTATTTTTGTACTTTTTTTAATTTTTGTTATGGGAGTAAATTAAATTGAACACATCAAATAAACCAAGTCCTTGTTCTAAACATTGATTTCCAAACAGTTACACATGTATTTGTGATGACACAGAACCTCGTGTTTATCGTTTTTTCTTTTTCTTTAATTATTTCAAGGTACAATTTACATTTTATCGAAGGCAATTTCATTTCAAGTTTTACTTGCCTTTCGGTTTTTTTGCGATTTTATATTCTTCAACTGGCAACCTAGTTTCGATTCAAATTTCCCTCTTCAATGGGCCCTACTGTATCGTGAACTTTCGTTTTTAAAACCGCATCAAAATCTTATTGTTTCATTTGGAATCGTTTCTGTTACTCATTTATCCATTTAATTAAATAAGGAGAAAGTTATCTATTTGAAAAAAATTCCATTTCGACTTGAAGTTTGCAATCTTTCAATTAAAAAGGCTAATTTCAAGTATACGGCGTGTTTCATTTAAGACGTTTTTTCATACCTCTCTAGTTACTCATTTTATTTGAAAAAATGTGTCAAATGAAAGCGACACTCTATCACGTAGAACATATTTTAAAATTAGCTTGTTATATATATAGAGTGTTCCGTTTAGTCTGGGCGTTATATCACTTCGTTATTTTAAATAGAACGCCCCATATATTTTTACATTTTCGAATTCCGTATATTTAACGTAACTTTACGTACCACATGGAGCTCCTAAAGCAAACCGTTTTTGCTGTACGAAAGAATTTACATTTGTTTATAATAGGTACTGCAACAGGAATATATTTTTTTACGCTGAATAATGCGAAGACGGTTTACTAAAGGACCTCATGTGGTGTATAAAGTCAAAATTTAGTCTGGAATCCAAAAAGGTAAAGATGCAACAAAGTGAGACAACGCTCATACTATGAGACACTGTGTATACAACAATTTTAAAATGTGCCCCACATGATATAATGAGACTTTCATTTGAACCATTTTTTAATAAAATCAGTTACTAGAAGTTATGAAAGAAACCGTCTTAAGTGGAACACTCTGTATACTGAACTATGTGATACACAGAAACACAACTAGAATGAATTTTAAAATAGTGGCGATCATATTAAACATATTACAAATCAAAAGTGAAATCAATTACATTACACAACAGTTTAGTATTTGATGGAGCTATCAAAATTAATAATTACCAGTTTTGATGGTCCTGCACTACAGAGGAACTGTTGTTGGACCGTCCTTGTACATTTTAAGTTATACAGGTACGCAAACACATTAAAAATTCATTTTGAAGACATGACTTTGGTCTTCAGTTAAACACACTGTACATTATAATTGTTTGTTAGATATCCAATGCTACATTTCAGTGTAGTGAATTTGATGTTGTTTCTCTTTAATATTCGTTGATTTGATTTCAAAAGGATATTAAACTTCAACACACGTCAAAAAAGGGAAAATGTTTTGTCTTCTTCTTCTCTTTTGTCTACAGACGTCGTTTTTATCCACTAGAGTATTTGTTTTTTTCAGATAGCCTTCTAAATAATTGCTTTTTAATATTTTAGAATCATCCAACCTTCCTTACAAAATGGTAATATTTTCAGAAATACTTTCCAGTCTCTTGTTGGAGTCTCCATTGCTGGAACTCTTTTTTTCCCATGTCTAATGTCTTTTGTACATATACATAGCTTTCCTTACCAATTTTCTACTCTGTTATATCTGAACGAATCTAAATGCGGTTTTTAATGCTACTGGCATTCTTGCCACGTTTGCATATTTACAACTATTTAATCAAACTTTATTTTTAATTTCTGTAATGCATCCAGTACTGTCACTTACACGTTATTAATCATTTTCAGTGGATAAAATTAATCTTGCCAGCGTTACAAGATTAGTTGCTATGATGAAGAACTTAAAGGAAACTTAAGGTAATCTCCAATCTTCTTGAAGGTGCCCGCCTCCAAAAATTTTCAAAAATTAACAATTTTGCTAATTTTTGAAAAAAACGCTGACAAGATTAAGGATTATAATTGATTCCAAGTATTTAAAATTCATACAAGTACAAATTAAAATAATTTTATTTTAGGTAATAACTGAAAAATTGTTGTAATTAATGTATAGGGAATTCTCATGATTTACATAAACTTTAATTTTACTATTTTTTCAGCCTCATTGAAAAAGAAGTCTCCAACAATTACTTGCAGTCACCGATTTTGGAAGAATTTTCAGTTATATTTAATTTATGCATCTACAAGTCATTATTGAAAAATTTAAACTTATTTATTTTGTTTTCAGGATTGCAGGCAACCATTTATTGCCGGTTCATTTTTCGACCATGAAGGTCAGCCATACTGTGAAACCCATTATCACTCGAAGCGAGGATCACTATGTGCAGGATGCCATAAACCCATCACCGGTCGTTGCATCACTGCTATGTTCAGGAAGTTCCATCCTGAGCATTTCGTCTGCGCTTTTTGTTTGAAACAGCTCAACAAGGGTACATTCAAAGAGCAGAACGATAAGCCATATTGCCATGTATGCTTTGATAAGCTATTCGGCTGAGCCATTCTTCTCAACTAAACACGAACATATGCAGCATTTAATTTATACAAATAATTTTGTATACAACTTCTTTTTGAAATTTGCACCTCTTACTATAAACTCGATGTTTAAACATTGTATCCGTAAACTTTGAATAACGCAAGTACTTTTATTATAACTACTACTCATATTATATAGCGATTTATATGTAATGCAAACAATGCTTTTGTACAACGGGATGGGTTTTCTTTTAACAACAGTGTGTCATAAAGTCAGGTTGTTTTTATAGGGCGACGTGATGAGCACTTGTTATAACGCATATTTTTCAATTTTATCATGTTGTAATTTGTTTCTTATTTTAAATAATGATGGAGTATATTACCTATAAGTGTTAACAAGATGCCAAACTAAATTAGATTAGATGAAAATTGTGTGAACTTATATATTATTATTTTAAAAAATTGGAAATAAATTTGTGCATATAATAAGTATTTTTTTTTTCTGAAACCAAAGCTACTCAAAGAACATTTTTATGGTCAATGTTTCATTATGGATTAATAGTAAAGAGTAAATGTGTACATCCGTAATAAGAATGGAGAGAGGCAGAATTATTCCCAACCAAGTCTTGAAAACTATAAAAAGCAAAAATGTATGTGGATGAAGTATCCTATGACTTCCATCCATAAACTTGATGCTGCTTCACAGTAAAGCTAAGACATGCCATTCAAATTCCATGCCAAGAGTTGATAAAAAAATTTAAAAATCACTTGGTATATTACATCCTTTATCAGTTATTTCTGTTGGCTAATTTAAAAAAAAAAAATGTAACTGAATAATTAATATTACAGAAAACAGTAAAGACATGGAACATGAAAGTGCAAGATGCTAAGAACTAAAAACTTGAAAATTGGAAAGTGCATAAAAAGGACGAGCAAGATAATGAATGAATTATTAAATAATTACTACTACTAGTAATGTAATTAAAACCAGATCATGCTAAGAATATCTTAAAATAACTTAACGTATATACTGTATTCACATATAATTATGTGAAGTAAAATAACCTAATGAGAAATGTAAAAATAACTTATAATTGATGTTTTTAAATCCTAATAAAACTAAATGTATAAATTTATATTTATATTTTATGCAAATATTTTAAATTATCATAACGCAGGTAAACAAATACATACATATAAGTTATATTCCTTCCACAAACTAGAACAGTTTTGAACAATTCAAGTGCACCAAACCCTTGTTCCATTATCTAACTCCATCCTATCAGATGATGCTTGTTGATGTGATTTGAATTTTGTGTTCCTTTCAGAATAGTTGAATGTGCATGCTATACGGAGCTTAGCGCTCTTGAAAAGAATGTTGCTGTAATATTAGTTATCAAAATAAATTATGGAGGAACAATTGATACAAAAAAAAGGAAAATTAAAAGTTACGCAACTTCTAGAATCGTTTGTTATCAATATTAGTATGATGATGATGACAATGTAAGATATTTTTGAGGTTTTCAGTTTATTTCGCTTAGGCCCAATTTCATAAATGCAAGATGAATGTACTTTACAGTTTAATGCCTTAGCGACCATTGGGCCATATTCTCACCTTATGGTTAATTTAATAACGTGTTTAATTTCCAAGGCAAGGAAACTTATTCACTCTTTAGGTGCTTAAGAAATGGCGAAACATATCCATTCTGCATTATTCAATAACACTTCTAAGCACGGGAAAAATGTTTTAAAAAATATCATTTTCTTGATGACTTATATAAACCATGAAAAAAATTAATATAAAGGTAATATTTATTGATTCTAAATAAAAATTATTATTGAACGTCATTTTAAATATGTTTTTCTCATGCTCAGAAGTGTCCCTGAATAGTGCAGAATGGCGCTGTTTCGGAACTTTTAAGCACCCAGTATAGCAAGTTAGTGAATACATTCCACTACAAGAAAAATCGTCCAAAATAGCTTTGTTATAGGAAAATAAAATCTCAATAATTTAGTTGAGCATAATAAAAAAAAACTTTAACTCCTAAACACTTCAAATAACATTTCATTTTTGTAGACAATAAATCAACAAAAGCAATTGAAGAATTTGAAGAACGAGAAGATTCTGGTATGTACAGCATAAATTCTGGTGTTTGAATCACATTAAAACAAATTGTTAACAACAACAACACCAACAGTAATGGAGCATCACATAATTAATAACTTATACTTAAAAAGTAGGTAGGTTTTAAAAGCAAAATCGTTATGATCTGCAAAAAGATATAAGAACATATTTTATTATCTATGATAATATCTACATTAAATAAAATAATAATAATTCTATTTATTAAGTATGATCTAAGCAACAAAGCTGCTTAAATCTATTCAGCTTCCAACTTAATGTATGCTATTCTTATTAAACCACTTGCCAATCAAATGTTTTTTTAAGGTTTTCATATTGAATTCTTGCCGTCTATTTGACAATATATTTTTATATGTCGAAAATGTTCTTTCGATATCCATCGACGTGATGGATGCATACTTAAATGTTGCAACATGGTGAGGATCTAAATCTAAATCTAAATCATTATCTTCAGTGGATTCTCATGATAAGATATTAGATATTCGAGTTAATTGTTTAAAACCGACGTTATTGGTTGTTATGCTATTAAATTTCCTAAGTATTGTTTTTCCAATTTTGCCTGGCGCCATTTTTAACAAATTTTCGAAATCTGATACAATTACAATTGATTCTATTAAATTCACTTGCTCTGTTTCTAATTTTTTAATAAAGCTACTTAAGTTAGTATAATGAGCTTGGAAATAATTGTTGCAATTTTATAATTTTTGGATGTTTACGAGTGAAAATTAATTTATCTACCTGACCACGTAGGTTTATAAAACCAATTAGTTATTAATATAACTTGAAGGCTTCCACGGCCATTGTCCATAATTGAATTGGCTTTCGGTTGGAACTGCTTCTACTGCCGACGTTTCGTTCTCCATTGCAGAAGAACTTCCTCAGGACTGCTGTTGCTACTGGCAGTGTTGCTGGTGGTGTTCCTGCTACTTCTCGTTAGTCTCATCGATTGAGGAAGTTCTTCTGCAATGGAGAACGAAAGGTCGGCAGTAGAAGCAGCCGTGACGCGGTTCCAACCGGATGCCAATTCAATTAGTTATTAATTTGTCATTGTGTCTGATAATACTTACATCGAGGAAACTTTAGTGAATTGCTAATTTCTAATAATTTTCAGTGTAAAACTTTCAAAATTATTAATAAATTAGAAAAATTTGTTGAAATTAGTAATAATATTGTTAAATATCTTAAAGTACAGCTTCCCTCCTCTCCTAAATTATACCGCATTCCAAAAATTCACAAACCTAATACACCTCTTCGTCCAATAGTTTCTACTAATGGTTGTTCTCTATATTTTTTATCAAAATATGTTTCAAAAAATATTACTCAAGTTACTAGTAAATCAGAATATTTTATAAAAAATTCTTTTGAACTTGTAAAAAATGAAGAATCATAGATACGCCAAATAACTGCATTATAATTTCCTTAGATGTTGTTTCTTTATTTACTAACATTCCAAAAGAGTTATCTTTAAAAAGCATTAATGATAGGTGGATAGAGATAAAGATTTTACAGACATTTCTAAAGAAAATTTCTTAGAAATTGTTACTTTATGTTTTGAAACATCTTATTTTGCGTTCAATGATAAATTTTATAGACACATTTTCGGTACAGAATTGGTTCTCCTTTATCTTCTGCTTTATTATTACGCAGGAACTAGAAAAAACTGTCATTAACTCTTTACCTTTCAATGTAACTTTATATTTTCGTTATGTAGATGATATTTTATTGATTTTACCTTCAGATAAAGTAGACTTTGTTTTAAGTAAATTTAACTCTTTCATAATAGATTGCAATTTTCACTTCTGACGAAGTTATCAAACAATAATGAAACGTAGAGCGTTAGTGCCAATTTCAGTGTTCGTTTAAGATAATTCATTAGACAATTTCACCGGATAAGAATCTACCTTAATTGAAAAATTTTCATGTAATTATTTTGACTTTTTTTTGACATGTTTTGTTAAAGTGTTTTTGAAATTCAAAAACAGAATATAACAGCTTTGTTAATAAAAAAAATAACAAAAATTTATATAATAATACTTAAAGTGGCACTTCCTCAATAAAAAAATCTTAAATAGAATACCAGTTTTTTTCATCTTTGGGGCTATTTTCATTTTTTACAGGTACAATGCCTTAATCAGTATAGAAAAAGAATTGAATTACTTCATTTATATCAAAACTGATAAATATATTTGTAGACCTTATTTTTTTTCTCACAGATTTAGCATTTAGAGGACTCCTAGAGTAGTTTTATAAAAGTAAGTGTACAGATCTTACAGAAAAGGTTTTCTTAGTAATACGAGCTGATATGACACCTGCCTCTGGAATGTTAGCAATTCGGAAAATATCGTAATTTTTATTCAAAAAAACTTCCATGTTCACTGTGTTTATCAGAACCGATCGGCGACTCAGTATTACTGTCTAAACCATCCTTCATAATATCACTGGTTATTTCTTCAAGTTCTTTTCTCAATTTTTTTTTCTTGTACTAGTAGCAATGTTTTATTTATAAAAATTAATTAAAATTGTGTAACTGGTAGTATAGAAAGTGTTAGGAAAGAGTTTATACATGTATTTCGGCCTTATTGGGCTTCATCAGAACTCTGTACCTTAAAAAAATTTTGGTTTATTGAAAAATTTAGAAAAACTTACCCCTTTTTTGAATTTCTAAAATCCCAAAACACAAGAACAGGAATTAATGATAAAAATATGAAATTCTTTTGCAAATTATACAAGGAAGCGATTGCATTCTCTAGTAAAACCACAAAAGTGACATTTTTAAAATATTTGTTTGATGTTACTAAGACAACAAATTGACAATTATAAAATCAAGTTTTCTTGCCAGATGAAAATTATGAAAATTAATTAAAATTGTGTAACTGGCAGTATAGAAAGTGCTAGGAAAGAGTTTATACATGTATTTCGGCCTTATTGGGCTTCATCAGAACTCTGTACCTTAAAAAAATTTTGGTTTATTGAAAAAAAAAGGGGTAAGTTTTTCTAAATTTTTCAATAAACCAAAATTTTTTTAAGGTGCAGAGTTCTGATGAAGCCCAATAAGGCCGAAATACATGTATAAACTCTTTCCTAACACTTTCTGTATTGCCAGTTACACAATTTTAATTAATTTTCATAGTTTTATTTATAATTTGCAACGAACTCTCAAAGTATGGTAGGGTCAATTATGACCCTAATTGTAATTTATCCTAAGATATTATCATGTTTTATGGAGAAATATCAGAATCGATAGACAACTATCTAAAAAAAAAATACATAGAATCAGCATGAAACATCTATATTTTAGTATTTAAATCCCTGTTTTAAAATCTATGAGGTCAAATTTGACTTTGCCATTTTAGTTAAGGGTTAGCTCAAAACTACCACATAATACTTTAACAATAAAACTACAGTAATTATTTTTACAACTTTTTAAAATGTTTGAGTTCACTTGGTGGGGATTTCCTCCATCTTAGGGGCAGTTAATTTCATTACCACTGTAATTAATATACGAGCTACAGGAATTACATTTGATCGAATACAATTAAGTAAAAGCTACCCAAATAATAGGTAGTTATTACAAATTTATTTGAAAGTATTTTAATGTAAAACAAGCAGTCTCAATCTGAATCGAATTCTTCAACTTGACACTTCACTTGAGTATGTTCCACTTTAATATTCACATCAATCGGTTGTGTGTTAATCAATGTACTGTTTTCGATATTCATCAGCAAGTCCAAACTGGATTCAATTTCAGCTACAAGATCTGAACTTTGAGATGAAGCCTGCTCGTTTTGCTTCTCTACCAAGCTGCAGAACTGCAACCATTCCAATCTGGTCTGATTTAAATCCTTATCGACGGCTGATATTGAATTCGTTATCACCTTATGAAGCTTCTTGAGCTTTTCATATTTATCATTCCAAGGAGTTTGTTGTATATTTGTATATTTAGTTCGATCATTTTGACTCATGGTTGTGATGATTGAAGTAAATCACAGTTAATGAAACACAACTTTTATAATCTGCAAAAGATGTTACTTTCAATTTTATTTGTATATTAGGTTATGTTCATTTTAGGTTAGGAAACTGATACAACTCGAAAGTAGCGTTTCTGATTGACTGCACTAGTGCGCACTCAGAATATCTTCATCTCGTTTTATTACACGAGGTTAAAAGAAGATGCAAATACATTGAGTGGAGCTGAATCGAAAACGCCATTAATTAATTCCATTTTTCATATTTCGAAGAATGATTTACAAAATTAGACATTCTTAAATATAAATAAAAATACATGATTTAATAAGTTATTAAAAACGTGTACTGTTATTATAACAAGTTATTAAAAACGTATACTTTTATTACAATAAGTTTAAACTTTTAGGATGTACAGTTGGCAACACTTCGTTCAATTTAGAAATTAGACAATTTTATACTCAGTCTATAGATTTGAATAAATTATTATATTTCAAGCATCATAGGATTTATTAACAGTAACAATTAAAAAGAAATTTAATTAATAAACGAATTAGGTATTTTATATTTGGTAACCAAATTAATATCAAATGTCTGACCTGTCACTGTCATTTTTCGCACATCGCCGGTTATCTCTTACCGGTGATTTAAATTTATTTATACTGCGTATTTAATTCACAGAAACTTGTTAATTTTGTCAAAGTGAAGCACTAATCATCATGGTTGTGAGAAAATACGAGGAAGAACTGAAATTCCTGGAGAAGGTAAATCCACACTGTTGGCGGATTAAAAAGGGATTTCAGCCGAATATGAATGTAGAAGGCGTTTTCTACGTAAATTCTACGTTAGAAAGGCTTATGCTCGAAGAACTACGAAATGCCTGTCGACCAGGTATGGTCGGGGGATTTCTGCCTGGAGTGAAACAGATTGCAAACGTTGCAGCCTTACCTGGTATAGTTGGTAAATCGGTGGGATTACCTGACATTCATTCTGGATATGGGTTTGCAATTGGGAATATGGCAGCTTTCGATATGGATGATCCCAAATCTGTCGTCTCACCAGGCAAGTTTATACGTTCATTAATTTGATTACAGACATTTACAAATTATAAGTTTGTTAATAGGTGGGGTAGGTTTTGATATTAATTGTGGTGTCAGGCTACTGAGGACTAACTTGTTTGAAAGGGATGTCCAACCTGTGAAAGAACAGTTGGCCCAGAGTTTGTTTGATCACATTCCTGTAGGTGTTGGTTCGAAAGGTATAATTCCTATGAATGCAAAAGATTTAGAGGAGGCCTTGGAAATGGGCATGGACTGGTCATTAAGGGAAGGGTATGTGTGGGCAGAAGATAAGGAGCATTGTGAAGAGTATGGTAGAATGTTAAATGCTGATCCATCAAAAGTTAGCATGCGTGCTAAGAAACGAGGATTGCCACAAGTATGCCTAATGTTTTTTTTTTATATAGTAAAATTTTGTGTCATGGACACCTCTCTTAGTTAGATAGTTTTTAATTCCTCATTTATGTAATTTATATGCACTTAGACTTCTATTAGGTAGGTGTCTGCCTAAAAGAGGTGTACTTTTAAATATTTTTCTAAAATAAATTTGTAATTTGACATTTTATAGTTGGGTACCTTAGGAGCTGGTAATCATTATGCTGAAATTCAAGTGGTAGATGAAATTTTTGATAAGTGGGCAGCTTGTAAAATGGGTATTGAAGAAAAAGGCCAAGTTTGTGTAATGATACACTCAGGTAGCCGCGGTTTTGGCCATCAAGTTGCCACAGATGCCCTCGTTCAAATGGAGAAGGCTATGAAACGAGATAACATTGAAACAAATGACCGGCAATTGGCTTGTGCCAGGATTCACTCTCAAGAAGGGCAGGACTATTTAAAATCTATGGCTGCTGCCGCTAACTTTGCTTGGGTAAACAGGAGTTCGATGACATTCTTAACGAGACAGGCATTTGCTAAACAGTTTCATTTGACCCCCGACGACTTAGACATGCATGTTATATATGATGTTTCTCATAATATTGCCAAAGTAGAAGAGCATGTAGTCGATGGACAAAGAAAAACATTATTAGTACATAGAAAGGTTTGTTTTTAATCTAATTTTGTTTTGTGATACAATCAGTTGTCTATAGGGATCAACAAGAGCTTTTCCTCCTCATCATCCACTTATCCCCGTCGACTACCAATTAACTGGGCAGCCTGTTTTAATTGGGGGTACCATGGGAACATGCAGTTATGTTTTAACAGGTACACAACAGGGAATGCTAGAGACATTTGGGTCTACTTGTCATGGAGCAGTAAGTGATTGATTGTAGTTGATGGTCTTAAGAGAGTAAAAATTCCGTTTCTAGGGGCGTGCTTTATCAAGAGCAAAATCGCGTCGTAATTTAGATTACACTGACGTTTTGCAGAAGTTGGAAAGTATGGGTATATCAATAAGGGTTGCATCACCAAAGCTAGTTATGGAAGAAGCTCCCGAGTCTTATAAGAATGTGACTGATGTTGTCAATACTTGTCACGCTGCTGGTATAAGTAACAAATGCATTAAATTAAGGCCTATTGCTGTTATTAAAGGTTAATCGAAATAATGAATATGAAATAAGTAACAATGATTGAAGATTATATGTATAGTCTCACATCTAACAATATAATCTACATCAAGGATTTATGAAGACCATGTGATCTTCAATCATTTTTGCCTTACTTAATAATAATTAAGACTTTTTGTTTTGTGATTGATATTATTTAATATTAATGATATTTTGTACTA
This sequence comes from Serrognathus titanus, assembly GCA_039766575.1. Classification (NCBI taxonomy): domain Eukaryota; kingdom Metazoa; phylum Arthropoda; class Insecta; order Coleoptera; family Lucanidae; genus Serrognathus; species Serrognathus titanus. The sequence continues at coordinate 25,078,403 of CM077913.1, forward strand.
GATTTCATTAATTATACATATGATATGGATGATACTTTTTGTTAATAATAGCCTAATACTCTTTACCATTTTTTACTTTCTAATTTAAAGAATACTTTCATCTTCTGCTATTATAATAATTTATAATTTATGTTATGATTAAATTGTATTATACACAGTTTGCAGATTCCATTGTAAATATTATTAAAGTAAAAAAGTTATTTAAAGCAGGAGCAATATAAATAAAAATAAAGTCAATAGGTAAAAATAATATATGATTACAGTTTTTTAAGTATTACACAAAATTTTAATATACTTGGTGATTTTAGGGCACACCTATGTCAGCCCTTTTTCTCAAAAATATGAGGTAGTGAGAAATAGTCGGTATACAAAAAATCGGAATCAAGGTTTTCATAAAATTTAATTATATTTACACACAATCCTCTTAGAGGTTGCATGACAGTATGTTATTTGGTAGTGTCTTATGTCTACAATATATCACACTTCAGGTAAAATTTAATATCAAGAATTATCCTAAGAAATGTACATTTCACTCACGATCTGGCAACCGCATTCGTGAGTGCTTATTGCTACGTTTTCAATATTTTTTGGTAACTGAATTTGTTTGCAATTCTTGAATGTTTAAAAATAAATACTTATATAATAAGAATAATAAATGTTACGTCGGTCTCGTCCTGACGTTGGAATTCGGGATTTGGTCGTTGCTCGTTACAGAAACGTCGTAATTCTCTGGGCTGTAATTCTCCGGGCTTACATCCCCATTTGTTTTTGCTTGTGGTCTATACTCTATCATTGGTTGGTTTTCATTCGCAAAGGTTGGTTCAGTGTGTTCACAAACCATTTTGTGGCATATCTTACATTCGTCTATTTCTGGTTTTATTGATGCTTTGAATTTCTGTAAAAATTAAGTGATATAATAAAAGGAAGCATCTTTTTTTGAAATTGTATGCTTACCTGCCAGCAATTATCACCTTTGGCCTTAATAAAGACGTACACCATGAAGATTGGTATGCAGAGGATGGAACATGATGTGATGACCCAGCCAATCGCAATGGCCCAAGCAGGATACTGATAATCTCCATACGTTGGTTGTTCATAGGCTATCATGTAGAAAACCCAAATTGAGAAAATCATGAGAGGGGCAGCTATTAACCAACAGAATTTGAAGTACATGCTCGGTTGTCTTCCAGTCATGTCTTCAATGTTCCTCGATAATCGTTTTATACCGTAAAACCACGCAATGGCTACCAGTTCAAAAAATGCCAGGTACATTATTGAAATAGACGCCGCGTAATGGTCGATTAATTGGAAGAAGTAAATTCCACCCTGGAAATATAAAATCATTTGATTAAAGCCGTCAAGAAAAGACGAAGAAGAATGCTGACCTGTGTTACGTTTGGTAGGCCGCACAAGAATGAAACGACGCAGATGATGAGCACCAGGACTTCGTGGCACATCAATCGCTTTTTAATCCAGGTGGGAAAACCATCTTGGATTGATGTCACCACAACTTCGACTATGGCAAACTAAAAATAGGGAAATTAAATTTGATTTTTAATTTACTACTTAATGCTCAGACTTACCTGACTGTTTAGAGCAAGGCAAATCAACATGAAGAAGAAGAGTACAGACCATAAATGAGAAGCGGGCATTTTTGCCATGGCTTGGGGATATACGACAAAAATTAAACCAGGTCCTGAAATTATTATAAATTATTAGTAAATTGAACTTGTTTCTCCTTACAGGGTCAATTATGATTATCAGAAGAGTGTTTTCCAGCAGTTGCAATGGAAAGATTCCAGCGCCTAATACTGATAGAATCAAACCTCAAAGGCTTAGAACTTTTCGAAATTAATTGAGTTCAATTATTATTCTTCTAATGATTTCACATACTATAGTTTAAAAGGAAAGTAATAAATAAGGGACAAATTTTCTTGCCAGATGAAAATTATTTTTCGAAAAAGATAATATTAAAAACAGAGAAATAAATAAATATTAACTTTACGAGATTTTGGGCCGTTATTATTTCCCTTAAAAAATTTGCGAAATGAAAGCAAACCAAATAAATGCGTGAGCGAATTTTATCAAAAATTCATTATGTGGCTTCTAGTTTTATTTCTAAATCAGAATTAATTATATATGAAATAGTATGTAGCTTATTTAAATCAAAAGTGTTATTAGCTTATTAGTAATTATAATACACTAGCAGCTGATTTATTTATGGTGGTGATTAATAATTAATAGATAACTGCTGCTAATGTTGTAAACAATTTCTGTGTGCGTTGTTCAGTCTCTTCCGTAAAATTGTTTACCAAGCGAGCATATGAAATAATTGGCATTTTCTCTTCAGGCACTCACCATCTGTTATAACATCTTCGATTGAAGCATTTTGCTCTAGGGCTATATTACCCAGGGTCGCGAAGGCGAAAATTCCGACCAACAAACTAGTTATGGCATTTACGAAGGAGACCGCGAGAGTATCTTGTATTATGTTGTTTTCGAATTTATTGTAGCTGGCGAAAGAAATCATGGACCCGAAGGCGATGCCCATCGAGTTGAATGTCTGAGCTGCTGCATTTATCCACACCTAGAAATTAGAATACGACAAAATTATTACCACATTTTAATTTAGTTTTAGCAACAATAGTTTATTTATTTTCTTATATGTTGGTTTTTCCCTAATTTAAATAAGTATAATTAAACTGTAAAATAATTTATCTGAATTAAAAAAAAAAACTGTAAGTTATTTCGAATCTAAAAACCAGGATTTAATATAAAATGCTAAAAATAATATTTCTATTGAGGCTTAACTTAAATGAATAATTTAACATTACGTTAAATAATTAATTAAATCTTCCAAGCAATTATCTGCTTAACAAAATGTTTGTTACACGTGCATACAGATACGGGAAATATGTTTAAAAAATTCTATTAGACAGAAAGAATAGAAAATTTACCCTAAAATAGTGTTACGACACTGCCTAAGAAATACAACGCGATGTTTAGTAAATAAAATACAATTATTACGCGCACATCACAGCGTGATCCTAACCAATTGCAATCTCCTATGCATGACGTAATTATTATCTGGCGTCCAAGAATAAAATCGATATTTCTTAGGCAAATTAGTATTTACATCTGATAGAAGTTCGTCAAGATGCGTCTGAAATAACTGAGTAGTAGTAGGATCGCCTTATATAATAGCAGTTTATTGGTAAATGCGTTACATAGAAATAGGAACAAAAATAAAATAAATATAAAAAATGTAAAATTGTGGATAACTAAACTAATATGAGATTGATTAATTATTCAAGCATTTACTAAGAGCTCAAAATCAGCGAACTTGACAAGAAGCAGTAGCTCTACCTTTTGAGCTCTCAAACAAAAAAAAAAGAAATAAACGAAATCGAAACAAGAAATAATAATAAATTAGTAACTATAAACTTAGGAAACAAACATCTAAACTAAATATGATTCGAATTACTCGAAAATGAATTAAGAAGGAAAAAATTAAAGAATAGTAAATGAATTGTAAAACAGAGCACAAGAAAAGTAAAAAAGTAGTGATCATTCTGTTAGAAGGAAATATTTCCGTAACTGACGAGTAAAGGATGACGGAGTTAAAGATCGCAGAGGCGCCGGAATGGCATTAAAAAAATTAATTAATTTGTGTTTGTTATTTTATTAACGAACTCTCTCATAAAATTTGAGCGTCCTGCAGTAAGGGTATTCGTAAACCGTAAATGTATAATTAAAGATTTTTATGGAAAAGGAAACGTGTCTACTTACGTTTGCTTCTCCCAACAAATACCACTTTGGCTTAAAGAAGTATCTCATGCCCAGTTCCGCACCTTCCAGAGTCAAGGACTTCGCCAAAAACACGATGATGAGCAGAAAGGGAAATGTTGCGGTGAAGTAACGAACTTTAGCTGATGACTTAATACTTTTCCACAGACCAAAGTAAACCAGAACCCACGCACACAGCAAACAAGCAACTAACTCCCAGCGTAGTTCCCCTAAATATTCTATGCCAGAGCTCACTTGAAGCACTTTGTCACTGAAAAGAAAGAAAAACAAGTGGTAAATAACATAGGGAGTCTACGAATTGATGTTAAAGATATTCTTTGAATTATTCTTAAAGAAGAGTTAGAAATAATTCGAGTAAATGTAACGTTACTTTCCTTAGCACTTCCTTGGATTAAGGGGGTACAAATAACTAGAAAAGTAAACTATAATACAATTGCTCGAAATTATAGGCTAACGTAAAATTAAGCAAAATTTGCGACTTCTATACTTCATGTAGATAAACCAAGGCTTACCCAAAATTTTTGAATAAGATACAAAAAAGACAGGAAATATGCTTACAAAAAATTGACTTTCTTGAAATTTTTTCGGAAATCGTTTTAAATTTCCATAAACTGAAACTGAAATTTTGTTTGTTGATTAATTAATACCGTTGTATATTATATTATTGTCACTTTTTTCTGATCATTACAAATGATTGTAATTCTGACGTCTTCAAAGTTGACAAGATATACGAAAGTATATATGAGTTAACGCTCATATTTGCAGCACGTGATTTATCCTGATAACTCAGAATATATCACGTGCCTGATGTTTGTTAGCTCAAAAACAATAAATCAGAACAAGGAAAAAACTTCTTGAGATTAGATTAATGTATTGTTTTTGTTTAACTACGGTAAAACTGGGAAAGAAATTTGGAATTCTGCCGGCGTGAGAAAAACGAGTCAAAGAACCGCTAAATTGAGAATGCAAATTTACTTGAAGAAATCACGTTTTGCGAGTGAAACAATTCGGTTTCTGTGTAAGCGTTCGCACGGATAAATTATCATAAATCAAACGATGGTCTTCAGTAAATTTCACATGTATGCGAGTTTATCAAGTTTAAGTTGCCTATTGTGGTGAAATAATTTTCATGGATGATCTTATTTACCTAATTATTTTATTCATTAGTTCTTCATATTATGAAATTTTATTAAAAAATAAAATTTAGTAGTTCATTATAATTTTTAGGTTCCTAAAGAACATGTACCGCGCATCAACACAAAAAAGAAATAGGCGAAAACCCGAATTTATTTGATGTAATGAAGACAGAGATCTATTGGAAGTAAATGTGAAGGCAAACCATTTTATAAACTGCGACCAAAAATAAATATGTTACCATTTTTGACGAGTAACTAATATATCGAAGAATGGTAAAATAGAATTCTCAAGTAACACTTGGCAAAAAAATTTGTATTGTATTGTTTTTGTTTGCTATTGCAACTCTTTGAAAATGCTGATAAATATAAAACTTACTCGTAAAATTCCTCTGCAGGAGTTCGACTTCTGAACGGTCTCGTAACGTTATCTTTCAGTCTTGCAGGTATCCAACATTTGTCGGTGTTCCATCTATTCGTGCAGTCTACCCACGGATGATTCGGTTTGAACGATGTGAAGAAGTAGAATACACCGTAAGCTATTATCACACAGTAGTACGTAGACATGAAGAATGATATCACAACACTTCCTAAGCCAGTCCCTAAAAATGAGATTTATCTTCAGAAAACTCTAAAAAGTTATTTTCTTGTTGAATTTTTGGTATTTAAGTCAATTTGAACTTGAATCTCTTTTATGGCATCCAGGGGTATCGCGTCTCTTATTCTTTTGCTTTTGTTAGGAGAAAATGAATAAGTGACGCGATGCCACCGGAAGCTATGAAGAAGCTTACAAATTAATCGATAATATATTACCTTTAAAAAGGGGGCATAGACTTCCCAAAGCGGCGATCGGACCCCTTCCAATAAACTGCCCCACTGCTAGTTCCATATATAACATTGGAACTCCACATATTATCATGATTAGAAAATATGGAATGAGAAATACGCCTGGAAATGAAAATATATAAAAATTTCCAATTTTAATGTCTTTAGAACAGGATCATCCCACTTTCATTCATTATTAACGTAAGCAGTATCAGGCTTATTACCCATCTACTTAGCTAAGTCATTTTTTTAATGTTATGCTTTTCATTTAATTGAATCACATTTTCAGAAACCCCGTAAGAGATGTTTTCACGGAAATTATGAAAGTTTTACGAAGTACAAGAAGAGATCTATTCATGTAACGGAGAAATGAAATTCTGGTGTTGCATTTTGTGTTCTTGTGGGGTTAATTGTGACTATGAAGGTTTTTTAAAGTACAACAGGAGATCTATCCATGGAACACAGAAATGAAATTCTGCTGTTGCATTTTGTGTACTTGTGAGATTGATTGTAATTATGAAGGTGTATTGAAGTACAAGAGGAGATCTATTCATGGAACGCAGAAATGAAATTCTGCTTGCATTATATATATGAATATATGATTCAATTTATATAAGTATTTATTAGGTTTGTAACTTTTCAGTTTACATTTCTTGCTTGCTTATATTTAACTAAATAAATATTTGTTCAGTTTTTATTACTTCGGGAAAGACTTGATGATGATGAAAACCTAACTGAAAAAATGAAGTAGTTCGGTCATTTTTACAACCAAAGATATAACGATGTTTTTCATTAAAAAAATATTCAAGACAGCTCGTTGAAATAAATATTTTATTTTATTACTTCCCACTGTCTAATTTTACTACTGCACTGCTAAACATAAAATTTATAATAAAATAAACCCAAGTCAAGTACCACTAATGACCAAGAAATATTTCTATAGCTCGTAACTTCTTACCTCTGAATGACTAATTCAACTGATTTATTTACGTTTTGCTACTGCACTGTTTAGCATAAAATTAATAATAAAATAGACGCAAGTCAAGTCTCATCACCATTAAAAAATATCACTGGTGATCAAGCAATATTTTTATTCATGAAATTTCCTTCAATAAATAATGTATTTCAAGGCGCAATTTTAATAAAAAAATAGGTACACGTGTAGCATTTGTTACGTAAGTTATGTGCAATATGGCATCATATGAATTAATTTTTAATGCGTGGCTCATGTCTTAATCGGAACATTTTTTTCCCGAGGGAATAAAGAAACTTAGCCATTCACATTGATTCAAATGCATTGAAAAATCAACTGTGTGGAAAAATGTTATCGTGGAGAAATTTAGAAAAAAATTTCGTAAATTATTAATTCACATTCGTATAAGCACATATAATTTTTTTAAACGAGCTTTCCTGAATAAATATAAGTTATGAAATTATTTTTTTTGTTTGTAAAGTTATTCTTGTCTGTACAAATTATCTTTTACAGACACTACGATTTTATATCAAATTCCAAAAAGATTATTTTTATTACAGTTTAAATTAAATTGCTTTAATTAACAGGGCTTTAATTGTTCATTGACGTAATGAAATGTTTAATGAGGCATAACATTCATGTGACTAAAAATGCATCTCCACAATGTCAAGTCTTAAGCAACTTAAAAAATAATGTGAATCTTGCCAATAAAGATTATGATAAATTTTGAAACAGTCACGTTATATTTACATTATATTTACGTTTAGAGGATACTGAAAATTTGCTTAAGATAAATGTATAGCTAATGATAATTTTATCACTGTTTATTTTTATATTCAGGGTGTCAAATAAAATTTAAATGTACACAGGTGGTTCTGGCTCTTATTTTTTTAAAGATGTAAGTCTTCACTTCAAATAATCGGTTTAATTTCAGATATAATTGTGTAGCTGTCGAAAGTCGAAATATGTTAGAGAGCTCATGAAGTGTAGATTAAAAAAAAATTGTGTAGGAGTAATGTTTGACTTTAATAAAATGATACGCAATAAGTTTAGAAAAGTGAAGTTTTACTAAACGCGTTTGGCTTGCTTTAGTACGAGCGAGCGTGGTAAGCGATTAACTTAAAACGTCATACGAGTTTCGAGAACACTTTTCCAAAGAGATTGCGTATACTACTTTTTCGCGTTTCATGCGAAAAATTGCTTTTATCAATTTTTAGTACACGTGACATTACATACATTAATAACAGTTACAATTGATGAGCGTTGAAAATAAAAAATAATAGTAGTTACTTAATACGTTGTTATGCTGTAATGATTGTTATATCGTAAATTACCACTTTAGTAAATGATTTTAATGCACGAAATGCATTAAATAAATGAATAAATAAAGTTTAGTCGTTGATAAAATGAGAATAAAAATAGAAGAATAAACTGTTAAAACAAGCGAGAAACGTGATTCAAAAATAAATTCTGAGAATGTGGAACCAAATAAGGAACAAAAGTTTAAATTAAAATAAAATTTTCTATATGCACATAAAGCATTAAAAGGAGAAGTAAATCCAGTGGAAACATAGTCCTCTAAAATTTTGCTATTACATTTTGCTATTTATTTTTGTAATTTCTTTTTCTTTCTGTAAGCGTTGATTCTCACCGTTCCGCCTCTTTCCTCTTGTCTTTACCATCAGTTTCGCCTTAAAACTGTTTTTGTTGATTTTCTTTTTTTCGCTGTTGTTGAATATCACGATTCTTGTGTTTGTTTTTGCCATTATTTCTATACATTTTGTTTTTACTTTAAACATTTCGAGTTTAAATCCGAAATAATTGACTCATAGGCAATTCAGTTAAGTATGTTAAGAAGTAAGGTTGAGGGTCTAGAACTGAATAGCTCCTTGATCAAAGTAATTTACTTACATTATTATATTACATATTATACACACATAAGGCGATTCTTGAATAGACCGACAAAGAAAAAAGTGGTGAAAGAATAGACATAAAATTTTTATGTATTTTAGATTTCTAAATACATAATTAATGAAAAATTATTTTCAAAATGACGATAGGTATGTTGAGAATTCCTAGTATTTTTCTTTAATTTAAATTTAAATTATATTCTAAATAAAGATTATTTCCAAAAGTAACGTGTCCGTCACAAACATTTCGGCATTTTTTATGGTCCAATATTACGCGTTACCCTTCTCTTGTATTTGAATCAGTCGGTTTTCTTTAAGTCGTTTATTCGGTTTATCGCTAATGTTTTAATAATACGCTTCTGGACAAAATTAAGGGACCACCAAATAAACTTGAAATAACTTTTCCAATATTTTTAATAGACTTTCACATGTCATAAATTGACGTTTATTAAACACAATTCAAATAGTGTGCATGAAACATTTAACAATAGCAAGGCATTCTCTGCTAGGAAACGAAAAGTCAACAAAAAGGCCTAATTGTTGACACCTTTTTAGCCATATTATTAGTAAAGCGTGCTTTTTGTTTCGAAAATTAGTGAATTTGTTTGCATTAAGTTAATTGAATATGTCTAGACGCCATTGTAGACCAGAAGAAGTATCCAAATATCCAAAGTTTGGAGTGGCCTGCCAAAAGCCCTGATCTCAATCCTATTGAGCATCTCTGAGATCAATTGGGCAACAAAATTAAAAACGCACCGAGACCACCAGTAACACTTGATGAGCTCTCTAACATGCTTGTTCAAGAATGGGAACAGGTACCTAGTATCACTAGTCTTCTTCGTGAAGCATATTCACAGAGAAAAGTTGCTGGAATTCTAAATACCAACACATCTGTGGCACAGAGGGCCGCAGCACGGTTCAGAAACACTGTTGGTTTCAAAAGAAGACGCGAACAAGTTGCTAAAATAAAAACAACACGCAGAGAAGATCGTTTTATCGAATTTCAGAGTTTAAGAAAGCGGTTTGTAACGTCTCGCGAATTAGAAAATGATCTTCGATTAGCCACTGGAAAAGAAATTTATACCAAAAACAGTAAGAAGAAGACTAAAAGAAGTCAATTTGACTGCTAAAAAACCAGCAACCGGTCCAACTCTGACAGCTAAGCACAAAAGAAATCACTTTTGTCAAAATCATCAAGGTTGGGACGAGGGGCAGTGGAACTCCGTTTTGTTTTCGGACGAGTCTAGATTCCTTCTAAGCAAGAATGATCGCCGTGCTCTTGCCGTACGAAGACCAGGCGAGCAATTTGCACCATGTACCATTCGAGAATTTGACAAATTTCGTGAGGATCTGTAATGGTTTGGTGTGGCATACAATTTAATGGTCGTACAGAATTGGTTTTGATACGAAATGGGTCGCTAACAGCAAGAAGATATAGAGACGAGATTATTGTACTCCATGTTCAACCATTTACCGAAAATTTCGGCAATGGATTCATTTTATGCAAGACAATGCTAAACCTCATACAGCTAAGATTATCACAGCTATGTTGAGAGATGCAAATTTTGGAGTGGCCTGCCAAAAGCCCTGATCTCAATCCTATTGAGCATCTCTGAGATCAATTGGGCAACAAAATTAAAAACGCACCGAGACCACCAGTAACACTTGATGAGCTCTCTAACATGCTTGTTCAAGAATGGGAACAGGTACCTCAAGAAAGTATGCCAAGAAGATTAGCAGCGTGTATTGCTGCAAGAGGAGGGCATACACACTATTAATAATTTTACTTTTGTTAACTTGTTATAAATTAGGATATAAGTTCATGAGAAGACTAATGGTATTTTAAAGATTTAAAGTATTTTAAAGTTTGTTAAATTTAATAGCCCTTAAATCAACTAAACTGTAGTTATCTCGTTTTAAATTTATTTTGAATTTTACTGGTGGTCCTTTAATTTTGTCCAGAAGTGTAATAGACTTAATTAATAACAAAGAAATGATGATGAAAACCGAAATTTAAAACATTGTAATGATTAGATATCGGATTTATAAGCACAATAAAACTAAAAAAGCTTATTATGGAAAAAAGCTTTATTTTATTAAAAAGACATTAAAATAAAACAAAATACATGTAAAAACCTACAAATTTTGAATAACATGATTTATGTTTAATAGAGTAATTTGTTAATAAGAATAAAAAACAAAAGACAAAAATAAACTGACTTTGTTCGTCTTGGCAAGATGTAACAGCTTCTGGAAAAGTTTGCTTAATTTTGGAAGTATCCAAAATGGAAGTTTCGAATTTATTTTTTTTAACATGTAAATTACCTTTTACCTAATGGTTGAATCAGAATTATTTTTATGGAATCTTGTACAGTTATTTTATATTTACTTATTCATACACTTGATACCAAAAAACTGAAACTGTCCGTTCTCTGATAATAACGTAACCATAAAAGGGTGTATCAGCATATTTTGCAGCAAGACGAAATGCGATTTATAGCCGGTCTGTTTTATCTTTATAATTATGGCATTGAATAATTATTATTGCAGTGCTATAAAAAAATAGAATTTGCTTATGTATTTGTTCTTGCAAGATATATTAATCAATTATAGAATGCTGTGCTTGATTCTTTTTTATTTATCGATAACAGATAAAAAGAAATTAATCAATAATAAGTAATGAAATCTTGAAAAGATGTAAAAAAAGCTAGAAATCCGCTCTCTAATACGATAAACAAATTCGTAATCTGTTTGGCTTGTTAATTATTATAATTTCGTTTTGTGTGCATCAATCAATGAGAAGACGAATTATTAACAGATATTTGTGCAAAGTCTAACAAAATTCAATACGTGCGTTCGATGTGTTATTTTTCAAAGCGACAGAATTACCTGTCGTAAATTATTATTGTTCCCTTCGATCTAAGTATTTGAAAACGTAATTGATTTTAATTAACTTCATAGCAGTTAATACACTTACGAACGTACGTATTCATCATCAGCTGTGCAACTGTGTTATTAGTTCACGATCGACTCTAATTCTCTGCCTAACAATATAAACGCTTAGTGCACGTTTTTGAAATGTAAACTTTTGGTTATTGACTTATGCATGGGCGTAACGTGCATTTTGGATAAATTATAAAAATAATTAATGGTTGTGTAGATCACATGATCTGGAAAGTCTTTTCTTGTCTATAAAATATTCAAAAATCTTCCTTAAATTATAATTTATTGACTTTTTTATTTTAAAAATATATTTTAATATAATTACGATGTCTTCAAATTTTTTAACAGCATTTTAAATTTATGTTGTATGTATTTCACGTTATCGATAATAAGCAGCCACAAAAATATATTTAAATGCTTTGCGGCTATTTTGATACAATCGCTATAAAACAACGTATCGCGTTTGTTAGTAATTTTGTTTTGTTTTTATTCTGCTTCGTTATGCCTCTTGATTTCATTCAAATGATTTCTATCGACGTACAATAGTTAATTAAAGCAAGCATAACAATGACCGTATATGTATGCGACAAATTATTCATATCGTAAGTATTTTTCTCTCACCTCCTCCACTTTTGTAACATAAATATGGAAACCTCCAAACGGACCCTAACCCAACACTGTAACCAACACACGCTAAAACGAATTGCAGTTTGTTGGCCCATTGTTGTCTCCTTGGTTTATCTTCTAAAGATTCGGTAGAATCGGTGTAACTATCAGGAGAATTTTCTGCAGGTGGCCTGTAACAACAGAAACGTATATCATCAACATGCAATCATAATCAAATTGCCTTCTAATTACTTCTAATGAAAATTATCTTTTAAATGAAGAGGACGAATTTCTCCTACAGCTCACAAATGATAGTTATTTGAGCGTTCGTTTACTTCTCAGATTCATATTTATAATGATTTTTGTAATAATAATTTTCAGAATATTAGAAATCTTAATGCCGCCTACAGGTTTAAACTGACTTTGAAAAAAAATTTTTCTGAAATCAAGTTTGTCCACACTTGTCTCTGAACTTATGCATTTCTACTGTCGACACGTAAATAAACAGGAGTACTTTTTTTTACTAGAATTCGCATTATCGAAAACAAACGTCACGTGAAAGTTGAAGAGTTATTATCGTGTGTCTATCACCGGTGAGCAATATTCGGTAAAAGTTTGTTTACCTCAAATACTTTAGTCGATAATTCTATTAGCATTTCGTCATCTCCGCTTAAAGTAGTTGCGCATAAAATGCAAATATTTTAAGTTGAATTAATTGATAGATTTTTTAGAACACGCTAAAATAAAAGAGGGATAATCGTATGACTAATAAAATAAATACTTACAATTTCTTTCTAATTAAATCGACTATCCTATATTGCATGAATTGAATAAAATTTAAGTTCAATACATAAGTGCAACATAAAAATAGTTTGAAAAAATTACTATGTAGTACTCGCCCACAAACTCGTGTATAAGGTATAATATATTATCAACTTTCCAAGGCTTGTACTTATAATCGAACATTCTGCAAGAATATGTTACAACTCGGAGTATAAACATCGTATAATTTTGCAATTGAAATGTCGTTTAACCGGGTTAATAAACGTAACCGAGGAAAACTACTTTATCTGGAAAATTGTAATCCTAAAAGGCTTCATTGTTGAAATGTGTTATTGTTATTTTTGTTTTTGCTTTCTAAAGTAAAGTTAGTGTTTGTGAATTGAATTAAAGAAGTGCTAACATTTATTGTTATTAGTTAAAACAACTCATAATTCAATTATTTCTATTAATTTTCAAAGTAAGTATAAAATAAATTTGTTTTATTACATTTATCTTTATCTCTTTTTTGTCTGATGTTTGTATTAAGGTTGCTGCAATGCGTTACGACATTTTTATTGTTGAACATTCGAATGAATACGTTTATTATTTGACTATTTGTTTTCGAGCAGACAATATGAAATATTGTAATTAAGATTTGAAAGTAATAAATAAAAATAAATAAAAAAAAGTTAAATAGAAGATATTTACATTTTGTTTAGTTTTGCTGCATTTGCAAAACTTTAATTTTCTTTTGTTGTTTAAGATTTAACATTTAATTTCTTATGATGTTGTTTTAATTCCTTAGGAAAAAATTATTTTCGTTCATAATTCATTCTAAAATTAGATTTTCCAAAAACTAACTTGTTCAGATTCGTTCTTGTTCCTGTGAATATGTGCCAAATAAATTTGTGAAATGTTTAATACAATGAGTGGATTTAAGGCCATCTTACGTTCATCCTTGTATCAGTTATTTAAATAAATTGCGGTCGGAATATTAACCCTGGCTTAAATAGATCCTTCTTACGCGCTATTACACAATCAGTAGTTCGCGTGCATAGATAAGTAGGTGCACTTGAAAACGTTCATTTCGATTGTTTCATTCCCTTGTATATTTTCTTTACCATTTCACTTCTTCTTTTAAAATTCAAATGTTCAGTGACGTGTTGACAGAGTTAAATGATGACAAGTCCGATAACATTGATTGTTTGTAGGGGTTTTAATGTATTCGGAATCTTTCATACATTTTTGAATTCTAATCCGGACTATGGATATTATCAAGGGCTTGCATATATATTTCACTTATTAATGTTGTAAGTTCCTCATCACATAAGAGAATTAATTTTGCGAATATCAATGTACTAGGTCAAAAGTAAAAACTGACCTACGACATGACCGCATTGCCTTCTGTTTGGAACTTCTGCTCATTCTTGAGATATACATGTGTTCACGGTTTTCATAAACACATTGTTAAAAAATAAAGCTCCAGCAAAATTCACGTTACTCGCTCAAAGTCGCCCATACAATATCTAAAAATTGACTTATCGAGTTGATAGTGGAAGAAAATCCTAAATATTCACTAGCACTGATTACTGAATCAATTTATTATATATCAATTTTTAGGTATTGTTAATACAATTTATAACTGCAATTTACATAAAGTACTGTCGACCATTTGTTTTATTAGAAAATCCACAGCACTTACATCATAATATTCCATACTTTAACAAATAACATACTACGTGATTTAATTTGTTAAACGATTGAAAAATAAATGTTATTATTACTTAGTTTGAATTACAACTTGGGTACTCAGAAAAGAAAATGCATTGAATACTTACAATTAATGCATTTATTTTTCTTTGAATGAATACATGAATACTTTTAGAATATGAATTCTGCTGAATTCATTATTATATAATCTTTTACTTATTGTTAAGTATGATTCATGATTACCATTTTTAATCATTTTGGTTCCTTATATAAATTAATTAAAGAAATAAATGAATACTATTATGTAAGTAATATTTTGTGAAACATCTGCATTTGTCGTTCTTAAATACTAACAAAAAATTAGAATGTAAATGTTTCATCCTTATGTTTTATTGTTTACGTATCAATAACTACTAATCTCCGTACTCTCTCTATAAAAGTCATAAATGACCTGCCTCAAGGTTTACTACATTATTGCTCATCATTTATTGCTCCTAATAGTAAACTTCGCTTAGTTGGGGCATTTAAATCACATCCAGTGCTTCTCAAACGTTTTTTGTAACATGTAAACGTAGATTTCTCGGAGTTATTATTGATCTTTGCCCCATACGCTTCTTTTCTTGTGTATTAATAGTTGGTTACAGTAAGCGAAACTTATTCGATTACACACTGTATAGAGGATAGAACTGATGTTCCTGGTCCCTTTTTTGTTTTTAGTATACTTTATATAACAAAAAAGATAGTAATTGATTCCTATCCGTTACGATTACCAGATGCCCCCTTAAGGACAGTTGTCTACCGTTATACATACAAAACAAAAAAATGAGGAAAGTTAAAATTACGAAAGTCATCGAATGAACTATTTAAAAAACAAAAACGTAACAAAAAAGTAATTCCAATAATTGATGAAGCAGACAGATAATAGTAACTTAAAAAATTAGGTAGCTCTTATTTAACGATATACCTAGATTTGGTTGTGGTCATGACTAAAAATAAACATTTTTTTACCTTTACCGGAGATAACATATTTGTTCATCGGATAACGAAATCTCGATTATTTGCATCTCTGCGAATAGGTTGATTCATTTGGCGTAACAAATTAATTCTCTAATCAGTCAATTAAGTAAATATTAAACAAATATACACAAACTAATAGATAGAAACTGATTCTATCAAGAAACAGTTTTATTAAAAAAATCTAAAGTATATACATATTTTTAAGACTTCCCTTTCAGAGTAACTGTGACAAAATCGAACGATGGAAAATTGTGTATTAAGTCGAGAGAAAAAAATCATTAAGGAACTTCCTTGGGTTGAACATTTGTGTAACAATTTTGTAAATACTTCTCTGAAAGAATTAAATATCAGGTTATGGATTGTTGTATCTTAAAAAAGATATAGCGAAAAGATGATACAAGCTTTATTTACCGGGGAATATTGGCAAGGCCTTATGAATATCTATGTTCTACTTTCTCTAGATACTTAAGCTTAACATTGTAGTGAAATAAGGAATTCAATTATTTCTACACAAAAGAACAAGAGATAAAAGATGCAATATTAAAAAAAGTGCATTCCTCTGCCTCAACAGTAAAGATTCTTTCATTTCCTGGTTAATACTAACTCCTTTGAGGATAGATATGCTCGACACTTTCTGGATAATACTATTTCCTTTAGGGATACAAACTACTCCCTCAGAAGTTAAGTCTCTCTCTTTTCTTGGTGATATCAACTCCTTGGAAGATAGAAATTACCGCAAGGATTAAATTGCCACTCTTGAAGACAACATTAACAGATTTTTATGTGCGTACCTACTTTATTTATAATTCAATTTTCAGATTCTAGACGAAATATGTGCTCTTGCTTAGTTGTACGTTTTAGATTACCATTATGTAACTGTTTTATTTTGTTGCTTAATGACTCTTCTCGAACACTATAAATTTATTAATACGATTTAATAGGTCGATAAATTAAATAAACTACCGACTTCCGTGCGTGTGTGTGACAACGGCCCGCCATTACAACTTTGCTTCTTTCGCTGTGGTTGGTCCAGCAGTAAACTCTTTGGTTTTTAAACACAAGTATCAAAGAAAATTATAGAAAAAATTACTAAAAAAAGAAGAAAGAATAACATCGTTAATTTTGTTCGAATAACTGAACAAATTGATTCAAAATAAAAAAAATTGAAGCTGTTTGACAAAGAAAAATATACATTGGCTGCAATTATTCAACTATTCTTGAAATTTCTAATAATGCAGAAGTAATTGAAGGCTTTAAAAAAAATTTAAAAAAAAATCTTTCAGTGATCGAATTAGTTTAACTGTCTTTTCTTTGTTTTTATTAATATTTTACTTATTCTTTTACACATTTCTTCTCTATTGTATTCAAAAAATTCTTTAACTTTTACTGTTTTTTTATAATTATTGGTAGGGAATAATTTTAAATAATGCAATTGAACGAGCTTCTTACATAAGACTAATTTTACAGATACTAAAATATCTAAACAGTCCAGATGACTTTCAGTGAAAGTTAAAGTAATTTATGCCATTATTTTTGACAACTGTATCACAGTAAACAGCAATATATTCTAGCCAATCTGAATCTCTTTTTTGTATTTATTATTTATTTAGTGCAATGGTTCTTACAGGACGATTACAAACGTATCAGTCAGTACAATTTAATAATAATAATAAATTTAAATAATTAATTTTTCTTTTCTTTGTCATTAAGTTATTTAGGAAAAAAATTAACCGCTTATATTCAGTAATATAATTATCTGCAAATAAATTAATTGCTAATAATTGTTACATCAAAAGCATCAAAAGGTTGTTCGCAGAAAAAAATTAATAATTCAAATTCATAATCTAAATTGTTCTCAACGGGTCAGCAAATTGCCGCATGCCATTGAAGAGATTAAATTAAATTTAACAAATTATATTTACGCCGAAATCTGGTCGTATCCAGCTCAATTATTTCTCGTGCTACAACGATAACGTGCACATTAAAGTAAATTGCCGGGAGATAAGTGCGAAGTGATTAAAAAAAAGAACTAAACATAACACCGAAATAAATAACACGAAATTTAAAACGGACTAAATGCATACATATTTGATCGGAATTAGCAGCTTGTTTTTGCGATAGTTATTTGGCTAATGTGCCATTAATTTACGCCCGAAAGTTTGCAGAGCTGTTATTGTTTATCTTGACGTCTTAATACACACTTATCCTGACGTTTTAGTGAAATTAGCGGCGCCCTGCTAAGAGTTGTGTCAATTTGTTTGGCCGCTTAACGATTCAATCATTGCCGTAACGATCTTCGATTTCAAGGTGTTAATCGAAAGCAGAAATTTCCACAATGTTGAAGGTAGTTACAAAATTGTTCAAGAAATTAAGCATATGGAATTTTCTTTTATTTGCCTTCTAATTGTCAAAATACGCAGCTTTGAAAACTGAAAGAATTGTGATGAAAACATTCTAAGTTGACTAATCATGAAATAATTTTTAGAAATTGACACTGGACAAATCATTATTAGTCATTATTAATTTTAAACTGTGACTATGACGATCACAAATGATTTCCAAAAATGACAATATACATGCGAGTTTTGTTCATAATGTCCTGTTTACCGACGAAGCTATTTTTACCAGATATAGGATGTGTAATTTTCGCAACATGCATTTGTGGGCTGAGGAAAACCCTCACGCAATTCGTCGCGACCATTTCTAATAACGGTTTTCTGTTAACATGTGGGCAGGTTTTCTAAACGGCAATTTAATCGGCCTATTCGTCTTGCCGAACCGTTTAGATGGTCTCCAATACTTAAATTTTCTACGAACTAATCTACCGGAACTTCTCGAGAATGTGAACTTAAATCTTAGAGCACCGATGTGGTTTATGCACTATGGGGCTCCACCTCATTTTCGACGAGAAGTACGTGCTCACCTCGACGATATTTTTCCTGGTAGATAGATGGGAAGAAACGGGCTGATCAGGTGGCCTGCACGTTCACCTGATCTAAATCCGCTAGATTATTATCTGTGGGGACACGTAAAAACGTTAGTATACGAAGAAGAAATCAACACATTCTTGGCACTTGGTTCGATGAGGATTTCACTTCCACCCCAAAATATCGTTTTCATGTGTCATTTCGAATTCGAATTCATGCGGTTGTGCATATATCCATTTTCACAGGGAAATCGATGCTTATACTTCCCATCATTATATGTATGCATAGTTTTTGTAAAATGTCTCACTTTACATAAGCATTCGTCCTTAGTGAGTGGGTATAATATATTTTTTCGACAACCGTTAAAAAAGTTAACTTTTTTTCATCTTCAGCTATACGCTGATTACCTGATTAAACACTGACAAATATGTGGTAAAGTACATATGCCTGAAACTGAAAGTAGTTATTTTAAAATTAATAGTTTATTACGCAACCAGTTTAGAAAAGTGAAGTTTTAGTAAACGAGTTTGGCTTATTTGAATACGAGCGAGCGCGAGCGTAGCGAGCGAGTAATTTAAAAGGCCATACGAGTTTTAATTTTATTAATGTTTAATAGAAATGATTTTAGTCACCGTCACATTAATAACTGTCACTGATGTTTATTAAAAATAAAAATAATAGTAGTTAATATATTGCTATGCTGTAAAGGTTGCTATGTTGTAAAGTAACCCATTACCGACTTTCAGTACATTAATATGCTTCGTTACTGTATGAAATTCCACAAACACATATGTATTTATTTATTAAATAAAGAAAACCAAAGCTTTATTTTAGGGAAGAAAATTGTTGCTGATTAAATTATTCCATTAAATATTACATAAATATATTTTTAAGCGTTTTCAGTGTAAAGTGTTCAGTTTCATAAGAAAGGTGGAAGGACCGCAGCCATCGAAAAAATAGTGTGTACAACACAACAATTATTACTTTGCTTACTAGTCTAAATAACTATCATGATCGTATTTTTTCTGTCGTTCTTGTCCTATCGTTAGAATACATTAAATAACTTAACTCGTCACGAATTCCCACAGGTCTTTGTCAAAACCACGTTTACTCTAATATATGTATTTCCTTTTTTGTACTAATCATCGTGCAAACGGCAATGTCATATAAATCTATTTACACATAGTGTGTCTAAAACGGTTCACCATAGGTTACGGCAATCAAAAAGGTTTAGTTTATCGATATAAGCTTTTCATTCCTTTAAATACGATCTAGTCCTATGCATTTGTATCAGCTTATTGCCACAAATAATAAATACATATAAGAAATCCTATGTCACATATTAAAAATGACAGTGAAACAAAACTAGAAAATACTTTATATTCCACTAAAACGCTAACTTATATCAAGATATTATCAACATGAAAATTTAAAAAGGATAATTAAGAAATATGGATACACACTTAGAAATATTTTAAAAGCAGTATATTTTGTATAAACTTGTGCTAAGTGGCAAGCTAGCAACCTTCTTTGAGCACCGGCCCCTAATAAAAAAATATTTTTCATTCATATCCCCCACCTTCATACTTAATTATTGCTGTAACCTTAAACTACATGAATAGTGTTAAATTTAGATTTCGTTTTGATGGAAGGACAATCTATGTACGAGCAGAATTTTAAACTTTTGTATTTAATTTTCCGTACAAACTTTTCAAAAAAATGTTTACTTTTTTAAAACCTAATAATCATCAAGGAAAACGAACAACTTGTCCTGTAAAGTATAAAAAAATAAATAGAATAATATGGTACAGTTCTCATTTAATCGACCCCCAGCTCGACCAGTCGTTAAAAGATCCCCAACTGTTCATCGATTTCTAGGGATTCATCGACCTTTTCCAGGTTTCATCGACCCCGTTGGGAATTCCTAAGATGGGCGAAGAAGGCGAAATACAAAATGTACTAGAAATGTTGAACAATTTTATAGCAAATGCGATACTTAAAGCTACCCATAACGTCTTCATACAAGAGAGAGGAAATACAGTAGGTGAAACGATATTAGAGAATAACAGATAATAAAAAAAAGGAATAAAAAGGCAAAGTTTTAAAATTCTTTTATCAAATAAATTGTCTAGAGGTCAGGCGTTATTTTGATATAATATCCCCTAACTGTTTGAATATTTAGTATTGCAAAAAAGTTCTTCAAAGGAAAATTAATCAGTGCTTACATTAAAGAAAATTATTACAAGTAAACAAGTTATATGTTGCAGATGCACAATCTAAACGACTCAGCTTTGAGTAAACAAAAAAAAGAACTTGTGGTATCTTTTGATAATTATATCAAAGAATTTATAATTTGATTTTTTTTATATTTATTATTTATTAAGTTCAAGGGTATTAGAAGGAGGATACATTTATCTTATTTTATTTTTGAAAATATTAAATACATAACTCACTTAACAGTTGGAAATATAAAAGCGCTCGGTTCAAATTTCGATGACCTTCTCCTCACAGATAAATTAAGGGCGGTGTTCACCATTTTTCACAACCGGCTATTTAAACATGTTACTTTTTACATGACTACAAATTGACTGCACATGGAAGGCCATATGTGATCTTTTATAAGGACTTACGAAAGCATATTTTTCACGAAAAATTAGAACGTAACGAGAAGCGTAAACAAACAATTTTCTGGTGCTAAATCAATTAGGGGTCGGCAATTATTTCTTCATTTAGCACTGCAGAATTTAACAGTAGCCAGAGCCGATTTAAGATAAATATAATTGTGAGATGTTTAAATATTTTTCAAATACTATACTTCACATGTTTTTGATAATACCTTTTACTATCATGTGCATTATTTTAAACAGCAAAGCAGTTGTAAAAACAGGAATAACTTTAAATGTAATTGAACCTTAAACAAATATAACCGAATGAGTGATGAGCATAGATGTTAATTACACCGCAATTATTTCAATTATTTGTCACGCGAGTGAATATTTTGTTAAACAATCTAACTAATTAGTGATCAAATTTCAGGAACTATTTTGGTATGTGATGATGACAGAGTGATCAAATAATTGCTTTTAATATTTGAACAGATTTCTTAGTCATGTAATAAAAATTGCTATTAACACCTCTACCTGTAAGTACTAGTGCTAGTACATTTTGAATTTATAGTAATCCAACTGCAACATTAAATAAACAACATGCATATATCGAATGACTACAAAACAACATTTATGGGTCATTGTTAAGCTGTTGCAATGCACACAATTTATTGATATTGATGAACCAGATATGCGATAATATTTGTTGTGTTCGACTTTTAAGTTTTATCGGTTAGTTCCTTCATATCAAATCAATTAACCTAATTACATGTACATACATATCTTTAACTATCTTCATGTAGCAATAAGTACGTTTATTTTAAATTACTAATAAATATTGGAAACAAAATTGGCACTGCTGTTAATTTAATAAATTTTTTTCTCAAGGTACTCAATGACGTTTTTTTAATTCAAATTTTATATAAAATTAACTTTATAATTTTTTAGTTTAATTTTTAAGAGCAGTAAAAACTTCCAACGAATTTTATTTTATCTTTTTCTACTGCAACTTGATTTGTAAACTTCTAATTTTTTTATATAGGGTGTAATCAATTTTCTTGTGAGTTAATAGTGATTATAGTAAATGAAACTTATTACATTACACACTGTATAGTTGATAAATTGATATGATGAATTGCATACGTAAGGCATTCTTATTTCTTTCATTATTCCACAATAGTATATATTTTTCATTGTTATGTTATCTTTAAAAATTAGCACTTTTTTAATCTTTAAATCTCTTTTCAAATTTTGATCTATTTTAAAAATATAAATGAATGAATGCTTTCTCAACATTGCAAAAATTAAACTGTTGCAAAAACATTGGATTACAGTGAACGCTCTCCATAAACAGACGTTTCATGAACGCAAAATTTTTCTGGAACCAAAATTTTGGGATATTACTTCGCTAAAGTTTTTTTATTAGCGGACAAGAAAGTTTGAACCGCCGATGTCCGCTTATGAGAGTTTTCACTGTATCATCTTTAAATACATTTATTTATTGAAATAATAATAAAATAATTTTTTTATTTACTACAATAATGAATTAATTATTAACTAAGAACCTACTGCAAAAAAAAATCATTTCAATTCTTAAATATAGAGCATATATATATGTTTGAATTTTAAATGAAATAAAAGGTGATTCATTATTTTTTTGGGGGAATTTAAACTACGAAATCTACCGGAAAACGCTGACGTCATTATTTTCGATTTGAATGTCATGTTTAACTTGGTTCGTTATGCAAATAATGAAGGTAATCGCGCCACTGACCTGAGCTAACTACCTCAAGCTAACTTGACACTTACTGCTTGCTATTCATCACAAATTTCGGTGGGCAAAACTTGTTCCCTCGGAAATCACGTCGGGTAACACTTAAATGGCAATTTTTTGCCGAATTCATTGCCACGATACTTTGCATTCTTGAATTTGTGTTAGCGATTTGATTTGTGTTATTGACCTTATTACCTGTCGGAATAGAGCGAATTCAAAAAATTATGTCAAAGGCGATTTTATGAATTTATAAAAACATAACTGTTTCGAACTTTTAATTTAATAAAAACTTAACTTTTGTGTCACCTTAGATTTTAATTATAGTAGAATTCAGAATTAAAGAAATGGTTTACAAGCTTCAGTGAATGTATTCATGTTGTATAAGTATAATAAATAATCAGGTCACTTTTTAAATAAACTAAAAATAAAACGTGTACAAGTATGGAGCTACCTTCAAAGTTAAGGTGTTGAAAGATTAACGTAATTGTAGAGTAATAGTGGAATTTATTCGTTGTTAGTACACGCAAGTACCGAGCGTGTAAACTAAAAATTTCGTAATATGCAAATATTGTAAACAAGCACGTAATATTTGTATCGTGTTTTGGTGACCTCCTTAAATTTAGAGTTTCTTCGTCTGTAATATATTCGCCACGCAAGTTTACGTTATATAAAAATATTTAAAGTTTTGATTGTTATACGGATAAGTATTCTTATAGAATTCCATCTTTCTCACAGGCTGTTGTTTTTCATTTCTTCTTTCGATTTGTTGTATTTTTTTGTAAACTAGTTATTGCTATATTTTAATTTTTTTTTCTCTTTGGTCCACCTCGATTATCATTTTCGACTGAGATATACCAGAATAATGAAAATATAAATATATAACACAAAGTGCATATTTCGAAAGCTGGTAGAGAACAAGGGAAGAAGAGAAATGATAAAAATAAACGATGATAAGATTCTGTGAAGGAGAAAGCACAGATGAAGTCGTATAGTTATATCCAAAAGATCGTGAAATATAAATTAATGGGGCAGATGATGCTATGTGCTTTGAAGGAAAATACGAAAAGAAACCACCAAAGATGAGGATGGAGCGCGGTGGAAAAAAAGAAATGGAAGGAAGGTGAAAAGGCTAGAGAGAGAGCAAAGAAAAACCAAAATCTATATCACAGTTGTCCAAGGTATTGCTAAAACCTGATCATACCAAAGATGCGTATAGTCTAACTTAAAGAGGCAGAAATGGATTATCTTAGAAAAATTGCACAGATTTTCAGAAAAATGCAAGAAAGTTAACGATAAGAGGAAAGAAGAGAACAAGCAAGCAGAATAGAAGATGAGGGAAGACGAATTCCAGAAGGAAATTAATAAGTTTTAAAGAAAACAACGAATGAAGGCCACGAGACAAAAGGCTACAGTAAAGATCAAAATAGAATGAAACATGCAAGAATCATAGCGGTTGAATAGAGAAATATAAAAAGTACTAAGCAATGGAAAATAAGGAAAGACAAATTCTTCTTTCCTGTTAATAATGATACTACTGACTATTTTATAATCAAAATAAAGATATAAAATCGAGCAGAGTTACATGAGTGTTGCAAATTTTATAGCATCATACATATTTAGAGGTCAATAAAATTACAAAACAGGTAATTGTCGATTACCATAATTTAACACCTCGCAGAGAATTAAAACGTAACGAGGTGTGATGCAGTTACATTTATTTATTTAAGTCTTACTTAAAAACTTGTTAGCACAATAAAATACCTCTTTACCAATAATCGCTCTTTTAAATTGAGAATAACCAACCTGAACGCCTCCTCGACAACCTCATAGAGCTTGGGGTTCGAATGGTGAAGAAAAAAATACTTGAGTGTAGGTTTTCAAAAATGTATAAAAAACGATTTATCTGGCGCCTTATACCTACGCATTATGTCCGTAACACCTGACGTCGAAGGAAACCTTTTTTGACATAAATTATGAAGAACAAAGTATAGCAAATATGTACTGTTCTCGTGACGGAATACACAATAAACATTAAATGTCAGGGGAAATATATTATGTTCTTGTTTGTAGTATCCAAACAATGCAAAACCGTGTCTGGAAATAATTTACGTATAGCGTACGCAAGACGTTCACACAAGAATTTAATCAGAATGGAATCCAAGAAGAAGAAACAATATTAGTTGATAACATCATAACATTTTTAGAATAACCCTTTCCTGAAAATTCTACAATTAATTATAAGGAAAAATATAATAACGAGTAGGATAAATTTCCTTCTAAGTTTTTGTAATATTGTTCACAGTGGGTGATGAGAAAATGTCGATCCTGCACTATACTACGATGCTCATGCAGTTATGCAGTTTTCAAGAATCTTATGCTAAAAAAAATATAAAAAAATCCTAAAAAATTAATTTGGCAACGTTATGCAGTTTTTTTTTAATTACTTTGAATCGAGATGAATGACATAATGACAGTCTACTTCTTGTAAATGAAAAAAACTGTATGACGTTGCTAAATTTATTTTTTTGGAATTTTTTTAAACATAAGATAGGAAGATTGTGAAAACGGTTTTATGATTAATTTTAAGCGCCAAATATCAGTGTAGTGCGGGTACGCCATTTTCCATCACCCGGTATATTTTTTAAACATCTTTAAATAAACCATTATATCAAAGGTGACGATAATAGTTATCTTTCTGCAATCTATAGTCCCAATTTACAAATAATTTCATTCATTGTCTTCCTATGATCAATTTATACTCGCGGAATTTATCTGGTTCAACATGTAACACAAACATGCCTTCTTATCTAATCAGACGTTTCCAGTTTACCTGACTTTTGCTTTGGCACTTGTCTGACAATAATACAATATACAGGGTTACTTGGAAACTGGAAATTTACTTTATTTTTATACATTTCAAAAGATGTTTTTCAAATAAAACAACCTTGACTTCCAGTCATTTCCGGTTATACAGAAGTTTTACTATTTTATATATTTTTACATGGAGAATTGAGAAACGTGACAAAAAAGTAGCATACCGTTTGAAATAAGGTATTTTAATCAAGTTGATTGCGACTTCCGGTATAATCGCAAGTGACTGCAAGCTAATTTTACATTATTTGAAAAGCCTCCTCTGCTCCGTAAATTTCTAATTTCAAATTCTTCCTTAATGAACAGTTTTCGTGAACAGCCCTGTATTATTTTACAAAATTGTCTTTACTTGAATGAAAATTATTATTTTTGGTTCAAAAGTCAAGAATTCTAGGTAACATTAGCTACAGTTTCCAGAAATTCTTAGAACGCACACCTATTATCGTCATGAGTAATAAGAAATTAAAATGAAATGAAAAAAGCAGTTAATCTCAGAACAAGCTACAATTAATCACCTAATCGCTGGAATACGGTTGCAATTACTAGTCGTTACATGAAAATGGGCGGACATAATAAACATTTAATTGATAAACAGAAATGCTGTTGTATAGTAATATAAAATATTCAATGAAATTAAAAATTGAAGTTTGAAACATGTTTAAACATTTTCAGGGCGTGAAAAAAGAATATTTCAAAATATTTTAAACGTAATCAGAATAAATAGGATACTATGTTTACGATCTTTAATGAATAATAATGAAAAGTAGTTATAAAAATAAAATTAAAATACAGGGTGCATTGTAACTACTGATTTTGTGTTAAGAACTATACTAACAAATACAATAATGTTAATTGTAAACACAGTTTCCAAAATTCGTGAGGCAAAACATTTTTCAATTTGGAAAGAATTCCACATTTAATTTAATTAATACCAAAATTTCTTATTTAACACTAAATAACATATACAAATATCACAAATTTGATTGATATACATTTACTCTATTTTATGTATTTTTAAATTTTCTGAACAGTTTTTAACACAGAATGGCGTAGTGTTACATATTTGTTAATTTGTTTAATATACCCTGTATATATCCACAGTTAACATTAGTTATTTAACGCTAATGACATATACAGATATCACAAATTTGTAAGTTACCTGGATACACATTTACACTGTTACAATATCCTCTCAAATTATAAAATGTATAGAATGTGATCAATATAAATTATAAGTAAACCCGGAAAAAAAGTGAAGATATTTCGTTAACCAATGTAACACACAACGGGTTTTAACGCAGTATGGCGTAGTGTTAAATATTTGTTAAAGGTTTAATACACCCTACATATATTTAAATAACACCAATACTCAGAGTTAACAATACTTAACCGTACTTGTGTGCTACAAATATCACAATTTTGACCCTGAATTATAATTTAGATCACTTTTAGGGCATCGAAATGTACTGACGTCAGATATGCCGTACGGTACCCAATTTCAACTAATCACAACACGATCTAAATTATTGTGAGTCGCATTAGAATGGGTACCTTGAATTTAATATTATTTTTAATATTTAATGTCTCAATATTGATTGACAAACTGATTTTCAAAGTGTTATATGTATAAATATATTTCATTTCAATTGAAATACAACCTGTATTCTCATAAATTTCTAAATCTCGATTTTTTTTTTTAACTTGAAACTTGCCTATCACCTATTCGCGCAGATATTTTTTTGGTGTTCAAAATAAATGTGATGCACATCAGTTAATTCGTTATTGTCTATATTTTCAGTTTTACAAACTATAAGAAACTGAACTACCTGAAAACAGACAATTTTTTTTTATAGTTATTGTCATTTTTTGCCTACGTGGGAATACTATTTATTACGTCATTTCGTTAATAATTTATTTAATATTTATTTTATTACAAGTATTTATTCCTGCACATTATTGAACGCAGAAAAAAAGATCTTTAAACATTTATTACAATATTATTATACCATGACATTTCAAAAAACAAGTTGACAGCTGTTATGCAGTTGTTATGTACTAAAGATGCAGGAAAGGGTAAATCGTAGAATTCTTCTGCCATATGATTATTTGAACATTCAAATCCGATCATAAACGGACGTTTTTACAGGTTCAGCCTGTATACAAATGAAATATTACTAACGGATCATTTTAAAAATTCTTAACTGGAGTGAGCCATGACTTTTAATTTAGTTGGAAATATTGAATGAGTGACATTTAATTACAAAACCAAAACATCAAAAATAAATTTTGAAGTTAATAAATTTTATTTGAAAAAGAGAAAGAATTTTAGAATTGAAAAAAATTAAATACTACTGGACTAGCTCATAGCCTATATTCAAACTGACTACCTGCATCGATTCATGCAGCAACCCGACTTTTCATGCTTTCGAAAGTATTTTCCAAACATTGTGACGTAATTAAATTGCAAGTATTCACAATTGCATATGTAAGTTCATGAAAATTTTGTGGGTTACTTTTAAAAATCGTGTTTTTCAGATAAGGGAAAATAAAGTAATCCATGATTGTTAAATCTGGAGATCTCACTGGAAAATCAACTAAGAGATCATAAATAAAATTCTCGCAGATATGTCACGTGCTTTATGTTGCACTATCCAACTATATGTTGGAAAAAACCATAATGGATCTCATCATCATGCAGACTATTGACAAAAGGCTGAAGCAATTCCTCACGATATCTTTGAGCATTTATTATTCCATCAAAAAATATTGGACCAAATATGCGCCTCCGAGATACAGCCATACAAACTACAATTTTGTCTGGATGAAGCGGATGCTGAATGAATTCTTCAGGCTTTTCACTTGACCAAATCGTTATGTTTTGCTTCTTAACGTATCCTGACAAATGAAACCATGCTTCATCAGAAAAAAATGAGAGGTTCAATGCTTCGTTGTTGTTCAAGTTGTCTTGAAATCAATGGCAATAATTCAGTCGTCTAGGAATGTCTACAGCTATTTTATAGGGGAATAGATTTAAATCTTTCTTTAAAACTTTGTGGCAAGTTGTTACATTTGTTTCTTGGGCCAATCTTGCAATAGACTTTTTAGGATCTTGTTGCATTCGAACCCGAACGTTTTCTACTACTTCGGGAGTTCTCTTCAAAGGAGGACCACTTCCTAATGTACGAGTAACATTACCTCTGGTTCGGAATGCAGAAACTGTATGGTATATTTGTGCAGCAAGATCATTGTAATTTGCATGGAATTCTGCTCTAAAATCTTCGATGCAAGCCGCAATAGAATATTTCCATTCACCATTTTCATCTTTTTCGGCATTTTAAAAATAGCTTTCGACAAGAAAGACTCTTTTCTCCAAAGAGAATATTTTTAAAAATAAAATTGAGAAAATTTGAATTATTTGACAATTTTGATTACTTAATTCAAAATTTAAGTTGTCGAATGTCAGGATTGCCAACAACCTTTGAAAAGTCATGGCTTACTCCAATTAAGAATTTTAAAAATAATCCAGTACGTTGTATTGTATATTTCTGAAGCGGTCTGATGAAAGGGATCCAATCTTGTCAGAGACCAAGAACTGAGTTCTTAACACCACTGAATAAAGAACAAAATTCAGAAGAGCACTGCGCAAGAATCGCCCAAAAATGTCAACAATTGGCGAAATTATGGCATTTTGAATTTTGAAGTTGAAAAAAGGTAATTCAGTTAGGGTCCATTTTGTTCATTTTGGCAGAGGTTCAGAAAAAATTAATTTTATGCTAAGTATCAAATAAATCTCATTTTTCGACTACTCATTGTACACTTTTATCAAACCCATTCAAGGGAGGAAGCGGTACTTTACCTTTGCCTAGGCACAAAAAATGTTTTATCTGACTGTGACGAAGCCTACTTAGACCCATATTAAATTGACATTAATCAATTCTCATTTATATTATTATTTGTCTATAAATGATGATCAATTAATTGTTTTATATTTGATTATTTTTTAATAATGCTGCTGAAACTTTTATATTCTTGATCAATTTGTAATTCCTTTTGTATAATTTGTAAAAAACGTTGCTTGAATACGGTCGAATTCAATTAAATGTCATTCAGATCAATTCAAAAAACAACATTTTTGCGTACGCATTACATCTTTTAGAAACGTCATGCGCCAGTGCCGTTTATAAATATAGATATAAATCTGCAAGTTTTAAACACTTCAAATGATTGATTTTGGTAAGTGGTAGTTGAGAAAATATTATATGCACCACGACAGCAATGCTTTTGTTGCCTTGGTACATAAATAACTATTGTAGTTGTTTTTGAGATGTCTGGGTAGCGTTTGGTGCGAAAACCCAAAACATCGCAATTTTGTTCTAAACTGAGTTTTGGCCTGTATTTACTGAAAATTTTATTTTTGGCAAGATAAAGTCCTTTTCGTCAGGTCGCGTCACATTTACAATTACACTCTTTAAATGAAGCATATTGTATATGTACAACACATACATTTTTTCATAATGTAATATTATAGGTAAGACCTAAGAACGCTCTTTGCATATTAACCAACACTGTCAATAATTCGCCAGTATACAGCTTGAGTGAAGCAAGTAGGTTGGCGACGCGTGTCTCGGATGTAGTCGGGGCGACCGGCCTTGTTTCGCATTGGGAAGCGAAACGATGAGCGCGTATTTAATAATTTTATTTTAACTAGGATTTTAATAATTCTTGTTCAATATTGTTGTAATTGCCACAATACATTTGCATAACGCAATTATTATTGTTTGTAATTTAACAATGCTTCCATAAACATTACAGAAATTAATAAGTGAAAAATCTTCTCTGATAATGGTGAAATTAAAAAGATTTCACAACGATAATATAAAAACATAATAAAATATTCTCTTGTAACAGAAAAACGATTTCTCAAATTGAATGAAAGATTTTATAGAATGAAGATAAAAATAAAATAAACTTAAAGTAATTCTGGTCAAGAAATAATAAATATATTAAATATCTTTCAAAATTTTTATTAATTCTGTAGCAGAAGGAATTGGACGATTTACAAATTTTTCTCTGAATAAATTAATTCGTTACTACCACTTTATAATTTGTACTTTCTCAGGTACACTATAATTCATACTGAATTTTTGTACTGAAGAAAAATAAAGAACAATTAAAATAAATACTATATTATAATAAAAAAATATATATTTGTAGCTCAAAAACAACTCTAACACCTGCACGCTTCGAACTGGAGGCGTGAACTGATACACGCTAACGCAAGAACCCCCTCTACTCCTACACGACTTCGTCCGAATTTACTTCTATCCACCTAGTTGGAAAATTCAACCTGTATATTGGAGCGTGAGGACCCTGTATACCTATTTTGAACAAACTGATTTTAGAGGGTTGATCGCATCAACTGTCCCACTTTATACTCACTAAGTAATTACATATTGGGCAGATTTTGATAAAATAATATTTGTTTTATACAAAAATTAATATTTATATATATATATTAATATTAGACTTTGGTATTTTCGTAAGTAAAATAATTTTTTGTTTTGCTAAATCTCGATGTAATCTTCAAAAATTCAATTAGAACAAGAAAAGTGAAACTTATTACCGCACCCTGCATGTTTCTATTTTAAGAATGAAGGTTTACATAAAACAATTAAACATTGCAAAATAAAAATTCAATTCCTATAAATAACTGCAATGCGTTACTAATTTAATGAAAACCGCAATCCGTTTCTGCGTTTCTTCTCGGTAATGAACGAGACGACGCCGACGATGGAAAACGAACGTGTTTTTCCCCTTAAACAAAATTACTTCCGCATTTCAGAGATTCTCGTCGATTTAACCGTAAATCAAAATTTCGTTCGTTAGACCGGAATTAACCGGATCAGAAAAAATAGTCCATTCGCAAAAATCGCGTCAGCGGCGCAAATATGTGCTCAAAAAATTAATCTCGCAATTTGTCTCACTTGCGTCCACCTCGGAAAGGAAAGACTTAATTTAGATGCAAACACATCGCGCTTATTGCTATGCATGATACCACTGTGCCAATGTTTTGTACTAAGTAGATGTAATGAATATAAGGTCACGTTTGTGGCAAGGTCACAGTACATTGCAGGAAATATTAAGTTCATATGCACAAAGTGTAACATGCATATCTTGTTACAAAACTGCGTCCTAGAATTATTAATCGGAAAAAGCATTTACTTCCTTGGAACATGTTCCTGCGATGCGATCAACCCACTCATATTGTTTTTCAAGAATTAGTAAGATCGTGATATTAATCTCAATCTCTTGGAAAATAACACGTAATTTCCTAGAATAATTTGACGTCAGAATGATTTCTGATTTTACACTAATTTGTTAAAGAGGCAAGACTTTTTAACAGTTAATCTTTAAAAACGGATTCTATTATAATGTTCTTCAAACAATTATCATATCTGATATATTTGTTATTTGACAATCGTACAATTAATATTCGGTATTTAGCGAGAAACTTATATTTGTGTGGCCTGTCGGTATTGAAAACAGAAACTGTTACAAGTGTTTCATTGTCAACATGTACTATTCAATGTAAAATTCATAGCATTGTGAAGGAGATCTTCAATTAAATAACTTCGATCTGGAATTTAAAAGACTAAGCGTGGTGTGAGCAACTTGGTCCAGGATCTTCTCGTCAATTTCAAATGCGAATTCCATAAGAAAGATGTTGGCCTCGTATGCCAGATTTATAATTATTAAACAACTTCACTTTAAATTAGAAATTTTGGAATTACATCGAGGATAAAGAACGAGCAGGGAATATTTGCATGAGCCCTCTTTAAATGATGCAGTTTGGAAAGTTGGATTGAAAATACTCAAGTAACCATCTGATAAACCTCTGATCTAATTTCTAGTTATTTTAATTTCCTGAAGGTTATGGATCGGATCTAAAGGTAAATCTTTGATGAATAATAAATAAGATTAAAATAGGGCTATTATGATAGATCCAAATTAAACAGAAGAAATGCTCCGCAACCAAGGAATTACACAAAAAAATAAGTCGCCAATCTAATGATCAAATTATCAAGGAAATGTTGGAAAGGCTTTTTGGACATTTAATAGAAGGAAGTGTTTTTTATTTTTCATTTGACTTTTGAAGACTGGTTTTATTTATAAAGTAATTTACATTCCGACACAACTTATTATTGATAAAAAATAAGCAAAACAATGTGTGGATACCACGCAATGAAAATATTTTTTAATGTGGAATTACTGACGGTGACGACTCAAATTCGTTACGAGCAAGGCAAATATCACAACTTATCTTTATCTTATCTTGCAGCCAATTTAAGAGCCGAACGATACGAGATTGTGTATTTGTTTAGCATTGCAAAATTTTAAAACACTACCTTTTCTACAAAATGTTTGCGATAAGCAAATTTTTGACCGATTTTCGGAAAACGTAATCTTTGGTCTATCTTGACGTAGACATGTCAGTCTTGAAAGTATTTGTCCTTAAATAATTAAATAATTTTTTTGTAGATATTGCGTAGCCAGAGTATTTTTTTGAAGAATTTTGTAACGAATTTTTTCAATTCTTTTATCGTAGATATTGGGTCTGATAAATAAAACGAAGCAAATGCTTTTTCTTCAAATTCTTTAATTAAAACTTCAAATAGTATGAAGAAAAATGAAATTGTAAATAATTTTGCCTGTAACATAGTAAAAAAAATTATAAAAGGATGTGCATCATGAGCCAAATGAATAAAACGAAGCATATGCTTTTACTTTTGTTATAAATTTTTTTAAAGCTTACCTACTTGAAAATAT
The DNA here is from genome assembly GCA_039766575.1 of Serrognathus titanus. Taxonomy (NCBI): domain Eukaryota; kingdom Metazoa; phylum Arthropoda; class Insecta; order Coleoptera; family Lucanidae; genus Serrognathus; species Serrognathus titanus. The sequence goes on from CM077913.1 coordinate 25,112,094, forward strand.
TTCATTTGCAAATCATTATATAAATCCTTTTATACATTTTCTTACTATGTTATAGGCATAATTATTTAGAATCTTTTTTCTTCGTACATTTGTAGTTTTCATTAAAGAATTTGAAGCAAAAGCATTTGCTACGTTTTATTCATCACACTCAATGATTTGCAAATGAAATTTTTGCAAGTAGCTAAAGTAAAAGCATATACATCGTTTTATTCATTTGGGTCATCGCGTAGTCTGCGCATTTTTTTGTAAAACTAGTATCAAGTTAAGTTAATTGAAAGTTTTTGAAAGCAACGTTCGTTAATGTTTAAAAAGAGGAAATAACAGTGTTTAAATGCTTTTATTAGGTATGTACTGTTTAGGTATTCCATTTTGCCTGTAAAATGATTTTTACAACAGGACAACAGTGATTACTGTAATTATTAGGAGGCTCCCCTAGATACCGAACCAAGCTGTTTTAAATAGTTTATTACTTATTATTTGTAACAAAGCGATTCAGTATTCAGGTGGTTCTCTTAATGATTAGTAATCGCTATTATTCTATCATAAAAACCAATTTAAAAATATAAAACTATAACTGGAAATTAGGGGATCTTAAAATAATAGATATATCTTAAATCTCAAAATATTTAGGCAGAGCAAAACTAAGAAAATTCTTCATGTTATGATGAGGTCGTGCATGATAAATACCTACGAATGCAGTTTATTATTGGTCTCATGAATATCTTGCATAACCTGTTATTTGAGGATACTTGCGATCTATGTCTTTTGAAAGTAGTAAGTTTTCTTCTTAACATCAAAAATAGAATATACGATAAATGTTGATTTCTGAAATTGCACCTAGAATATTATTCTGCAAACATGTAACTGTGCAGTTTCTAGAGATGCCAAATATTTTTATTTATTTATTAAGTTTTTGCTTCTATTTATTTAAATTTATAAAAGAAATAAACATATGAAATGCAAGAAAACATAAAACTAATATAAAAAGTACGAAAGAAAAAAAAATTAGAAAAATACATTGGTTTATACAGGGTAATTCTTGAATACGCCGACAAAATAAAAATACTGACGAAAGAAGAGAACATGAGAAAAATGTGTAATTAATTTAAAAGTTACCCAAAATGCACGTTACTCTCATGCGTAAGAACCAAAAATTTACATATTTATATCATTCAGTCGTAAAACTTGACCGTGAATTAAAAACATACAGTTGCACACCTGACGATGAATACGTCCTATAAACGTATTAACTGCTATAAAGTACAAATACTTTCGTCGCTTTAAAAAAGAACTACAATTTTGTGTTAATAATTTTTCTTTTATAATATTATAATTTGTTTCTCATTGAACGACGTACACAAAACGAAATTGTAATAATTAACAAACCAAATAGAGTGCGAATGTGTTTACTGACTATAACGTTTTAAATTCTTGTTATCACCATGTGTTTGTTATTTGAAAAGTCTGTTATTATTCAAACATCAGTAACATACTGATTAAACGTGATTAAGAAAACTTCTGATTAAAATACAAGGGAAGAGTAACGCGTAACATTGGGCCATAAAAAGATGCCTAAGTGTTTATGATGGACACGTTGCTTGTAGGAATAAATTTTATTTACCGTGCATTTAAAATTATACCAGGAATTCTTAACATGATTAACATTTTTGTGTTGTAGTGATTTATTTAACTTTTTTTCACGTTAATTCATAAAACACTTTTATGACTGTATTTATTTCGTTTATCGTTTTGAGGTTAATTTTTCATCAACTTGAAAAACATAAAAATTTTCCTGTGTTCTAAAGTGTCTATTCTTTCAACTTTTTTCTTTGTGGGTCTATTTAAGAATCAACCCGTATGCGTTATAAAATTAGTCAGTTTTTCTTTTTGTCTTTGTTGATATGTTTCTTGCTAATTAAATGATTTAATTGATCATAAAATTATACAAAGGTCAATTATCTTAAAAGTAATAGTTACGATAACTTGATTTAGTTTTACATTTGAACTACATATCTTATCATTTGCTGTACGTTTCGATTGTTACTCAAAATTATTGAGTCTGAGTAGCTTTTTAAGTGGTTTAATTCACTCACCGTTTCATAATTTAATGTAATCAAATTACTATTATTAAATATGCGATGGAAACACTTTAGTTAGTTAGTGTTTAATTTCTGAATTAATTTTAGATTATCCTGAAAATTTTAATTTGAGTTACAAATTGTAAAACTGATAAATGTGATAAAAATGACTGAAAGAAATAAGAGACTGAGGAGAAAGAAGAGTGTACTTTATGATTTAGAATGTTTTTCCTAGAATTATCTGTGATAAGGCAAATATCTCTAGTTAAACAATTGCATTAATTTTCATCGTCGTCAATTAAATATTATTCTTATAGCGTCAGGTACAATTAACGTAACCTCTGTAATTATAATTAGCATATAATAGAACACTTCCATCACTGCCATGATAATAGCATTTTCCCAAAGAAAAACTGTGAAATTAATTAAGTAGGTATATTAATACACCAACAATCAATGGCAAATTAGCACTAATTAATTAAATGAGAAAATACTATTATCTACAGACAGTCAGCTGTTAATAAGTACGTAGTGATTTTGCGATTAAGCCATTAGTGTAATTACACCAATGTATAGAATAAATAAAAATGGTAATATTTACAGTTGAAGTAGATTAACATTACTTCTATAAATAATAATACTAACATTAATTAATTTATGATTGCGACTAAAATTTGCGGCAGAATCACGTGATTAATCAATACAACACTCAACAAATATGTTTTATGTTTAATTAATGTGACGTATACATTCATTAATTAGGCTCATATGTCACTTTAGGTTTAACAGAATTCTTGCATACTTATCAGGAATTCATGATGCGCATTTAGAATTGACGTGACATTGTTATAAAACTTTTTTTGTTTTAAAATTAGCTCTTCATCATCAAATGAAACTGATAAAAATAAAACCTTCGAAGTCTACCGCTAAACCATCCTATTTTTTAATTAAATTTTTAATTGATTGGTTCATAATAGTGTCTAATAAAATCCGTTCGAAAGAAAATTATATAAGGTAAGAAAGGAAGTGAAAAAAAATTTCAAAAAGTGTACGAGAGAATTGGAAAAAGCTGAAATTTTCCTCTTTCATATTTTTAAAATTTAAAACGATTTTCGAAGTCTGTCTAAATGAGCCTCCAGTTGACGGAGTTTGACGATTCAAAAAGCGAACATATATGTACCTTCCTGGAAAGCCAAAATTCTGACGTCTTCTTATTTTCTTTTTCCTTGAACTTTTCTTCTTATGATCTATCTGAATAGCATATATTATTCCCCTCTCAATATTTGTTCAGATACTGATTGTTGCAATTCGGATATTTTGTTTACTTTTATAATGTATCGTCGGCAGCTTTGATGATATTGATTGTAAATCATTTATCTTGATTCGATTGTAACTTCGTTCAAATGTTATTGCTAAGTAAAGAATTAACGATTACTTCGAGAAATAATAATAAAAAATACTTTCATATTTTAACTGCAACCTTTTTAAACAAGAAACTGCTCGCATTCTTGTGCATAAACTTGTTCTGCAATTACTGACACGATCTCGCAATCATTATTGAAGATACAATGCGCCAGCCAACAAGGTCTCAATCTTCTCTAATTTTTGCCAATTTATAGAAGGTGGACCAATACAGCAAACTGTTGCCCAAGAGCAATACTTACGGAAAACAATTTGCTTGTAGAAATCGAGAATGGAACCAAATATTGAAGTAAATTTGTTTGTTGCTAATGGAAATCTGGTATCAATTTGATTAATACGAGGTTATATACTCAAAGATCATTGGTTTCCTCTACACTCACAGCAAATCATAAATTTATAGAAGAGCCCGTAAATGGTGGATAGAGGAGCACGACAATGACGGGACGAATATAGTTTACTGATGAGTCAAGATTTACTTTGTAACTAGATAATAAAATATTCGATTTGATATAGCATGGCATCGTAATCCAAAATTTATCTGGAATAGTTCCCAGTGTCATGAGATTCAACATTGTTACTTTTAGTTCTACAGCTAATTCGAGATATAAAATATCTATGACCATCTCTTGTTTGTTAAATGCTCCACTTGGTCTACTATTAGTATAGATTTTGATACTTCATCATCTAGTATTATAACGTGACGAACTATGGGCGACGGTGAATCATGCACTCGCCTAGCCGGGGCCGCCCGCGGAAGTGTCGGGAGCGATTCGCAATGATTCCGCAGACAGAATACTCTAGAGGAGAAGCTCTGGAAAGCCTCCCCGGGTTTAAATATACGCGCACGGGGAGCACGGGGGAGTTAGTTCGACGTAGAGTTTAGTTTAATCGCTCGGCTTGTAAAAATAAATTATTCTTTGTTCGTTCTAAATGAATGGTGTTAAGTTTTGTTAATAAATTAGTTATTAGTCTCATCGAGTATTTTATTTAAAAATAAATCAGAAAACGAACCCTAAATTCACTACAATACTATTTGTGGGTAGTTCCAAAGACCTGATTTATGTTCATTGTTCGGTTGTGATGTTTGAAGCTTTCTTATCTGTATGATACGATCAGAGGATATAAAGTATAACATAGCCCATTTTGTAAATTCACGTGGTATAGCTGTTTTACATCTAGGTTCGGAATCTTGCTCAGTTTTATATCTTTTAACCTAATTGAAAATGTAAACTCTCTTCCCACACTGAAAATAATAAAACCCTCCAATGGCGTAAAATATTTAGCTATAAAATGAACCTTACATAAATAGGTCACATTTATTCTGTAAGACAACAGAGAGAAAATATTTGTCTTATACATTACGAAAAACTTTTAAATTATCCTGCAAACGTAACCGTGAAAGCATTGAATAACTGCGCATTAAAATACTTAAAAATATCGATAGATTACGCCCAAAACAAATTTGATATTACATAAAAATTACGCATTTCAAATAAGATTAGGATAAGAAATCAAAGTGCAGACTTACGTTAAGAACATTAAATCAACATTAGCCAAAACATTCGTAGTAGCAAAATACATATAATCATCATGAGGATTATTCGAGTGGAACGTTATCGAACCGGTTTATAAACGAAATAATTCATAACTTCATTACGCAGGTGAATTCAAATAAATTTATATTCATCATCACTTTACAAGAGAAACGTGCAATAAATTAGTCTGAAATCGAATGACAGATTTTGGATGACGATTTAAATTTGTTGCGTAAATTTATATGCTCGAAGGTAACAAATGTGAAAGAAATATTTCAATCTTATTAGAACTCATCAGTTTTTTTACTGGTTTCAATTTTATTCTAACTCTGTATTAATTTGATGTGACATTGTCGTTAATTTTGTTAAAATAACATTCTGTGAATAATGAAAACACAAATAAAGAAGTATTTAAATTTTAATGCTTAAAATATTTACTATAAAAAGGTAAGTTAATGTTTCACTTTAGCGAACTCAATCACTAACATTGTAGAAATTATTATAATTTTGGAAATAGAAAGATAAATTAATAGTATTTTACCGTTTTTAAATATTACTAAAAATTAGTTCAATAAAAGTTTGGAGGGACAAATATTTAAATAAATTGAAATTTAGTTCCCCTTTTTAATAATTTGCGACTACAATTTGAATAATTAATTACCCTGTCGTAGTTAGTATTTTTCCCAATTAAGAATAATATCCGCAATTAAGGCAGTCAAAATCTCTCGGCTTTTCCAACATTTTTCTCTATGGTAATTTGTTCAGGCATTTATAAATAAATATGTAAATTTATGTATACCATCATGTACTAATTGTCAGCCGTTTACCTCATTCTCCTTTTTAGGTCCTGTTTATTTGGACTAACTCGAACAATACAAACCTGTTTCCGTTTCTGATCGCTCATTAAAATCACGCTGATTTAAGCGCAGTGGTAATATGAAAACGTTATAGCGCTAATGTTCGATTTGAAACGATCGATTCGACTGTGATAAATGACAAATTCGAAACTTTTAAGTCATTTAGGTTTCTCATTTATGTCGATTACCGGTTTTTAACAAATTTTAAAACATACCCATAAAATTAGAATTCCTTTGTGTTACTTTAGTTATACATATAAATGTTTATTTACTACAGGACAAAATTCTTGAAGATTTAAAATTTTGTTGAAAATTAAAATAAGGGACCTATTTACAGTTGTATAATGTCAAAATAGTTACCTCAACATAAATTTATGAATTAGTCATTTAAAAGATTGATTTGAACAGATGATTGCAGATTTAAAATTTGTAATGAAATCACATAATGGATGTTTCAATAAGAGCGTAAGATTGCCCGTCTTTTTGACAGTCATAATGACACGTGATTATGACGTGACAGATCGAAGGTGAACAGACGGAAGTTAGTAAACATGGTGCATTACACGATAGAACAACGCGTCCTGATTGTTAAACATTATTATCAAAATGATGAAAGTTTTATTGCCACCATTCGTAAAGTGGATCCAATATTCGGTCCAAAGAATGTTTCTAATTCATCTACTGGGAAAAGAATAATTGAAAAATTCGAAAGTACTGGTTCGGTTAGTGATGTGAAACACACGACACGATCTCGTAGAGGTCTTTCAGAACAAAACATCACGGCAGTTCGCTAAAGTGTGACCGAAAGTCCAGAGACGTCGATTTGTCTTCGTGCACAAGAATTGGACATTACAACTTTTCTGCGTATTCTCACTAAAGATTTGCATCTCCACGCCTATAAAGTCTAATTGACTTAGCAACAGACCATCCACAGTGAAGAGTTCACCAATTGGATCCTTGTGCAACAGTAAGTGAATGCCGATTTTGCGAACAAAATCATTTTCAGTGATAAGGCTCATTTTCACCTCGATAGCTTCGTTAATAGGAAAAACTGCCGCGTTTGGGGCTCAGAAAATCCACGAATGATTCATCAGAAAGCAATGCATCCAAAACGTGTTACTGTTTGGTGTGCATTGTGGTCTGGAGGAATAATTGGACCGTTTTCCTTTGAAGATGAGGTAGGTAATGCAGTAACGGTGAATGGCGAATGTTATTGTGTTATGATAACGCATTTTTTTTGCCTCAATTGGAAGATATTGCTCTTGACGACATGTGATTTCAGCAGAACAGTGCCACATGTCATACCGCCCGTGAAACATCGACTGCCTTGTATGAGTTTTCCTTTCATTTCCCGGTTTGGTGACCAGAATTGGTTGCCATGCTTTTACGATTTAACACCTTTGGACTTCTGGCTGTGGGGTTATCTGAAGTCACAGGTTTATGCCAACAGGCCCGCTACCACCGAAGTATTGAAGGCCGAAATTAGACGCTCTATCAATAGAATACCGCCACATGTATACGATAATGTTATTGCAAATTTTGCCAAAAGAGTACGCACTTGCCAGCAAAACCATTTACAAGATATTTTGTTTCATACATAATTCCCAAATGTTTACGTTATAAATCAATAAATATTTCAATACTTTGCTACAGAAAACCATGTTTTGTTATACCTTAAAATCTAACCCTTTTATTGAAATTAATAAGGGCAAACTTTGAAGAACATATGGCAAACAATTTGAACGCAATAGAATCTTTAAAGCATTTGCTTCCTGTTTTCAGTTTCGCAAAATACACCTTTAAAAAATGTATAAAAAAAATAAAAAATTAAAACTTACCCTGAGGTAGTTAATAGGGCACTGAAAAAGAAGTCATAAATGATTATTGGAAGCTGCAACAAATTAAAGTAAGCCATGTCGATCCTGACAAACAAATCAGAGACAAAGATAAAGATGATCACAAAAAAAGAAGAACTCAAATCGAAACCATAGAGTCTCTTGAGAAAAACTAAAGACACGGTTGGTTAAATAAGGTTTAAAAAATACAAGATATAAGAAATCTAAACAAATCCCATTTAATTTAATTATGTGAATTGGAGGAAGAAAAATGGTAATAAAGAGAATACAAGAAGGAGAATCCAAGAGGAAAATCAAGAAAGTTATGGAAAAAGAAGTATTGCCTAAGAGAACGTACACTCCTTTACCAATTCCGAAGGAGTGATTCATTACGTTGTGTTTGAATTTGGGTAGGTAGTTACTTCTAATTACATAATCATGAGGTTTCTTAACTCACCAATTCTTATAAAACATTTCAAATTTTTCAAAATGAAGAAGTGGTTAGAATAATAAATATAACTTCCAGCGAATAAACTGTAGAGGACTTAGCCAACATCTGAAACTGTAGAAAAGTGCAGTGCTTCGGATACTGATAAAGAATAAAAATGGAAGATTATATATAAGAAAAATTCTGCATAATCTGAATATCATATTATGATACTAATTAAAGGTCTATTTGACTTCATCATTTGCAGATTAAAGGAAACAAAAAGATTAGCACGTATATAATTTTGACATTGCAAGCAGATGGATAAAATACATGTATTATTTTTTCGTAATTAAAATTAACACGATTTTTTCCACTCCAACCAGCTTACAAATTACAGATCACTGTCGTGGTTCTTTAAATAGTTGTAACTTGAATATCGTGTGAACCCAACATAGGTACAAGATTGGAATGCGCATATATTTTAATATATCTTAAAAGTAATCTTATTTCTAGTACATTCCAAATAAAACATTTCGATAAATAAATACTTCCTAATTTCTTGTAATAACATGATTTAATAAAAGGAAATTAATTGAAACATTAAAACAATAATAGTTCGTTAATAGTATTGGTAAATAGGATTTAATCCTGTTTATAAGACGGCAAATTTTAAATGTTAAAGAAATGTTAAAGCAATTTGTATAAATTATTGCATTCCATCGTTGACATATTAGGTACAAAAGAATAAAAATTATGAATGTGAATGATCAGGCATTTAAACTCAAACTTACTAATGCATTTATGTATTTATTCTTTGAAAGTCAGATAGAACGTGTGATAGGTAATTTCTTGAAAAATTCAACACAACTTTTTACTCAAATTATATTCGCTTAATTAATTAGTGTTTCATTTATACGAATACAGATATACTTTTTTTCTGAATTGGTTGTCGGTTTGTTGTACACCAGAATTATCATAATCGTCTATTATCATATATATGTATGTGCCACTTTCTTTTGTTGGAGTAGTATGTCATTACACTCGTTAAAGGGTGCAGTCAAGCTTATTTTAAAACAAGGAAAAAGTCAGTGTTCGTTGAAATAAGTTTCACTGTAGTTTTAAAGACCTGACAACGTGATAGTTTAATTTACAAATGACAAAAGAAAACATGAAACAAGCATCGCCTTCCTAGATTATTTTATTTGGTTTTTACAGATTAGCAGATAACAATTAGAGCACATTCGATAATTTTCTTAGTGCGCGATTAACGCACATTTAATTGCACGCGAGTGTACATTTAGAAATCATAAAAAACAATTAAATCAAACATCATAAAGGACAACTTTTTTCTTCCTTGAACGCATTTAGTAGTAAAGGAAGTGCCTCCCGTCCAATGTGACACATTATTTACATAAACAGCAGGTTATCAAAATGAAGCACGTCGTAATTTATCAAACTGTAAACGTGATTTTTTACAGTAACGCATTTACGAATAAAACAAACAATTATCAACAGCGAATTACCTTTTTCGATTATTATGCATGACACTATGAAATACCAGTAAATCCTGTTTATCGGAATTTCCGCCTTAAATTAATCTAAAACTACATTATTAATAAAAATTTTAAGTACGTTTACAATAGAAATTTATTTTTTTTAATAGACTTCAATTGATAAGGGATAATTATCGCAACAAACACACATTTTTTTTTACATTTATCTGAAGATAGAGCATATTCAATTATTTCTATATTAAATATTCTGCAAACTGGAATTACTGCGACAAACAAAGATGTTTCTCGTGAATGAGTAAATTAACGAATTAATTAAATAGTTCTTCCTGTACGTTACCTTGTCTCACGTCGGTGCGTACAAACTCATTCACGGAAAAAATCAGCGAACTGTTTCATTAAAGACCTTGATTCATGGTTTGTTCGCTTAATCCTTATTTCATAACCGTTCGAATCTTTTTAATACTCTAATAATACAACAAAATTACGTTAATAAATGCATCAATAAACGCAATCATTTTTTTAGTTACTAATGTCAAGGAGACATTGACCCACTTGCAGTTTGTTATTAACACCAGGAAATAATTTTGAAAGTCGTTCGCGATCTATAACGATTGCCAGTCGACAATTTTGTATTATTCGTTGCTGTAAGCTTGATACTTTTCTGTCTTTGAAAAGAAATACAGTGATGAATAACTAGGATTGATTCATAGCAAAATAAGTACATACATAAATTTTGATTCAAGCAAATCTATTTGCGTAATATGACTAATACACGTGCATGAATGTAACTTTCAACACGTAGCATTGTAAATTTAAACAATAAAAAAATAATTCCTAATAAGGAATGAGAGTTTGGAATAATTACTTAATTTAACAGTGTGAGCCTTGTGGATGCCTCGATTTAGTTAAATACGCAAGCAATCAATCAGGGAAGTGTTTTTAAAGTAATGAGTACTTGAGATTAATTAATTTATGGAAAAATAAATGATTTTTGCTAGTAACTACTATAAAATAAAATAATTGTTGGTAATTAAGAAAAAAGTCGTTAATTAAGAAACAGAATATAAGAAAAGGTTCTAGTGTTCTAGACAGGAATTAGCGTTTTAATAGAAAACCTAATTACTAAACGCAAATTAAAAATTTCTGTTTTAAATCTTATTAACTTTTCTTGTTCTATTTACCTATCAGTGAACAACAGCAACATTTTGTTTTAATTACTAATTTAAAAAGTTTAAGTTTTTAATTTCAATATGAAATAATAAATTAAAAAAAAATAAATAAATAAAACAATATTAATTTCAAATTATTGGCTTTAATTTATTTATGTATTGAATTCTAATAGCATAAGCATTAAGAATTAAATAAAAAGATAACTACAACAGAATTTAGCAAGCCAAACTAAGGAGTGGAAAAGGCATGAAGACAAATAAATAGGAATTGGGTACACCAAAAATGACCAGGCAATAATGGAAACCTAGTCAAACACTAACGCATCTGAAATACCTACGAAAACGAAAATGAAGGTGTAAATAAAGTAAAGATCAAGTAAGGAGTAAGGAAAGAGAAAAAAAAACATAAATTGAGAGTAAATTAAAAAAATTACACAATAAAAAGTGATGAATAAGAAAAAGAACAAAGAATAAATCGAGGAATCGAATAGGAGATAATAATAGAATTCTTAAAAAGATAATTAAGGAACAGCACAAAATAAAAGAATAAGGAGAAGACCAAGAAAAAGTTGAATAAGACAGACATGGGAAACAGAAAAACAAAGGGGGAAAATCACAGGGAGAAAGAAAATAAAATCAAGTAAAAGAAAGTAATGGAAGGTTTAAATCCAGACCTCTAATATACATACTCCCTATATTCATAGAGACAAAAGAAAGACAAATACAAAAATGTTATCATAAAAATATCTAATTTGAATGAAAGACGAAGTCTACAGTAAAAATTATATGAACAGAGGGAGTAGTTAAGAATCTTCTAAGAAAACGGAAAATCTGTTGAAATATAAAAGGTCAGTTCAATATATCGCCCAAACAATCAAGAGCACACTTACAAAAATAAAAAAAAATAACTTAGATACAGTTCTACTGAACAAGATTTCCTCAGATTTTATCTCGTGATAATGACAAGTTCGTTTTTATAATTATCACGCCATTTACCTTTCTCGATGATTCCAGAAGTTTCTAATCGAACGATAGATAGTACTGGAATTGTACGAGAATATTCGAGAATGGAAGGACCTCTATAAAAAAATAGAACTCAGGAGCCTGTTTCTTAAAAGGTACAAGTGTGTATACTTATAAATAAGTAACTTTTCACAAGTTTATGTTTCCAGAAACCACACCTGTAAGATACAAGTCACAAGTCGATGTAGCTTTTATACAAGTGTTTTTTTTCCAAGTATAAGTAAATTTTGTTTCTCGAAATAGTCGCTAACAGTTGATACTGGTTAAATTATATGTAATTTTCTATGAGTGTCAAGCAACTCTTCAAACCTACAAGTCGCGTAGTATATGCACAACAAGCTGAGAAATTAAAGTGAGCTTGTTTTATTTTATGAATTTAACTTTATTTTATGAATATTTTTAGAAAGATTATTATTTATAAACTGTGGAGAAATGTGGTTAAGCGACTCAAGTGACGAAGAGGGGGAAATTATTGTAGTAATTCGGTCCAAAATTTTTAGGAGGATTGTTTATGGACATATGGAAATGTCATATGAATTTAACGAGAGGTTTCGACTTACAGCTTACAAATTACAACTTTTACTGAACCTACTAGGTCCCCATTTAGAGAGGCCCACTCAAAGAAATCATTCACTGCCTGCCTAATTACAATTGCAAGTTGCTCTCCACTGGATGGGGACAGATGCACAATATCATGCAATCGCAGACATGCATGGCATCAGCAAGGCCAGTGTGTGTAGAATTGTCCACAACGTAGTGGCTGCTGTTAATAATACCATTTTCACAGCCTATGTTAGGCGGCAAGTGCAAGTGGCAGTTGAAACGATTTTATGCTGTTGGAGGAATGCCGATGGTTTTCGGCTGCCTTGATGGGACTCTGATTAGATAGATGCTCCCAATGTCAACGAAGAAGTGTTTGTAGATCGTCATGGGAACCACTCGATCACTTGTATGGTTATATGCGGTCCAGATTTAACGTATGCTAATTGGCCTGGAGTGTACATGATTCTCGAGTTTTGACAAATAGTGGTCTATTTCATCAAATGGAAAATAGTTGGAGACCTATTCCAAATGGAATTCTTCTAGGTGATTCGGTATATCCTCTGAAGGACTGCCTACTTCCTCCAATTGTAAATAGTAGTAATGATGAAGCAAATCGGCGATTCTTAAAGCTCAAATCTACTAGAAGGCTAATTGAAAATGCTATAGGTATTAATTAATTAAAAAATGCTGATAATCATAGAGTTCTTCCTAATTTAACTTAATTTCTATCTTTAAAAATAAAGAAAGTTAGGTGAACGGTTCAAATTAAACACCTAATATACCTACCTTACAAGATGAAAATGAAACCGAATGAAATAAGAAATCAACTTACCAATGTTCCACGTTTTATATTCGGCCAAAAGGTATCCTGGATATAAGAATAATTTTTCTCCGCACTCACCAAATCAAGGGCTTTACACATTTGTAAGATTTTGTTCCATTCGGCAACTTTCATTTTTTTTGTTAGATAGTTGAAAAATGCCCCGAAAAGAATGTCTTTAGAATTCCGTATTTGGCGTAATGCAGTCAGTTTATCATCCGTCTTAGCCATTAGAAAACAACAAGTTATGGACGGCTTTAATGGTTACTATAGGTCAATATTTTTGAACAGCCTATTTCACTTGTATATTTTTACTTGTACACTTGTAAAAAGCTACAAGACATGTAATTTTCTTTTAGAAACAAATTTACAAGTTCTTGTGAAATATTTTATGTAGTTTGTAACTTGTGGTTGCCAAATTTAAATCAACTTCTGTCTAAAGAGCGATGTGTGCGATTAATCATAATTTTCTAGAAAATAGAAGTGTTATTTGACAGAAAAATGCTGCATGCACCTCATTATTTACTATGTAAATGTATAAAGTATTAAGCGACTGCGGAACATTCAAGTATTTTTAGTTTAATAAAATATTATTTCAGTAAACTCCGAATTCATAACTTTGTAAACATCGGTGAAATGAAAATTAGTAAAAAAATTAATTAAATTTGACTAAATTTTTTGTAAAATAAAATTAATAAAACTTCTTTCCTTTTCAGATATATGTATATATATTAACAAGAGATTCTTAAATTTCTTAAAAAAAATTTCAGTGTTAGATTTGAATATATAGCCATCGAGGATGAAGGTGATTTAAGTTTCCGCTATAATGTATTAAAATCATTGATTTTTTGTTATTCCGTGATTATAATTTTAGAGACCTTCAATTTTAAGAACATTATAATCGCTTAATACAATTTCAAATTAAATTAGCTTTTCTGCGAATGAATCATTTCTTTATATTTGAAAAGATTTTGATATGAGCATATAATATCTGTTTGCTGTTCTTGTTTCTGTTCTCATAAGTATAAATAATATCTCTACCCATTTTAGGAGATTGTGAAAAGAAGCAAATTCATCGTTACTTTAGCGAAAGACTTCCTTGATTTGTACATTATTTTCGAAAATTTAGTGGGAGGAAATTTTGCAAATATTTGGTAAAACAAATCAGGTACCTAGATGGCACAGAAAATAGAAAAAAAGAGCTCTATCGAATGATAATATTGGTAAAAGTTAGTTCTCGTGGAAACTTGTATCAGAAAATTGCAAATAAATTATGTTATACATACAAAAAAAGGGAGTGTGGTTGAAAAAATAATTAAAAATTAATTTCCACCTACAATAATTTTTATACCAGCAAATACGTATTTCGGCAGCTAAGCGCTATTTTCAGCACACACACTACCAAGTTAGATAGTGTGTTGTTGGTAGTGTGTGTATTGAAACTGGCAACTTAGCTGCCGAAATACGTATCTACGGATATAAAAATTATTGTGGCTGGAGATTAATTTTTAATTATACATCTATCTAGAAGAAGTGAGGAGCGTGTCACGAGAATGATCGTGAATATTATAAATTATTTAGTAAAGGATGATTATGTGAAAATATGCACAAAAAAATTATAAAAGTAAATTTTAAAATTCAAGAAGTTTCGTAGATTTTCGATTTATTTTTTGTCAAAATACAATGACATCTCTCAAAAATTTATTTCTTTTAACAGTTGCAATAACAACAAATGTTTAAAGGAAAGAAAATTATAAAGGAAGGTGAATGTTTATGTTTTCGAAAAATAAAGAAAACTAATTTTTTAAATAGAAATTTACATGCAGGAAATAGTTTTCAATTGTTAAAAACTTTTGTTTGAAGATGTAAACAAATAGTATATAACGGTATTAGGCCGATATGCTTGTTATGACGAACGAGGATAAGTTCTACGGTCGAGGCGTCAGCCGAGGCTATAAATTAACCGGGTTTGTTATATGTATATCGACCGCATGTTTTATAGTTTTCGTAATAAATATCTATTTCGGCAAAACTGTTAACAATAACAAATTTCGATAAGTAGCCTGAATTACGAGTGGGATTTAGTTGAAAGTATAGCAAACGAGTGTGATTTGGTTGTAGCTATAGCAACGTTTGAAATACAGACCAAACAGTAATAACGACCGTGGCCGTTATGGGTAACGTAACAACCATGGAAACAGTGCAGATAATAGAAATAACATTCGAGTATTACAAAAGCAATTTAAATATTGTGAATTCAATTAATAAATATCATATGTGTTATTTTTTTTACTAAAAACTAGAAACGATCAAAAATATTTCTCTAAGAAAAATTTCTTTACGAGGATTTTTTACGCTTCTTAAAACTTGAAGTATTGAAAATGGAATTTTGCTATGGTAGAAATCATGGAATCATTATTAATAAATAGTAGAATAAATAAAATAACTCTTCTAGAATAGATTCTAAAATTCTGTTCGTCTTCGTCGACTCTATTCAGAAACTTGTTTGGATTCTTTTTTATATTTAAATGTTATGATTTTTAGACTGAAATTTAGAAAAAATTATAATCTGAAAAAGATAATTAATTTGAACATTCTCAGCCAAATAAATGGATCAGAATTTTCTAAAGTTTATTTATTTTATTATTAAACTTTAATAAATCGAAATATATCATTTCTCATTAAGCACCGTTAAATCAATCGAAATATGAATCATTTTACGTTCAGTAAATAGGTGCTTTAAGAGTCGTTGAATTTTTAATTCCGGATCGCTTGCGCTGAGTCACGCATTTTTCTACATACAGTTTCTATTTTATGTAATATTTAACAGAGAAACGTAACACAAAACAAAAGTGATTAAACACATTGAAATACCTTCCCGAAAACTATGACTAATACTTTCGAAATGCAGGTATTAATTTGGAGGCGATTCCAACGTAAATCGTATCGAATCTTATCTAAGAAAAATGACTTACATTGGTGGATTGACTAAATTAAATAATTCTATCGGCGATGTGGGTATTTTTCTCACGATCATTTTCTTGCCGTCGGTCGAACCCATTCCAACGGAAGTGTAGGATTTTATGGAAACAGCGTCCATTTGCTTTGAAATTATGCTGGCCGTGTCACTTCCGAAGCGAAAACCATACGGGGGTGGCATGGAATTTGGCGGGGTAACATCCTGGATGCTCGCTTTGCTCAACTGATGCCGAAGTTGAGCGCCCGAAGCACTTCTGTTTAAATGCGGAATGATAATTTCGGCCGGGATTTCGATTTTGAGTTTCTCAGTATCCTTCTTCATCGCTTCAAATAAAGTCAATAGAATGTCTTTGTTAAACTGATTTAAATCACCGCTCCGATTGTTACCGCTAACATAACTGCTTTTATTGTTGTTGTTAGTGCTGAACGACGGCTTACGATTAACGTACGTCACCAGCTCAGTTTCATCTGAGCGTTCCGGTGATCTACTGATATGCTTTTGCTTAGGACCAGTCGAGTTAAACTGAAGGTCCTGAATGAAACGTTGCTGAGGAATTCCTACACTAATGGGTATTTGTCTGGTCTCCTCCATTATTAGAAAATTGCTCCAGTTGATTCGCAATTTAGCATTTAAAGCGGCCTACACTCCTATATTGAAATGTGTATCACATATTTCGGTTTAAGGTCATCGTTTCGAGCTGTTTACATCGCTGGTGCTACGGGTAAACACTTCACATTTTTCTGCGATCCGGATCATGTGCTTTCGGCGGAATTATTTAAATAATGCGCGCGATATATGTGCGATTGTTGTTGACTTTGTAAGTCGCGTTCAACGTTCACACGAGACTGACTGACTTGATCATCGGATCAAAAATTGCAATCACTCGTTCCCACTCTTTCTATACTTGTCTTATCAGCTGTAAAATAGTAATTTATGAAAAAAAACACGTCGAACTGAGTGATTTATTTAAAAAGCATCCACGCAATTATGTAAGTATATCGCACCTGTTTTCGCGCCTTTGATAATTTTAATACACCTCTGAAATGATGAACCAAATTAGCACATTAATAAAAAAATTACCATGGGGAAATATTTCGGTAATAAAATACAACTTTTATAACTCAATTTAACCTACGTTTCACTGTATAATTGACAGATTTTTTTAATATTATTTTAATTAATTAATAAATACTAAAGATTAATTAACTAATATAATTAATTATTTAATTTAATCTTCACAATTGTGTAGTAAAACTTCAATTTAATTAGATGTACACTGTCTACAGTATAATAATAATTGTCTGAAGTATCATAATTAAAATTTTCTTTCATTGATATGTCTAAAAATAAATAAATAATCGTTTTTAATTTCTAATACATGCGATCCACTTTAGAACTCATTATATGAAAATCTTCTTTGTTTAAAAATAAGAGAAATGATTCAAAACTGCGAAAAATATTGGTCCTCAAAGTTTATTTGTAGAAATCTTTTAGTTATTGACAACATTTTCTGTTAGTTACATTTATTAACACATCAATAAGTTCAAAACACTTTCATAAAGTAACTTTTTCATTTAGTATCAACTAATTTTAAAAAAAAATGTTTGTCTTTTCTGAAAATAGTTAAAAAAATTGTCAATTTTTTCGTTTTAATAAAAATGGGACTCAATGTAGGTAAAATTTTTAAAAATTAACTTAAACCTTTCGTTTTGGTGTTAAATAGAACGAATTTTATAAACTTTTATTTAAAATTAAAAGTAATATGTAGTAATATTTATTTAACCCGTCATATGACAGCACACTATAAACAAGTTACAATAGTGACACACACGAATTTTAGTGTGACTAAACAACGTCATTCAACCTGCATGTGCCAGTGACAAGCACAGATTGTTACACATACAAAGTTAGATGTACACATTAAAATTACAGGTCTAAGAGAACAGGTACGAAAATCACAGGAAAGAAATTCTTCAATAGAGTAAAACGCAGATCCCGTAAGAAAATGTTTGACTTCTTGTCTAAAAGGTTTTAAGTTGGCTATATTGTTTAATTGAATTGGTAGTTTATTAAATATGACTTTACCAAGGTAATAAAGAGGGTTCTTCCATGCGGAGGAATTGCGATTCAAAGGAATGATATACACTATTCTTAAAGAGCGTATTGTTACTGACTGATTTGCTAATAGCGAAATGTTTTCATTTTAGAGAAACGTCAATAAAGATACCTACAAATTTATTGCATTTTTGTTGTATAATTTTTATAACATGAACATCCCACTTTTTATGGCTTTTGTACCGGGCGTTCAAAAACTCCTACGTTTGGAATTAGTGTTGTCTTGGTAAACGTATGTCGATGTTACAATCATAACCGATTGTTCTCGCTTACTTTACTTGACTTTTTAGTTAGTTATCTCAAATCATGGTCAATTCCAAACGTGGAACTTTTTGAACGCATGATACAAAATTACACTGGTTTTATTTAAGTTGTGTGATAACATATTGCAATCAAACCAAGATTTGTTTGTAAAAATTTAAGACTCGAAGCACGCATCCACAAACAAGGTTGATCTCGCACTTATGTCTAGCTTATTCAAATCAGTAATATAAAGCAGAAATAAAACAGGTACCATTTTTAATTCAAGTAAGGGTAATTTTTGTAAAAGGATAGAATGAGTTACACAGTCAAATAATTTAGCTAACCGAAGCTACATAATTTCCCCCATTCAAATGTTCAAAAACTAATTGTGAAGAGGCAATTAAATCGAATGAAATGTAATTTGATAATAGTCTTAGAAATTGGAGCAGTTAAGGTCATAGACTACTACGGAATGACTACTGCGATTTTCAAGTGTGAAGGGAGTATTCCTTCTAAGAACGAAGTATTTATTAATTCAGCAAGAATATTGAGTACCAGTCGACAACTAATTTTTAAAGGTATCCCTTAGATTCTTGTGTAATGTTTTCTAGTATTAATAAATATATTTCGTGTCGATCAGTAGGGTTGAGACAAAAGCCGTTACAAAGAGATTTCAGGCAAAAGCTATTGCATTAGTGGGAGACCTAATTTTAGATGTGATTGAAGAAGCAATGGAGCTGTCGATAGAGCATTCAGGTACTTTATTGGGTGTCCTTATATTTTGATTATTGATAATAATTTCAATGAAGCTCTAGCAGATCAAGCTATTTCATTAACGATTTTCCATAATTCTAGAGGCCGTTTTCATTGTTAATTTATTCATGAATAAATTCATGAAGTTCTTCATGAATTTCTTCGTGAATTTATTCAACATATTACATTAGTGAAGAAAATGATTTTATTTTTTTGTCGATTTACTTGAAATGTGGAATAAATTTAATACTATTGGACACTTTTGCCAGAAGTGATGTCAATTTTCTTATTTTAAATACACTGACGAGCAAAAAATCGAGTCACTTAATTATTTCGATTTTTGACAATTTCAAAATAAGAATATTAAAAAAAAACAGACTGTGGTTAAAAGATAGACTAAAACCAACTTGTTTCATAGGAAATTGAAACCACCTCGAGCTCTAATAAGAGCTTCTAAACGTCTTCCCATACTTAGAACAAGTGTCTGTATTCTTTCCTGGGGCATAGCGTCCCATTCTTCTTGAAGTGCTTCATGAAGCTCTTGTAGGTTATTTGGGGCAGGTACCATGGCCCGAAGTCTTCTTCCTAAATGGTCCCAAAGATGTTCGATAGGATTTATATCCGGACTTCGAGCTGGCCAATTAAAACGTAAAATACCCGTTTCATTTAGGTAATTATGCACAATTCGTGCAGCGTGCGGCTTTGTATTATTATGCATAAAAATTCCCTGCTCTCCTAAAAACGGCATGTAAGGCACCACATGGTCGGCAAGAATTTCCTCTATGTACCTTACGGCAGTTAAGGATTCATTTAGGAAGACAAGGTCCGTGCGGCCTGCCCGCCACCATTACTGATCCGCCATCAAATGGTATCCGTTCTTTCACGCAGGCGGTGGCGTATCTTTCTCCTCGTCGTCTTCAAATACGTGCCCGCCCGTCAGCTCCCCGAATGTTAAATCTAGATTCATCGCTGAAGAGCCCACTGAGCCTCCACCCAATTTAAAAGCTCTGTAGCAAATTCAAGACGTGCAACTCTATGCTGTCTAAGAAGTTCAGGGCCTGTTGCTGATCTGCGTGCCCTTAAATCAGCTTCAGCAAAGCGTTTTCTTATCGTCCACGGACTTACGTTTACATTCCGAACTTCGGCCAGTCTGTTTTGGATGTCGACAGCAGTAAGGTGACGATTTCTAACAACAGACAAAATAATAAAGCGGTGATCTCTATTCGATGTGGACCGTTTTCTTCCAGATCCGGGTCTTCGTGTAAGTTGACCCGTGATAGCGTTCCAGCACTTTTTAGACTGTCGAAAGACTCACAGTTAAAGTTCTAGCTACACGTCTTTGACTGTACCCAGTCTCACATAACGCAACAATTCTTGCGCAATTTTCAACCGAAAGACTCATTTTAAGTTAAAAAGGAACTTTGTACACACACATGTAAACCACTTTCAATTGACAAATAACACATAGAAGCTTCAAAAAAAATTCAATTTTTTCGATTTTCGATTTTCTTTCTTACAACCTCTGCCTTTTGCCTAAATGTTTGAATTTTCTCTTAAACACATTATTTTTAGTCTATATTTGAATAAAAAGAGCGATTCTCCCAATAGATTTGCTTTAATATTATCACACAGGAAAATAATTAGGTGACTCGTTTTTTTTTGCTCGTCAGTATAGAACACCTTATAATTTTTAGATATTTAGAATTTGCGGATCATTGCGAATCCGAATATCATAACAAGTGATCAAATGAAAAATGAATTAGAGTAGCTGTTGGAATTTAAATGCGTGTCTTGGATAACGTCCTACTAATATTAATTGTCAATCAATTATATAATTAAAATGTCAACAATTTCATAAGAATTGCTTTTACAACTGAACAAAAGTCTTTTATGGTGGATTGTTGTTTCAGAAATGGCCAGAAACTTAATCATGAATGGGTTTACTCAATACCTAATGTGATGGAAGAGTTTTGTGAAGCATATCCTGGCCTCCAGTTCCAGTTTCAGCAGAAGCAATTTTATAGTGCTGTTGGTGAAACGTTTTAGACAAACTGGCAATGTTGGTAGAAAGCATGGGAGTGGTACGACCAAAACCACGTACAATAGAAAACGTTCAACTTGTTCGGGAAGTTACGGATAATGCGCCCAAAATATCATTAAGAAATCTTCTCCGACAAACAAATTTGTCGTATGGAACCTATCACACTCTTTTAAAGAAAGATCTTACGCTATATCCTTACCACATAACTATGGTCCAAGAGTTACATGCTGGCGACCCCATACAGAGGGAAACCTATTGCCAGTGGTTTCTTTACAATTTCAACAATGAAGTCTAGGACCAGACTTTTTTCAGAGATGAGGCTTGGTTTTGTTTAACGGGCTACATTGATTCTCAAAACATGAAGATATGGAGTAGCAACAATCCCCATGAGTTTTTTGAAACATCGTTAAATCCTCAGAAAGTTGGAGTATGGGCAACTCTTAGCCGCAGAAGGCTCATAGGTCCCATATTTTTTAAGGGAACACTTAATATTCACCGCTACAAGACTGAAATTCTGGAACTTTTATAAATCAAGTCAATGATATTGAGCTCCGTGAAGATTTTTTCCAGCAAGATTGGGCCACATTTACACCACTGGTGAAAACTGGACTTGTTACGTAAATTCTATCACAATCAAATCATCAGTCGAAATATCAACAATAACTGGCCCGCGCGATCCTGTGACCTCACCCCGTTAGATTTCTTTCTGTGGCCTCATCTAAAAAAAAAGACATTTAAAAATCCTGTACCAGACCTTCATACTCTACGCCATAGAATTACCGAGAAAATTTTGTTTAACGTTAGTTACGCAGTTGTTCGTAGAGCTCAAAAGTGTTTCGATGCAGGTTGTGGGCATTTTGCGCATCTGCTTTAATTTAAAAAAATATATATTTTTCTCCCTTTGGATATTTTAATTTGAAATAAACGATTTACAAGAGTTATTAGAAGAGGTTGCATTAAACATAAGAAAAGAGAAGTATCAGCATGACGGAGCTCCTGCACATTTCGCTCGTCAGGTTACAGAATACTTGTATGAAACTTTTCAAGATCGTTGGATTGGTCGTGGTAGTCCTATTAGCTGGCCTCTAAGGTCTCCAGATCACATTCCATTACACTTCTCTTTGTGAAGCTGGTTGAAGACTGGAGTGTATAAAATAAAAGTGGACAATTGACAGGCATTAATTCGACGAATATTCAATACTGCTGCTTCTATAAAAGAAAGAAAAGAAGAACTCAAGAGAGCAACGTGTAATGTGTATAAACGAGCCAGGCACTGCCTTCAAGTTCATGGAGGTGTCTTTGAAAATTTGCTCTAAAAACTAAACGACAGATTCAAAAGTCTAGTCGCAATTCTTGCCATTCGACAAAAAAAAAAACTCTCTACTAAATGTCATTTGGATTTTTTTAATTATTATTATTTTTCCTTTCTTCGACCAGAGAATTCATTCTTATTTAAATTAAAAAAAAATACTTTATAATAAAATGTAAGATAGTAACGGTCGAATAGTTTCCAATTAGAACCGTTGTAAATTATTGATGGATAGTCCCTTCTGTTAATTAATAATCATTTGTTATAGACAGGATTACCTAATTGAAACCCAACCAATACAATTCTCAATTAATCAGCATGGAATTTACAGGAAACGGAAAATCGTCTGGACGGTAGGCGTACGTGAAGTCACTGCGAAATAATTGCGAACGTGCAACTCATGATATTATTTTAATGTGCCTTTTCATCAAAGCTTCTTCTAATAAAACACTGTTCATTTAAGTTATAAATTTTAACTATTGCTAAACATGCAGGAAAACCTATTTTTTTTATTAACAAATAAACAATTCTAATGATATCATCAGAATTGTTAAATATTTACTCTATGATGTGACATACACAATTCGTATGCAATTAAGCACTTACGTTTTTTTATAGTAAATAAATATAGTAAAATACCTTTTTTAACCATTATTCTATATCAAATCACAAAAGCCTCAGGTAGAAGTAATTTTTTTTTATTTTATATTTTTAAAACCTGCGAAACTATATTGCAAATATGTAACTGCTGCGTGTTCACAAGATTATTGGAATTTACAATGTGTGAGTCGCTGTTGCATGTTTTGTGGACATTATAACTCTTTGATATAATATCATTAATTATATTAATTATAAATCAAATAGAGCAAGGCGCTTGTGGTAATTAATCATGTCTAAGAAAGGCAGGCCATATTCGTTTTACGTGACCAAACCGATGAATTTCATTTATGTTATTAAACGCAAAATTTGTAATTATAATTGATCGTAAAATCAATATAAATGTCGACGTTTTTCTGCACGTTTCAACGGACAAGAAAGTGTTATAATTATATACTTCAACAAATGAACTGAACCACTTCAAAGAAATGTATTAAATTAAATGTGGATTAAATGGGAAAAGAATTTAAATAACTGGTGCATGAAATTGTATTTAAATTATTAATTATTATTAAATTATATTTTAATAATAATAATTAATGTTTATTTATAAACATTTCAAGATTTAAGAGTTGTAATTAGTTTTATCTGCGTTTTCACAAAACACTTAAACACATATAAATTAAAATGTGAGTAAATGACGCGTAAGGATTTTAGGATAATATAGGTTCTAAAAGTATATTAATGTGAGCATGTAATATAATGATTGTAAAAAAATTGGATAACATTTATTCTATTCACCAACTCATTTCTTATTTTTTTGTTTTGCCCTTCTTTGCTTATCATACTTTTATTGCTAGTATGTTATCTGAATATTCTACCTTGCTTTCTTTCTTTAATTTAGTTTAATTTATTTCGTATTTTTGTTAATTTTTTCGCGTTTCTATTTTTGTTCTTTCTACAATACAATATCATCTACACACAAACCTTCTTAGATTTATGAAATTTTATCGTCGATTGGCTTTCAGAGTGCATATTTTTGCTATTTAATTACATAGTGTGTTAATTTTATCCAAGATTTTAATAACATTTACGTAAGTATTCCTTTGAAGTTTACCATTTATGGAACATCGATCAGGATTTCTTCGGGAACATTGTCATTAGATCGCAAATATGAGTAGAAATATTATTGAAATTCATCTTGCTATTAGCTAACAATGTTCGCGTTTATGTAGAAGAGTTACGATGAGTTACTTTATTAGCAAGTAGGTTTTTTGTTATCTTATTCTATCTTTATTTTTGTAATTATCTTATTAATAAAAATTAGTTGGACAATATTTTTTTTAGAAATTAGAAACCAGAATGTTTTAACAAAATTTTGGCATATGTAGATTTCTGTCCGAAGTATTAACTTAAACGGTTATATGTATTATCATGACAATTTTCTGTCCTGATGGGTTGATTAATTAACTTTGTTAATTTATTGCTTAATGATAATTTTTTTTTTCGGAAGGAACATGGCCTTTGAGCAAAAATTCAAAAACCAAAAGCACCTGCATAAGGCAAGTTCGAGTATTTTGCATCCTTTTAACATCATCCCCCTTAACGCTATAACTAAGGTAACTTGAAATTAGTGTTTTCTCAGTAGGTAAGTTATAAGTAGAGTAAGGATTTTAGGTCGAGAAATAGGTTCGACTTTGCGATGGTCACATATTCCATGCGTATATAAACATGCGCAGTGTTGTACTGGACTTCAAATTTGGTACAAATTCATTTGGCCCCAAGCAGATCTGAATTGCAAAGCGTTTATTTATTTTTTTATGAGCGTCTGTTAGTGTATAGGAAGATACATGGATTGATAGGTAATTATAGACTTCAGTTTTTTTTTTTACTATGAGTAACAAAACAAATAAAAAACTATTTTATTTCAGCATAACATTTTTTGTAATCTTTAAATAATTAAATTTTGAATGAATAAAATATTACATTTCAGGCGCATTTAAGTAAAAATATCAACTCTTTGTAAATCGAAATAATTAAAAATTCTATGTTAATAGATAACAATAAAATAAAGAGAATATACGGAATGAACAATATGAAATCTTAATTATAAAAAAATTGTTTTATAATCCATTTGAATGCTGAAAAGTTCTCTTACTGACTATTTTCCTATTAACCAAGAAATTAACAAACGAAAGAAAAAGAAAGTAAAATAAAAATTAAATAAACTACTCAGGAAACTCGGAATCTGAACTGCGAACGAAAGTTTCTGCTCTCTAGGTGTAACTTGCACTCTCTCAGATTCTAACGTGCTTATCACTTCCAAATCGAACAATTTTTATTTCAATTTTGGTAATTTTCTTAAGTTTGTGATTAGTGGATCTGATGAAATTAATAAGCGATTAAAAATGTCTCTTAAATTATCTACTCTAGATGTTTTCCTTCTAAAATGTTCCCTTTATGCTTTGACATCTTTATTCCGAGCTTCTTGAAC
This sequence comes from Serrognathus titanus, assembly GCA_039766575.1. Classification (NCBI taxonomy): domain Eukaryota; kingdom Metazoa; phylum Arthropoda; class Insecta; order Coleoptera; family Lucanidae; genus Serrognathus; species Serrognathus titanus. Next base: position 25,137,852 of record CM077913.1, read on the forward strand.
TTCCTCACTAAGTTGTCCAATAGATAATAAAGCACGAGAAATAATTTCAGGGCCACGAATAAGTATTTTGTGTACAATGGGACTCATAGACTTCCAGGGATATAAAAGGATATACGATGTGGCAGTCTTCAAGCAATAATATCTGAATTTATCTACAGTGATGTAGAAACCACTAGAAATGGTTTGAAGAATTATGTTGAATCTTCTGATCAATTCTTTATCAATGCCCGAAATATTAGCAGCTAACTCATAATTTTGAAAATATATCCACGCAACATTCCCATCATTACTGTTTCTATACCCTGGTTTAGGTTTATCTATTATTAAAGACATTTTATTTTGAAATTCTATCTGGATTCTGTTTTTATTTTCATCAAATTACACTTATTTTCTTTGTTTATGCGCCATGATGTTACTGGTAATTTTGCAACTTGTAATAAAAACTCTAAACATCTGATCAATGAATACAAAATAGAAACGCCAAATGAAAAATAAACTTTCTTTGGAGTTTTAGATAATACATATTCCAAGACATTAAATTCCTTAGAAGTAACGTCACATAAATAACATTTAAGCGAGGATTTTGTGTCCGTTAATAAGTTGCATAATTTTCCATCCACTATCGTAAAAACTGGATCATGTTTATTGGTTATATTCTCTGTTGTTAATTAGTACTGTCGTATTATTTAAAATTTGTATTTCGCTATCTATATGGTCTTTTTTGGTTTTTGCAAGTTTCTCAGTCTGTTTATGATATCGGAGACTTATTGGTCTGCAATAACGTGGTGATGAGGCACGAGGACTTTGCCAAATAATAATAGATATATCGTGTTCACTAACCAATCTTAAAGGTACAAAAAAAGTTAAAACATGTATTTATCGTCATCAAGTTCTGAGACGAATTTTTGTTTATGCTGGTTATGACTAGAATTGCCATCGAAACCCCACTTCGAGATTAAAATCAACTTGTTCGATGGGTTTAAGGATGTAATCACTTTTTTCTGTACAGACAACAATCGACTAGCTATCTGGTCCAGTATAAATTCAGTATAAATTGCAAAGGTATTTCAGCTTCAGTCTCACTAATTGAAATATCTTTGGGAGAACATTTTGGTTTTTCTTGTTGAATTAGTTTATAAGGTGGAAAAATGTCTTTTCCGTAGCTTCTTATTACATTGTATTGACTTCTTCACTTCTAACCAATTTTTTTCCGTTTCCAAAAAACTTTCTTCGTGTCTGTTACAGGCGGACCATTTCCTATAAAACTGTTTCTTAAAGTTATTCAAGGTTTTTTTGAAATCATTTAAGGAGCGATTTGTACATGACAGTTTTTCCGCAATAAAATTTTTCAGTTTACCAAATTTAATATTGACATTTTTACTTTTTCTGCCGAATAAAACGTCACATATTACTCTTCTTTTAATTAATACAGGCACAGAAATATCTATAAAAAAAAATTTAAAAAGAAAAAATTAAAATTAATCTCCGCCCACAATAATTGTTATATCTGTATTTCGGCAGCTAAGCTGCCATCTTCACTACCAATTTAGAAGCACTTCATAAAATCTAACAAGCAACTAATCATAATCAAATAAGAGCAAATCAAATAATACGGAATATGTATTGGCCTATTCTCCTGAAAAAAAATTTCATTCTACCGAATAAAGAACTTTCATAAGCATTTGATTCCCTGTTATTTGATACTGCCTTAAATATTTTAAAAAATCCCTAAATAATAATAATAGTAAAAAAATATATATATATATAAATACATCGTGTCAAAAAACAACCTACAGATTAGAGGAGATCACAACCACTCATCACAAGTTAAGAGCACTTCAGGAAATCTATCTCCGAGAATCCTCTCCTTTTTAAATATCCAGTGCAAATACGCTTAAGTGTCTCTAGCAACCCCTTATATATAATTTAGGTCGCGACATCTTGATTTTAAAACTCAAAACTTACGATTAGCTTTTTCCATTAACAATACTATAAACAATTTATTGGGAAATCCGAGAGATAAAGTTGAAGTTGAGCAGAAATCTGGAATTTATGAAATTAAATGTAATGAATGTGCCAATAAATATATTGGACAAATAAAAAGAAATATATTAACACGCTTTAAGGAACATTTAAGTCACTATAGGTATAATAGGTTTGAAAAATCAAGTGTTGCCCAACACATTTACAATACTGGACACAGTATTATTAAGGATAATTTAAAACTCGTTAAGGAGGTATCAGATAACAGGGAATTAAATACTTACGAAAGTATTTTTATTCGAAAAAATAAAAATTATTTAATGAATTCAGATAATGGACCAATACCTATTTGCGTATTATTTGATTTATTCTAATTTGTAGGTTGCTTTTTGACGATCCATATTTAGAAATATACGAATTTTTTTTATGTAAATTAAAATCGACCGCAAATGTCGCTTTTGTTAAGTCAAAAATCGGCCGCAAGATGTCGCGACCTAAATTATACATATATAAGGGGGTGTTGGAGACAGTTAAGCGCATTTGCACTGGATATTTAATAAGGAGAGGATTCTCCGAAATAGATTTCCCGAAGTGCTCTTAACTTGTGATGAGTGGGTGTGATCTCCTCTAATCTGTAGGTTGTTTTTTTATTTATTTATATATATATATTTAATTATTTTTTAGGGATTTAAGGCAGTATCAAACAACAGGTAATCAAATGCTTATGAAGGCAGTGCCGGCCTTAGGGTGGCGCTAAAGTGTGCACCGGGGCGCCGAGGCAATAGGGCGCCGCAGATCCGAGTCGAAAAGAGAAAAGTAAATCGTCCGAATAAAAACAAAAAAATTGTCAAAATAGTAATATTACAAAATTATTACTTAAAAAAAAGTTAAATATCCAATACCCGCCCACAGCCCATGGCCATGTTAAGTTATATATAATTAATAAACCTAAATTTTACCCCACTTGGTTTTTTAAAAATTTTTTTGTAATTTTTAAGGGCGCTCTTTAGGAAGTCGTACCGGGGCGCATAGAGGCTAAGGCCGGCACTGGAGATCGGGGATGGTTTGGACACGGGGATAGAATGGACAGGCTATTTCAGGCGGCAAGACGAATTTTGCTGCCACAATCGGTTTCTATGTTGGCAGCAGTTTAATTCACAAGCAGACAAATTCATATAGCCTGCAATTCAAAATTGTGAAGTGTAGTGAAAAATTTCATATTTCAAACTTTCGGATGTAACTTTTAAAGATAAGAACATAAGGTTTCTTTAGAAGATAATTTGATATTTTGTACTTGGGTATTTTGTGCATGTATCAGTGACACAGAGACGTATGTTGATGCCTATTTTAAACAAATCAAACATTTCGTTTTGATGTTATAACAAGAAATGTATCGGCGTCCTTCGGGGATACATTGGACAACCCGTCCATTTCATCCCCGGCTTGTCCAATCTTTTCCAAGACAGTCTCCTACACCAACCCCTTCCACATCGACGCAACCAGTTTTTTTTTTCGTTTTTTCAGAAGAAATAAGTCCGTATCCTAAGGCTGGGCCAAGGAAGTTATCTAGGAGCAGCCGAAAGCGCGGAAAAAGCATGATAGCCACAGACACTCCAGAAAAGAATTGGAAGAAAGGGAGCAAATAAAAAGGACAAAGAAAATGAAAGTAGTGAGGAAGAAAATATTAGAAGAACTGGAGAAAGTAGAAAAAGAAGAAGACTCCTCGGATGAAGACGTGGGAGAAATCATCACATCACATTCTCTTTCTGATTGGGAACAGAAGACAATGAAGATGATGAGTGTCTTAAATCTATAGAAGATGTTGATAAAAGTGACTTCCTAATTTTTAAAATACCGTAGAAAAAAGGCAAGTTTGCAATAAATTACGTGGGTAGAGTAGAAATGAAGTTTCACGATGGGCTTGAAGTAAAGTTCTATAAACGCTTCCTTCCAACCAACAGCAGAAGATTCTTCCTTTATAACTTTTACTCAAATGATTACCATTCTCCTAAAAGCGATCACGGATAAGCGTCCAAGATTCAAAGACATGTCTTTCAATATTGACCTTTCAGGGTTCTGCCTACAATAAATTTCTACAACTTTGTGTACTTTTTCATTTTACCAGTTCAACAAGTGCTCCTAACCATTCATCCATACGATTCCCAACTGACGTCCAAAGCATGCCCGGGTATGGGAATGGTTTGGACAAATGCAATACCTTTATTTCCTACTCTGTTCTGGAAAAACGATTGCTATTGAACAGTATAAATAAAAAGGAATGCGTCTTAAAGCATTGCTCGAAATCATAATCCTAAAACCAGAAAGGTAGTACATTCAGAAAAAAATAGAAAATAGGAAATAGAAAAAATATCCAAACCATCCCCGGTCTCCCCTACCTTGGTTTGAACATGCCATGTTCTTCTGAGTTGAAAATTCAAAGAAAACAAAAGGAAAAACAAACTCAAAAAAATATTAAAAATTGTACTGGTATAATCTGATCAAAAAACGATAATAACTAATACTCACAAACATTAATAAGTAACCTACCTATATTGACATTTTGTTTTGACATATTGTTTACTTATTTAGTATCGTGTTTGTTTTTTACTTTCTATATCGGGACCCAGTGTGCGCTGCTGTGGACGTTCCAGAATTTTGTAAAACGCTTGAGTGCGACCATGGTTTATCGCGGTCATATTTGATGACCAGTATGGACGAAAAACAACTCTCCTGATATTCTTAATTCGTTGGTATGATTAAAACTAGTGATGGCAAATGTTGCATGTTGCGCCATCTAGCAAATAACTTCACCTATAATAGTATGACCCCACTCCCTAATATTTTTTGGATAATAAAAATGAGGCAAACAGGCAAAGTTCAAGTTATTTTGCAAAGTCATTAATTTCTGAAGACTGAAAATCTAGACATGCCCGAAGAATTAATCCCAGACTTACCTTCCGGTCCCTTGGACAGGTATCGGAAAAATGCCTCCTTTGATTGGAAGAAAATGAAGATTTTTCTAGAGACCGAAGAAGTAATTCGGTTTTCTGTAAGAAACAAAACAGTTATTTACACTTACTGCTTCTATAAGCTTAATCACGTTTAAGAATGAGTTGTATGAACAAATTGAAAGCAACCCCGTCTTCCATCCACCTGACACGACTTTAACGTTTGATGAGATTAGAAGGCAAGGAGTTAGAAAAATCAAGAATTTCCATAATATAGATGATTTCATGCTAATTCATGTGGATAACTTTCGTAAGAACAGAGCTGTGACATCTTTGCTCTTTAACTTGGACCCTGGTACTGCAATAAAATTCCAAATACCGCAGTTTTTGTTTCCGAATACAGTTTTATCAATGGGTACAGAACTACATAATAAATATATTGAGGATATTTACCAACAAAAGGTAATTTATTATTATTTTTGCTTTTCATTGTTTAACTTATTATTGATAGGAAGAAGGTTAATGAATTTGGTAAAATTTTTCTGTAATAAAACATTCTAGTCTATGGGAAAATATTTGATTCATATTATGATCTCTTTCTTATTTAGTAATTTTTTCTCATTCAAATACAAGCGATTGTATTGTGTTACTCAACAAAATAAGTAGTTCTTATAAAGCGATCAGATTTCAGGATGTTTCTGTTTGACTGAAATCGCTCACGGCTCAAATACAAGAGGCATGAGAACAACTGCTACTTATGATAAGAAAACAAAGGAATTTATTTTGCACACCCCTGATTTTGAAGCAGCCAAATGCTGGGCAGGAGGTCTAGGCCAAACAGCTACGCATGCCCTTGTTTTCGCGCACTTAATTACACCCGACGGTGTTGGACATGGCCTACACACTTTTATTGCACCAATTCGTGATCCAAAGTCCTTGCTTCCGTACTCTGGAATTACTGTTGGTGATATGGGTGAAAAAGCTGGACTTAATGCGATTGATAATGGGTAAATGTTTAAGGTTAAATTATTCCATGGAGGTGTATCATTGGGAAACATTGCAGATTTATTATGTTTAATCAGTATCGCATACCAAGAGATAATCTCCTAAATAGAAATGGAGATGTTGATGATGATGGAAAATATGTAACACCATTCCGTGATCCAAATAGAAGACATGGAGCTTCACTGGGTGCTTTGTCTGGTGGAAGAGTTAACATCACTTACATGTGTTATGTGTATCTAGCGAAAGCTATTACGATTGGCATACGTTATGCTGCTGTTCGGAAACAATTTGGGCCAGAAGGTGAAGAAGAGCTTCCAGTTATTGAGTATCAGTTACATGTAAGCCTCTGGAAGTAATTTTGAAGCTTCATTAAAGCTATTTCGGTTCCAGCAACATCGACTAATCCCATACTTGGCAGCTGCTTATTGCTTGTATAATTTTGCTTCATATATAGGTGACGTACATACACAGTTTGCATTGCAACAACTCACTAGGCAAAATGTGAGTGATCTGCCAGATTTAGGTCTTGAAATTCATGCTATTTCATCCGCTTCTAAACCCATTGGCGGATGGCTGTCACGTGATACCATACAAGAATGCAGAGAAACTTGTGCTGGACACGGTTATCTTAAAGGTAGTGATACTGTCAAGTGAAATAAAATAATTGCATTCAGTAGATTCATATAGAATTATTAGACAAAGCAAATCCTTTGTGTTATGAATCTCCTAGTAACAGTTAAAGGTTAACCTTCGTTCCTGCTATCTGCTACTTGGTCCTCTTTCTTTTTCATTGAATTCTTTTGTAGCTTTCAACCAAGCAGCGTAAAAATCTGCATACATTTTTTTTTCATTTCAGCTTCTGGATTGGGAGATATTAGAAATGACAATGATGCAAATTTAACGTATGAAGGAGAAAATCATGTTCTCATCCAGCAAACTAGTAACTGGCTATTAAAATTCTGGCCGCAGGTTTTGAGTGGAGAAACAATTTCATCACCTTTAGAGTCAGTAAATTTCCTAACAAACGCCAAACAAATCCTTAACTTGAAATTAAATGCTAAAACCATAGACGAAATATCAAGTATACCAAGTAAGTATAGCATCAAATCAATGATTTACATCATCAGTATTAAATCTATTTTAACAGATATATTGTCAACTTATCAATGGTTGGTTACATATTTGTTAAAAACTACTCATGAGAAGCTTGAAGCAAATCTTAAGAATGGACTTGATCCATTTACAGCTAAAAATGAGATACAAATTTTCTATGCACGAACTTTAGCTGTCGTGTACATACAGGTAATAATTTTTTATGTCTTACTGACTAAAGAGATTGTGTTAATTCTATTTGCAGCATTTTATTCTATATAGAATGAGTATAACCATCCAACAGGAAGTATCAGACATTCCTATTAAAAACGTGCTTGCAAAGCTGTTTTCTCTCTATGGTTTATGGTCGATTGAGAAACACTTGTCGATTTTGTATCAGGGAGGTTTTGCAATTGGACCAGAACCAGCAAATTTAATACAGGAAGCAATCTTAAAGCTTTGTGCAGCTATCAAGAATGATGCCGTTTCATTAGTTGATGCAATTGCTCCGCCAGATTTTCTTTTAAAGTCTGTTTTGGGGGCGTCTAATGGACAAGTAAGGAATTTTTATGCTGTTATCTTTCTTGCTTATGAATTTTCATGATTTCAGGTGTATCAAAATTTGCAATCATACATATTTCGTTCACCAAACAACTTGGCAAGGCCAAGTTGGTGGGCTGATGTCGTTGATAAATCATATTATGTGAACTCAAAATTGTAGTACATAGTATAGATTTTAGTTTTATTATATTACACTGGGTGCTTAGTTGATAAGTTTTAGGGTTGCGGTAACTAAAGAAATTAATAAATGCATTAATTTGGTTAGCAGTATTTTATGAAGACATATTTTGTAACTGTGAACAAAAGGACCTTGAATTTTTTTTAAAACGTTAACATTATATTTTGCTAAAGTGATTCCATTCCAGATACATATTAATGTTATAATATCAATGGTTATTTGGAGATTGAGTCAACTGTTTATGAAATATTCCGAATTCATAATTATTCTAATATAGTACTTTTTTTAGTGTCTTAGTTCTTCCCTAAGAATAAACTAAGTATAAATTTTATTATATATATTTTTTTTCTGGTCAATTAAAAATTATCACAAAATTAGTAAGTATTTTACAAATTATATTTACAAATGTTTTATATCTTTTATTTGCTACTTTTATACAGTAAACTAAGAAGAAATAAAAAAGCTATTATAAAAGGCCTAAGAATAATATTTAAAATTAGAAGAAATATTTTGATTATATTTTGTACATATATTTTTAAAGATAATGTAAGTGCAATTATAGTAAGTAATATGGGTGCAAGTATATTATGTTAGATGTATTCACATGAAATGTGAATCAAGTAAAAGAAGTAAAATGTACTATAAATGTGAATAAATTTATTCGAGTTATCTTTTGTGTATAATTAAAATATAATGTTGGAATTTTTTAATAATAATCACAGTTTGTCTAACAATAATTACCACCACCTTTCTAAAATAGATATCATTTTGATTAAATAAGTGCATGTGTTTCAAGCTTTATATTTAGCAGGGGCTTTTTCATAGCTTTCAATTTTCTCATCCAATAATTTTTCATCTTCTGGCACAGGCTGAGACAGCTGTCTGTAAGCTTCACTATCAACAAAACAAATCTCATGCCCATCTGGGTCAGCCAAAATTATAACTCTGACTGTAGCTTTGCCAGGTGTGTCCAAAGAAGTCAGTGGTACCATAATTGTGGTTCCAGCTTTCTGAATTCTTTCGTTTATGCCTTCTTGTTCAACGTGGGGACAAGAGAAGGCGACTCGACCAAATGCTTCTGCACGATCAATCGGTTCATCTGCAATGGAGTGTTGTAGTAAAAGACACATTTGGAAGTAGACTTACCAATTTGTTGAAATTCTAGCCTAGGTTGATTTGGGTTGAAGCCAAACTCGACGCTTTTATCGGTTTTGTTGAACATTTGCAGGCCCAGTAAGCCATTCCAATATTCAATCGTTTTTGCTAAATTACTTGATGATAATGTTACTTTTTCAATAGGATCTGAAATGTTCCATTAAGTACAAATAAGGATATATTAAAAAAATATACTTATTGTAAAAAACGTATTAGTGTTAGATGCTTGAGAAAATTCTACTAAAAATTTACTTTTTGTTCTCTATTTAGTTTAGCCATTAATAAGAAATTCATATGAAAAATATAGAATTAAAATTAAAATAAAAACAAACAAATTTTGCTACATAACAATAACAACAACAACTATAAAATATCATATGCTTCTTGTTAAAAGACAAAGAAATCTAAATACTCCTAGGATAAATATTTTTCTAATTCATTACCTACAATAGGAATATAAGTTACAATAATGTACTGGATATATACATACATACAATATTTTCAAATAGAAAATGTAAACTGTGTTACTAAGTTGGCGTGATTGTTTTTTAATGTTGAATTTGTGTAATTTCTTGTACTCAAAATATTATGTTAATTGTCTTTTATAAGTACTAAGCAATAGCTTTTATCTCAATATAAATTTATAAATACAATAAATACAATATAAATAAAATGTGCTGTAGGAACAGGCCTATTACTGCAACGATTAGGTTGATATTGTTGCTTACACATTGAAAATTATGCCATATTTTTAAAAATTACTATCTATACTTATTGTTTTGTAAATAAATAAGAGATAATTTAAAACTTTTAAGTTATTTCAAAAAAATTATAAAATAAGTACATCACAATTAGCTTTTATTTCAAAATCAATTTATAAAAAATCTGAATATGGTAGGCATAAATATTGGTATTACTGTTTACAGATTCAAAATGATGCAATGTGTTTAAAAATTCTTATCTATTCTTATTGTTTTGTAATATTTACAAAACAATAATAGATCAATACATATGTGCAAATAAGTGATAATTTACAATTTTCCAAAGTTATTAAAAAAGTTGATACCAGTCAGGTTGGTATTAAAGTTTACATGTGGTTTACACATTCAAAAGTGCCATATGCATACACTCATCAAAGTTTTGCACTTGATAAAGTTATCAAAATTGATCGTTATTTTGGGTGGGCAACTCATTCTGATGGTTTTGAAAAGGTCAAAAAATGACGTAGGAGAACTAACATATGACGTAACAGGCCTAACATAAGATTCAATAAATTTCAGAAATTGCTTTAAGGTGGTCATATTTGTCCATTTTTTTTCTATAGCAGTCTGTGTTGGTACCTCTTACCACTTAGGGATAAAAACAGGCTTTCAACAGAAACCCCAGAATTTTGACACTGACAGGTATTGTAGAAAAAAAAAATAATATAAACATATCTAGAAATTATAAATAACAAGAGATAACATCAAGTTTTGAAAAGTTATTAACAAAAAAATTGATTGGCTGTGTACTTCGTTGTGATCACAAGATTCGTTATGATTCAAGCTATTTCCAAGTCGCATGTTACCAAATGTAAAGCTTTAGTTTTTTATTTAAATTTTTGATCAGACTTCAGTACATTTTTACTCAAACCATGATCAAAGCTGATAGCAACAAGCATTACAAATATAGGAAAATAAAATAAATAATTTTTTACCTTTATTTGTAGGTTGAGGTTCATTGATTATATAGAATTTATGTCCATCAGGAGATTCAATGACATTTCCATTCATAATGGGCCACTTTTTTGCTTTTGCTCGCTCCAGAATTTCTTTACTTTTGATTGTAATACCCTTGAAATCATTTCCCATCTTGTAAGCTTTTATGGGGTAGTTGTGAGTTAATTCGATGTTGAAGTGTGTCTGCTCTGGTCCATAACCAACCATGGTTTTACTCCAGAGATTGTCGTAAGGCCTGACGTGTAACAGTTTAGATGTGAACTAGTTATAGTTATTGGTAACGTACCCATTACAAGCCGCTTCGCAACCTTTATCGAATTCTTCGTGTCGGAGGACTTTCATTCCGAGAATTCCTCGATAGAAGTCCATGTTTAACTTTCGGTTGCCCACTTTGAACACGAAGTGCTCGATTTTACCATTTATGGGGTTCATGTTTAACTTGAAATTTTCCAAAAGCACTTTACGACCGCTCTGCACAAACGTCAAATATCGAATGAACATTTTGACAACTACACGGCGTTGCCAACCTTATGAATTCAATAATCCGTATATGACATTAAAAAAAATCCGTAGGCGTCAATTTAACAACTGTAGAAAAATTGGAGATTCGTATTTTGTAGAGATGGCCCAGACAATGATCCCGGTGCAATGAAATACAATACAAAAATGAATACACAGGGTGCATTAAAAAAATTTAAATTTCCCGCTCAAACTGGACCAAACTCTCTTTTGCTATTGTTTACAGGTGATTAGGTGATTTACAGGTTTACACGTTTCATAGTATGTGGCGAGTAGTTACTTTTTTTTAAGCCAAAACTTTACAGCTAAAATGTGAACAGAACATTGAATAAGTTTCTTCAGTTTGCGATTGTAAGATTCATTTCCTTACTCCGTGAGATCTACGGATAAATTCGTAGGTTGGCAACGCTGCGAGTAAGTAATTTGCTTTTAGGGATATGCAAAGTTTACATTAGTGGCGCCAATTTTAAAAGTTGGCGGGCGAGTTTTGTGTAACTGCTGTATTTTTTTCTGGAAATTTCAAATTACTTAAAAAAAGCAAAACTATTTTATCTACAACTGCAGCTTCGTATTTAATTGAAAGTTCTCAAAAAGAAACTATTCCTTTATGTGAATAATTTATCTGTTTTATTTTTCTCTTACTTCTGCATGTCCATTTTTTTTAGTAACTAATACCGAGTGATTTTAAAATTTTTTTATCAACTCTTGCCATGATATCTGAACGGCATGTCTTAGCTTAAGTGAAAAGTACTTCATTGCACTTCCTGATACTGTTTTACAGTAAAACTAAGACATGCTGTCCAGATTTCATGGCAAGAGTTAAAAAAAAAATTTTAATCACTTGGTATTATTAAACTGATTTGTATCAACTTCGTTAATCATAAAATCTCTAAAATAAATTATTTCCTATTTAGTACAATGAGAAGCAATTGAATGCCATAATACAAATCATGAAATACATATATGAATTACTTTCACACGTTTTCTGCTTGGACGATTTGGTTTCTTGTGGCAGTTGGACGTATTTTCAAAATGTAGTAATTTACTTAACAATGGATTTTCCTATTAGGTCTGTGCGATTAAGAAAAGATAAATCGATTTTCAATTCTTTAAAAATTAAAAATTAAATTCGATTCGCACAAAATCGAATTGATTTGTATGAAATTGAATCGATTTGGATGAAAACGAATTGATTCACACGAAACCGATTCAGAAACAAGTTATACTAATAATTTAATTGTCTATCATTAATATCACGAGTTCTTTTAGTATTCTTGGTACTGTATATATAAGTAAGTTAAAAATTACTATAGCACGAGTCTCCCAACAGAATTTTCATTTAAATGCAGTAGATATTTTACATTTTATAACGTAAAATTACTTAATCGACACATATAGTGTCTTTCAAAAAGCGTGCCACAAGAAAGCACAACCAGAAGAAATAATTAAAAAATATAAACAATTTCATGTTTTTCTATCTTATTTTGGTGGACACTTTACCCACCATTCCTAATGTGATGTGTATAAAAAGTGATTGATTCACAATAATAAATTGTTTTTTTTATTTTTGAGATAGGAAGCTCTAATCATATTTAAGCTACCTTTTAATTCTAAACGACTTATTCTTATGATATTTTCTTGGATCTTGTAAAATAAGGACACTTTACTCTTAAATCATTTTCATTTCTCGGTGTTAGCCATTCAAGACAAATTTCATCTGACATTTCAAAATTTGACTTTAAGGGATGCAGAAGCGTTCTGCGTCAAATTTTTATAAAATATTTGAAATAAAGTGTGTAGGTACTGAAGCAATCGATTTAAGACAATAATTGATTGGATATTTTGATTTGATTTTTTTTCGAATCGGTGAATTGATTAAAGTAAAAAATGGATTCAAATCGATTAATCGACTTTTTTCCCTGGCCTATTTCCTATAATAAAATTTTTAAGCGTCAGTTTTCATACCTGAGTTTGAAACAAAAAATTACGCTTCAAGAATAATAATAATGATTATTATTATTTTCCCTATGATGGAGAATTTTAAATAAATAATAATCTATTTTTCTTTTATATTCTCTTTTGACCAATTATCTTTCTTTATTTATTAATTAAAAATGAAATAAAATCAAATCAAATAATGTAGAATCTAGACTTAGAATTTTTACTTATGCACGCATTATTTGTGATATGTGTTTGACAAAAACGCATCCTCGACATTTTTCAGCAGAAAATATTGATTGGTCTTTGATTCCAGCAAAAATATTCAGTAAGCAATAGTTTGTACTACGCAGGGGCTGACCGTTAATTTTGGGAGCCTTGGACTAATATTTTTCTGGGGCCTATCCAATTCCATTTTGTAGAAGAATAGGTTCTTACCCTTTCTTTATATTATGCGCAAAAGACATTGAAGAACTTTTTTATTTTATTTAGAACACTTATATAGGGTGACTGTTAATGGAATTACTAAAAGAAGCGATGTCTTATTCGTCTTCTTTTAAGTAATTAATTAAACAAATACCTCAAAATCAGGCTCCGATAATGCGTACGAAATATGACGCCACGTTTTCTAAATGGAGAAGTATAAAGAACTATAAAGTTTTTTTTATTAACTACCCGTTTGACACAATGCGACTGACCTTGACACATATTTCAATTCGTTTTATTACACGCTTAACAGCTGGGAACGGAAATCGCAAATTCGCAAATGTTTGTGTAAATAATTCTAATCCATTCATTGGCATAATTAGTATTTAACTAATCAGAAAAGCATTCACACCGATCGATGCGTCACGGAAAAAAACTTTACTACATACAGCTGTGAATGTGAATGCTACAAATTACGGAAAAATATAGAAAAAATTCTGTGGAACAGTTTGTAATTAATTATAAATATTAATTAATTAATTATAAATTTATTCTAAAAAGTTGGTATGTTTAGATTAAAACGTCAAATTCAGAGCGTACATATGCCATAAACGTTTTATAATATTCGCTCACAATAAAGCTTATAAAACTTGAGTTTGCTTAGTAGACGTGTTAAGATGCCCCCGCATGTGTTCCTCGAATTTAATAGAAGTGTTAATAATTCGTCACAAGCAAAATGAAATTAAAATAATTAATCGGAACAGACTTTGACACACATCGCAATTTAGTTTTATTATTACACAGTTATCAGTTGGGAAAGAAAGAGCAAAAGAAACGAAATCAATTATGCTTAAAGCAGGTGTTCAAAATAGAGGCCATTATTATCGACATACGCTGTAGCTCGTTTTATCATATTTTTTCGCACTTATAGCGGCATCGAAAATTTTGTTTGTTAACTCTTGCTGAATATTTGCTGGAGTGGAATATACCAGCTGCTTCATCCGCCCTCACAAAAAAAAATCGCAAGGATTGAAATCTGGGGATTGCTAGGGCCCAATGCACAGGCCCGCAACGTTCAATCCATTTATTGGCCTAATTAGTATTTAACAATCTGTCACAACACGCGCTGCATGAGGAGGTGCGCCGTCACGATAAACTTTATTTACAATACAATTTAAATTAAAATGAAAGAAAAATACTAGGAATTCTTAACACGGAGATTTAAATTGCTTTTCGTTTTGGTGATTTATTTGTTTACCTGCCAAAGCAGGTGTTAAAAGTGGGGTCGCTGTGATTGCATGGAATAATCTTCTTCAGATGATTTGCATGCCTTTGTCAAAAAAATAAATAGTAAAATATTCCTAGGATTTCGTGTTGCGCTTGTATTTCACAGTCAAGTTCATGAGTCCACGTCGCGCATCCTAAAATTATAAAAAACTTTATGAGTGTATTTATTTCGTTCATGTGCTCCTTTATTTTTTAAACTCGGGCGCATAGTCATTTTGGGGCTAATTTTTGATTAATTATTTCTCGAAAACTAATAATTTTTTTAACATTTTTTTCCATACTCTCGGATATCGCTTCTTTTAGTGGTATTATTTTGTCAGATTAATTAACAGTCACCCTGTATATGCACACAAACTTTTACACTCAGGTGTCCCCCCAAACCTGAAACGCAGAAATAGTCCAAATATTGCCCTTTTAAACATCACATTTTATCAAAAAAATTGTTGAAGGAAAATTGTGTAGCTTTCTATTCCGCATAATTTAAAATTATTTTCAAGCATGCAGACTGGTTAATTTAAAAGTTACAGACCTAACTTATGATTTTTAAATGAAACACTATATATTTTTTTGCAGTTTTGGTTAACTCTGGAACAGTTAATGAAAATGATATAATGTTATAATGACTTATTTTTAATATTTACTGACCTGTGTATTTTTAATTTTACGCAAAAATATTGCCAAATTTAATTTTATTGATACGACGCGACGCTTAACTGTGAACTAAAATATTTCTATATACTTGTACTTTTTGAAAAACGGAAGACCATCAACTACAATATGGTTCAGTTCGCGTATTGCAAACTTAGTCAATTTTTTCAAATGGAATACCCCATATATTATAACATGTATGGGTAGCCCTTTTTACGAGCTTTGCATTGATATCACATTCTGTGAGCTCAGGATTGATGGTAATAACTCACAAGTTAACAATTATAAGCCCATAAAATGTGATGGAAAGGGCTTTCCACACATGTTATAATATACTGGCTGTTCCATTTGAAAAACTTGACTAATTTTGCAACACTGAACTGAACTTAACCATACCGCAGTTGATAGATTTTCAAAAATGTTAAATATTTTAAAAGTACAGATATGTAGAAATATTTTGGTCCAATTGAGTGTTGTATCATTAGAAACCGTGTCGACCGAGCGAATATGACCCAATTTTTGCGTAAAACTAAAAATAACTCGTTAAATGCTCAAAATAAGTAAATAGTTATTTGTTATACAAGACGGTAAAATTGATTTTTATCGATGAGTGAAAACGTTTAATTCACGAGCGACGAAGGAGCGACTGAATTCATTTTCACGAGTCGATAATTAAATTTTACCGTCGTTGTATTTTTTTTATAGCGAACGTTATAGATAAAATTTAAACAATTTCGTAAAAAAATCAAGAGAGCACTCATGTCTCAAAATCGTATTGTATGATCATGATCATCAACTAGTGTGGTTTGTTGCTATGGTTAAGTTGTAATATTTATTAATTCAAATAACAAAATCAAAGTACTTTATCTACCCTTGCTGTTAAAATTCCGTTTTATCGACTGTTTTGAGTTGAACAAAGCAGACTTTAACGTTGGCTATAAAAAAATATAATGTATTATTTTCAAGAGCTAAAACCAATACTGCAATAAAATACATAGTAATCCATTTAAAAAATCATAATTTATGTCGGTAACATTTAAATGAACCATCCTGTACAGTTAAAGTATGTGGAATCGAAACTTACAAAACTTTTATTACAAAA
This sequence comes from Serrognathus titanus, assembly GCA_039766575.1. NCBI lineage: Eukaryota > Metazoa > Arthropoda > Insecta > Coleoptera > Lucanidae > Serrognathus > Serrognathus titanus. Next base: position 25,154,412 of record CM077913.1, read on the forward strand.
CGCATAGAAAATGCCATTTTCACACTCATTTGGAGGATTGGGGTTTGGGACATCTTGTACAGTTATAAAAAGAAAAAGGTTTTGTATACATAACAAATAACGAACATAATTAAAAAATAATTTTTTTCCTGTTTTTAATTTGAATTGTTTTTATTTTTGTTTATTTAACCGGCAAGGGACCGTTTGATTGAACGAAGCCCTGGCCTGCAGCCCATAAAGGCCACACTTAAATAAGCCCCTGGTACTATGGCGATGCTTATCGGGTCATTTTCTATTTTAGGTGACAGGTGTTACAGTGTAATTAATTTTTGTGCTTTAAAGTGATTATTTGAACAATTAATTAAATAATAAGGTAATAATATTTCATATCTTGACAACAATTTACAGAGAGAGACACTTAAACGATTATAATTTTTATTTAAACAATTTTTTTCTCTTCAGTTATATCTAGTGAATGTGGCTAGGATGGGTGGATTTAAGAAATAGATTTGTATGCTGCAAATCACGGTAGGGTAAGCATCAACTTTTTCTTTTATTTAATTTAGTTTTTTTTTGTTGAGAATCTTAAATCTATGGTTCCGATACTCACGCAAGGAACGTAGATATTTATTTGATAAAGGTGACACGTTGCTTAATAAAATCTAATAAAATCCAGGCGGAATCCGGGCTAGGCTTTCAAAATCCGTTCAGATGGTAGGTAACCCTATAAGTATAGAATATTTCACAACATTTGATACTCATAAAACACTAAACGTGGTTCATGGTCATAAACAGAGCGTTACGAATCGCTTAATAATCTTAGTAACTTTACAGTCATTTTTATGAGTTTCAATATTCTGAAACGCTACATCTATGGATGAAACAAAACAATTTTATGGTAACCTAAGGGAGGCAGAATATAAATAGAATTTTAAACATAAATCTGTGCAGATAAATGGAAGGAAGTGCCCAGTACTGTTAAATATAAAATATGCATCCGATAGTCGTCCGAGCAGACGAGTTAAATGCTACCATATTTATTATTGATGTTTTGCACTTCAGCTGAAGTACGATTTTCTGAATTTATGGACATTTTAGAACTACATCAGAGCTTCTTGCACTCGGCAATAACCAAATGAAATAAAACCTGAAGATAAAAGCCTTTTTTTATTACACAGAAATCACTTCTCTTTTCAAAGATGTCTTTTGATAAACATTTTATGACGTAACGTTGAACACAGCTGATACATATATCCTAGTCTCGTTCAGTATGAGATGGTTTAACGAAAGGGAAAATCAAAGGTCGGCCCTTAGAACCTCAACTAAATTGCATTACACATTGACCCTCGCATGTCAACATTTATTGCGGACCCTCAATTTTTATCTTGTGAACTTGTAGTAACACGGTTTCAAAGGCAACCGATGTGATGAAATTATCCTCTCATGATACAGCAAAGCGCAGGGAAAATCTAATCTGTATTAACACAGTCAATTGAGCGTTTGAATACACGAGAGAAACGTACCGTAATTAATAGTTCAATAAATTGCTTTACTTTAATTCTTTTTCGATTTGTCGAACTAGAACTGAATAAAACAAGAACAAAGATAAATATCAGATTATACACAAAAAGAAAAGACGAATAAAATGTTAAATGCATGATTACGCTCCAAAACACAAGCCAGAATCTCGTCTTGATTAGAGAGCAAATTAATGATAAAATCTGGAATGTCAAGGAGAATGTTAGGATTTGAGGTCTCCTAAGAAAATTTCACTGTGTTTTATGGCATACTGAATCTGGCCCGCCGCCAACATCTTTTTCCAAATCCCGCTTTCACAAATAAAACTTAATTGAAACAAACACAGCTTTGTTTCTCTCCCCAACATCTGGACACGTACAGTAAACTTCGTCGAATTTTTCGTTTTAAAATCACCTCCCAATTCTAAAAAGTAAACAGACGCTCAGCGCATCACGTATTTCTTGTTTGGTGTTTTTGTTACGTGCTTCTGCGTTATGGAATTTAATCGCTAGAGGTCCGGATTTAATCTCTAGAGCTATGAATTTTAATTGTTTTCTTTGTAGAAAATATGCAGATTGTACTACTAGTTTATGGAAACTTCCATCATGCTAGGATACAACTGTGCAGATCCTAAATAATAATATTATTTGATGCATCCGAGCGTCGCATGTGCCCCAAGGCGACGACGCTTTTAGCGACGTCGTCGATTTTAATAGTTAATACACTTCGGTAATTGCCACCTTTGTCTTTGTGCAACGTGAATGCTTAATTAAAAGCAGAACTGTGCAATGTTATTCAATTAAACTTCAAATGCAAATTTGCCGCTCGTGTTTTTGTACCAAAATTTTTTGTTCGAAATCGATTCTTGGGAAATTATTTGTTCGAACGGAAGTGTGTATTCGTTCAATATCTGTACAATACAGAGGATTGAACAACAGTTTAATAGTTTTGTATATTCTCATACATTTAGACTTTTGGACCTTACTGCGCCTTACCTTTTCCTTTTCACTGTGACTGAATTCTTGGATTCGGGTGGATTCGTGTTTAACTGTTCTTCACTCAGAACGGGTTCGTGGATCCATTGCACCTGCTCCCTCTAGAACAATATGTAAGGAAATTCGTATTAGTTTTTCATGGTCAATGGGTTCAGCTGAGCCTTCTTTTCTCGTCCCATTTACATTTATTTAGCTTTGATGTTGGGAATTAGTTATTAGTTGTGTACCTATACTCTGTTCACGATCTTTTTGCATTCAGAGTAGGCCGTGTTAGGGCGACTTTTGTTGGTACCACAAAAAATATACTTGTCAGAAATTTGATTGACGTTCGTTTTTCATTTTGTGGTTACGTTTTTGAAAACTGCCACTGCCAATGTTGTCAGTTCAATTGTGCTGTACAAAGTATTCCATGAAAACGAGAAATATCGTTTCGAACAAACGTTTGATGATTAATTATTTTTTTCATTGAGAAAGTTTGGGGTGAGGTGTGTTGTTTGCGTGTTCTTAGTCAACAATTGTGGCACAAAGCGAAGAAGTGTTTGTTTATTAACAAATATGACTCCAGATATGATAATAAACAATAATGACAGAATGTTTGTTTATGTTTTGATAGAATCTTGTGCACAGTGGTGTGACTAAATGGATCTTGCTACGGGTGGAGAGGTTTATCGGCTTGTGCAACTCGTGAGGATGGTTTGTTCAGCCAGGAGTTTTTTTTCGGACTTGTTCTAACCGAAGAACTATCGTTCTCTGGCCCTGGATGGTTTTATTATAAGGCTCGCGGCCACTTTCGCCTCGCTGTCGCAGAAGGGGTGAATATTCGAGGCCGGGATGAATTTCTGAAGGGGATGCTGATGGTGCCTGACAATGGTGTAGAGGTGCACTGCAGGTGGCGCAAAAGCATTATATGAAGGGGTATTTAAATAACAGGATCTTCTTGTTGTTGCCGGTGTCTCAGAACCTTTTCCATTGCCATATTTATGTAAAATATCTTATCATTTTTCTCGAGAACACCAAAAGCTAAATCTCATTTAAAATTCTGTCTACTTTCACTACCTCCTCCAATACACACACCATTAGATTCTTCTGCTAACACTAGAATTCTGCAAATCTGCTTATATTTGTGCATATTAGTCTTGACTGCTAAAAGGATCCTCGCAGTTTATTTTATATGTTTTACAGAAATACATATTCCCCTTCCATTGATTCCATAGAAGAATCTAATTCATCATCAATATATGATTCTGAATCAGATTCTTCTAATGTAATTATGAAAGGAAGAATATTTTCAAACGAAAAATTTCCCATATGTATCGTTCAGTCTTCCGAAATTAATTTTTCACAATGATTATAAAAATTTTTGCCACATATCGGGGGTACATTTTGAAAGAGCCTCACGCCATAAATTTGCAATCCTCTCTTTCGATATTGGTTGCGAATTTATGTAACTATTGTAAAAGCCGTTGGACTGCTCCCATGCAATCTCAATAGGATTGTATTGACAATGATATGGAGGCAATCTAAGAACTTCATAACCGTGCTCCTTCAAAATTACGTCAGTCGCGTATCGTTTTGTTGTTCCATCTATTCTAAGAGGTTAATAATTAATTCCCATAATTGTTTTTTGTAATTTTGCCCTCAATTTCGACATTGTGTTTAACCAACCACTCCTGCATTTGACTTTTTTTATAGGAAAATGTGGGTGGTTTGTCCAACTGCAACGAGTGATACGGTGCATTGTCCATCATTCGTTCCAACTTGCCTAGTGCAGGAATAATAATAAATAAATTTTTGGTAGTATCTGCCATTGTTCGTCGAGTCAAGTAACAAGTCACACTCTTCCAAAAAAGTAAGTTTTGTTCCCGCATGCAAAATTGTAAAACATTTTCCATCGGTGAACCGCAGACCCATTTTGGTAATCCACGTTTCATCGAGGTACACGAATGTTATATTTTCACTAGAATTTTGAAACTAAGAATTTGCTCAAAAAAAAATTTTGGATGCAACGACATAAAATTTCACATAAAATTTTGCGTCCGTTAACCATTTTGTGTTTGTAAGTCATAGATTTCATAATTTTGAATAAGGTTGTTTTTCCCTCTTTGAATTACAAAGTATCGCGAGCGTCTGTAAGTAATTTGTCCAAAGTGAAATATTTATTTTTCAAATTATATTGCCAAATTAGTCGTTGCAAATCTTTCCGAAACATGTAATTTGTAAATATAACCGACTTTTTACGTCTGCCAGATGAAGATGTTTTCAAATTGTCAGGTCCTGCTTTCAAAATTTTAGTTATTGTTCTTTGAGAAATCTAAAACATACATATACCTACATTAGAAAATGGGGCTCATTTCATTTATGCAAGCCTTACTCCATGTATATTTATCAACCTGCTTATAATTTTATCTTGTGTGAAATCTGGACAATCCTTTTTATAATAATTGTAGGCTTTTTTATGGCTTCCTTTGTTTGCCCGCTTATAATTTTGTGCATTTTGACAGGATTAAAATATGTAATTAAATAATAAGTTATTTGTTTTAAGTTACTTTGATCATGGCATTGTAGTTCAAGTTTATTTAAGTATTGACAACAAAGCTGACGTGACAATGTCATAATTTTTTTCACGTCAGATTTTGACTACCTTCAAAATACATGCACGTAACAATTTGAAAAACAAAACATGGCCTACTAGAATGCAAAAAGATCGTGAATGGATATTAGTATGATTGAATTTAAATTTTCGTAACACACAAGTGGTAATAGTTCATCTATATATAAATTTCTTTTTTTTGTAAAATTTATTAAATTATACTTTGGCGAAAATATATCATGTACAGGCTTCTTCAATTTTAACAAAAATATAATCAATTTCTACTAAAATATAATTAATAAACATTTACCTTTGGGAGGGTGAGATTGGGAATATCAGGCTAACACATTCATTAATTACCTCTGCATTAACGGCACTTATAAATTAATTATTAGATTAAACGGTGACATACTGCTCTCTTATTGCTCGCCCGTAATTGTCATAATGTTCAGTTACGGCTTGGCTCAGAACATGGCGAACATAACAGTTTGCGATAATTATTCCCGACTATAATTACAACACTTTCATTTACAAAGTTGCGAACAGCACTCAACGGGCACGTAGGTATCCAACAAATCAAGCCATTAATTCGGTCTGTGGAAATTCAAGCTGGATAACGGCTGTAATTACAAGTTTTTCTCAGGGAATTACATTTTCGTGGATGTAAGGAAGGGCCCTCTGAGTTATTTGTTTGTGTACAGATCGTATTATGTTCTAATCCTTTACCGTAGTAGCTTGCTGGTTTTCCAACGGAGCTGAGCGAAAGATAATCTTCTAGGAATTATGGGCTCAGACACAAATATTAATGATGTTTTTAAGGAGAACTTTATGAATTTTAATTTTAAATCGAGGAATTTTTTTTTCATTATCTGGTGAACAAACGTAATAATAAGTTTTAATAAAATTATTACAAAAAAAAAAACATGGAACAAATAAAATATAAAATAATGGTCAAGATGACTAGCTATCTTTTATTACAAGCAAGTCAGGAAGAACAAATTAAACAATTTATAAAAAGTATAGTTTTTTTTATCTTACATACTGTTGATGTTTTAATGACAAAATTTGCTTTTTGTAAATATTGTATCAAAATCTGCTTAATTCATATCACTGAATTTACAAAAGAATATAAAGCAACGGTATGCATATCCTTTTGAAAAAAGAAGTTGACTTATCACGTTTGACATAACAGTTGATACTAAATCAATTTATGGAGATATTTTATTTGATTTTTCGTTTATTCAAATCGGATTATGAATAACAAAGTTATGCTTTGAGGTGTCTTTTCTTATCTTACACCCGGTTTTAAACAATGTGTCTGTGTATGCAAATCCAGTTGTGAACATTTTCTATCATTTTCGTGCGCTTATGCATAAGGGTTGTCTTTTACAGGCACGCGCTTTTATTCAATTTAAAGAAAATATTTGAAACTGCTGGCTTCTGTAAACTTTTCCGAGTTCGTCGAAAAGTCTAAGGGACAAAAATAAATAACTAAAGAATTTCAAACATTTTATAGCGCGTCTTCTTTCTACACGTAGAATACGGAGCGTCGTCAACAAACCGAATAATCGGTTTATTCGAAATATCTCTGAGTGACGTGTTAGAGTAACATTTCTCGAAACTACTTTTATAAGGAACAGGGTCGAATCTAGTGATTTTTGCTAAAGACAAGAAACAAAAATTCGGTTCATCCTGAGTATACTGGGTAATACTTAATTAAGCGGAAACTTAATTAAACAGCAAATAGAATAATAATTATCAATTCTTCTTGTCAATATTTGGATGAAACTTGCAAATTTATATGTAGTTGATTATGTGTATAGTCGGGAAATCAATAAAGATTACACTTTCCTTTTTACATTTCACTTTTCATCATTTACATAGATTAAATCAGACGGAATAGAGCTGTTGCTCAATATTGATCTTGATTCGATCTTATCAGTTGGTCTAACACTTCCGCGAGAGTTTTGATTCAGTGAAGACGACGGATCGGGTGGGGACAATGAATAATCGTATAAGGAATCGTAAGAGGAATTTGGCAGACAACACATAGGCTAGTCCTCACCAGCTAGCATGTAAGAAGAGGTAATGCTTGTATGACCAATTTTAAGCCATGTGAGAACTGTTAATTCTCTTCTTTTCAGCAGAGTTGAAAATTTCCAACTTCTAACTAATGGCTTCATTTTCCTAAGTTGTCCCTCGTATGTGTCCCATTAGTCCTGCCACCTTTGCGTAATAATGCTTTTTAAAATTATTTTTGTGTTTTCACGTGTGATAGCTCATTGGCCCGGGGATAAAGAAGTCGTTATTCAAGCTGCTGCATCAGCAGATTCATTCCCTTGAATGCCCTAATGGCTAGGGATCTAGAAAATAGTGCATCTTCAGGTAAATTCGGATAACTTTGAGAGTATTTTCCGAATCAGAGAGTCAAAAGTAAATGGATTCTAATCCATTTACTTTTGAACCTCTAATTCGGATCCAAGTGCTCTCTAAATCGCTTGGATTGAATTTAATGAGTAGGAAGCAGATGCTAAGTGGTGGGCAGGTGTCTAATACCTGGAAAATGGCGTACATTTCCGCTGTGTAAAGAGATATTGTTTTGTGGAGAGAGAGTAGGTTTTGTGACTGTGACTATTGCTGATCCTATGCCATCATCAAATTTAGATTCGTCTGTAAAAAACACTTCAGCATTAGAGGTGTCAATGAGTATAGCGCCCAGGTACTGACGTAAAATATAAACATTTCTAACTTTCTCCAGAATGTAGATCTAGATAAGTCTTAATTAGGGAAAGAGTCCATGAAGGTAGTCCATTTAAACTTATTGGTAGGGTCTGGGGGAAATTATATTGTATCGTCCGAAGTAAGTCATTTAAGCGGACTCTGACTGATTTCTTAAGTGAGCTTTTTTCCAGCAGTGTTGCCAAATTAGAAAATTGAACGACTTCAAATGAAATGAATTTGTTACAAGTGTAATGATACTGGCAACCCTGCTCTCCAATATCTACCTAGACGTGGTGGATTAAAAATAATATAGGTAGGAGGCAAGAGAATGGGGTAACCTCTACTTTGGAACAAAGTGGGGTAACACTATTCTCTAGATCCCTAGCCATTAGGGCATTCAAGGGAATGAATCTGCTGATGCAGCAGCTTGAATAACGACTTCTTTATCCCCGGACCAATGAGCTATCACACGTGAAAACACAAAAATAATTTTAAAAAGCATTATTACGCAAAGGTGGCAGGACTAATGGGACACATACGAGGGACAACTTAGGAAAATGAAGCCATTAGTTAGAAGTTGGAAATTTTCAACTCTGCTGAAAAGAAGAGAATCAACAGTTCTCACATGGCTTAGAATTGGTCATACAAGCATTACCTCTTCTTACATGCTAGCTGGTGAGGACTAGCCTATGTGTTGTCTACCAAATTTCTCTTACGATTCCTTATACGATTATTCATTGTCCCCACCCGATACGTCGTCTTCACTGAATCAAAACTCTCGCGGAAGTGTTAGGCAAACTGATAAGATCGAATCAATATTGAGCAACAGCTCTATTGGTAGGAAAGGCTCCGGCTGCTAGCCGTATCATACTATTTTCGATAACTTGGAGGGGTCATAGTCTGGTTTTGTTTCAGAAGAATATGCAACACTGCCATAAATCTAATTTACGTAGCACCAGTGTCTTATATAGACGGAGTAAAATTTCATGGTCTGCACTTCAGTTGGTCCCCTCCAGAACCTTAATTGTATTTAGGATTTTTGAGGTTTCCTTGGAAGATGATGAAGAAGTCTACAGAAACGAACACAGATAGTTTTGATAGGGAAAAATCGAAAACCACGGTTTTTTGCATTAGCTGTGTGTTTAGTGGGTAAAAATATGACCAAATCATCCACATAAAGGCATTTCTGAATTGACTGTGGGAGGAACCGTGAAACACTGACGGAGAGTTGAATCTTGTGATACGTTATTTTTCAGGATTCGTTTAGTTGACATTATATTACCTATTCTCACCCTGATGTGCGCCGTTCCGTTGAATGAAGACAGGTAAGTTGCCTCGCAAGCCCCATTTATCTCAGAATTGCAAAGCGCAATGTAGTGTCATATACCTTTTCTAGATCAAAGAATACTGTCGTCGTAAGTTGGTTCTGGAAGAAACCATCTTGGATAGTACGTTCAAGGTAGACCAAGTGGTCTGTCATTGAGCTATTCTTTCTGAAACCTGCCTAATGATCTACCAAGAAGTTGTTGCATTCCAGATACCACTACCATGGATTCCAGAATTTTGCCTGTGCTGCATGTTAAGGAAATTGGCCGGTAACTAGTTGCAGGTAATGGATTTTTCCTTTCCTTCAGGATAGGGCAGATAATAGCTTCCCACCATAACTCTGGATAGATCCCAGTCGACCAAATTTTATTGAAAAAGTATAGTAGGTCCCTAAGAGCAGATGCTGGAAGATATTGGATGAACGAATATGAAAGGTCATCGATGCTCGGGGACAAGTCGCGACGACAACTCAAAGCATAACAAAATTCTAACATAGTTAATGGTTCATTGAAATCAGAAGGGGTTCCAAGGGCAAAATCTAACAGATTGTCCTCACGAACTTTGGAATAAAGATGAAGTTTCGTTTCATTCAGTTCGATGCAAGATCCATTTAGGGGTACTTCTTTGCCGGGCTAGGGGTATAATGGATTAGGATTAGGATCGGCAAGTGATCGCTGCTGTGTAAATTATTCTCTACATCCCAGAGAAATCATGTTGCAAGTTGTGGAGAGCATAAAGATCTATCGCTGAAAAGTATTGCTTCGAGCTAAAAGATTTGTGTATTTTCCTCGGTTCTGGATTGCTACATTAACTAAATCTAAAAACTCCTCGATTCCAGCACCTTTTGCGTCTTGTCTTTCCGGTCCCACAAAGGGCTATCCCCAACAACAATAAACGGAGGGAGAAGCTGAGTGGTTAATTTAGCGATATCTTGGACACTCCAGTCCTCGGTCGGTGGAAGATAAAGATTACAGATACTGGCATTGACGGGGGTGAGTATTCTTATTATAGTCGCTTATAGGTTTAAATTTAATTGTACCATTTGGGTAGGGATATCGTCCTCCACAAAAGTGTTTATGCTGCCTCTAGCACGAAGTCGGGTGTGACGTTAAACCTATAGATTGAGAGCTCTTTAGGGGAAAAACGAGTCGGAGAGTAAGTATTGGGCTGCAAGGTAATTGTATGTCAGGTAGACTTTTTTTCACCCAATGCAGTTCCATTGTAAAAGTCTTCTTGCTATGATGATAAGGGTTTTTAAATTGAAAGAGCCCAAATAAAGAAAGAAGGAAAGTGGAATAAGAAAGTCGAATAATGTTAATTATATTCCTATGATTTTCGGCCTTTTTGGGCCTCCTTTTCTTCTATCCTGGCATCTTTTTCTTCCTACATTTGTCTAAGTATAAAATATTTTTTTAATTCTAGTACAGAAACATACAAACAAAAGAATTGCGACTCGGGTTTTTCATGGTGTGACAAATATTTAATAAAAAGAATGAAAAATAAAACAGTTTGCTTATTGTCTAAAGATTTTGTATGAAGTCATAGATTTAGGGACTTTGATATTTGAATCTCTTTCTCATCCTTGTCATGGTATTTAGTAGTAAAAGAAAAAGTAATCATATCGAGTCCTTGTGAAATTGTCAATGTTGTAAGATTTGTTTAATCACTTTCTTTGATAATTTTCTTTTCAATGCCGGTCGTCCCGCAGTTACATCTCTTTTAATAAACCAAAGCAGAAATAAGACAATAGACCAATAAAAACGATGTGGAAATTCTATAAGCCATGAAAGTTACAAAATATTAGTAATTAACGTTTCTAAGGTAATGTAGACTTCGATGGTGTGTATTTTAATGCTAATAACTCCTTCTTTAGTGCTTGTAAATGTATATGTACTTTGTAAAGTTAAGCTACGAGCAAATATTGCTACAGCTGGAGCGTATCCAGCGCATAGTTTGCAGCTTTTTAACTGCATATTAGCCGTGTTGATTTTCCGAGGGCGAAAATGCGGATTCCGCCTCTTTTCAACTCTTGGTGAAATATGGATTTCAAAAAATACCGTCTGCTGTCTCACCAACTTTTGCAATAAATAAGCGACAACTTTTGCGTTTCTGGGTCGTAAATTAGAAGAAGTTACTGTGACCTGAAAGTTACAGTGTATTCGAGTACAAAGAATAGAAAGTTATTCGAACTTGCTTTCAAAATATGTACATAATTTTTTATTTTCTTTTCGTCTTTTTATCTTATTCTTCAGTTATTTGAATTATTTTATTTTAGGACGCTAGGACGTTTTTTTGTTCTTATATTTTCTCTTTTGCATCACAGTTATTTCTTTTATACAATATGTGCGTAAACACTCTGACAGTTCGTTTCCTATTTTAAAATTTAAATTGGATTTAATTTATTTTTTCCTTCTCTTATTGTTCTTCTTTTATTTCCTTGACATACTCGAGGGGTTTACTTGCAAATCACATTTTCAAAGCACGTGAAGGCGTTAATAAATAAATTAACTCTTATTTCCGCTGTATTGTTCATTGTTGTAAAACAGTTTTAATTTGCTCTTGTGGCTTATAAAACACCTGTGTTTTATTTAATTAGTAATGCATCATTTGCTCCGGGTTGGATCGAATGAGGTCCGAAATCAAATTTTATAAAGTAGAAAATATACCGAATGTTTCAAGTTAAGTGTGCATTGGAGGATCTCTTAAAATGAAAGAAACTCAGATTCAGTTAAAAAAAGTTCAATCAATGTTTTTATTCTCGTCTAGATCCACAAATTTACACAAACAAAATAAGTAAAATTCATTGAATAGGTACTTACCCGTTAACTAACTTTTGTCTAAGATTTTGCTGCGTTGTTAATTCGTCGGTTTCAATAATAACACAGAGAACGTAATAAACTTGAGTCGTATTTTATCAAAAGTCAGTAATCGCAGCACCTGCTGTTGTTATCGCAACAATTAAACTTACATTAACTTGATATTGCAGTTATTTCGTCACGTGCTTAAATTTTTAATGACTCGGAATGTCCGTCTTATTTGCTCTCTAGCCTCGCAACACGCATGAATATTTTACTAAGGTAATTAAAGTGTCGTCGGACACCTTCAAAAATTCACGCAGATGATCGATAACATTAATTCTGGGGTGTCTCGTCCACTTTTGTGGGCTACAGTGAAATTTGGTCAGCTGCTCGGGTCACATTGATTTATAAATTACAAGAACCTTAAATATGAAGTAAGGATGAAAGATTTCTAAATATCGGCTAGAAAATTATGATTTAATGTGGAATAAAACCAAGAAAATTTGCAACTTTTTTTCATTTAATACAATTCAAATTACAATTCTTGATTGTCCAATTAATGCGCCATCATATACACAGAAAAGCAAACGACTCTTAAGTAAGTTTTTTGTGTTGCTTTAGTTTTATAAAATTACCTCCACATTCACATTATTATTTGATTAGCATTAGATTAGTTAATTTCGCTATTTGACCATTTTGATCAAACTCTTCAGCAGTAACCTTATTGGACAACTACTTTCTGATTTTGCAATAATCTGTGTTTTATATAACAGCTCTACTCTATTCACGATCTTTTTGCATTCAGAGGAGGCCCTGTTAGGGTGACATTTTTGTTGGTACCACAAAAAAATATACTTGTCAGAAATTTGATTGACGTTCGTTTTTAATTTTGTCGTTACGTTTTTGAAAACTGTCACTGCCAATGTTGCCAGTTCAATTGTGTTGTACAAAGTGTTCCATGAAAACGAGAAATATCATCTCGAACAAACATTTAATGATTAATTATTTTTTTCATTGAGAAAGTTTGGGATGAGGTGTGTTGTTTGCGTGTTCTTAGTCAACAATTGTGCCACAAAGCGAAGAAGTGTTTCTTTATTAATAAATGTGACTACAGATATGATAATAAACAATCATGACAGAATGTTTGTTTGTATTTTCATAGATTCTTGTGCACAGTGGTGTGGCTAATTGGATCTTGCTTCTTGTGCAGCGGGTGGAGAGGTGTATCGGCTTGTGGAACCCGTGAGGATGGCTTGTTCAGTCAGGAGTTTTTTTTTCGGACTTGTGCAGACCGAAGAACTGTCGTTCTTAGGCCCTGGATTGTCTTATTATAGGGCTCGCGGCCATTTTCGCCTCGCTGTCGCAGAAGGGGTGAATACTCGAGGCCGGGATGAATTTCTGAAGGGGATTCGAGTTTGGTGCCTGGCAATGGTGTAGAGGTGCGCTGCAGGTGGCGCAAAAGCATTATATGAAGGGGTATATAAATAACAGGATCTTCTTGCTGTTGCCGGTGTCTCAGAACCTTTTCCATTGCCATATTTATGTCAAATATCTTATCATTTTTCCCGAGAAGACCATAAAGCTAGATCTTATTTAAAATTCTGTTTACTTTCACTACCTCCTCCACTACGTACACCATCAGATTCTTCTGCTAACGCTAGAATTCTGCAAATCTGCTTATAATTGTGCATATTCGTGGCTATTAGTTTTGACTGCTAAAAGGATCGTCGGAGTTTTTTTATAAGTTTTACAGATATGCATGCGTTTTCTACACTATAAAATTTTGATGCCAAATTAAATGTTCCCTATTCCCCTTCCATTGATTCCATAGAAGAATCTGATTCATCATCAATTTCTGATTCTGAATCAGATAATAATGAAAGGAGGAATATTGGAATTTTGCCCTCAATTTCGACATTGTGTTTAACCAACCACTTCTGCACTTGACTTTTTTTACAGGAAAATGTGAGTGCTTTGTCCAACTGCACCGAGTGATACGTACATTGTCCATCACCACCACACATTTTCGTTGCAACTTGCCTAGTGCAGGAATAAGCTGATTAACCACCCAATTTTGAAAAATTTCTGCATTAATGTTTTTATGGTAGTCTCATGGTAGTATCTATCATTGTTCATCGAGTCAAGTAACAAGTCACATCCTTCCAAAAAGCCAAGTTTTGTTCCCGCATGCAAAATTGTAAAACGTTTCCCTTTACTTCTAATTTTGGCTGGGTTACTTTTCAAATCTGTTTCTTATATCAATCGACGAACCGTAGATCCATTTTGGTAGATCCATGTTTCATCGAGGTACACTAATATTATATTTTCACTAGAACTTTGAAACTGTAAGAATTTACTCAAAAAAGAAATTTTGGATGCAACGACGTGTTTTTGTTAACATAAAATTTTGCGTCCGTTAATCATTTTGTTTGTAACCCGTACATTTCATAATTTTCAATAAAGTTGTTCTTCCCCCTTTAAATTCCAAAGTATCGCGAGCGTCTGTAAGTAATTTGTCCAAAGTGAAATATTCATTTTTCAAATTATATTCCCAAATTAGTCGTTGCAAATCCTTCCGAAACATGTAATTTGTAAATATATCCGCTTTTTTACGTCTGCCAGACGAAGATGTTTTCAAATTGTCAGGTCCTACTTTCAAAATTTTAGTTATTGTTCTTTGGGAAATCTAAAACATACATATACCTACATTAGAAAATGGAGCTCATTTAATTTATGTAAACCTTACTCCATGTATATCTATCAATCTGCTTATAATTTCATCTTGTGTGAAATCTGGACGATCCTTTTTATAAAAATTTTAGGCTCTTTTTATGGTTTGTTTGGTTTGCCCGCTTATAATTTTCGGCATTTTGACAGGATTAAAAAATGTAATAATAATTCGTTATTTGTTTTAAGTTACTTTGATTATGGCATTGAAGTTCAAGTTTATTTAAGTATTGGCAACATAGTCAATACAGCTGACGTGACAATGTCATAATTTTTTTCACGTCAGATTTGACTACCTTCAAAATACATGTACGTAACATAACGAAAAAAAAACACATGGCCTACTAAAATGCAAAAAGATAGTGAATGGATATTAGGTGCATATTTTTTTAAAAATATTTTTGACAATCGAGTGACATTGGCCCGTTATCTGACATCAAAGTCAGACATATAATAGCAATTTACAGTCATTTTATTTTTCCATGCACCCGATGCGATGGTACATTTGTATAATAAATTATTTTACACGGACATTAAAATTGGCACTATCACTCTACGTTTCACTATCGTTTGATAGCTTTGTCAGGTGTAAAAATTTTCAGCGGACAAGAATCTACTTTAATTGTAGATTTGTATGTTGAAAAATCATTGCAAATAGTATGATTTAAGTTGATAAGTTGACATTAAGAAAATTCTCGTTTTGGGCCTCAGTTGTTCACTTCGTTCGAAAATCTTCTATGACCTATAATTCGAATGTAGAATTTCGAACGATACCATCGCTATTTAAACGATGATCTGAAATACAGTTTGCGACTCTCAATTTTCGTTTTTGTTTTCGCATTGAAGGACGTTGAGAGTTTCATGAACGAACATGTGCATTCTTGAAAGAGTGGAGAGAGATACTTACCTTGTAATTCAAAAAAATAAACATTCTATTAAAGAGATATCCATTTCTCCAGTTAGCGAAAAGAGTACCGAGTAAAAGGAGGAAATTTATAAATCGATCAGTAAAACGAAAAACGTCGTGAACAAACAATTTATCTTAATCTATTAAGGTGGTTGATTTCCTCTGACAATTACTATACTTTTGTAGTTTTCAAGTAAAAAGTTTAAGACCTCCTTAATTTGAAATATGCTGGGTATTGCAAAATAACATTTGAGCGACAAATTTCCCGAGAGATAGATAGGGCGAGGGAGTCTCATTGTATGGCATCCAAGATCTCCCGATTTAACTCCTTTAGACTTTTGCTTCTGAGGTTATTAAAAATCTTCCAGCTTTACGCCAATGAATACTTAAAAACTATTACCATATAATTCAAGTGAAACCTGGGATTTTTGCAAGGCCACGGGCTTCCTTATTTGAATGAAGTTGTAGATCCAGTATGGATATGGAAGAATCACATTTTGAGCATCTTCTTTAGCATTTTAAAAACCAACAAAACCTTAATAAAACGATTAATTTGCGGACCTATGTATATTAAGACTTTTTAACTTGTTTTCGACCGTACTCATGCTCCGTAAATATTTAAACGTTGTTGTAATACACTCTGCATAACTTATAAATACCTTTACATATTAGAACTAAGTGTAAAGTTAATTTCAAAAACGAAATTAACTTGATCATCAACCGGTTTAAATTATTACTTTGTCTGTAAAAAGGTAATTACATATTTTTTATTCTAATAAAGTGAATAGAATTTCTAAAGAACCAGAGAATAGATCTCTTTAGTGTTACTACTTGCTAAATTTTGGAACTGAAGTTAATTGAGAGCGGTACTCACCGTTATTATTACATCTTCTTACCGCTTGTCGTATGAGTTCCCACTTACATTAACGCTCTGTACCAAGAAGTTTCATCAGAAGTGAAATATGGCGAATGCACATTTGCACGTTTAAAGTTGCGCCATTGCATCATCGTTGGAAATTAAAATGAATAATTTATGAGTTCATTATTTAAAGCTGCTTCTTTCTCTTTGCCCGGTTATTTCCACATGCATATTACGTTAGCCAGGTAGAAATAAAGTCTTATATTTGGAATTTCTAGTTTCTACGCGAATTAGATTCGCATCATAATTAAATCGTGAGCAAAAAAGAATCCGGGTATGTGCAGAAAATGAGATAGATCCGTCTTGTTGTGCTGTATTAACAGCAAGGGAATTAAAGTTTGCATGTGAAATATCAGAAAAATCAGAGCATGCATTAGCGATGGAAGTTTGTACTTCATATTTAATTTTTATGTTGTGTTATGACCAGAGAGCAACCTGTTTTAGATTTTTGATATCAAAAGCAGGCAGTTTGCTTTGATGTTGAGTTAGTGTGAATAGTAAATATAAAATAAATGTGCAAGATCCCGTAAAAATAATTTTGATTCAATGTTTATGGTTTGGATCACCTTCGGGTGTAACCAAAGTTCTTCTGCTCTCTGGTTATGATGGTATGGTCTAATAAATGTCAAAATTATTTGTTGCTCTCTTTTCTTAGTAGGTTGTTGGGTAAAATAAAAGCTCTGAATGTTATAATGGTGTATTTCGGTGCACGTCAATTTTAATGCACTTAATATTACATTCACATAAAATATACAGCAATCACTTATTTCCTAAATCACAAATAATTTAGAATTATCTCTACTACTCTAAGGTGGATATGTTTCGAAAGCAATTTGGGTTACATGCACTATGATCAACTTTATTTAGTTGGTTCTTTGCGTGTGTAACACGTGACGATATTTGCAATACCATTTTAATTTTGTTCGTTGATTCAATTCTGACAATCTGACAATCTGTAAATGTTGTAAAAATTCTTAATCTTTAATTTTTCTTTTGCTATCTTAATCTTAACCACTACCGGTTCCATATACAAATGTATGTAGATATGTTATCGTCTCTATGAATGTGTTTCAGCGCAAAATATAATTTAACGTAGCGCATTGAATATTGTTCAAATACGAAGTTTCGCTTTATTTCAAATATGAAATGTAATGTAGTACAATAAAATCG
The DNA here is from genome assembly GCA_039766575.1 of Serrognathus titanus. NCBI lineage: Eukaryota > Metazoa > Arthropoda > Insecta > Coleoptera > Lucanidae > Serrognathus > Serrognathus titanus. Next base: position 25,172,062 of record CM077913.1, read on the forward strand.
TACAGTAAAATCGTTCTGAAATTGACATTAAGTGTTCTACCAAAATTTATATCTCACATGAACCTGAAATACAGGAAGCCATTTGTTTTTATAACATTTAATAAAAAGAATGAGTTTTCTTTCACCAGATGAAAACGATAAACAAAAAAACTGAATTTATTGGAAAAATATGAATTGTTTTATGTTTTATGCATATGTATGTGGAAGTGTGTGTTTTATTTGGCCATAGTTTTAAAAATAATAACAGTATAATAAACTTCATTTCAAACAGACAGAATTTTTCTATTCGATTTCACATTACAATTAATTGCTAATATTTGCATACGGTCGATTTATTTTTGGCAGCAGCGAAATTCTTTATAATTCTATACGTATAATAAATAATGTGGAACAACTTAAATATTTTTTAAATTATTTTTCTTTTGCACAAACGCTTGGTCACGTCAATTGTATTATTATAAATTTGCCACATTTTGAAGTGGTTAATTTATTTGTACAATGGCGTATCCTTGGGGGCAATTTGAAAAAAGAACTTGAAGAATTTGAAAAAAAAATCCTCATGCAATCAAACAATAAAATTAAGATTTAGTACTTTCATCACTCTGTTATAATTTCGCTTTGAAATCAAGAACAACAGCTGGTCATAAATTAGGTGAGCTTACTTTGTCGTGTTTGTAATTTATAATCTTTAACAAGCGTCAGATGAATGAGCATATTCTCTATATCTCAATTACAGAACAATATGATGCGGATATCACGCGATTCTCATTAATCACAGGATGCAAAGAAATTTCATTTAAAGATCTCATCTGCGTCAGCAATTTTTTCAATTTAATTTATGATAATCGAAAGAGAATTTATTTACTTACTTTTATTGATTCCACCCCTTGCGTTACTTAAGCGAAGCGCTAGTTTGACAACTCCAGTAGTTAATTTATTTGATCGCCGCAAGCGTTTACCAGATAAATTATTTCCTGCCCTGCAGCTGGCAGGCAGTAATCCCCAATTAATGTAATCATTAACATGTTTCACTGATTGCATGACTAATATCGGGAATATTACTACCAATTTTCAGGTAGGGGTTCGTAAATTACATGAAATCACACGGAGTATGTCCTCCAAGGTAAAGATAAAATCCGATGCACTGTGAAATTGTAAATTTTGTCAACTTGTTCTGCTGTCTAAATTTACTCAGATCTGTTGTACAGGCTAATTTAAGTTAATTCGAAATAAAAAAATAATCATTGTCATTGTCAGGAATCACTTTTTTAGAAGTGCAAATTTGGAATTTCTATACATACAAAATGCTACCCAGCCTTACTCGATCTAGTTTTTCATGAATTGTTCTTTAAATTATTTGAAATCTCTTATAAAAATAAAATTGAATTCGCTAACTTAGATTAAACCCTGTTGTAATCCGATTTAATCATAGTTAATGTGAGATATAAATCACAAATTTAATTGGACTCATGATTAAACATTACCGGGATAGGAGGGTCTGGGCGGATGCAAAAAAGGGCTGCGCATCTGGGCTCCCCCATTGGAAGACCTTGCGCCTCCACCATTCACAGTCACTAAGGTCGTAGTGGTTACTTCTGACGTGCAGGATTCTCTCTTGTGGTAGGTCGGTTGACTGTACAACCTACGCTACCAATGCAGGTCAAATCGATACAATATGGTCTTGCACACCTCTTAGTTGATGACATGCTTTTTAATAAGAACGTGCCGACAGGTTACATGCAATAACAAGCATGCTGCAGTTGCAAGCGGAAATCTGTTATTCCGGAGGAGCTTACCGGATTTAATGATGAGCTCAGGCTCGGATTTTAAATTTAATTAATATTTTGGTCACATGTACTTTGTAAATCGTGCTTGTTAGTCACGTTGCATGTTTTATAGCGAGACAGATAAATTTATTTAGACTCTTTTTATTAAAGCGAAGCATGTCTCGCAAGATGTATTTTTTATTATTTATTCTTACGTGGTAATTTTTTGCAATGCGTTTTAATTATCGAATCAATTGTAATTAGTAATATCAGGAAGTTTTTTTACATTGGCGCTTGTATACTAAAAGCCGAATCTAAACTCTTTTTCCACTTAAACATTCTTAAAATCATAATAAATCATGATTCGAAAATGCTCTCTGGTTCATTCTATTTTTTTTATTTGTAATATCACTTTCAAAAATTAGTAACTAGGGTTCTAACGAACGTAACTTCAACAACTAAACTTCTAATGACAGATAAAGAGTTGCTCTAATAACACTATAACACCATTTTTGAAAACGGAAATGCTCTTTCTCGTGCAGTTTTTTGTTTTGTTTTTTGGGCTACGAGGGCTTCCGCTGCTTTTGCAGCCTTCGCAGTACTTTTTTTTTAGAGATTAAACTCTTGCTTTCCATTCTAATTAACTAACTGACAGCACTTATACAAAAGGTCACAAAATTGAAAAACCATATTTGTTGCTTAGATATGGCATTTAAAAGAAATCTATAATTTGTAGTGATTTAATGGTTTTAATCAAATTATTATAAATCTAACGAAATACAAACTAAATCAAAATTATACGCCCTCGGTCGGCGTACGTCCCTTGGGCCAAGGCCCTCGGGTTGTACACTGCCGATCTCGGGGGTTATAAACTTTATACCATAATAACTATAAAGTGTCAGTTTTGGCATTTGTTGCTATACATATTTGACAAATGAAAAAAGTGGCAGTAGTAGACCTACTGTTAGAACCCTCATCCTTTAATCAAATTTATTTATTAAATTTATATAGCCCACTTCTTACGGCATCAAAAAAGACATATGGTGTAATGTTTGCTCGAAAAATTATGAAATATGAGTACTTATAATCACCAATAATTGCTTCTATGACGTAAACGAGTGAAAATATAAAGTAATGAATTAAGGAAAATATCGAGCTATACGGGATTTGACTAAAATTGTGTTTGATTTTAGTTCTTCAACACCATTAACGTGTTGTATTTCTATGGGCTTGGACAACCGCTCTACATTTCTCTGTGATGATTTGGTTACAATTATCGATTTAAGATTTCATTCCACACTATCGGTAATAAAGCTCTTAGTTTTTCTTCAGTAATAGGCTGACGAGCATATTTGGAGCAAATCCCACACATGTTCAAATGGGTTCAAATTCGAAGATAATGGAGGAAGCGGTGAATCTTTGTTTTCAAGATTTTCAAGACCTTTCAACCCAAGTTTAGTTTGTCTGGTCTAGTGTTATCTTCAAGAAATGTGACGTTCTTACTGCCAATTCATCACAAAATAATACATTTTTCCAAGGGCGGAGCTCTTTGTGGGCATCTGAAAGGTTGATACGACCTTAACCGCATTTTTTCGCAATCGATTTCGGATAGTTTCGTCAAATATCTGTTAGTGAACAGCAAATCTCAAAAATTAGGATCAATGAATACTGGGAAAAAAATTAAAACAGATTCCTTGAAAGTCTAGCTGAAAAAGGATTATTATAAATTTGATTCATATCCGAAGTTTGATGTGATTTATTTTACTTGTTTGTTTTTAAACAGGCCTATTAAGAATTTATCACTACAGGTCATCAAAAGTGTTCTTTACATAACAATATCTTCATGTTATTCACATCAATTTTTAATTTTAATAATGTACTACATAAATTTAACATAAAATTTTATTCTTAATGGAAAAATAGTGATTAAATATGAAATCCTTACATACACATCAGATTTATTTTACAAAAATTGTAAAAGATGTGGTGTTTAAGTGACTTAAATGTTCGTAAATAAATCTTTAGTATTTAATTAAATTAATACATTCATTAATTAAGTATAAATTTTTTTGCAACATGCTGAGAAAAATGAAATAGTTAAGTCAAAAAATTTTTGAATTTCAACTCAATTTCAACTTAATTGTTGAAATAACACCGAGAAAATCTATTGCATTTGACCGAATGATGTAAATGTTTTGCCTTAAAATGAAAGTGTTTAATATGTTAAATCAAAAAATTGAAATTTCAAAATGATCGTAAAGTACTGTTGCATTTATATGTCTGTTTTGATTTTTCACTTAACAAAAGAAATGTTAAGTCAAGCAAAAGAGAGTATAATTCCCATGTTAATAAGACGTCATGCATTTAACTATGTAATTAAAATGAATTACGAATTTACGTGTTATGTTTGCAGAAATAAACAATTATTGAGATTCTTGTTTTCGACTTCCAGGTAGCGCTTGCTAAACTTCAGATTTATTTACACTCTGTCCCAACATAACTTTGTGCAGGTTTGTTCAATATCATTTATTAAACGAATAAAAGTAATTCATATTTAGGGGCTCGCTCAACTCTCTCGTCCCCCATTACATTACATTCAATAAAGAGCAAATGAAACTTTAAAATTTAGAAAAGTATTACCAAATAAGCTGCGGAAAAAGTGTTAAACGCAATTTGCTCATGTTGAATTTTAAAACTAGGTGGATAGAAGTAAATTCGGAGGAAGTCGTGTAGGAGTAGAGGGGGTTCTTGCGCTAGCGTGTATCAGTTCACGCCTCGAGTTCGAAGCGTGCAGAGTTGTTTTTGAGCTATAAATATGTTTTTTATTATAATATAATATTTATTTTAATTATTCTTTGTTTTTCTTTAGTACAAAAATTCAGTATATGTACCTGAGAAAGTACAAATTATAAAGTAGTATTACCGGGGTTTTTCAGTCGAACGAATAATTAATTTATTCAGAGAAAAATTTGTAAATCGTCCAATTTGCAAACTATGCTTTGAGAAATATCCAGTGCTTCAGCCACATTTCTACTTCAAGACGAGAGTTTTCTTCAACAGCTGCACATATCATCCCGTCTCTTACCACGTTTATATTATCATTTAATTGCTGTTTTTTATGTTTCGTTAGATACATATCCATATCTTTCAAAATTTTTATTAATTCTGCGGATAGTTGTAGCAGAACGAATTGGACGACTTACAAATTTTTCTCTGAATAAATAAATTATTCGTTCGACTGAAAAAACCCGGTAATACCACTTTATAATTTGTACTTTCTCAGGTATACTATAATTCATACTGAATTTGTGTACTAAAGAAAAATAAAGAATAATTAAAATAAATATTATATTATAATAAAAAATATATTTGTAGCTCAAAAACAACTCTGCACGCTTCGAATTCGAGGCGTGAACTGATGCACACTAGCGCAAGAACCCCCTCTACTCCTACACGACTTCGTCCGAATTTACTTCTATCCACCTAGTTTTAAAATTCAACCTGTATATTCCAAATATGAGCAAAAAAATATTGAGGTGTAATATATGTAATGATATTTGCGAAAAATAAATTCCCGCGAGATTAAATGGAAAGGATTTAATTATCACAAATTTTAAAAATATGTGGAAAAGAAACAGAACTCCATTGCAATGTGTGGAACAAATACTATTCAGTGGGGTTACAAAAATCTGAAGAAACTTTGATCACAAAAATAAAGAAAATAAAATTTTGTTATAATATTAAGTATGTATTTAATTCTAAAAAGAGTTTATTGATAACGTGATATAAAATTTCTAATAGAGAACAACAATTTTGAAAATTAATTTGCGACTTTCCTTTTTTTAGGAGAGTTCTAATAAATTACCTAAATGTGAATCTGGCAGTTCGAACATGTTCATTTTTATCGTGCAAAAACTTCACGGTTACTTTTCCACAGCACGTCCTTACCGATATAAAATCTAGACAAACTTCGTATAATGAACGGAGTTTAAGAAATTTTGTAATCCTGTGAGATATAATTTAAACTTTTAGAAATCTCATTTCATAAATTCATTTTTGTAAGCTCTGAACAGAAGGCTAACTTTCAAAATAGTTTGGTCCAACTATGTACATATTTTAAATTTAGTAATCAATTTTATCAATTACTTAATTATTTACTAAAATATTATAGTGTTTATGTAAATTGAGTTACGATGCTTTCAAGTATTTTTCTTTTGGATTGAATGTTACAAAAACGCGACTTAAAATAATACGTTTCTTAAAAGCCGTTATTCAAACAACATAGAATAATGACCTCCTGTATTTTATATTTGCAAAGCAACAATGTTTGTTAGGGGGAATTTGGTAGTTTCAGTTCGTTATCTCAATACCATCATTATAACATACACAATCCTGTTGTGCTGAAATATGATTCGCATGTGTATTCACTCTTTGAGGGATGTTCTTGTACAATGCGATCGAATAAAAAGTTAGGCAAAGTTGGCCATAAAATTAAATCCGGACGTGCTATTTAGTTTTTAATTTTGTATTCCAGAAATGGGTTTCAAGTTTGATTTGCAGAGTAACTTCAAATTTAAAAAATTAAGTTTCCGGCCAACTTTGACTAATTTTTTATTTGATTGGATATCAAAGCTATTCCTAAACTATTGAAGATAAAATTATAAAAGTAGTTTCTACCATAAAATAATTTAAAGTAAAAGTTGTTAATTTCTTTTATTTTTTAAACCTACGCTAAAATTACAAAAGTAGTTTGTACCATAAACGAGCAGCATATTTATATACACTTGTTCCGACGCCTTCACGGCGTATTCCTTCAAATAGAAAAAGATTCTTGGACATTTTTTTCGATTGTAATAGCAAGCAAGTTCTTACTCCGTCCTGTGCTTAAAAGCTTCGTGCTTTTCGTTCACTTCGGCAAGGTCGTCCATTCCCACCAGCGTCCATTCCGTGAATCTACCGGAAACATGCAACGCGCTTTATGAATTAGACATGGAGTTACATCTAGTTCCTGCATACGTTATCAAAGCAGACCTGTATGCTTGTTAAACTCGTGAAATTATGTATGGATGCATTAGCATGGTAACATGGAAACACAATCGACGTTGTTAACAATTTTGTTACAATGTTAGGTCAAAAAGTAATCGCAGGATCGCGACTTAAACTTTTCGCGTACTGTTAACGTTTTCTAAGGACCTGTATGATTATGTTTATATAGAATATCTTGTACTGTTCATTCAAGGAGAGGTATATTTCTAAACATTATTTGAAGAAAAATATGAAAAATTTAAAGTGAAGATATTTTTTTTAAATATCAGAGAAAATGTTTAGGATATAATTTTTGTAATTTACCAAATATGTTCTTAGTATATTTTAGGTACTAATTAGTTTAATTATAAAATAGTTAGATCTACATTAGTGTTTTAGTAAGAGGATATCTTATCATTTCAGAAACAAATTGAATCGTTCCTGTATTTAGATAAAAATGTCTGTGATATTTAATTTAAAAGAAAATCTTTGTACGTTAATTTCCAAGGTATCTTGATGACGTTTACTTTAAATAATACGAAAAACCCTTATAAAGTACGTGCGTAGAACATAGATAGTTCTCCGATACACACACTGGTCTATTCGTCCCCATGCGAATGGGGTTTAAGGTAATCGAAGTTCGTCCCCATTGGTCTTGGGAACAAATAATCGATAAAGATAAAATTAGACGAATTACAATAAGCGAAAGTTCTGATACTTTTTCTTTTTCATTTCCAGGTCAATTCTAAACTTCGATGCCTTCAATTTCATCCACCAAATTACCCACCTTAAGTCCGCTATTTTGTTTCGATCAAATTCCAGTGACTAAGTGCCTTTAATCTCACCGCATTTTCTGAACTAACCCGGGGTTGTTAATTTCATCAATCAATAAAGTGACGCTCTCCAGAAAAAGTATTTTTTTCAGTCTTCCAGTAAAAAATGTAAAACGGTGGGGAGCTCCGCTAGTATAAATTATACATAAATTCGCAGCCGTAAAGGGCATAAAATAGCACTCAATCTAAGTGTAGGCATTTTTCCGACCTCCGAATCCATTAAAATCAGAAATTATTACCGAAGGATAAATTTTAGTTGACGCTCCTCATGATGCTTCAGGGTGACAAGCTTTTTAATTAAATTTTCTAAGTTGCGATGATCTCGTTACCACGGTTGCATCTATGTGATTTATCGAAGATATAATAATTTTCATGCAGTTACATGTCAATTTATCAATTTAAACTTTCTTTGTAGAGAAGCACTTGGTCACTTGTTTTGACAGCTCACAAATTAGGAAGGTTTTTAACATTTTTTTAAAACTTTTTAGTTAAAAGGTATGATAATAAAATCAATGGAAAAGTTTACTCATCTTCGAAATAGAATATTTTCCTAAATAATAGTAAAATATAGACCAAAAGTATCTCACTGGTGAAAATATTTTTAAATTTCATCGATCAATAACGGGGAAATAAGCTTTTAAAATTGTCATGTTTTTAAACTCGACTCGCTTATGACGTCACTTCTTCGCATAGCTGAATGTGGCTACTCTGTTACACAGCTTTGTAAAGTTAAGATTCATTCGATTTGGCATATGTTTTATATTGTTTGTTGTTTGTTACTTCTGCTGACGAGGCCCCAAATAGGGCCGAAACAGCTGTACAGAGGATGCTCGAGGAGTCCACTGCAATCAAAACCGACTAATTTATGATTAATTATTTCAATACGTTCAGACTACACAAGAAAGATTTAATGTATTTTGTTAAAAATTCCAAACATATTGATTTAAAGTCCAACTTTTCGAAAAGTAATGTGCACTTACTCCATTCCTTATACAGATCACTTAGTATTGTAATGCAAACTAAGTAATGATAACATTCATTTACTTTTTGAAACATTTAACCAATTAAATCACATAGTACCAATATTTATTTACAAAATATGAAATATCATGATGTAGTTATTGTCGATCAATATCTAATGAAACAGATGGTCAAAAATGACAATACTTTGATTTATTGATGTAAATTGCAACGTTTTATGAGCAGCAGCAACAATACCTAAAAGTGGCTTATATTTATATTTTATATTTAGAAGTCATTTATGTTATCGAATTGCTTGTGAGTGAAATTGACCTAATGTCTGTGAATTTTGCTCGAGTTTTATTGTTTTACGATATGTTTATAAAAGCCGTAGACGCACACATTTCTCACGAACGAGTAGAGGTTTTCAAACAAGGGACAATGCGCTTGCTCTTGTGTTTTTTTTTTAATTTTTGAGCCAGCTTTGATATTTGCAGAATTAGTTGTTTTATGTAATGAAGAATTACAATAACAAAAGTATAGTGATTACACCCTCTATAAAAGTCCGAACAAAAAATTTTTGCTAAAAGACCATTAGTCCTTCTCCATAAAATTATTCAACGTCGCTGAGGTGTTATTAATAATAAGATAGTAGGATCGCTTTAAGTGCGATTAATTATTTTGTGTTTATTAGTGAACTTAAATTTTGGGTATTTATTTTTTGTTAATAGGTGGCCTGGCGGTATATACGATGTTTTCTGCTTTGCGTTTTTTTTGTGACGCATTTTGTTTCACTATCAAAACAATGCGTAGCTTGCGCAAAAAAACCGCTCCTTCAGTTGAACTAGTAAGTAATTAAACAATGTTTGAACATGCTAATTCAATTATTTGGAAATATGAATTAAGGTAAAGTACTAATTTATTTAGTAGGAATAACATCTGCAACAGATTTTTTTGTTGCGACCTATTGGTTACAAATGCAGCGATTCTCAACCTGTGGGGCGCGCCCCTAAGGGGGGCGTGATAACAATAAGAGAGGGGTGCGAGTACAGCGAAAAAAAATATTTAACTTACTAAAGGAAAAACAAAATAAAATACATTCTAACATAACATAAAATAAAATACACCTTTACACTGGCATAATACACTTATAAATAGAATTGTATCCGTATTGCACAATGTATTATCAATACTAAATTAAAAACAAGTTTCATAATTATTAGTGTTTTCCTTGAGCTTGTTTTGCGGAGCAAAGTTTTTCAATAGAAGGTTTAATATTAGAAATAGACACTCTGAGTTCTTTTTTTATATTTTGTCTTCAGAGCAGCAAATGGTAATAGTATACGAAATGCTCTCGTTTTCAGTGCAGAAAACTCATCATCCATCCCTGCCCAAAATTCAAAGAGTGATTTATTACTAAATTGTCTTCTGATTTCGCCACTTGCTGTGAAGTCTATGAAGATTTCTTCTTCGGCAGTTGAGAGAACTTCGGGAGTATTTTGAAATGAATCCCTAACCCATTCGCAGCTTGCTAGAAAGTTGTCGTCAGCAAGAGAATACTTTTTAAAATTTTTTGCTAGCATGGTCAAATAATTTTCAATGGTTACAAAAACAACTTTCACAAGTTGTTCTTCAGCCTTATAAATTTTAACACATTTATCCACATTTGCAAACATTTCTAGATTTTTTGCTTTAAATTTCTGCTCCACAATTCCAATTTTCTACAAAAAGCATTAACTTTATTACTCGTATCCAACATATTTTTGTTTGCTCCTTGGAGTTGAAGATTTAAGGTATTTAATTTCTCGAATATGTCGACCAAGTAGCTCAATTTCATCAGAAAAAAAAATATATCTCGGAATTACTCGGCTTCCGTTCGGTTTTCCTCTTCTAGAAAAATGGCGATTTCATCTCTTTAGAAAAATGGCGATTTCATCTCTTAATTCATAAACACGTTGCAAAAATTTCCCACGTGATAACCATCTTGCCTCGCAATAAAATAGTAACGCCGAATATACTGCACCCATGTCTTTACAAAGTGCCGAAAAGATTTTTGATTTTAGGGGTCTCATTTTTATAAAATTTACTACGGTTACAAACGTAGTTAAAACAATATTCAGACCAGAACTCATTTCTTTGGAAACCAGAACTTCTCTGTGGATCATGCAACGTGTTCAGGCACACTGCGGAGATACTAGTGCTTGTAAACTTTGAAATCTTCCAGACATTGTATGAGCACCATCGGTGCATATTTCGACACAATTTTTCCATTCTATGTTTGCCTCGTTTATAAAATCATTTAAGATAGCAAATAATGCGAGTGCTGTTGCTTTAAGTTCTATTGGTTTGCAGAAAAGTTGTTGACGTACCGTCACAAAATCGAACATAGCATCTTTATTGCTATCTGTTGCCTCATCAACTTCCAGAAGAGCTGATGCTGTACATCTATAGCTATATCACCAATTTGATGGGCAACAGTATCATTTGATAGAGGTATGGTCTGCAATTGTTTGGCAAAATTATCTCCAAACATAGTTTCTATAATCTCAATTGCAGCTGGCAGAATAAGCTTTTCACCAATGGTGTGGCTATTTTAAATGAAATTTTATAAGAGGGAAGTAAGTTTTTTTTTTGCTTTTCATATGATTTTAATTTGAATTCGAAAAAATATCGGGGTTTTTTAACGTATTCACTATGAAGCGTTTCCAAATGTCGTTTAAGTTTATTAAGTTTCATATTGTCTGCTGCCAAAATTGACACACAGGGGCCTTTCTTCTTCATTTACTTCAGTACTGGTAAACCCAAAATTTAAGTATTCTTGATTTTATCTTTGGAACCACGCTCGTTTCTGCGTTTGTTGATACTGCACTGTCGTCTAATGCTCGCTTACGCCCACTTAAAAAATTATCCATGTTTCTGTATAAATCTGTCGTGAATATCTAATACCGTGAATTGCAGTTAACACGCAAATTACAATTGAAATTGAATGAGATGCAGAATCTATATATAAATGTTCGAGACAAATCGGAACTTCTCACGAAGCCGTAAGAATGTCCGACATGGTGGTCGTAAGACAGTGAGCAATAGAAAGAGGCTTCGATTCTGGTTTTGTCAATGTAACGTATCGGTGTTGCCAAATATCAATAAATTTATCTATTCTTGGTAATTTTTAAGATCTGTAATTAATGTCGTAGTGTACTTTAGCGTCAAAATACATTGTTGTTGTATGAGAGGAGAGTGAATTGTGAATTGGGTCGCAAATACCGACAGGTTGAGAAATACTGTACTAATGTGATCGTTTGCGAGATAACTAGGACAAGTTTGATTGCAGTGGAGTTCTGGAACTACTGTTCTGCTGTACTCAACAGCTGTCCAGAGGACGCTTGCGGAATCCTTTGCAATCAAAACAACATGCTACAAATTTTTAATATTAGCTTATTATAATAGAGACTATGCGATGCTGTTTAAATTGCTGGGGATAATTGTAAACTGCCACAGAACGCGACATTTACATTTTCATTTCATCGCTGAGAAATTTTTTACTTTAATGAAAGGATTAGATGATCAAGCGAACTTAGTTTTCTCTTTAATGCATAACTTTATAAAACACCTCATCGTAAAAACCAATGTAAAAGTCGTCAAAATCTGAGACATAAGACGTTACAACTTCATTCACCGTAACTGCCAGTGTTGTTTTGTGACTTTGGGTAGAATTTTCAACTGTATTTTTTGCAAAATTATTAATTTTTGGTTAAGGGTATATTCGCTCAATAGTTACAATTTATGGTGACATATAGGTATCAGGTTTTAAGTTTAAAGTCATCCGGTATACCATATATTTCAAGATAATTATATTATAACCATTTGTGTTGTATGACTCTTGCCTATGTTTATTCAAAAATGTCCGTAATAAACTTGACAAGCGTGAAATTGCCTTTAAATATGAACGTTCCGAAACATTCTGAAAATAAATACATGAATAATGCATTACTGTGCCTCGACGAAATGTAAATAAATAACAGGGCTAAAAGCCGGGCGCATTAGAAGAATAAGGTAAAATATTCGCACAACGACCCGAAAATTGCGTAACGTGGGAGCCATAAATCTGTTTATATAACCAGATATACCTAATTCTATTTTGTTATTATTTTTCTTTAATGTAAAAATGCGATTTCCTTACTACTACTGCTTTCCTGCCGTCACTTAGTTGTCAGATTTTTGTCATGAGTTCACTTCCTTTGGTAATCAATTTCTTAAAATTTTCTTTTGCCCTGGATATTTTGTCAATGTCAATTTAAATTTCAGGAACAGTTTCGCGATTCTTAATTAGAAATTAACCTTTTCTTTATAAGTGGTAAAGAAATGGTTCAAGAAGTTTATGTAGGTCAGTGTGTTTAAATTAAATTTACTGAGCATTGAAACTGTTCGTTAGCTAAATTGAAATGCTCTTTGATAACTTTTAATTAAAAGTGTCCATCGATTACAAGCAATTAAATAACTTCATTAAGTCTTATGTAAGTAAGCGTTGTGTAATTCAATGGGGTTACATTTGAATACAAGTCATTAAATAATTTCGATAATTTGTATGAGAATAAAACAAAAACAACAACGTTAACGTAATTTACTAAAACGTAGATAATTTCGTAATAAACTTGATTGCAAAAGCTTTAAAGCATAATTTGTCCTTTTATTTTCTCATATAGCTCTCACATAAATTCAACATTCGTAATTTAGTTTTGATATAGCACAAAAGTGTCGGCCAAACAGTAATTTAATCTCGTGTACGCTAAATGAATGTTTAACACGCAATTTTATTTCGTACAAGAAATACACAGGTTCCGTGAATTCTCCTGTTAAAACCAGTATATGTGAACGGAGTATATATTTTTTAATCAAGAGTTGCAGCACACACGTTAAGTTTGCGCAGCCACATTCATTCATTACAGAAACTGTATACGTTGTATGTTACATAATTAAACAAACTGCTCAGTTTGGCGTAATTACCTGTTGTTTCAGCTCTCAGTGCACACACTGCATTCATGACTTCATTGAATATTGCTGCTTCGTTATAAAGTCGTATACAAAAGCTCTAATTTACCACAACAAATAAAAGTATGAAATAGAACTCAAACATTTTTTTGATAAAATACCTCCAAAAATTTCGCTTTTCCATATCAATGAAAAAATCGTCATTTGTATAAGAATTAGTCCTAAATTAATTGAATAATATTCGAAGAAAAGATGTTTTCAATTTAAAAAAAACAGACTTAAAACCTTTGGCACAGAAATTTTGTATTGAAGGTGTTAAAAGCTTTTATACTTTCTATTTTATCCCTTTTAAATCAACTGCTTTTTTTAAGACTATAAGAGATATTAAGAACTAATCGTATAATTCCAGAGAAATTTTAAGCCTAAGCCCTTAGCAACTTTTGCTGAAATAATTGTAATGGGTTTAAGCTTTAGCTTAAATTTAAACTAGCATACTACAGTTGGGGCTAAGAATTATACATATTTAAAATTCTTTTAAGTAATACCATTCCTGGGATAACTGATTGTATAATTGTATTTAGAAGATTATTACGTATTATATGAATGTATTAAAAAGCATACATCTTACCAAATACGATAATAAATTCTTTACTTTTTTCTGAATCATTAGTTGAGGAGTTTTATCCGAAAAAAGGCTAGTCAAAATATTTGTAAACAAATGAGTTTGGTGTTATGGTCTGTAAAATGTTCGAATACGAAGGGATAATTTGTTTTTCTATTTTCCCAGGCTGAGTGAAATTGCACTGACCGCTTCAAAGTTTACGCATCATTACGTCTGCTAGATCGACTTCATAAAGAGAAAATTCAATTCCATCCAACCCTGTTCGAAATTTAATACTTGTTAATACATACATATATAATTATGCCTGTGGCACTTCTGATAATGTGAAGGTATAGCTGTTAACGTTTTTTTTTCTTTAGCAGGTTACATACAATATTTTTGATATGGTTCAAAATCTGATATGAAAAAATATAACAATTTCTGACTGTGCATGATTTAAATTAAATTAAAATTTAAAAATACTTTCCCTCTCTTTTACGTATGTACGACCCTCGTTTATGTTTTGTTAAATAATTAGACATTCAAATGAGATTCAAAATGAATTGCAGCTGTAGAAATTAAAAAAGAATCGTAACATGTAAATGAATAAAAGTAATAAATTTATACAGTCTTTTAGAACAAATGTGTATATACATTAAAAAGTAATGAATAAATACATTGATTGACTCTAAAGTAAGAAATTTTATCTTAGAATAGGTGGATGCTGCAACATTCATATTTTACAGGAAGATTTCAATTTCTATAGGCGATGTTTCCATCTGATAATCCTAATAACATCGTAACATACTGTTCTTTGTCTAAGTCTATTTAGTAAATAAAATAGATTTGTTTTAAACTTCATTAGAATCTAAAACGAATTTATTTGGTGGAGGGGCCGGTAAAATATCTTTAATGTATAATCAAATTAAATGCAATAAATTAGCATTTAATTACAAATTTGTTTAGTTATTTCTTAAATAAAGCGTCAAGAATTTAGTAAGAAACGTTCACCAAGAAGCAATGTCTAATTAACGTCACTCGGGCCAGGATGTTCTGTAATAAGACGCACATAAATTTTTGTACACAGCACCATCTAGTGACGCGTTATTTTTCATTAAGACTAAATTTTTAGACAATATAAGAACCTGTTTGTCGACCAATTTATTGTTGTTTTGATGTCTTTCTTTTCCGGATTAAAACGTGACAAAAAAGTGTAAATAATTGCTTGGCGGTGAATATGTTTCTACTTACATATAACCTGCCTTTTCTTTTCTAAAAATATTTTTCAATATTAGTTTGATCTAGTTCTTGTTATAAATTGATGTGATCGAATGATGATGGTCTATGTGTCATAAATATGTATTATAGCCAAATGATTACAATAATTCATGCCAAACAAATGAGAGATCAATCCGTCTGCGAAATTCCTGACATTGTTAGAATACGTTTATTACATATTCATGAAAGATTGAAACGCGTTTTGGACTTAATATAACTTATTTTCAAGACGAGCACAATGTTGAAGTTTTATGGTGCTTGAAATTATGCAGTAAATCTTTTTGCATGTTGAGCATGTATACTAGTGCTGCGTCTCATGAAAGTATCCAACACTGCGTAAGCACAATATTAAATCTGCCTCGTAAATCGTGAATTATTTAAATCTTGCTTCAAAACAACAAATGTATTCTATTTATTAGGCATCCTATAAAGGGAAAAATAAATGATATACAAATATCTTAGTTAATTCCTATGTGCTTATTTTAATTTATAAGGGCCTTGACTTTAAGTATGATCAGAATTTTGTCATAGGCGACTCAAAAACAACACTGGATTGAAAATGATCTTTTTTTTGCTAAAATAGGGTAACTTTTCTTTTGCTAAAATAGCAAAAACGATATAATACTGAAGATATGTTAATGTAAAATAATAATTTCGAACTTGTCTGCAAATGAGTTTTACTTTTGCAAATAATAGTGTATTTGCGAATAAAGTTGAAGTTAGTATGTATACTCCCTCCATGATATGTTCACATCGTAATATGCACACCAGCGATTCTGCAATGTTTTGCGTTTTGAAAAAATTGTAGCTAAGTTTCGTATGAATTTATTTTTATTCAAATATTTTTTAAATGAAAGTCTCTCTGGCGCTGTTGTAGCTCAACTAACAGGCAAGAAAAATTCTCTACAACTTCACGTCATAAATCTTGTGTAAAAAAATCCATAGGAGTCAAATCTGGGCATCTGATACAGATTTTACAGTCATCTTAAGGCTAACGGTTTCTGATGTTTCTCAGTTGTTTAAAGTTCAATAGGTACTAACAATTCGGGATGTTCACATTACAACGTAAATAGAAATGCTTCCTTCAGTAAACTGATCATTATTGAAATTTGTAAAATTTTTCAGCATTTCCTACAAAAATCATGCTCGCTTTAGAAATTTTTCGTTGTCGAATGCGTGAACAGGATAATTTATTTTATGAAGATGGCGTGTATAGTTTTTAAAAAGTTTCGTCAATACTCTTACCAATCGGTGTGGATGATACACAATAACTGCCTGTACGCATTTGTTGTTTGTATTAGGTGTGGGTTCGAATATTCTCCTGATGCGTGCGGTAGAATTTTCATGGTTCGGATCGTATCCGGATTCATACCCGCTCCTTCGAATTGGGTTTTCGAAAGAGGTATAAACGGTTGTTGCAACCGTTAAGGATAGGGAAAAAGTTGAGTGCAAAAATTAAAAAGAAAAAAATTACAACTGAGCTTGGTTAATGTTGTGAAGAGCAGTGCCTATAACAAATTGATGAACTTGCTTGTAGAATTTGCTTATGAAATGTTGTGACACAAAGACAAGTTGCTTTCAGTTGAACTGCCCCATGGCTACTAAATTTAGCAGGATCGATTTTTCATACCTATATAGATTTACGACTCCATTAGCAACTCTTTTCAAGAAATTTGACAAGCACAAAACATTTCAAGGCTTATATTTGCATCGAGAGTAATGAATTCTCCACGTTATGAATTAAGTGTTCTGAATTACAAAAAAGATTTCTGCTTTTTTCACAGCAATCGTGCAGCAAAGTGAAGGAGTTTAGCTATGTCTATAAATTATATACCATTCACACAGAAAACGTGATATTTTTCATTTTATGATTATGAATCCTGATGTTTGGTATTGACATTTGTATTTGTTAAAAATTTATTTTTGTTTTACTACAAAAGACGATAAGCATTATTTTATATAACTGCTATGCAGTTAAAATTTACGAAATATTCAGTTACATTATTTTTTTTTTATAGCGAACGTTAAAGTGTGCTTTGTCCAACTCAAAACAGTCGATAAAACGGAATTTTAACAGCAAGGGTAGATAAAATACTTTAATTTTGTTATTTGAATTACTAAATATTACAACTTAACTATAGCAATAACCCACACTAGTTGCTGGGATCATGATCATACAACGCGATTTTGACACATGATTGCTCTTTTTATGTTTCTGTGAAATTGTTTACATTTTATCTTTAACGTTCGCTATAAAAAATAGAATGTTACACACGACGGTAAAATTTAATTCGACTCGTGAAAATTTTTCACGTTTTCACTCATCGATAAAAATCAATTTTACCGTCTTGTATAACAAATAACTATTAGTTTTTTTGCAAATTACAAACTGCATGCAAACTGTAAAAGATGGCAAAAATTGTAATCTTCAATTAATAATGCTTACACATCATAAAAATTAATTTACTTTATAAATAGTTCAATCATTTCTATGTATATTAAAAGTCCTTATGTGTTACAATTGTCATATAATCAGTTGACTCATTTTCTTTGCATAAAATTTTCGTGAATACAATGGTATCATAACATATATCTCTGATTGCGCAAGTTACAACGTTTCTTAATTACAGTTCACCATTTTTCCTACGAAAAAATTAATCCAAACAGATAATTCCTTTCTATAATTTCGGTTTTTATAGGCGGTATAAATTCTGTTTCCAAATGTTTTGGTAATGCTGGGCAGGATGGTTGCACATGAAACACAGAAGGATGTTTCACCCTTATAGTCTTTTATATAATCAGAGTCCACCATATCTACATAATTTAATTACTTAATTTACTATTTTTAAAATTGTGGCACAGAGGTTTGTTAATACCTCCGCTCCGCAAGATAATTTCAAACATTCTTTCAGTTACTGTTTCTATAATAAATTTCACGTTGAGTTACATAATTATTCGCAATTTAGGGCGCAAATTGTTTCAGAAGTTGTTGCCACAAATTTGAAATTACTTGTCTAATCAAATTATAAAGTGCAGAGTCCGTCAAGAAGGACTAACTAGTTTATTTTCTAACTAAAAACTTTGTCAGCACGCATGACCGCTTCATATTGGGTGACTTATTAATGAGCATAGTGGCTGCAATTTGTCAATCTTAATGCAATATTAGGTCAAAAAGAGATCGCAGGATGTTGCGATCTAAAATTTTCATTACTATTATATCGCAATTGCGAATAACTAGAACAGATCGGCTTGGTTTGCAGTGAAATTCTCGTGCTACTCTTCTGCTGACTAGGCTCCAAATAGGGCCGAAACAGCTGTACAAAGGTTGCTCGAGGAATCCACTGCAATCAAAACGGACTTGCAACAAAATTTTTAAAACTTTGATCATGCTTTGACAGCACGCTTGGCCACCTTGTATTGTTGTATTATTAAGTAGCAAATTGGCTGCAATTTGTCAATTCTAATGCAACATTAGGTGAAAAAGCGATCGCAGGATATCGCGATCTAACCTTTTAAAAAAAATATTGTTGTGAAGTACAAATTAAAACAAAACCATTTATTGAAGTGTATGAAAGGCAGATTTATTTTGGAACATTACATGCTTCAAGTGACCCCCATCATTTTCAATACATTCTTCTAACCGACGCGACGCAGGGTGGTCCAGATCGCAATCGTAGCGCGAATTAATTAAAAAAATCAAGTTTCATTTTTTCACTTACGTTTAGTCGTACGTAAAACTTTAATACCTATACTTCACCAAAACAATAAAAAATGTAAGTACAGTGCGCTTTCATAACGCATAACAATGCCTAAAAGTAGTCTATGCATGTTGCGCTTCTCGTAACAAAAATCTATTCGCTGTTGATAAGCTGTCGAATAGAGGTTATTGCAATATATTTTATATTTTGTTTTTTTTATATTTGTAATGGCTGACATTACTAAAGGTAAGTATGATCTACTTATGCATTTTTGCCTACAAATTTAAGTTGAAACATCATTTTTTAAGAGCATACTTTTTTCTCAAAACCTACAATTGTTTCGAAGGATTTAAAAAAGACAGGCATATGCAGGCTTTGGAACTTATTATAACAAGTGATCAACTGAAAAACGAATTAGAGTTGGCGATGCAACTAAACATGCATGTGTGCATTTAGTTCATCGAATGTTCGTTCAGTCACTTTGACGTTTCTACAAAGCAAGAAAACCGTTTTATTTTCAAACAATTAAAGCAGATGCATAAAAATGACCACTGCCCGCTGCATTAAGACACTTTTTAACTCTATGAATAACTGCGTGAGTAACGTTAAACAACATTTCCGACGTGTTATTTATGTCATAATTGATTGACAATTAGTACTAATATGATGTTATCCAAGACATGCATTTAAATTCCAACACCTACTCTAATTCATTTTTCATTTGATCACTTGTTATCACATTATGTGATATAATAAGTTTAATTAACAAAAAAATTAAATGCCTCGAGGTGCCCCTCTCCGTTTTATTAGTTCCCGTACGTTTTACTCGTTTGGAGCTGTTCGAGGAATGGCTCAAATTTAAAGATTTGCCGAGGAACGATTGCTGTGATTAATTAAAAAAGTATGTGGTTGCTAAAAGAAAATGTGATAATGTCTGTGAAATATTATTGAAATCTTTAAAAAACATAGAACTACGTTGGAAATCTTGTAATAGGGACAAAAATCGGTTTCAAACAGGCATAAGACATGGTTAGGGTCTTGTGTTGAATTCTTTGAAACACAGAGTGAAGTGCTCAATCTAAATACATCAACATTCGAGAGACCATACAAGATTTTCAGGATTATGGAACCCGAGCAACTACTTCTATGACTGGTATCGAAGAACTTTCTTATGCAACGCAAGTATGTTTGAGGAAAATTGGAAAGCGTACTGCAGCAACAGTTGTACAAGAATGCACTAAACCAAATTCTCCAACACGTGCAAAAAAGAACAAAAGTCCATGGAATCAGGAACAGATAAACCTATACCTCTGACACCAGAAGAAGCGTTATCATTAACTGTGAACACAAAATCTAGTAAATCGACATACTTAGCATATAGAGCGGCTGCTAAGACTGGTAACCCGGATATATATCCATTTTGGCATAAAATTTTAGCAACAAATAGGAGTGTTATCCAACCAAAACTTCAATAAAAATAAATGCTACTGAGGCTGAAATTATGCTTGAAGATCTCCTCCATTTGACAGCAAAATGCTTATGTAAATTACAAGAAGAAGTTCTCAAAACCATGTCTCACACTAGGCTGACACTTGTCTGCAAATGGAAGCTCTGGGCAGAGTAACTATAGACAACTGATGCATACAGGAGTAAGTGAATCATCTGTATTTATTATTTCATTTGTTCTTCTACAATTACATGACAGTGAAGACCAAACGAAAATTGTGTGGCATAATCCTGTTCCTTTATCCACGAGACTTTGCAGAGCGATAAAATTCATTTTCTCTAAAGAGACTAGTCATCTGACTCGAAAGGAAACAGAATATATTTAAGCATAGATTGCCGAACTGCATGACTTTATTTATCAGGAGAAATTCACGGTTAGCATCAAATTTGTCTTGACAATGGTGGATGGCAAGATTTATCATACTTTAGCCGATACCAAATCCACTCAAACATGTTATATTTGTAAAGTTAAGCCGACAGAAATGAACAATTTGGAAAATTCAGCCAAAGAACTGCCAGCAATAGAAAATTATCATTTTGGTCTATCCAAACTTCACTTATGGATTCGATTCTTTGAATGTTGTCTACACATAGGATACAAAATAGATAGAGAGAATAGAAAAAGAATGGAAGTAAGAAAAAAAGATATTATTGATAGTTTGAAGAGAGAACTACGAATATTGGTTGATCAGCCGAAACCTGCTTATGGATCAACCAATACTGGAAATACAGCAAGAACCTTTTTCCAAAATTTCAAGAAGTCTTCTGAAATCACGGGAGTAACTAAAGAACTTATAAAAAGATTCTACATTATCTTACATTATCTTACTATTTGTTGCGGCTATGAAGTTGACTGCAAAAAATTTGAAACTTACGCCATGGAAACAGCAACATTATTTGTAGAAAAGTATCGCTGGTTTTATATGCCTAATAGCGTCCACAAGGTGCTGATACACGGTGGTGAAATCATAAAATACGCAACTTGGTGAAGAGGCCCAAGAAACAAAAAATAAGGACTTCAAATTTATCAGAGGATACAGGAGTAGGAAGGATTCAACTCAACATGCAAATGAAGATTTATTGAATTATTTTTTACTTTCATCAGATCCAATAATATCACATTTGTTCTTGAAAAATAAATATAATAAAAAAAATTAAAACAACATTGAAGCTGCAAATTTGTTAAAAAATCCGTTTCTTCCAACAGATATTCTCTGTTCTCTTTCTTCGTAAAGTTAATAGTATATTTAAGAAAGTTTTCTTTTGTCAATTGCTCTGTTTAAAATTTATTTAATTAACTTCTTGTCATGTTATCGAATTTATTTTGTTGATTTATTGATTTCAATGTTAATTCTATTTGTTATTCAATATTAATGTTAATTTTCATAAACAGCCTTCTATCTCAAAAATAAAAAAATCACAATTTATTGTGAACAAAGAGTGGTTCACACACTACATTAGGAAATACTAGTTGCATTAAAGGGTCCGCCAAAATACTATGAATAA
Source organism: Serrognathus titanus (assembly GCA_039766575.1). Lineage (NCBI taxonomy): Eukaryota > Metazoa > Arthropoda > Insecta > Coleoptera > Lucanidae > Serrognathus > Serrognathus titanus. The sequence goes on from CM077913.1 coordinate 25,194,224, forward strand.
GAAAACACGAAATTTGTTCTTATTTTTCAATTATTTCATTTGGTTTTGAGTGATTATTTCAATGCGTTCCGAAACTTTGTGCTTTCTTGTAGTACACTTTTTGAAAGACACTGTACATTATACTTATACCTAGATAGCAAAATATATAAATTTTTAATTTTGCTCTATGGATATCACATCATTAATTAAAGAAATTCTATTCAATGTTGTTTTTTAAATTCAGCAAATGTTCTTGGTTTTGCAATGCAAACTTCACTCTCTAGGAACTACCACAAAAAATCTGGAACATTGATGTCTGGGGATGTTGATGTCCAATCCACATTGCCATAGTGAAAAATTAGATGATGTGGAAATTCTTCTCGTAAGACATCCAAAGAAATTCTAGATAAGTGTTAATTATTTTATAAACGCCTCCAAAGCCCATTCTTTGAAACAATACAATTTATTGCTTTGACATTTAATTTTTTATTTAGAAAATAAATTAGTTAGATTTTTTAACGGACTCTGTATATTATCTAGCTACACACGTATAATGCCTTCTTTCTATTTAGTGTAAGTATTTTTTTTTATTTTTAAGAAAGACACGGTTATTATTATTATTGTACATATGTAAGGACCCGGAAAAATGCATTGGAGAATTTTTTAGAATGAATTTTCTTTAATTTTATTTTAATCATTTAACTATCAGCTCTGCTTTTTTCTAAAAAGAAACCGGATGTTCGTATCGCTCTTATGGGTTTCGGATGCGTTTTCAAATCAATACTGATATCAGGTTACTGAGATAAAGTTTTTTTTTCAGCAATAGGAAATCACGCCATTGTGCGTCTCTGCCCTTGAACGACCGACGTTGGTAAAACTCGGTAAAAGCAAGACGTTTACGCCCTCTCGTAACGAGAAACATTTCGCTTGGAAGCTACTGTTTGGGCTGTCTGAATTCAAATTCTTGCTGGTCTCGCAAAATTTCCCTTCTCACTTTTCCAGGAGGTGACGAGCCTTTAAGTAGCTTAAGCGAGGGAGATAAGGCAGTTCGGGTTTTAATTTTTTTGTTATAAATTTTCCAAAAGTTTGTTATTGGTTTCGGTCAGGAAAAGTAGAAACTTTTCCCGCGCAATTACAGTGTTTTATTTAAATTAAATTCGTCGTAAGCGAAATAAGTCTCGCAAATCTAAATCCCAAAAATTTCGAATACGTTAAAAATTCTTCTTGATTCGTCACTGTTAAGCTCCATGTAATTGTTGTCAGTGAAGTTAATTAACTAAAAGCATTTTTTTATGTGAATTATACCTCTCTCCTTCCTTGTCGAAATATATTTTTTCTTTTCTTATAAATCCTTTAAGATATTTTGTATTACCTGTAATTAACTCATTATTAATTCTGTAGTTTTCTTGATATTTGTTCCTGTTGTAGTTTTATGTGTTTTGATGGAGAATTTCGTTACGACCTGTTAATTTTAAAATTTGTTGTAGATTTCTTTGTTCTCATAAAATTTCATTTTTAATATATATTTTATTTGTTAAAACTTCCGAATTTTTTTTTAAATCTCAAAGTAGTTTTTAGAGAATCTTTAATAATAAGTCGAACAAGGAGAGGAGAAAGATTCAACAAACCCAAAATAAGTAAGTCTGAGGGTAAAAAGGGCCAAAAAAGCCCGAAGAGAGCGGGAAGAGCGATTGCTGGCTAATTTTTGGCTAAAAAAGTAGTTGCCTCTCGCGTCTCGATTTGGTTTGGTAAAGTTTTGGTTAAAAAGGTGGTAAAGTTTAGAAAGGGGGTTCATTTTCCAGAGAAGTTAGAATTTGAGGCTTCCAATCTTTTTATTTTCCTTGTAAAATATTTTTATTTTAGAAATCTCGTGTTCTGGTTAAAAACCGTTTTGATAAACCACCCTTTTCCCGTACTGATCAGATGCTTACTCATGCATTGATCTGTAGTGCATAAAGTTACCGGTCTACAAAATAAAGGTACTATAAGAAACTTAGCGAACCAGCGCACATCCTTTATTTTGTAATGTAGTCCATTTCTGTTCCGCCGTTACATTTTTACAAGTATCTTTAAAACAATCGATATGTACATAGTACAATAGTAACAATGCACTTTTGGAAACACCCTGTAAATTGCGCGAAGTCAACTACGGTCCTAAATTTTGAAAGATAATAGCGTTTAAAATTTGTGGAACGTCTTATCAAAGGCAGGCGTTATAATTTTCACTTGGAATAACGCCAGCATCGAGTTTTGGGAAATAAAAATAAAATATATCACTACATTCGGCAGAGCTAGTTGTAGATAAACGCGTTCTAGTTTCATTTTGGGACTAAAGTGTAATTTATCACTATGAAACTCTGTTTGAAAAATTAATGACGCCCCCTGGCTATTCATGGGAAAACAAGCATGTGAATTTCGTTTTTGTTCAATAAATAAATAGTTACCTCTATTGCTATGTATCTATTTAGTCTAAGATTCAATTTTTTAATTAAAGATTTCTTAGCTTATTTTGTGGAGAAAAGTTATGAGCAAATACGAAATTTCAATATCTTAAAAGTACAATTTTATACGCTTATGTTATATGTTCATAAAATAAAGAACTTTTTTCTCATTTAGAGGACTTAGTACTTGGGTGCTTGTTTTAATTAGATGCATATTATTTCCTTCATAATCAAATGACCAAGTAACGAGTGTTTATTAAAGAAACGGTCTAGATAGTTATGAATTTTTTTTGACGTATAGCGTAGGGTTCTTCATACTATTAGTGCCTAACAAAACTTTTTACAAAAATTATAATAAGTGCTGAAAGTAGTCACATCCTTCCTGAAAACATTTCAAGATTCTGTGTTTCATTGCGTTCATTATGTTCTTGAATAATTTTATTATCAATCCGCTGTCTCCGGTTATTTACATCAGCAATTGACGTGGTAAATATAAAGTTTTTTATGTAAGGCCACAAGAAGAAATCACAAATGATTAAAGTACAAGAACTTGGGGGCCTAAGGATTACAGTGTTCCGACTAATTAATCTGTCTCCAAAATAAACATTCTTCAAAGCACCTTTTCACAGAATACGCCCAATTTCCATCAATATTACATAAATTAATACAAAGATGTTTTATGTAAGAGAAATTATAAAATGGAAAATTTTCTGTAATGCGGGCGGTCCATTTGTAATCTGCCATGATTATAAATTGTGAAAGCAAAACTCATATGTGCATCTGGGCGTGTCAGTCGTTAATTTTGCGGACACAATAGCCTCAACTCCATCATCTGCAGAAATAATATAAGCTTATGAAATATACTATAATTTAAGCTTAATTAAAACAATATAATCAACATAAAGTTATTTGTTGGAATAATTGAAACATGTAATTATATATGTAATTACAAAAATTAAATCAAAAATCGACGTTTCGCTCTAGGTTGACAGCTTACTCAAGATAAATAAATTCTAGATGTCATCATCATTTCCTGCACTTGCAATACACGCTTCAGTATCTACAATAAATAGTTACAAAATATGTAATTATAAATGAAAATTGTCATAAAAATTAATTCAAAAGTATTCACAATGTGGAATGTGCAGTTACCTTAGAAAGTGGTTTCATAAAATATTGTAACATTTTTAATCACTATTTCCTTTATGAATAAAATGAGAACTCATTTTACGAGATGGATCATAAAAGTTGCTACTTCGTAACGCTTACATTTAGGAGAAGAGAAGAGAGAATAATTCATGAGCATTTTTGATAACGTCATGCAAATTTAACACTCTTACATAAAATTGACGCGTCAGGAAATTTTCGGAGTATTTTAAGTAAAAGCACATATGCGGAATCCTCATATTTTTAACTGAATTTTTAGCTCGAGCTTAGACAAATAACATACAGGCGATTCAAAACCGTTTCCTTATATTTTCAGGATTAATTTTATTTAAAAAATGTTCACCTTTTTGTTTGTAAATTTTCGGCTCATGGCGTGTGATACTTGAGGTTACGAAACGAATTTCGTATAGCGCTTTATCTGTTTCTATACATGTGGCAACACATTTTACGATTAATGAAATCTGACAATTTTTGTTAATTGTATGAAGCAAAAGTGGACTAATTCTATGAAATTAATAATTCAAATACATATAAATTGTGTTGCTTCAAATATTTTATTGTTAAATATAATAACATATAAATATAGAAAAATGTAATTCAATACAATACTAGTGCCACAGTAAAACTCTGTTATAATATTATTTATAATGAGCTCAATTAGAAAACGATTTTTCATTTTTCATATTCGCATTATGCAACGAATATAGATAAAAAGGTTTAAGCAAATTGAACTTTTAATCGGTCAAAAAGTTATAGATTTTCTTATTCAGAATGTATTCTATTATTCAGTAAAAGTCGCAGTGAGAAATAAAGATAATAATATATTTAAATCGTACAAACTTGTGCAATTTCTGATAAGTACCTGCAACAAAATAATTGATTATCTTTGATAATGATTTGTTGTTTTTAATAAATAATAAAATAAAAGCAATATGTATGTCAACATGTGTCCTTTGCGCTTTTGGTTTTGAACTATAGCGATTTATTGTTTCTACAAGCTATTTATTAGCTGAAATAAAAAAAAACGGGAAATGAAATTTTTCCAATTGTAAATTTGGTTGTATTTGGTCAATGAATTGTCTATTTGACAAATACATAACCTATTTATTTATAAATCATATTCACACTATGAAAAAACTGAAAAAAACGTGCCAATTTTTTTGACATTTCTCGTTTTTATTGATTTTAGCTGTATGGATGCTACTACTTAAGGGAAGTCTTTTGGAAAAGGTGCCGTGCATTCAGTTAAATTCCTAATTAAAGTATTTTTTTTTCCTATAGGTTAGTAATACTGACAGCTGTCCAATTAATTGTTTGTGCTAACACAACCTCCCAACACTTGGCAAACGCGTTTGTGCATTCAAGATGAAGAACAACATTTTCTGTGTCCGTTTTAAGCGTTAATGTTGTTTTGAATTGAAGAATTACTTTTGTTTCTTGTGTTTTTTTGAATTTTGAGTTTACACTTTTTTTATGTGATGTCATGATTAGATAATATGACACTGACAATTATTGACACTGTCTCTCATTGAGCGTCGCCAACTTTATAAAAAATTACAGCTTACTTTAATAAGGAAATCATTTGAAGGCACGGTATAAATTCAATTAATACCGGAGCTTAGAGTAATACAAGAATAAAATAAAAAGGAACACACATAATAATAACACAAATCTTATTTAATTAACAACCCTTACTTAATAAAAAAAATAATAAATTATGTTTACAAGAGGTGCTCAAAGTGGCCTCCGTTGGCAAGAATGCGTGCATGGCAATGACGAATGAATGAGTCAGTAATTCTAAGCACATTATTTTATGTTAGCTAGGGAATTGTTAATCCTTTGAATTAATTGTTCTCGCGTAGTTGTTTCTTCTGTTAAGGCTGTAGATCAAGACTCCAGGCGTTTAGTAACTAATAAGATATTTAAAAAAAACATAAGTAGTTAATAACTAAATATACCCAAGAAATATAACAAATACCTTACTTCTGTGTAATTAATTTTCTTATTGAACTAAGTGCCCTTCACAAACGGCACAACATTGGCGCAGTCAGATAGTGTTTAAATTAACACAGAAAGTAGAAATTTTAACATGGAAGGATTTAGAAGTTCCGAAGAAACTCTTGATCCAATGAAAATTATTACGCATTTATTAAAGGAGCAGGCTGAAGAACGTCGGGAATTTATAAATCTGTTAGAGAATCTACAGAAGCGATCTCACCAAGTCAAACTGTCCCTGTGTGTGTGACAAACCCCACAATGTTTCCGTCAATCAATGCTTCACAAGATCGATGGGAATCATATCTTTTTCGAATGAATCAACACTTTGAGGCCAATGAAATTACAGATGACAGAAGAAAAAGGGGAAAAGAAGCTCACGATATTCTTGCGAAGAAACTGGGTCCACATGAACCACAAAAGCGACATTTCTTAGAGCTATGCGATATTTTGACACAACATTATAAAAAATCAGTGCACGTGCTGACATCAAGGTACAAATTTCATCAGTGTCGATTGGAGCGTGGTCAATCATATGCCGATTGGATAACAGAACTCTAAGGTTTGGCACACAACTGTAAATTTGTTTGTGAAAATGCCGAATGCCATAAATCATATGCTGATCAAGTGATACGTAACATTCTTGTTATTCATATGCTGGATGACAGACTACGAACATAAGCACTTCAGTTTTTAGATCTGTCGTTTCAAGAAGTTCGTTCGATTGCAAAAAATTACTAAGCGACTATAGAAAACTGAAGAACCATAAATTGTGAAGAAAAGGTATCTGAAATAGATGCGATGACAGATACCTACAAAACCAAACGTCACAAAATACGTCAGAATGTAGCTAATCAGCATAATTTTTAGAAATTTTCAGAAGAAAAGAAGACAGAAAGGCGCAAACTATTCCCTCGTTGTCTAAAATGTGAAACGGAACACAAACGCAAGAATTGTCCTCACAAGGCAGCTGTTTGTAATACATGTGGTAAGACAGGACACATAACTTCTGTTTGTAAAGCAGCGGAACTTCGTTAGAGAAGAAAACATGGCCAAAATTCACTTTTCGTGAGTATGATAGATGAAATCATGGACGTGGAAGAACAAAAGAAGGAACCGTAATTTCTAGCACCGAAATATAAACCTATTATTATAGTAAATGGCAAGCCAATTGAATTTCAACTGGACAGTATTGCTACATGCATGGTTATTGGATTGCCCGGATGCATAATTTTCTGTTTGTAAAGCAGCGGAACTTTGCCAAAATTCACTTTTCGTGAGTGTGATAGATGAAATCATGAACGTGAAAGAGAAGAAGCCGAAATTTCTAGCACCGAAATATAAACGTATTATTATAATAAATGGCAAGCCAATTGAATTTCAACTGGATAGTGCTGCTACGTGCACCGTTATTGGATTGCCCGGATACAAGATATTTGGTTGTCCTCCATTAAAGCCATACAAGCGGCAAGTAAATTCGTACAGTGGATCTTTGAATGTAAAAGGTTGGTGCCAAGTAAATGTTCAGTTGAAAAATAAAACCAGATGTCTCAAATTAATAGCTATAAATTCTAAAAACCAAGCGAATTTGTTCGGAACTACTTGGACAAATGCATTTGGTTTCGATTTTGTACGTTACGATTTCGATAGTGTGATGAGGTGATACTCTTCGAAAAAATGTTTAACAGTTTTATAACCGGATTAAAAGAATTAAATAATTTACACCTTAAAATTCGTATTGATCAAATATGTTCACATCATGAAAATTTATTTAAATCTACATTAAGTCATTGAAAGTTCAATTACATATGAAAGAAAACGTAACACTAAAATTTTTTAGGCCGGCCAGTTACTATTTGTGTAGTTACAGGCTGTTGAAAACGAGTTAACGATTAACAAAAGCTGAAATGATTAAGCCAATTATAGTTTCCGAATGGGCTGCACTTATCGTCGTGGTCACCAAGCCAGACGGAAGTCTACGGTACCTGCCCTTAATGAACCTATCCTGAATGAAAAAAAATCCACATATGAAATACAAACTGATTCGCAAAGTGAAGATACTTCGAGTGGCGCAACGTCACTAAATAATAGGTTACCATCACATGCCCGTACTGCACAATATCTTCACTATAAACTTTAAGTGTTCCCAAAGTAAAGTTTAGTGGATTATATTTGAGGATGGTGAGTTCACCTATTCCTGAAATGTGTATTCAGCTACTCTCTAAGAGAAATGTCATCAAGCTTGTCATCGAGAAAATTTTCGTAGTATGCCATGTTCACCCGAACATTGAAGAAGTAAATATGAAAACAGGTTTATCTTACCATATAAAAAAAAAAAAAACAGCTCGCGAAGGAACTTATCTTTTGGGAAATCTGCGTGGTGGTATTCAAATGCAGGCTCGTCAATTGTTACTCTTACAATAACCATATACCAACATCATATCTGCATACTCTACCGAACTAAATTCTTTTATTGTACTTAATATTAGCTACTTCTACAAGAATCTAATTATTGAATCTGTCAAACTGTAGATATCTTATGTATTTTTGTTACTATAGCAGTAACATGTTTCACAGGTAACGTCAAATTCCATACAATGGCTCAGGGTTATTTTTTGCTTTTCAAAAGTTTAATTCTTAACTCATAAAAATGACCTTCCCTATCAGCAGCTATAGTTTCATACACATGTCATTTATCACACTGCATAAGGAAAAACTGAAGCAATTTTACTACTAGTTGTAGTATACTTGTTTTCATTAATTTTGTGTCTTATTTTGCGAATAAAATTTCTATTTCACGTTTTGAAAATTGCTCCCCATTCATTACAAACCTAACAATAAAGCCACATCCTAATTGATTTATTCGCAAGTGAACGACCGCATTTACAAGTATCGCAAACCTAACCAACCGTGTTTATCCTGCGAACACCGGACGCCATCATTTTTAAACAGTTCGATTTATAGAATACGCGCAGAATTAGTTCACTAAACCCGAGCTTAACAATACGATCACATACAGGCAAGTTTAGCAAATTATACTGATCGATTTAAGCCGTGGTTTCTGCTCGACCAGGCGTTTTATTCTGAACAGAACCATTTGTATTTCTATGCATTTGATTGAATGATTTATAAGAATCAATAATAATTTTAAGTCAAAACATGATTTTTACCTTTAAACGTTTATTTCAGCACGTTTTTATAATCTAATAATTGTAATTTAATTAATTATATGTTATAAAAATTAGCTTTTCCTATTTTGAATACTCATTTAAAACTGAATAGGATAAATTAATTATAATTTAAAGCTTTAAATTTTATTTGTCAAGTCTAAGAATAATGTATTAAGCTTCTCTCGATTTACACAAAACTTATGAGTATGTGTACGTTGATGCGATAAAGTGAATATCATTCTCATTCCACAGAACATTTTCAAAGTGAGAATAGAATATTCTTCAATTACCCCGAAAATAAAACTGAAAGCCAGTTTGGGATGCTCGAAGTTTCGATAACTCGAAACTAGGTTTTATTTTACTGATCGAAATTGAAAGGAATGAACTTGTAATTCATTCAAAACGTCGTTATTAAAAAATACTCTGAATAATGCTCCAGCGACGATGTCGATACGCCGCGCCTTTTCTTCCTGACGGGATCGGGAGGAACTTAATTGCAGTAAAGCTTTATAATTTATTGAATTTAATTTCTCTTAGTCGTCATAATCCTTTTTTAAAGAATAACAGAATGTTTCAAGAGTTTTCGAAATCAAATTTCAAAGATTACAAAAATAATTAAATAAGTGTACACGTTTTTTTTTAATCATAAATATATATTCGCTGAAATTACTCATCAAATTTATTATTAGAATTATTCAAATAAGCAGAACATAATTAAGTAAAGCTTCAAGCAATTTACAATGCACAAATTGTACAGATTGAGCTTTATTATTTTTTATCGACCCCCGAAATGAATAACGGTTGAGTTGGCTATGAGCCTTGACAAAAGGAAGCTTATTGTTGGTATGTAATTTAAAAATATCGAGATTTGGCGGACCACGACTGAGTAGCGTGGGGATTTGGATGGGAAATGTAAAAAAAATATTTATAAAATACAGGGTTATAACATAATTTTTTCTATTTACTTTAGATATAATTTTCTATAATCTAGTTGCAAGTCATTTGTTAGTTTCAAGTAAATGAATTTATTATTTATAAATATTGCAGTCTCGTTTATTACTAAGTGACGTAAATTAATCATATCAAAAGGTCTTTCTTTTGCACAAGCATATTTGTTATTTATATTACTTAAATCTAATGATGCTTTTGCGTCATAATTAACTCAATATAGAATCTCCAATTCTTTGGTATATAATTCTGATATTATTTAGGAATAAGCGAGAGAGCAATACTCACGAAGCTTTCACGTTCGGTCGGTTAGTTCAACACTTCGCAAATTTTAACGTCTGCTTTCTTCTACGTTAGAGCTTTCAACGCTGTCATACACCATCCCTTTGAACTTCTTTTGCGGACTTTTGTATAAGAAATTACACCGTGCTTGAGTCGACTGGCACCTACAAGCATAAATAAAATAATGCATGTCAGCATCAGTAGGCTCAAAATTTGAGGCATGTTGAAAAGCTCGTTTGCCTGCTGCGTTTAAAAACATTTACATATGCTTTTGCCAGAAGTTTAAAATTTTGTTAAATTCGATTAAAAATATTAGCAAAAATACATGTACGTTTTTGAAAGCATTATAAGAAGCTTAAGTATGCAAAGGTAAGAATGTATAACTGTTAAGCTCTAACGTCATTTTATATGATTTTTAATTTAAATAATCAAGCAGAAACTTTGGCTTCGTGTCGACTCTTGCTTTATTGATTGCCGTTTAAATAATAAATTAGAGCATTAATTGAGTAATTTTATTTAAGTAACTAAAATTATGAAAGTAGTGAAGTTTTATTCAATTTCCTATTGATAATAACCGGAATGCTTTTAAAATTTAAAAGTATCAGAGATAAAAGCTCAGTTTTAAAAATAAATTCAAGATGAAGTCGTCGACCTCCGGTAGAGTATTTTATTTTAACAGGCAGCAATGTAATAAGCTGCATCATAGGAAGACGGTTTTCCGAATCGAAAGGTGACTTCCGGCGGATAATTTACCGCAACGTAAAATACACAGTTTCTTAATCTAAAATCGCTCGCGGCTCTGTTGCACAGAAATAAAGGAATGTGAAATAATATACAAGAGGCGGAAGATGAAAAACTACAAGGATATTTCGACAAATGGGTCCAGGTATCGCAGGCATGTAATGTCTTATTTAAATTCTTAATAATTAAATCTTATTGTTGACTATTATTTGAATCCGAAGGAAAATGTCTTTGCTATTGTTTAATCGTTTCTTGTATTTTAAATAAATGAAAGTTATAAAGAGAACCACAGAAAAATGAAGAAAATACATTACAAAAAAGTACAATTGATAACAAAAACAAGAACAAGACACCAGAGTTTAGAGATATTTTAAGTACACTTATAATTCAACTTCACTGTATTAAATGAATTTTTAAAAATCGTCTGTAAATTCGTACCAATAAAAATTATGATGGTGTCTCTTCCAACAGGATAAAGTTAATCTTGAAATCTTTAAGTTTGCATGCATATTATTATTTTGTTCGCAAATTTTCGACGTGTTACATACTTTTGTATTACAATTAAATCAGAAACAGGAGAAGATATAATAGCGACCGATTACCTCATTTTTCATTCAACAGAAGAAGAAAAAAAAGTAATAATTTAAAATGATTTTGATTACTATAAAGTACAAGTATGAAATATTTCCTTATAGTAATCAAATCATTTTATATTATTACCCTTTTTCCTTCTTTTTCTTCTTATGTTGAATGAAATTCGTACCTATCCTTACAGGTAAGGTAATGAGGTAATCGGTTGCAATTATATCTCTTATATTAACTAATGAAGATATTTTTGAATCGTTAATATCCACTCATAAGATAACTTGTACTTTTATGTTTCTGCTTAACTAAGTGTTCATCAATTTACTTCTTGCATGTTACCGTAAATTTTGGTTCAGAAAATTAAGCAGAACTTTGGAACGTCGCAATCACGAACTCGTTACGGCCAACTTTGGCGACTGTTATCTGCATAAAATTACCACAAATTATAAATGTGATGAGTCATCGTAAAATAGTTCTGCTGGGTCAGCGGACCTACATTACATACAAACTATTCTAATTAGAACATCAAGTTCTTAGTTTGATCATTACGTATATATCCTCTCGTAATTTTTAGATAAAACGAGAAATGCATTTCCTAACGTGCCAGTTTTAATTCCTTTTGTGTTTTCGTAATTTATTCGTTGATTAATTTTAATAGATAATTTATAATATAGTAATTATTCCGTTTGTATATTTTGTTACTCTTATATTAATTATTATTATTACATTTCATGATATCTTAAAGTTTCAAATTAAATTTAATAATTTCAATATAAAGATAAAGTATTTCGTTGCCTTAGGACCAGTTGCACAATGCTGGTTTAAATTTAAGCTAAACCTTAAATTCATAACAATGACTATTTTAACTTAGGCTCAGGTGTACAATTCCAGCTTAACTTTAAGCTAAAGCTTAAACCCTTAGCAACTATGATTTTATCAATGGTTGCTAAGAGTTTAAGCTTTAGCTTAAAGTTAAGCTGGAATTGTACAACTGGACTTTAGTGGTTCAACTTTTGGCTTAAACTTCAATTAATCTGAAATTGTACAACTGATCATTAATAGCGAATACAATAATTAGGCACAAGTCATCATTTCTTACGGGGGGGGGGGGTTCTTCATTAGTCATTTTATTAATAAATCTTCAAATCTCCGAGCAAGCAAATCTACACAAAATGAATTTAAAAATTAAGAAAACTGTTTCAAAGCCATGCAAAAAATGCGATAAATAAACAGTGTTTACCATGCTTTCCATAATGTCTCGAGTTTAACAATCCCAAAGAGGCAAAAAAACAACTTCATCACATCACACAAGTCGTGTTACTCACCGAATACTTTCCGTCCTGGATCTGGGAGACCAATCCTTGCTTCTACTTCCAGATCTGAGTCTTCGTTGTCCTAACGAACGGGAGGTCCTCCACGTTTCTAAATGGTGCTTGAGGGTGTTCTGCACTTCCGTGTTGAGGAAACAATAGAATAAAGCCACAGTGAAGCCCTAAAAGAGAAAAGATGTTTTTATTGTATGATTTCGTCAATACATAAAACGAGCCAAATTATAGATTTAAGGTTGCATTAATAATTATAGTATTATCTACAATTTAAATTGTTATATAACATGTATACAAAACGTTTCCCATCTTGTTGCTCTCATTTTTCGCATGTTCACATATGTTCCTTACTTGATCCGTATCCTAAACAGACAAGCACGCAAACATAACTTGTTTGATTGATTGATTTGGTTTTACTATGGTTTTCACAAAATTTTCCAGAAACTGTAATTTTGTACCACAAATTTGTTAATTAACTTCAGTACTCTATAGAACTATTCAGAAAAACTGGCAATGTGGCTAGAAAACAGGTATCACGTAGGCCTAAAGTAAGAACTGATGAGGTAGTTAAAAGACAAATTATGTCTGATGCTCCTCGCACTACCATCCGTCACTTGTCATAAGTTGATCTTTCTGACGGGATCTGCAGAACTAATCTAAGAAAGGATTTACAAATGTTCCCTTATCGTTTGACTGCCGTGCATGAATTGCTTCCAGTAGATTTTGAACCAAGGCGAAAATACTGTCATTGGTTTTTAAACAATATTGACAATGACGATTTGTTGGACAGAATTTTCTTTTCCGATGAGGCCTGGTTCCACTGAACAGAATATATTAATTCCCAAAATATGAGGATCTGGTGTACAGAAAACCCTCATATTTTCATTGAAGCCCCACTCCGTCCACAAAAAATTGGTGTTTGGATAGGTTTAAGACGGAGAAGATTGATAGGTCCAATATTGTTTAATGGCACGTTAACAACACTTAGATATCGGGAAGAAATTTTGCATCCATTTTTTAATCAACTGCATGATGACGAGTTGCAATTTGGATATTTCCAGCAGAATGGTGCAAGAGCCCATGCTGCTGGAGATACTCTAAATTTCCTTCGAGAGTTTTTTGGAGATCGGATAATTAGCAGAAATATGGCAAACATATGACCTCCGCGATTTTGCAATCTAACTCCTTAGGACTTATTTGTTTGGCCCTACTTGAAAAATTCCATTTTTAAAACGCCCGTTAATGATTTACAGGAACTTACCCAAAGAATTATCGAAAAGTGTGATGAAATAAACAATTCTCCCCACATTTTGCAAAATGTTATTAATGGATGTCGCAGAAGAGTTAGAAAATGCTTCGAAGAAGACGGAGGCCATTTTTAATATCTGTTGTGTCATGTTCAACGTTATTTTCAATGTTTTATTTTGTTTGGTTTCAATACGCAATATCGTAATTATTGGTTATGATTTTCTGTTGACGTATCAAGTCAAGTAAAGAACATACGCAAACATGCGAAAAAATGAGAACAACACACTACATGGGAAAACTTTTTGTACACATATTACTATACAGGGTGGAACAATAATATCAAATAATGGCTGTAACTTTTCTACTTAAAAAGTTAAGAAAAAATATTTAATATAAAAGTTGTTTGATGTATTCCTACGTATGCTTTGACGTATATGGTTTCTTTGTGTTGTCCTTTGTTTTGTTGTTATGTTAATTCATATCCCTGTTAATGTGAAATTTAAAAAAGAAACGCATTCATTTAGTACAATGCAACCGAATATGAATTTAGTCCAATTTGGCGTTTCTTACAAAGAAGGGTTCTAAAGTCTCCCTTCCCAATTTTGCTTAAACTTGGTACGTTCGTCGACCTTATGCCACAGTATTTAAAATAATTTCCTGTACTTCATTATCGGGGAATAAGCCTGCATGCTTCATGTGTGACCTTCATATGTTTTTGGTACTTTATAATTAAGGAACAACTTCCCATGGTATTTAGAGATCAATAGCATTTTCGATTCGATGCTCCATACCACTCTCAGATTATTTCCATCTTGTTTTAACCTCATTTAAAAATAAAAGATCTCGGAGAGTGCTTAAAGAGCAGCGAATCTAAAACCCATAACATTTGTAATATGAATTTTTTAAAATAAATGTGGCGTGCATTTAATCAAGTAAACAACAATATAATAGAGGCGCATATTTTTCCAATTATATTCTCGTGTGACACTTTAACGAAATTATTTAATACTAAATGAACGAGTGACAGGACCATACATACATCGGTGAATACACGAGCGTTTTTTCAATAAATAAAATTGTTGTCAGTTCACAGGACGTTGATGTTAAAAATATCAGAAGGTTTATGCAAAAATAGTACTGCCGGTATCGCTTCCGGTGTTAATAATTAATGTAATCCAATATTAATGTTAATTTGTTTCGTTCGACCGTTATGCGGAAACAAGCTGGACGTGCAAAATTAATATTGGATGGAGACAGAATTTGCCGCCTGCATTTTGTTCATCAAAATTAAAATTCATCTATGATGGAAATAATACATATACAGCATGAGCATTGAGGACTGTTTAAATTTTCTGCCTTTTTTTAGTATTGGTGAAATCCATAGGCACGCAGGGATTGCAAATGTGGATACCATTATTAATGTATTAATGATTCAATTACGTATCAATAATTATGTGAATAGGGAAAGGTAATTAATGATATTTCAATCGTGTAAGCATTAATATTTTAAAAATTTTGTTCCAAGTCTGTTTTGATTGCAACAGATTCCTCGAGTACCCTGTGTACAACTATTTTAGCCCTACTTGGGGCTTCGTCAGCAGAAGCGTAACTCGAAAATTCCACTGCAAGCCAAACCGACCTGTCTTAGGTTATTCGCAATTGCGATGTAATAGTCATGAAAAGTTTATATCTCGATATCTTGCGATCGCTTTTTGACCTAACATTGCATAAGAATTGATCAATTGTGGCCAGTTTGCTACTTAATAAGTCATCCCATCCAAGGTCAAGCATATTGCAATTGCGAATAGTTTAGGACAGGTAGGTTTGGTTTGTAATGGAATTCTCGAGCTATGCTTTTGCTGATGAAACCCCAAGTAGGGCTTAAACAGCTCTGCAGAGTTTGCTCTAGGAATCCATTGTAATCAAAATCGACTTGCGACAACATTTTTAAAACAATCAATATGCTTTTACAGCACGCTTGATCGCCTTGTATGGGATGATTTATGAAGTAGCAAACTGACTGCAATTTGCCTAATGCAATGCTAGATCAAAAAGCGATCGTAGGGTGTCGCGATTTAAACTTTTTATTAATATTTGAATTAAAAATATTTTCGTTATTGTTATTCTTTATAAAGGCCACGCACAAAGAATAAAAATCACAAGGTAGAGACGCGGGAATTCAAAATGTCTTATACATTTTTGGTCCATTGTTAAGTTTATTTAAGAATTTAAATGGTTTTAAGGAAGAACAGGCAAGCGAAGCCTTTAATTGTTAATACCATACATTCAACTTATATAAATTTCGAATGGCACTTTATTTTTTCTCCTGATTTTTATTTCATATATCTTCGAGTAATCAATTAATAAATACAAAATACACTACACAATAAAGCACAATTTATGAGAAGGTATAAATTAGCGGAAAGTATTGAGTAAAATTAAAAAAAAAATAGCAAACAGTAGCAGAAGAAAATATTATAAGATAAAATGAATTCTAGAAATGCTGAGGCATTTTCTATATTTAATACCGATATTTTTTTCTTCAAGATGAGACCTCAAGACAGAACGTTTCTCGTTCTCGAATTTAAGAACCTCAGATGTTCGTAACTTATTATAACATCCATTTCCTATCTTAAAAATAATTGGTTACGAAATGAACCAAGATTCATGAAATTTCTATTACAATGCACATTTTTAACCATTACATTTCTTGTATAAGATTAAGTACGCACAGATAATAAATAAGGAATTCAATTATATTTTCTAAGAACTTTGGAAGATAATCGTGATAAATTCTAACAAAAGTCGCAATCACGTAGCATCGATTCAATTATAAAGTAGATGAGTTTCACGTTTACACGCATTTAACAGCAGAAGCGAAACTTTGTGTCATTTCTGAACACAAAAGCAGGAAGAATCTGTGAAACAGATTCAAGCACATATCAATTAAACTTTTATGTAAGTTATATGTACAAATAAATCTGATTTAGACACATAAAGTTTTAAGAAATGCTTCCCCTTTTTATTTCCTTTTCTGCAGCATTTTTTTTTCTGAAAAACATCTCAGGAGGAAATTAAATAAAATTTAAACAAGCACTTAATTTAGGTACCCCGGGTTTCTGTAAGCATTCTATAATCATAATTCATCATAAACATTCAAGATAAAAATAATCCCGTCTCTCAGTAGATTTCGAAACACCAAAACAGTTGATAAAGGCCGCTTTTGAAATTGCACGCGATAAGTTTTGCGGTGAGTATTCAGAAAGCGTGTTACCATAAGCTGCGTGTTTAAATTAAGCTCGTGTACCGTCTCCGAACCAGACACATTTCAAAATTTATGTGTTCTTCGAGTTTCCAAAGTACTTTATCGCCACAAAAGATTTAAATGCAATCATTCCGAGGTGTACGGTTTGCCGAAACCAAAGGGTGAAAGGCGAACCACGCGATTTATGACCACATCGTTCTTTTTGAATCTAATCAATAACGTCGAAAAAAAAAACAAATCGGAATCACACAAAATATGTTGTGTCCCAAAACACAGAAGGTCGTAATCAATCTTAGCATCGGAGAAGCAAACGAATATCTAATATTGAACAATAATGATTATTGAATATCTCAATTATAGTTAGGTATACTCGAGGCAATTGTTCGTAGAAACTGCATTTATTAATATAGAGGAATTGGTTACATTACTCAGGTGAATTTTATTGTGGACGTTTGATGAAAGAGTAGGTGTTACAAGTTATCGAACTACTCATTACGCACGTCATATAGTAAAACGCGATTAAAATTTTTAAAGACCGACAATTGAAACTCACATAAATGCCATAGCAGGCTGGCTAAAGATAATAAATAACTTTCAAAAAATCTACCTATACTCTACAAAAAATATCGTCACATGAAGATCTGTTCATGAAGTTCCTGTATTGACGAAATCAAAATATTCATGATGGAAGTTGAAGTGAGGCTGTGTCGGGAGAAGATCAGTGTCGGACAAGACAAAGAATGATCAGTTTAAGGCATAGCGAAAGTTGGACTCAAAACAAAGCGCATACTTTCAAGTGCCCTTAGCGACAATGTCATATTTGCAAAACATTGCATTCGTTAAAATTTAGTGATCGTCAATCAATCTCTAATTACTGTCCTGAACTTTCGATCATCGTTGAACGTCTGTAGACGACTGGTGAAGAGGTCGCAGACACGTTGCTTGTGTCAAAGCTCGTAACATTTCATGAGCAGTATTTTCTGCAGGTAGCGCAAGGAGCAACCTTCAAATTCAATGAGCTAAGTGAATAATTACTTTTGTTGGAGGCATCACGTAGTGATTCGGCCCATATCGATCTCAAGCAGGGTGATGTGGTGTACATGAAAGTCAAAGAAAGAAATCATATAAGGAACATCGACGTTGCTTCAGTTGCAACGAGCTTGGTCATTTCAATCGTGATTGTCCGAAAAAGTGCAATCGTCGTGAAAAGCCAAAACCGAGATTTGAAGCAAATACAACAAAAGGTGGTTTGTTAATATTTGCGAGCAGAGAATGTTTAACAGTCAAGGATGTTTGGATCGGTGATAGTGGAGCTAGGCATCATATGACTTTTGACCGTTTTTTGTTTACTTCAGTGGATGGTATTGAAGATAGTTCGTGTCCGATTACTATCGGCAACAATGTATCATTTATGCTCGAGGACGTGGTACTGTGAAAATTCGTTCGAAATCCGGATGTTCTCTTCGTTCTGAAATTGGGTCGAAATTTGTTATCTTTCGGATCGGCAACAACTAAGAATTTGACAGGACTTGCTGGTCATGCCCCAATAGCGATAGCGAAAGGTCAGCGACAATCGAATAATCTGTATTAAATGGACTTTGTAAAGAATGAAGCCAACCTTAATGTAAGTTTGAATAATCCTGTGCGCTTGTTATCGCTGCAAGTTTTGCACAAACGCCATGGAAAGGCGGTCACAGGAATAAACATTGCAACGTGTTCGAGTAGTAAAAATCTGAAGTTTGTGTTCGTGCGAAAATGTCACAGCTCTCATTTAATGAAAACGAAAAGCGTGCAACGGTACCTGGAAGTCTTACCACTTATGTAATTTGTGGTCTAGTGCGAGTGGAATCATTCGGTGGTGTAAGAGTCATGCCTGTTTTCGTTGATGATTACTCTGGAATTCTGCATATTAAACCACTAAAGCAAAAGTTAAAAATCCTGAAGCTGTTTAGGCCATCATTGTGGAATATAAAGCAGCAGGACAAGGAATTCATTACATGCGTTCAGACAATGCAAAATAATTAAAATATGCAGTAATGATCGAACTTATGCGTAAACATATGATCAAACATGACAATATGAGTCATATACAACACAACAAATGGGCCTTATCGAGCGTCAGAATCGAACAATCGTGGAAATGGCAATGGCGATGCTAGAGGGAGCTGATTTGCCTCAAGGATTTTGGGACCAAGTTTGTTCAACGGCAACAGTGATTCGCAACGTAACTCCCTTAAATTGACTCGGTGGCCGTACTCCATATGAAGCAGTAAAGCGTTTGTTTTAATCGATAGTTCAAAGTGACATAAATTCAAACCAAAATCTGAGGAGTATGTTATGTTATGAGTCATAAGTTATGAGAGCGCTGGTTACCGATTGTGATAAGCGCAAACTAAGCGTTTCATAATAAGTCGAAATGTCGAAATACATGAATCAATGAAAATGGTAAAAATTGTCACGCCAAATGGGAAGTTGACAAACAGCTGGTTGGAGTTGAAGAACCTAAAGAAATAGGCAACGACGAGAGAACTGATACAGCGGAAATCAAAATCAATGTTCAAGATAATGTAGAAAATAAAAAATAATGAAATAAAAACAACTGATTGCATTACACAACGTACGTGTTCAAGTTAATTGTTATTGGTAGTGCATTTAGTGTCAATGTTGATCTACCAACAACAGTTAAGGAAACCAGAGCATCAAGCGATGCTAATCAGTGGGAGTCTGCAATGGAAGATGAGATGAGGTCACTTGCTCATAATAATTCATGGTCGTTGGTAGGTCGTCCGAAGAATCGTAATACTCTTCGCAACAGATGGGTGTTTCGTATGTAGACAAAAAAATGATGGTATAATTGATCGATACAAAGCACAACTAGCTGTTAGGGGATGTTCTCAGAAGCCCGGATTAGATTATTTGGAAACGTTCTCACCGGTTGCAAGATTTGATTTAGTGCTCATGTTATTAGCAGTGGCAGCCGTGAAGAATCATGAAAATTTTCAGTTTGATGTTGAAACAGCCTTCATTTACAGTGATCTCAATGAAATAATCTTCATGGAACAACAGGAATGTTTTGAAGATGGCACAGGTAGCGTCTGTCATTTGAACAAAAGTCTCTACGGTCAAGCTCCTCGGCAGTGGAATTCAAAATTCCATACATTTATGCAAAAATTTTACATGACACCAACCTTAGCTGATCTGTGTGTTTATACATCGAAAGAAGGAGAATTGATGGTAGCATTGTATGTTGACGATGGTCTGGCTGTTGGTCAATCAAAAGAAGACTTTCAAAAATTGATTGGCGCCTTGGGCAAGGAATTTGAGATTAGAAGTGACGAAGTGATGTGTTATCTTGGGGTGGAAATTAATCGAATTCGTAAAAGTAAAACAATTCGACTCGTGCACAGTGCGTACATTAAGGTCGTTCTCGAAAAGTTCCATATGTCTGATGCACACTTGGTCGCAACACTGGCGATGCTTGGGATATTATTAGTTGCGGAAGTAAAAAGAATTAAAGTTCCTTCATCGGGTCTTTAATGTATTTAGCAGTACCTACCCTTCCTGATCTAGCATATTCAACTGTACAGCTTTCGAAATATTTAGATGAACCAAGCGAACAACACTGGTAAGCTAGCAATTGAGTCTTGCGTTACCTACTTGGTGTTACAAAAATTTAAATAAGTTGACGGCGTATTCCGATGTAAAATTATGCATCATGTCAAGGTACTCAATAAAGCATCGGCGTCGGTATCACTCTTAAGAGAGGATCTATATCGTGGTTATCCCGTAAACAAGGGGTGACTGCTGACAACCACATATGCTGAGTATGCAGCAGTTCACGATGCAACTGTGAAGTTATTTGGTTGCGTCGCATGTTGGAGATTATCAACTGTGGTCAAAAGGAACCGACACCATTGTACTGCGATAACACGGCGACAAAGAAACTCATCAAATCCTGTGTTTCATCGCCGAATCAAACATATAGAGACCTAATATCATTACGTATGGGAGCATGTCTGGAATGATGACGTCATAATTGTTCATGTTGCAAGTTCAAAACAACTGGCGGACACCAAAGTCCTTCCAAAGGAGAAATTTGAAATTAATTGGATGGATTAATGGATTGTGACAAATGTTCAGTTTTCGAATTTGTGGAGGCAAGTAACATCGATTGAGTATTTAAAAACTATTTTTAGAGCGTCCAGTTGTTCCTATCTCGCTGGCTATCTGGAGAGATCTATTATCTGTGATCATACCTAACAGAAAGAAAAAAGCTACATAATTATCGATTTAATAGAGGTCACATTCGAAAAGAATCATAGCAAAAAGAAGCACGCCGATATTCATCATCCTTTAATTTATGATTTTATTACTTTATTACATTCAAACTACACGAACAAAATTCCTAAAGATCGTGCAGATTAACATGTATGCATTCAAAGTAATAAATAAATGCTCAAATTAACAATTTAAATTACATAATGTGTTTAAAAGTGTGGACTATCATGATTTAATGATTGTCGATTATCTATTGAAACAGATGGTCAGAGATTAGAATACTTTATTCTATTGATGAAAATTGCTACTTTTATGATTACATCCTGTACAATAATCATTATAAGCGAAAATTTTTGTACCATTTTCCTTTATAATTAACAATTAAGGAGCTAATGCGACGGTGCACCTTGTATGTTAATATAGTGTTACGCTCTAATCCAATTCTTCTCGGAGTTTGAAAATGAAGTGTTACGTCCAGAGTGTACACAGCTGTATCCAGTTTTACGGCACTGTAATATTTACATTAACGTGGTAGGAGTAAATTGGCACAATGTTTTGAGAGGATACAAAAACATGCTGCGTTTGATTTACTAACCAAACGGTAACAAGAGCGATAGCATGACAATGAATGTGTGTTTTCGGGGTTTTCATATTTTTCGTTTTTTTTTTTTAATATAATTAAAACAGGCAAAATTGAAAACTTCATATCTAATTCATATCTAATGGTATGTTGTTCATATAAAAAATTATCATAATTATCATGGCAGGGCCATTGATGTTTGAGATACTTGACTGCGAAAGGGGATGGAATAAAAAAGGGATTATTTTTCAATGTAATCTCCTGCGACTTCAACGCACTTTCTGCATTTCGACATTAAATGAAATAAACCGACACATTACCAGAAGACGGCAGAACTTTAAATTCTTTGATATTGAAGAATTGGGGTGCTTCTATTGTATTGATTGTTGTTTACTCTCTGAGTAAAAGTGATGAATTCACGTTCCGTCCTCTGTCACAATTTTGTCAATAAAGCTCTCTTCTTGTCCGTCACGGCCAAAAATTGATCAGGGCTTTCAACTCTTGTTTATCCAAGGAACTGAGTATTTGGGGCATTTACCTTGTGCTCACTTTTGACATCCCGAGATGTTTATCAGTTATAAGGTAATTTCTTTCCCCACTGGTGTTTAAAATTTCAGCTATCTGTCCTAATTCGTCGATCTTCAAGAATTAATGTCTCGATTTTAAGACTCACTCCTCATTTAAATTGTTTAGACCAAATTTTATAGTTCTATTAGATGAAGGGCCACGGGGAAGAACGATCAATATACGTTTTTGCAGAGTTTTCAGAAAAGCAAATTTAAAGAGCTAGAAAAAACATATCTTGTCAAATCAATATCGTGCTTCAAGTATAATATTAAAAGAAATTAATAAATGAAGTTATTCTTCTTATTCTTATTAAAAGAAATCAAATTTACATTGTTAGAATAATGAAACTTTGGAAAAATTAAGAAAAAGCATTGACTCTGATCACTTTTCCCAGTTATTTGTCCAGACCCTCGTCTATTGGTGGATCGTCCACGTATTCCAAATCGTCTCTTCCATCCTGTCCATCAAAGGTGAGGGAGTCATAGAATAGACGAGCATCTTCGCTGACTAAGAAGCATTTTAGGTGCTGCAGATCGTCATATTTAGCTTTGTTTATTGGCAGGGGACCATTGTAAGATTGGCAAAGAATTATGTCTCTATTCTTGTTTTTCTTTTTTGACATCTGTTTTTTTGTGAGTGTAATCGTGGAAGATACATACTGACCGCAGTATGTTGCCCTATGAAATATTAAGCGAGCCTGGTTCCATCAATGTACAACACACGGATCGGTATTGTAGCGAATGGGCATTTTGAAGGATACGGAACGGAAAGAAAATTCGTCCATTCCTTGAATTCAATCACCTCTGCACAGTCAAACACTGTAAAAGGCGGAACATTTTTGCTCTACTGAAAAACAATCCTTAAATCTTCTGGTGTTTCTGTGATTTTGTTCATGTCGCAATCACACTCCAGATATGAATGCCCTCGTATCAGGAATATAATTTTCACACAGTCAAAACGTTTTTTGTCTGTAACTGTATAATGCAAAAATAGAATCGTTGTATAATTTTTGTTTTGGCCTGCGCAAGAATCACAGAAAATTACCAATTTTCTAACTTCCGGTTTTAGAATGTTGAAAAAATAGTGACTAAGCATCGAACATACCTCACCTACGCCTTTTCGAGCGACGGATTCATCGTATGTGTAGAATGTATCGGATCCATTTGACAGTATATATACATTAAAAGAGATAAAGTTCTACTGCCGACGATAATAGACGTCATTTGAGGTGATATTGGGTGTAGTTAGATTACGTTGATAATCCATTACTACAGCCTCAAGGTCGTTTGACTTCTTTGTTCTCTCCTTGTACTTTCTTTTCAATTCGTAGAACTTCTTACCTTTGGTCATTCTTCATTGTTTTTTTCCTTAAAGTTGAGATGAAACCCTCTTTTGTTTCATTATCACTTGAAACAGCGATCTTGTGCTTAAGTTTTTTTTTTCTCAGCTTTATAAACGTCACAAATGCTACAGGTATCTTTGCGTGGATATCCAAACGAAATGTTAAAATTCTGATCAAAAATATCACGAAAAGTTATGTAACCAACTGAATGTTCAGGGTTTTGTTTATTACACATTCTCAGCAGAATCTTTTTGTTCAGTTCCTCTGGTAAGTATATTTTTTCAGTGTCCTTTGGTGAATAGTGGGATTTCCATCCATTTAAGGACTCGATAAAATCCAAAACTTTTTCTTGGTCTCATCAATTTCTGAGGCCTATTAATGTGTTTCTCTCTGTCATCAGTGCCAACAACACCCTTTTCAATCAATTTCTTTTTTAAAGTTTGAACACGAAGATTAGTAATCCCATGGAGAGCTAAAAATGCTTTGTGGCAGACAACCACATCTTGAAGATTCCCCTCAACATAACTATGAACACAGTAACTGTAAGAAGAAGAAGAAAATCAGCATCAGATTGTTCCTGCCTGCTTCGACGTTGCTGAACAGGTAAAATCGTAATCAGTCCTCCAAGATATTCTGATGATTGCACTCTCCCAAATTATTGAATTCTTTCAAGATTCTCTTCCTTTCTTCAAGCGAAATAGTTTAGAAACATTTCAACCGCTTGCAATGACAATCGTTTCCAGCATCATTAGTAGTTGCTCGCATTCTCTTCATCACCTTACTTAATTGACCCATTCTTATTCGTTTTTTTACTTCATTCCATCTAACACAACTATTGCCTGCACTACTGTCACTGAAATCACTATTCATTATTAAGCAATTGGCACAAACACAAGAAAATATTGAAAACGTAGGCAAACACAACGGTAAACAAACGAGAGTTGAATTCGGCCGGAAAGGTTTGATGAGGTTACGTTACACGTTCACTTGGATCGTTTTTCCCTGCTTCCGCTCGGACCTTGATCGTTCTTTGCCATCATAGGTATTCTTTAGCCTTTATTTTAGCCGTAACGGAGATGTTTCTTCCCGGTTTCAATTCAAGCTTCGATTCGTTTAGGAACAAGCACAAGATGGCATCATAATCTTATTTTCATGAAAAAAGTGATATTGATCGTTCTTCCCCGTGGCCCTTCAGATGGAGAAAGCTTCACTGTAAATCGCACACATCCTATCATGTATTTGCTTTGAACTTCTTTTGTGGGAAATTTTATTACTGCTCGACGTTTGATTTTGTTCATGATTGTAATTCACCACGCACCAGAAGGTAAAACAGTAATAAAGCTATGCGAACGAAACTTGGCACAAAATCTTTTCACAGTTCAAACTATAAACAAAACTAATTAAAATTGTGTAACTGGCAATATAGAAAGTGTTAGGAAAGAGTTTATACATATACAATAAGGCTGAAATACATGTATAAACTCTTTCCTAACACTTTCTATATTGTCAGTTACACAATTTTAATTAATTTTCATAATTTTCATCTGGCAAGAAAACTTGATTTTATAAACAAAACAAATGTTTTAGATTTAATAGCCTCCTTCATAGCCGGGTAGTTTAGATATCAAATGGCCTTCGTATGTGAATCCATTTAACTAAACCACGATAATTTAAACCGCCATAATGCCTTCAACTTGGTTGAAACTGTAGCCAGTATATTAGAAAATCTACAATAGTTCTTGGTACAAATGAAAATCCTTTTTAAGATAATCCACAAGAGTGATTTCAAACAGAAATAAACATGTAGCTGTTGAAGTAGAAACAGAAAACTATTTTTCAAGATAAATGTCAATAACTCAATACAGGAAAGTATTGAAAAAAGTTTCCTTGGTATTTGTAAAAATAAAACTCGTCTGTGACCAGTAAACTTTTTAAATAAAATTTTCCCTGTTTCATAAAAGTCGAACAAACTGAAATTCGCTTCAATTTGGCCGGAACTATTACACAACTAATTTGTTGCAACCAATTCGCAAGGGAAGACAATCTGTGTGATGCAATTTATCGCTCGAAAAATCCCCCAGAGACGCTTAACTGGGAAATTTAACGATTGAGTCCCCGGGTTCGCTAAAAAAGCCCCAACAAAACCGACACCACTATTTTTAAGTTTGCGTCGCGGTTTTGCGGTCGTTTTTTTCTTGCTTCGCGTCCTCCTTTTTCATCTTCTTGCCTCTATCCAAATAAGTAACTCGAAGGCGAGAGATCGAAGAATTTATTTCCCAAAGTGAAATGCATTAAATTCTATTTTAGTGTCTTCGGCGGCAATCCGTGATTTTACTTTCGGTGATAAATTCGCATTTTATTTAGCGTAAAATGAATGGGCGTAATCCTAATAAAACATGCGATGCGTATAAGCTGCTAAATCGCAGTGAATGCAGGAAGATTAATCTAAAGCGTACTATTTTGGGATTTGTTTTTAAACCATAGTTACAATAATCACAGAGGATTGCAGGAAAATAAGCAACAACAAAAAATGAGACACACAAACAATATAATGAAATTTAGAAATTTCACAGACGAAAGAGATGGAATATTTCGACGCTTAATAGGATCTACGAACCAACTCTGTATAAATATCTTCAGAATTAAAGTGGATCCTTGTCCCTGAAAATTGTATAATAAATTTTTTTAACGGACATTTAAAATTGGCACTATAGTTCTACGTTTCACTATCGATTGATAGCGTCGTTAAAAATGAAAATAAATAAATAAAGTTGCCAAGTGAACAAGGCTCTCAAGTAAATAAAGTCGTCAAGGGAAACTAAAACCGTAAAACGATCATATTTTTTGGTTTTTTTTTGTAAAATTAATATTAAAATTGACAGATTTATATCTCGTTTAGCGAATTTAGAAAACTACAAAATATGTCATTTAAATTAGCAAATTACGTACGTTTATTAACAGAGTTCCATAACATGTTAATTTTACACATTTCTTATAAAATGTCTGTTGAAATGATTAGACTCACAATATAAAATATTAGCATTTTCAAAATAAAAATTATGGTAATTTTCTAACGAATGTTCTACAAGCATTGAATGATTTTTATTATTTTTTTGTATATATCTATGTTGGTGTAAACGTTTTCTTTTTAATTTTGGCTTTGTTCTTCTATATAAAATTAATTACTATTTAAACATTTAATTTCATAAACCACGTTAGATTGTTTTTAATTTTGGTGTTTTGGTTTTTAAATTTGAGAATAAATTATTTAAATTATTTACAGATTTGTTAGCTAACATTAAGTTATGTTTTTTGAAATTGTGTTTGAATATGTTACATAGGGTTCAATATAAGGTAATGATATGTATTTTTGTTGAATGTTTATATTATTGGAAATATTTGAATTTTGTAGATATTTAACACGATTTTTAATTACAGATTGAATGAGATTTATTGGTTAAGAATTTTGAACAAGAGTTTTCTTTATTAAATTTAAATAGTCATAAGCGAAAGGTTTATGAAATGAAGGAAGTTTTTCGAGAAAAAGCGCAACGATGAGATATATGTATTATTCAGGCCTGACCTAGTTAGCTCTCATTATACAAGAGAAGTTCAATTATCACTTTTATCAAGATTCTTCTATTTTTACCAAGAATGAAATAGTTAATGAAGCATTTAATAAAAGATCCTGGGATAGCATATTCAAGTTCAACAAATATGTATAATGCATGGAACTAAGTTTAATTTGCATTGCGATGACAGTAATATCTGCTCTCAAAATAAGAAACTAATATCTGCTATCAAAATATGGGAAGCCATTTAGGGAAAAATTGTACCAATTACAATATGTTTGGAGTACCCTGTGTTATTGTTACTAACTAATATTCCGCACCTAGATGCAATTTCTTGAAATACGATTTATTATTTAGAAGAAATTTACAATGTTCTGGAGTACGAGCTCATTCTCCAAAGTTTCTTACAATGCGGGTTATTACACTATCACATATTATGTATGAAACAAAGCTTTTATACATATTAATACATAAGTTCTTAGTTGTTGCAATGGTAAGAAAAATACGAATTTATTTTATAAACGTTTTGCTCTAATTTCGAAAACAAATAAAACGTTTTTAATTTGAAGTATGTACAACAACGTGTAAGCAAACAATTTACATGTAATTTGCGTCGACAATGAACTTACGGTCTGACGCGTTAGTCCTAATCGCTGTCATGGAAATAACCGCAATGAATGAGTAACAGCCCTCGTTAAGTTACTTACTTAATGGTAGAGCACCCTCCATGCGCAGGAAAATTAATTGATACCCCGTAATAACAAAGCTTTTTATTTCCAAGGTGCGTCCGATAGTCTGGCCAATATTTGGACAAAAAATTGCACTTCATCCCTCGACTCAAAGCTGTTATTTACGGCCGCAATTACTTCCCCTGGACCTTGATTGGATTTACCTCGCCAAGAGAACGAAATTTGAAATGTTTTCGTAATAAGACGTACGCTTTGTGATAATAACAGAGCTGTCGGTTTTTCTTGCGAGGCTAATTAAAGGGCGTTTTATTTCAGTCACGCTGTTTTTCCTTTCTTCCGGGGAAAGTGATTCAAGGAAGCGAACTCCGGATGGAAATAATTAGGAAGTTTATGTTTCGTGTAATTCATTGCGGAAACTTAAATGCCTAACAGTTAAGATTAACAGAAAACTAACATACTATCATGATTTTATTGTGATTTACAAGAGTACCAAATTAGAAAAGAAAAAAGGGAATTTCAAGAGTACTAAATTGAAAACAGAAATGAAATGAAAAATGTTTTGCCAAAGTAATTAAGCAGTAGTTATATTTTTGTTTTTAACGCTAACGTTCGCAGAATTGTAATATTCTTGATACAGAAGCTGTAGATGCTTTTAGAGCTTGTATACATATGTATACGATGCTTTATAGCCTCATTCTAGGCAATTACTAATAATATTTAATGATAGTGCGTCTTCAGTTCATGAATTTTTCATCAACTTATTTCATCACACTTTCTTTAGTGCTGCTCGACGTGTTGGTCTATTGCGAGCAAAAAATGGAAACACCAAAATTAATCTAGTGACCAATTTTTATGAATTTTACACATTGTGAAT
This sequence comes from Serrognathus titanus, assembly GCA_039766575.1. Classification (NCBI taxonomy): domain Eukaryota; kingdom Metazoa; phylum Arthropoda; class Insecta; order Coleoptera; family Lucanidae; genus Serrognathus; species Serrognathus titanus. The sequence continues at coordinate 25,223,272 of CM077913.1, forward strand.
ACGGTTTTAATGTCTAGATGATGTTTCATTGCGAATACACAGAGATCATCATGTTTATTAATTAACAAATTTTCAATCTCGAAATAAATTCTAGTCAATGTGAAATTTACTCGTATTTGTTTGACTCGACATATAATACACTCACCGGCACAAGAAGAGACTCACTTTGAGGTTTGCGTAATTCATTGCGACAATAAATTTTTTTATATAATTTTCGACTGATAATTGTTATTTATACTTTTCTTGGTTGATCTACATCAAATAAGGCCAAAAAATAAAACAAACAAGATTTTAATAAAAGTAATAAAAACTGCAAAATTGATGAAATTGTAACTTAAAGAAAAATGCAAAATTTCAATCTTCCTAATTAATTAATATCGAGTATTGCCCCTGCGAGCCTGTATTACAGCCTGCATACGTGGTGGCATCGGCTCCACCAAGTGCCTAATCGCTAAATTGTAAAGTTGATCCCATTCTTGCTGAAGCGCCATTGATAATTCTTCTACGGTAGCTGGGGCGAGGACGCGAGCTCTGATATTCCTTCCTATCATGTCCCAGACATGTTCGATGGAATTCATGTCTGAATTTCTCCGGGCCACTACATTCGATTAACACCAACAGCGTCAAGAAATTCATTAACAACTCTGGGGACATGTGGCTGTGGGTTATCGTGCATGAACATGAAATTGTCGCCAATAAAAGGGGCAAAGGGTATCACATGGTCTTGAAGAAATTTTCAATGTACCTCTGAGCATTAAAAACTCCCTTATTACAACAACAATGTCTGTACGTGCAGAAATACCGCCCACACCATAATCAAACTTCCGTTGAAAGATAGTTTGGAAACAAGATTACATTGAGAATACCGTTCGCCGGTCCTTCTCCACACTCTTTCACACCATCTGACGCTCGTAGGCAGAAGCGGGACTCATTAGTGAAGAGTACTTGACTCCACTGTCCCACATTCCAATGAACATGTGAATATGTTCACGACAAATGCAAGTCTTCTTACTCTATGCTGTGTGTTAGGCTCTGAGCCAGGTGCCCATTAAATGAGCTTCATTAAATCGTCTTCTGATCGTTCTGTCACTTACATGCACATCTCGAACCTCTGCAAGGCGATTTCTGACTTGAACAGCAGTGAAATTCCTGTTGCGAAAAATCTTTAAGGTAAGAAAATGGTCATCTTGCATATCTTTGACGACCTGTTCCAGGGCGTCGATTGTAAGATTCGGTTTCCAAGAATCGCCTCCACGTTCTGGAGACACATGATTGAGAAATTCCAAGAACTTGTGCAACGTAACGTTGAGACTGACCATCCTGAATCAAAACAATTACTCTTGCTGCATCCACTGCATTAATAGCCATGAAAACAACTTATTAATGACAAAATGTAAACAAATTATTAAATTAAGTCTTTAGGAAGCGTTTGGAAAACAAAAAATCAACTGCAACACAATATTGACAATGGCGTAGATACTTCCAATAATTTATTTAAACAAAAGAATTTAGTTACCGATGAGCAGAAAAAAAAAGTGTCCTCAGATAATTTATTTTAAAAAATAATAGTGTGTCGGTTTTTGTGCCAGCGAGTGTATATATAATAATATGTTTTTTATTCATCACCTCTGCTTTGTACACAGAAACATACATAAGAAAGTAGTAACAAAAGTATAGTAAATAAAATTTAAATAAAATTATCATAGCATTTAAATATTGTCTATATATGTAGAAAAGTATGGTTGTTCCAGTAAGGGTGTCTTTACAGCCCGTTTAAATGTACTAAAGTCAGCGGTGCATTTAACTTTTGAAGGAAGTTTATTGAAGAATATTGTACCAGCTTGCAGGGGACCGGCACAACATATTGACAGTTGATTATATGGTATGCGTAAATCATTGCTTATTCGAGTTTCATAGTTATGTATAGAGCAGTTGGTTGGGTATTTTGTAATATTTTGTCTTATACTAAAACTTTTTGGGATAAAATTGATAAAATTTGTTTTGAATGGATTCAAAACTAAGTGTTCTCACAGCAGTAATTGTGCATTTCATTAATAATTAGCGTTTCCAAATCCTTAGCTGAGGTCAACATTGTTGAATCATCAGCGTATACGTAGGGTGCTGGGAAAGTTTCTGGAATCTAGTACTCTAGTGGTGTTAGCGTTTTTCAACTGCCATATTTGAAAAATTTGAACTTTTTCACTTATAATGCTTTTGACAGTTCATACCTAAGTGAACTAAGTCTGTTTACATAGCGTTTTAAGAAGAGAAATTTTGTGTAAAAATCGAAATCTCGCGTGAAAATTTTCGTGCCATGATTTTTTACGGTTTCAAATGTGGTCTAACGCCGAAAGAATGCATCCATATGGCTTTTGGAGATGAAGCACCATCAAAGAGCAGTGTTTACAATTGGTTTGCCGAATTCCAGCACGGACGTACCACTCTCATTGACGAATTTCGTGAAGGTCGTCCATCAACATCTGTTGTTGCCACTAATGTTGATGCTGTGCGTGAAATGATTGAGCGAGATCGGCATGTGACATACCGTGAGATTCAAGCATTCTTGGGCATTGACATGAAAGCAATTAACGTGATTTTGCACAATCATTTGAACGTACGAAAGCTTTGCAGTCGTTGGATTCCACACAATTTGACACAAGCGCAGAAACAGGGTCATGTCAAATGGTGCGAAGAAATGCTCAAAAAATTTAACCGAGGTCGTTCAAATTTGGTTTATAACATCGTTACTGGTGACGAAACATGGATCTATTCGTACGAGCCCGAAAGTAAAGAACAATCTAACGTTTGGGTATTTCAACGTGAGCCAAAACCAACAAAAGTTGTTCGTTCACGTAGTGCTGCGAAGCAAATGGTCACTTGTTTCTTCGGTTTAACTGGACATGTAGCAACTGTGGCTTTAGAGGATCGAAGAACCGTAAACGCTAATTGGTATACTACAATTTGTTTGCCGGAAGTCATCGATCAAATAAAAAGAAACAATCGAAATCGACGAATTATTCTTCATCATGACAACGCCACCTCTCACTCAGCATGTCAAACCGTTTATTTTTTATCCAGTAAAAATATTGAATTAATGACTTATCCCCCGTATTCACCTGATTTATCACCTAATGACTTTTTTTTGTTCTCAAATATCAAAAGTAAAATGCGCGGTGAGCGATTTTCGTCGGCTGAAGCAGCGGTTGAAACATTCCGGACACTGGTTTCTGAGGTATCAGTTTCAGAGTGGAAAACGTGTTTTATTAATTGGTTTCGAGCGTGTGCAAAAGTGTATTGACATCAAAGGCGATTACTTCGAAAAACAATAGAACCATTTACCAAATTTCATTTGGTTTTTTTCATATCGTTTCCAGAAACTTTTCCAGCAGCCCACGTAAAATGACTTTACTTGGGGTTGAGAGTGTATGAACTGTCACTAATAAAAACGAGAAATAATAAAGGACTTAATAGCGATCCCTGAGGAACGCCCAATGGGTTTTATTTTAGTGATGATTGCACATTGTCGATTTGTACATAGTTGATTCGGTCGTTTAGGTCCTCTGTGACCCAACAAAGTGCAAGTCCGCGAACTCCAATGTTATTTAGTTTAGTTAATAGTAACGAATGATCTACTGTGTCAAATGCTCTTGACATATCGGAGAATTTTGCACGGACTTTATTTTTATTATTAAAAGAGTCCAAAATGAAATCCAGTACATCAGATATTACAGCGTTTGTAAATAGGCCTTTCCGAAAACCATATTGATAAGGAGTAAGAAGGCTGTTTTTTTCAATAGATCACAAAAGGCAGATTCAAATATTTTCGCAATGGAACACTGTAATGCTATAGGTCGATAATTGGCGCAGTTAGATGTTTCGCCTTTATTTTTGTAAATAGGAATTATTTTGGATTTCTTCAACTTGGGAAAATGTCCTTCAAAAGATAAATTAATCAAATATGATAGTGATGTTGATATGAGTTTATTAACTCTACCTGAAACGAAACCGGAAATATTATCAGAGCCGCACGATTTCTGAGAAGAAAATTTATTGATAGTTTTTGAAATTTCAACGGGTATAGTAGGATATAAAAAGATGAGAGATTACTCGAATGAGACTTACTAATTTCGCGATATAATATCTGAGTTGTTGTGGCTGTGGCTAGAAATGCTTCGTTGTATAGTATCATTTATAGCAACCTTATTAACATAAATATAGTTCTTTGAGTATACCAAATGAATTTTTGCCTGATGTATTATTGATTATTTTCCAACAAGTTTTTGACATGTTACTTGACATTGTAATTTGTTTGTTGTGGTATTGCATTTTTGTATTCTCTATTCCCCGTTTGTGCACTTTTCTGACATAGGACAGTCTGTCCTTCAGCGCATTAGTTTTATAGAATTTGCACATTTCACTTAACTCTTTTAGTAAATTTGACTGGTTTCTCAATTCATCATTATGCCACGGTTGACGGTATCCATTTATCTTTTTTAAATTACGGACAGGGAAAGCGGAATTGAAGTACATTAGGAATCGATTATAAAAGCAAGAAAATTTATTTTGAAAACCAACTGCTTTTCATTCATCAGCAGGTTCTGAAATTGTTCGATATTGGCTTCTGAGAATGACTACATAACCGTTGATGAGTAATATTCTCTGTTGAAATTAATACATCTAGTAAAGAAATGAATGGTAATAATAAATAATAATAATAATAATAATAAATGAATAATAGAACGTGACTGAAATTATTCTTTGTCTATAATATGACGTTTATATTACTTTATTGCAAATGTGAACGTGACTGCAACTCTTACGAAGTAACATAGATATAAGATTTGAAATACTTTTTAATTTCTTTACATCTAAGTGGAGTAAACTTTAACCGATTTCCCCAACATATCATGATAAAGCTAAAGGATACAACAAATTGTCTTAAGCAAATTTATGACAAACACTGTAATAGTAGGATGAACGCGCGCGTCGCGTATTTCCAAAACTATTTTATTCTAAAATACTTCCTGCTTTGTGTTGACCATCATGCAAACGGCTAAGTTACATAAATCTCTTTACATATGGTATAGTAGAATTGGAATGGTCAGAAGAGAAGCGATTGATTTTGATGGAGGTGTTGATTTACTTTTAAAAGCACCATTTGAAAAAGGGGAATTGTTTAATTTTATTCTGGTTTTGTGGTTGTCTGATGCGAACACCTAAGACATTTGAATTCTTATAAGATTCATTCGTTGTCATAATTTGGTTTTACTAGCTTTATCTTTGGGCTGCAATCCGAGGAATAACATAAGTAGGGTAGACAACAGGATTTTCAAATTCAGTACTAGTATGAACATTATTGAATTAACAGTGATTCAGAGGTTGTTATGTCGAATTTCGTTTTCTTTGTAACTGTACCGACTATAAGATTGAATAATGTAATGAAATGAAAAGGTAACATCTATTTGACGTATTTCGATTTCGATAGGGGAATTTTTGATAGAATATTCCACACCTAGATGCAATTTCTTGAAATACGATTTATTATTTAGAAGAAATTTACAATGTTCTGGGGTAGGAGCTCATTCTCCAAAGTTTTCTACAAGCACTATCAGATATTGATTTGCAATCGATAAAGGTATGGATTCTTTTGTCTTTAGAGAATTGAGTGCAAAATCTTATAGTCCAAAGTCTGTGGAATGTCAAGTAATACAAAGAACTACCCTAATTCATGCGGGAGAGGGTGAGAAGAATTTTGAAAAGGAAGTCAACAGCAATAAGTAATAAATGCTAATATCTATTAAATTACTGAACCACACAACCCCATTACTCTTCAAAACTAAAAAATTTAAATCAAAATATTATTTATTTAAATTGCAGTTTTATTATCTAATATCTAATCAGTTTTATATCAAAGAAATAATAAAGGTAATTTGATATTTTTTTAGCTCTTTTTATTATGAAAATGTTAAATTAGTTACCAATTCTGTTGAAAATGTTTCATTTTCGTTTGTCAGAATTAATCTTTCGGTACTTACTTGCGTGGACAAAAGGACCGCCCTCACGTAGAAATATATATATTTGGCGGTCGGATCTGCGGTGGTGGGTTCAGTGAGGGTTAACACGTATGTCACCCCTAACAATGGCATCAACACGAGCAACGCCTTCGCAGCTTTTCGGTACTGTTGCGTTTCCAATGAGTTTGCAGACCGCAACTTGGTTATCAGAACCCACATGATCGCTAATAGGAAGAGCAAATTCAGCAGGAGGACAACAATTGTAGGACCTTGATGAATCCAATCGACGGAGTGCTGTTGCATTCCTGGACAATGACGTTGTAAATGCCTTATGTTGATATCTTCCTAATAATTGGGAAAAAATAAATCGATTTAATACATTCATACCTCTGTTCTCTTAGATTAAAAATTCTCCTCTCTGTTGTACAGGTTCAAAGCAATTAATTGGATGATAATAAACGCAATTTATGTTTTAGCACGTTCCGCGATTTAATGACTCTCCCTTTATCATCGCAGGAGTGTTTTCCATTCATTCATTTTCAGTCTCGTCAATCAAACGTGTGTGATTGGTTCAATTTCAAAGTAATTAATTTTAATGTAACAGCATACTTACTGTGCCATTAGTATAATTTTCTATGGGCATAAAATTCTTCACCAACGCCCAGACAACAACCACCAAAATTGGTATACCTGCGAATTTCAATTCGATATTAGTTCAAATCAATTTGAAGACAGTACATAAAAAATATGAATTTAAATTGGTGTCTGAGATATTTTCTCACCCCATCCTATGCAGGCGTACACTCGTAATTTGAAATTCTCTCTGGTCAGGGTCTCCACTACGAGAATGTAAAGGTATAATCCTGGGAAAAGAAAACATTTTAATAAATTAAATTTATTGTGTTACATTCATGCAAGACCAGGCGATTTTAAAGAAGAGCCGAGTGGGTGCTGGCGGATGAATTGTCGAGCAAGAATTCGCGATGATGCGACGTCGCGCCGTGAATATGCGAGATGTAATATCTTCATGTGGACGGGACGGCCTGAATATTTCAAGATGTATGCTAAGGTCAGGTTAATAATTTAATCTGATTCATTTAGATTCGAGAGTAGAGCCAGAAGGCTCGGTTTTCATCCATTATATCCTCTACTTTGCTTTATAATGAAATAGTTACATTCCATACCTGATTACATTAATCTGCATTACTAGTACCCAAAATAGTTAATACTTATGTTAAATGAGAAAGGAGGATCGATTCTAATATGCATTAATTTACCTGGAATAAAATAAATGGAGTTTATTGTAAAATTTAATACCATTGTGTGAAGGACCGGTACAACATACTATCAGTCGATTGTATGGGACATGTAAATTACTACGTATCCTTGTTTCATAATCATGCAAATTATTAGGTGAAAATTTTGTAATATTTTGTCTCATGGAAGTGAATAAGTTAAAAATATAAAGTGACAGTAAGGTTAATATTTTTGTCTTAGAGAATAGCTGTTTTCAGTGTGCTCTATAATTTTCACCGCAGATTATACGTAGAGCTTTTTTTTTGATGGTAAATAACTTTTGCATGTTTATGCTGGAAGCTCCTCCCCAAAAAAATAATACCTTATGAGATCATAGATTGAAAAAGACCAAAATAAGCCAGTCTGAAAACATTTGGGTTTACTAGTCCATACAATCATTTTAAGATGAAACACACTGAGCTCAATTTTTGTACACAGGTAATCAATATGCTTGTTCCATGTTAGCTTCTCGTCTATGTAAATACCCAAAAAAATTTTGTATTATGTACTTGTTCGATGGATTTATCATTTAGTTTTATTAATAAACTGCTATTGATGTTATTATTTTTGGTTACAAAATTAATTAATTTTGTCTTGAACGAGTTCAGAACCAAAGCATTGCTGCAGCATCACGTTGACGATATTTTTTGAGTTGTAAATTAACATTTTTTGATCACTGGCGGCAACCAGCATAGTTGTATCATCGGCATATAAAACGGTTTTACAGGGTGCTGAAAGTGTTTGCACTATATCGTTAATGTTAAAAATAAAAGAACGTTGCGGTATCATGTATAATTTCTATGCAAGACATATAGCTCGTAAATCACGGATGCATGAGAGGTTGCTTGTTTTAGAACATCAAGGAAAAGCAAACACAAATTCTTCCAAACTCCTGCGGAACTCCAGTGTTATTGTTTTACGGATGACAGCGCGTTGCTGAAATGAACGTTTTGGGTACGATTTTCCAAGTATTCCCTTAACCAAGCGAAGGCGGGTACACGAATGCCAATATTACTGAGTTTATTTAGTAAAAGCGTGTGATCGATAGTATCAAACGCCCTTGACATATCGAAAAAGATTGCTGTCACTTTTTGCTTATTGTTAAAAGAATCTAATATGAAATTAAAAGCTTCTAAAGTAGCAGTCTCGGTTGAGCGTTTTTTTCCGAAAGCCGTGTTGGTGTGGAGTGAACAAATTATTTTTTCCAAAAAGTTTACTAGCCGATCACTAAAAGCAGACTCAAATATTTTTGCAATGAAGCACTGTAACGCGATAGGTCGATAACTATTTGTCATTTCACCTTTATTTTTGTAAACTGGAATTATTTTAGACCGTTTCAATAGATTTGGATAATATCCTTCGAAAGACAAATTAATTATGATAAGGGAGCCGATATGTGTTCGTTTACTTTACTTAAAATATAGCCAGGAATGTAATCGAACCCGCTTAATTTTTGGGAGGAAAACTTGAAATTTCAACATATGTTGTGGGATATAAGAAGATGGAAGACATGTTTGTTTGTAGTGCACTATTACCGGGGATGAGTACTTGACTTGTTCCGGGTACTTCTAGAAATGCTTCACTTAGAGCATTGGCAATTTGTTGAGGATCTTTAAGAACTGTTTCGCTGATGTATAATTCATTGGGTACGTTGAACGTGTCTTTAGAACGTGTAGTGTTGATTATTTGCCAATATGTTTTCGATAAGTTACTGGATGTGGTAATTTTATTACTGTAATAATTTCTTTTTGATTCAGTTAATTTTTGTTTGTATGATTTCCGTACAAAAGCTAATCTGTGTTTCAACATATCAGACTTATAACATTTATGCATGTCGCTTAGCTCTTAGGTTTTTTTAATTCGTTATTATACCATGGTGTACCGTTTGTGTTTTTCGCTTTCGATTTAAGAATGTGGAAAGCCGAATTAAAATGTATTAAAAAGCGATTATAAAAGCAGGGGAATTTACTTTGGAAGTCCAGTGCTTCTTCCATTTCCAGCCAGTTTTCATTTTGCAATAGGTATTCAAAATGGTGGATATTAATTTCCAAAAAGGATCTACGCGGTGATTGAGGAATCTCTTTTAATTTAGTGGATACATCTAAAATTTGAAATGAATGGTCCGACAGATGTGTACCAGTCACTTGAACATTCATTGGTAAAAATGTCCCGTCAGTGAAAATGTTATCGATTAAAGTGGCGGAATGATTTTTAACTCGGGTTGGAACAAATACACTTTGTTTAATCATTCTAGGAATAAATTGACAATATTATTTTTGGTGTGAGAATCTTCTAGGAAACTTACGTTGAAATCACCGCAACGCGTATAAGAATCTGTTGTAAAGATGATATAAAACAATCAATTGACCCACAAGGTGATCTAATTTAAGATACTAAGGGATTGATCAGAGATTTTTAACTTTACTGCGCATATTTTGAAATCTTTTTCATGGCATAAATTTTGTACATCTATTACTCACACGTTTTGAAATATAGATTTTACGTATGTACTAACTCCCCCACCTTTAAAAATTGAACGACAAAAATAAGCGCACAATTTGACGTTTAATAGAGTGACTGTTGATATATTTATGGGTGTACAAAAATGCTCAAAAATGCATACATCTGGATTTACATCATTCGTTAATACTTCTAATTCGTTCAGTTTAGTCTTTGAATATTAAGATTGAAAATTCTTAAAGTATTGCTTATTCTAAAAAATATTTCGTGTAAAAGGCCACATCATCGTTTCTGGGTACAATATCATCTTGAGTGGGTTTCTTCTGTTGAGCAACCGCTGTGTAGTTTCTGATGATGGTCATAGAGTTGCAATTAGTATTCGATATTAATTCTGTATTGGCAATGGATTCGTTTCGATGGATTATATTGTTATCTGCCGTTGGTGTTGTGATCACTGGAACATTGGATGTTTCTTGTGGAAATATTGAAAGGAATTTTGTGTTATTGTTCTCAACTATGAGCTTTGTAATATACCGGAACAGTTTGCATTTGCCGTTCATGTTCAAGTGCAGCCCTTGTGAGGTGAAGTCATTATATCGAAGAATTTGAACTAATGAAGTATGAAAAACTTCTATGGGCAAGTATGGTGTCATAAATCTTCAAATTGGTTTCGTATATGACGTCATTTAGGATAATATGATATCGATACAAAATGACGTTGGTGTGCTGTAAGTGCTTCAACGTTTCCAAAAGTAGAGTCATAGAAACTTTACACTTCCTTAGGATATCAATTATACCTCCAACAATGATAATATAATCCTGTGATGTTAAACGGTTTGTCATAGTCCTCATATCATAAGATTACTATATCTAAGATTACTTCGTTTAATTGCGCATTTGATTTAAATATGTTTGTTATTTCATAACTACTGTACGATAGGTTTCTCCTTAGGTGAAGGTAGCCGTTTCGTCCGTGACTGTCAGCAAACAGATAAATTTTGGATTTGGTTGTTTCCAGTTCTTTTTATTTAAAGTGCTTCCAAGGTTTTTACTGGTATCATTGGTTGATGGTGATACTTCCATTGATCCACTATGCCTGTTGAATCTATTTTCTGTCTGAGAGTGAGCGGCTTCTAATTCAAAACTTTCTGTTTGTGTTTTTAAGAAATTATCTGCTAGTTTATCGAATGTTAATTTCAATTCTGAGATAATTACTTCCTGCTCCCGATTTTGATCTTTTAGTATTTGCATTTGCTTTTGAAGTGATTCGGTTTCTGTGTGACTTTTCTCTATTTGGTCTTCTGCGGATGATAATTTATTTCTCAGTAGACTGACAATATCTTACATTTGCTTTCGCTAGTGTGTGTGTCAGCAACTATACCTACGAATTTATTGTTACTATTATTTGCTTTTTTACTTGTGTCACCATTTTTATTTTTACCACTGGATGTAGCGAATTTTTGGTTTTTGCTGACGCGTAAGAACTGTTTTTGGATACGTAATGTCGATATGTCGCTATAATGAGAGTTGTTAAAATTAAAATGGATTATTTCATCAATTATATTTTCACTTGGGTATTTTGTGTCGTTATTCTCGCATCTTTTGACATTGCAAAAAAAACGTGATGGTTGTTCCTTTTATGCCATAATTCCAAAAGTTTCTATAATTTTTCCTTGCTATTCCTACTTTTGTGATAGCAGAATTCCTAAGTTTTCTCGTTTTTTAAAATCATTTCTGTCGCATTCGAGATATTTTTTATTCTTAAGCTTTTATGCACATATTGTGATCATAATCGTTACTATAGGAATTAATCGCCAGATAAAGTTAGTAGTAGAGAGTGATAATCTTGATGAATTAAAATTAATATCGTCAGTTCTTTAATTTTTTTTTAATTTTTAATTTATGTATTTCTCTGTTTGTAATTGTTGACCTCCATGACGAATAGGAATTAATCAAATTTAATTTTATTTCATTTCTTCAGTAAGTAAGTAGGTTTCGAGATATTCTTATTTAATATCTTCAATTCGTTTCTATGCATAAAAATTTTCTTCCAAGGTATAAAATGTGTAAAGCCATTTTGTTGGTGTAAGTTTCTTTAATTTGTTAAAAGCTCATGCTATAAAATTGTAGAAATTCCAGAATAAATTTGTAATCGTTTTCCAAAAATTTCAAAAGATTGTACACTAATCGTAAATATTATGATGATATTTCGTTTCGTAAAATTTGTTAATTTATACAGAGAAGTGTCTTCCTGGAGGCTACTTTTAATATTTTCTCTTATTTAATTTTTCTAATAAACAAATGACGTAAGTAAAATTTTTCTGACTAAAATTTAATTTAAAATTCAATAATGTACTAATACATAGAGAGTTAATTTAAAAAGGCATAATTTTAATTTATATCTCGCTTGTGCAGCTCTTAATTGAACTACTCTGTAAACATCTAGAAAGAAATTTAATCAGCTTAAGGATATAAGTTTTATATTAATTATATCTTTCTATTTTAAAAACTGAGGAAGTTCAAGAAGTTGGAGATTCTAGTTTTGATACCCACATATTTTTAATTATTTGAAAACTTACTTAAAATTTTATAAAATCGCTGCTGCGAAATACTGAACGGAAGAGATGTAACATTTTGTTGGAATGTAAATCGTACCGTACAAAGGTTATCCCGATCATCGGATCTCTCATTGTCGACGATTTGTTGACGTGAACATATTCCCTACACTTTGAAAACATTTTTTACAAGCCTGGAAAGAATTTAAATTTTTACAGAACTCGCTCTCTACATCTAATAAATAATTTATCTTAAAAAAAAGCTTGAACCTAGCAAAAATGTGTTTCTCTTCTTTCAAATGTTTTAATAAAACTGAAAAAAGTGATTTTTGTGCAAGTACGGGCCATCCTTCTGTGACCTTCAAAAAGGGAATCAAGAGCATTTCTTGTATTTGCAGAAATGTGAGGACAGTTATAATTAATAAATTATGATAAAATATATTTAATTTTTCGGCCTTTACCATTAGAAATTTTCATCGTCCAGAAAATCATTTTTCTCTTGAATTAGAAGTGTTTGAGGCATAACCATGTGGATTCTGTTTCTGACATTTGAGAAAACAATTTTCACGTTGTCAATTTCAGTAGACTTTGGCCCCTTCTTAAAGATATTTAAAATTCTGGAGAAACTATTTTTAACATTTAATTCTTTCTCATGAAACGTTTTTATGATAAAGTAAATTTCCCGTGACAGCTATTAAGTAAAAAAAGATAAACAAATATTAAAAATAAATATTAAAATCGTTGATTGTTAATGAATTTTTGTTTATTTTTTATTATCGTTGGCAAAAAATCTATCAAAACAAGAACTCGTGCAAAAATCTGAAACGACAAAAGCAAACAAATAAAACATAACTCAAAAAGTTATTATAAAAAGAGAAAAGCAACAAGAACGCAGAATCGAAATGGGTTTTTTTCTAGATAAACTAAGAAAGTACCATAGCGGCATATTTTCCAACAAACTGTTTTCTGATACTAACAAAAACTAGATGTTATAGTGAAAAGATTGTTGGTTCAAAATGTAAAAATATTGAAATATTGAAAATACAGAAAACATAAGAGCTGTTTCTAAAATATACATATACAGTGTGTCCACGGACTAAATTGAAAACTGAAGAAAAAAATTTTAACGCAGAAATAATTTCATTTTATTTTCTTTTTTCCGTCTCTTCATTCAACCTACCTCATTATTTTTTACTAATTTTCTTAAGTTTTTGATACCAACACATTAGGATATTTCCCATGAAATAAGTTAACGGCACACTTATAACATACGCTATTAATTTCATAACATTTTATTAAATAAATACTTTATTGCGATATTAATATCATCAGAATATGTTTATTGTATCTACCTTATCATATAGACGCTTGCATGATAATAAATAATCAAAATTTAGTGACATTAAATTTAATGATTGGAAACTAAGAAAGTTTCTTTGCTCATCAACCTAGTTCAGGGACACACGGTACGTTTATGTTATTTTTATTAGTATCAGAATTAAATAAATAAAAATGCATGCTGCTGAACCCAAAACAACAGGACGCAATATTAATAAAACAGGATGCAATATAAATGTTGCTTAAGTATTTTATAAATTACATTCAAATAAAATATAGAATATTGCTTCAACATTAGGTTTGCGGAAATTCATTAAATTTAACCAAATTAACCGCCTTTGTATGTTTAATACAAACAAGCTTAGTGTTTCCGTAACACACAACGTAATTGTGTTTGCGTGCCAGTGTACTTGAAACGATTAAACACTTTCCGGTATGTTTAGGAGAGCAAACACACGTCTAATCACAGAAGATGCAAGTTTGTATTTACCTTCGACGAACATCCAAAAAAACGTGGTCAGGTGAAAGTAATGCAACAGAATGATGAGAAATATACACGCTATGTTGCTCTCAAAATTTAACTGGAAAAAAACACGTTTAAGTGGTGGTAATTAACGAGCTTCCAACTTACTTCCAGGATCAAAGTAAGAATCCACATGAAGTATACGCACATGTAAGAGCACATGAGGTTCGTGTGGATCGTATTCCTCAAGCATCTTAAATCCCTGTAACAAAAAGAAATGATCACTTAATCTCAGTGTTTTAACCAATTTCGTTTCGTCATCGTAATTTTAATTTGATAACTTATTGTTAGTATGTATGTAATATAGCCTGCCTACCACAATTGTAATTAAACTGCCAGCTAATGTAAAGCTGCGGTTATTTTCTGTTCTGGCACTAACGCGGATTGAATCCTTGCGATAACGTTTACCATCTCACAATCAGAATTAAGCAAGAATGCGACGGCTAAAATCTACTAATTACATTAATTTGACAATTACGTAAAGCTTCGTGACGTTCACTGCTCGGAATTTAATGTTGTCGTTGTTTTACGTCGGTTTAACTCGTAGGCAGATAATCTTTCTGAGCGTAGCATTGTCAAATTGAATTTTGTAAAACTCATTCATGTTTTATTCTTGGTAACTTTATTTCATTTCGTATGAGAAAGTTCTAAAAATCATTCCAGAATTTTTAATACAGCTTAGTCTGTCAGTTTTAATTTGCTTTTATATAGACTTAGTTTCTTATAAAAAGAATTTTTATCTTTGTAAATTATAATAATGTCTATATTTCAATAAAAAAGAGCTTTAAGCTTACAACATATACAGGGTGATCTATTAGCTCACCGAAAGCTTTGCCATATGAAAGCTCATGTAATTTTAAGAAAAAAAAGTCATTTGGACATATGTCCGATTACATTTATTTAAGGAAATAGAAGACTTCAAAGTCTTGATTCTTTGATTTTGTTTTTTTAATGTTTCAAAATCACTTAAATATTTAAATATTTCCCAAGCTCGTAGAGCTTGTCGGGAGAGGGGAGGGGTGCGACTGTGACCGACTTTGATTATTTTCTCTTTTGGCATTCGCCTTACAAACTGAGGAAACACAGAAAACCCAATTTGATGGAGCCGGATATGAATCCGAATAATGTCGGCGCCATGAGAATTCTCTCTAGAACCCACACGCACCAGGAAAGGATTCGAACCTACGCCTAAATAGTAGCCCGCCAAGCGTCAAACCCGTTGCCAGCGGACTGAACCACTCGGCTACCAACTACCTATAAATAATAATAATAAATTATAATAAATGCTCAAAATGTCCTCTTCCCGCTTCAATGCATGCTTCACGACGACGAACTAAAGAGTTTTTCACTCGAACGAAAAGATTTAGTTGATTTCTAATTTGAGTAGCGGCATTTTGTATTCTTTGTAATAACTGTGGACGTGTGCTAATTTCGTCTTGATAAACAATTTGCTTCATATGTCCCCAAAAAAAGAAATACAAAGGATTTAAGCCGGGGGATCGCGGTGGTTATGCAATTGGACCATAGTTACCAATCCACTTATTCCTAAAATGTTAGTTTAATCACTCAATGACAACCCGTCCGCGATGAGGTGGAGCGCTATCGTCCTGATACTACATATTTCCAATAACATTAAGAGGTATATCTTCAAGAAAGTCAAAGTTGTTTAAAAAAATTCTGTAACCATCTGCGTTCAAATGCTCTTCCAGTACATGCACGGGTAATAAGTTGTCATTAAAAATTCCATCCCAGGCATTGATGTTGAATCTTTGTTGAAAATTACGTTATCTAATTGAATGTGGATTTTGTATTGCCCAAATATCATTATGGTAATTGCTAATACCATCTCATGTAAAGCACATTTCATCGGACCACAGAACATGTGAAATGAAATTATTATTTTGGGTATGTTGCTGCAGTAACCAATTACAAAATTTTAACCGTCGCAGAACATCTCCAATCTGTAGACCTTGAACATTTTGTCGATGGTAAGGATGAAGGACTTCGCGGATCAAAGTACGCCATGCAAAATTTTGACTTACATATAGATTTTGTGCTATTCTTCTGGTATTAATTGAGGGATTATCCATGGCAGCATTAATTACAGCTTCCTCCTGCTCTACATTAACTACATGTGGTCGAATAGCTTTTGCTGGGGCAGGACAACCTGTTTCTCGTAATCTTTTGAAAGATTCACCGAAAACTGAGTGATGCGGTAAGTGACGAAGTGGAAATCTTTCTTGATATTCTCGTACCGGTTGGCGTGCATTTATATTACAATAATCATACACGAATATGATATCAGCATCTTCATTGCTATAAGTGTACATTTTAAGTTGTAATTGAAAACATAATCTGACAAGTGTATTTGTGCTTGTTTCTAAGCAAACTTTGTTTTGTTATTGATAAATCATAAAAATAAATGGAACTTATTATTATTAAATTCGCTATTATTTTGAAACACTAAAAT
Source organism: Serrognathus titanus (assembly GCA_039766575.1). NCBI lineage: Eukaryota > Metazoa > Arthropoda > Insecta > Coleoptera > Lucanidae > Serrognathus > Serrognathus titanus. The sequence continues at coordinate 25,239,928 of CM077913.1, forward strand.
AATTAGAATCAAGACTTTGAAGTCTTCTATTTCATTAAATAAATGAAATTGGACATACGTCCAAATGACTTTGTTTTCTTAAAATTACATGAGCATTCATATGGCGAAGCTTGTCGGTGAGCTAATAGATCGCCCTGTATTTAAGTTGCAGTTTCAATATCAGTTTGTAGTTTAAAACTAAACTTCTTTAACTGTGTATGTTATTACAATAGTTTAGTTTGATGAAAAAGTATTTTTAATAACCTATTTTAAGAACGATTTTCCATTAATCTAAAAGTAATACTCAAATTATTATTATTGAAAAAATATAAAATTCATGCCAGCACTAATCAGTGTCTATTCTCAAAACAACAATGTAAGCAGCTGGAAATTCTAAACTATACATTACTAAATTAAAATAAGAATCGAATCGCCTTTAAATGATGTATTCACAAAATAATTTGACATTTTAATTTTTAACGTAAACATTTCCTAGGCGCAGGGAAATAGTCTAGATGAAATAACATGTGTACAAAAAGTTTTCCCATCTAGTGTGTTGCGCTCATTTTCTCGCATGTTCACGTATGTTCTTTATTTGATCAGTAAACTTTGACATTAAGTCAACAGAAAGTCACAACCAATAACTACGATTTATTACGTATTTGAAACCAAACAAAATAAAACATTGAAAATAAGGTTGGACGTCAATTCACAACCGATGTTGAAAATGGCCTCCGTCTTCTTCGAGGTATTTTCTAACACTTCTGTTGCATCCATTAATAACATTTTGCAAAATATGGGGAGAATAACTTATTTCATCACAACTTTCGATGATTTTTTGGGCAAGTTCCTGTAAATCATTAAGGGGCGTTTTAAAAATGGAATTTTTCAAGTAGGGCCAAAGGAGTTATATCGCAAGATTGCGGGGCCATATGTTTGCCATATTTCTGCTAATTGTCCAATCTCCAAAAAACTCGTCATCAAACAGTTGATTAATAAATGGATGCAAAATTTCTTCCCAATATCTAAATACTGTTAGTGTGCCATTAAAAATATTGGATTTATCAATCTTTTCCGACTTAAATCTGTCCAAACATCAATTTTTTGTGGATGAAGGTGGTTACTCCAGATCCTCATATTTTGGGAATTAATGTCTCCTGTTAAATGAAACCAGGCCTCATCGGAAAAGAAAGTTTTGTCTAACAAATCATCATTGTCAATATTGTTTAAAAACCAATGACAGTATCTTCGGCTTGGTTCAATATCTACTGGAAGCAATTCATGCACGGCAGTCAAACCATAAGCAAACATTTGCAAGTCCTTTCTTGGAATAGTTCTGTAGGTCCCGACAGAAAGAGTAACTTGCTATGACAGGTGACGGATGGTAGTGCGAGGAGCATCAGTCATAATTTGTCTCACATTTTCAACTACCCCATCATTTCTTACTTTAGGCCTACCTGATACTTGTTTTCTAGCCACACTGCGAGTTTCTCTGATTAGTCCTACAGAGAATTGAAGTTGATTAACAAATTTGTGGTACAGAAATACAGTTTCTGGAAATTTCCCCTGAATAGGTCCATTCGCCATTGATTTTTGGGCGTTTCAAAAGTAGGATTCAACCATAAAAGATTTTTCTTTCAATGTGAAAACCATTGTAAAATCAATTCAATAAAACATTTTTTTTAAGTTGTGTTTGTTTACTTGTCTGTTTATGGTACGGATCAAGTAAGGACCTACGTGAACATGCGGAAAAATGATAGTAACATACTAGATGGGAAAGCTTTTTGTATAGTCTCCTTCAGGTAAGTCACCATTAAAATTAAATAATCAAGTGGATGCAGAACCCTTAACACATGAGAACGTCTAGCAATTGGTTGAATTGACTGACACTATCCCTGGGAGTAACCAACTTAAATCACTCTCAACACCTATTTGGACAAGCTTCAGAGGAAAGGACTGAAGCCGCCAGCATTTCTCGAGGGAGGTGTGACTTCTTGCTTTTTGCGATCAGTCATGTAATTTTTATAAAATGTTCATCGAAACCCTTACTTGAACACACGTGTCCCCCTTTCTTTTATTTTTGTTACATTTTTAATATTCTTTCCTCCATGTGACATTGCATATCAACCTAACTTTAATTCTTCGAACGTCCAGAATATTTCAGTTATAGACTTTTATGCTTGGAATTTTTACATAAAAAATATCGTATGTCTAATAATATGTAATTACATTACATAAACAAGTTTTGATTTACAGTGATGAAGTACCGAACTCATTGTATATTTTATTGAATCCAATATTAATTACTGAAAATTTTCCTAATTAAGTTAAGTTTAATATGGAAACAAAAAGGTTCTTACGTGAAATAAAAAAACACAAGTATGACAATTCTATATATATACAGACAAATAAAAAAATCTTTGAAATTAGAATTACAAAGCTTTAACGTCATTAACACAGTCAACAGAATTAATTAATTTTCATTTTGCTTTTAACAATCACTTGAAAAAAAAAGAAATTCTTAATTTAGAGTGAGTATAAACGAGTGTACAAAAATAAACATAGTCGTATTTCAACTTCGTCATCCATGTAACACATTAAAGTTAATTAGCGCAAAATTAATTAAACGAAATAACGCAACCATGCGAACGAAGCTCGAATTATAATGAAAATACGAACGAAAGAATATTTATGCAACAAATACGAACGCAAATTTAATTTATGTGATGCAAGAACGTTGAGTAGCAAAACATCTTTCGTAAAAATACGGAAACAAACAGAAACCCAGATGCAATATAGCGCAGTGGAATTAATTTCAATGGTAGCATATTCACGAAAACATTTGTAGGAGTTATCTAGTCAAAGGCGAATGAAAACTAACGTCTTACGTCTTTGCGTTCACGGATAGCGGTCTGAGATGCGGAGCGTTGATAAATAATTCAGACCGAAATTCTCTTCCTCTGGTATTATCAGGAATGCGTGATGTATATCGGAAGGGCAGGTATAATGCAGCCTCGAGTATATTTTCGGGTCGCTTAATTTAAATTAATAAACCTATGTAAGCATCTAAGATATTTATAATAGAGCATTAAGGAAATTTGAAGTTCTTAGTTGCAGACCCCTCGAGAATGAGATGAGAATAAAAAATTTTAAATGTCATAGCATGACATAAAGTCTGAAAATCAAAATAATGATAAATAAGGGCTTGAAAATGTAGAAACAATGAGAAAAGTTTGATATTAAAAAGAAAACATTCTTTGAATTTAAAGATGTATGATGAACAATAAAAACGTCCTGTATACATCCTGTACCACTATATATGTGTATCACTGTATATGTGTATGTAGCATTTGACTAATAAAATTGAAATTCATATTAACAGCGTTCAGTTGGAATAAAACCTTTAGCCCAGAGTTCGCTGTTTAGATTAGCCCCATCTGCAGCATGTTCTGCCATATTATTAACGTTTAATTAAAATCTGAGCATCGTTATTATCACTAGAGCGCTAATTTATTTCGAAATTGTTACAAAAGACTGCCGTACTAAAACGTTGTTTCAGTAGAAGCGACGCCCTCGTCTCTGTTACTCTCGCCATTAATGTAGGGGCGTAAATTAAAATTGCAATTAATAATTGTTTAGATCAAGCATATTTTAGCTCCTTTGTTGAGGAAGTAATTCTCGTCGGGCTAAGATTCCTTATGCAAAAATTTGTAGTAATTTTGAAATTTTAATATAAATAAATTTAATTTAACAAGTTGCTAAAAAGTAGATTTCATTAAAAAAACTGAACAAACACTAGTTTTTTGTATTAGATTTAGATTGTACTATACCTCATAGTATATTGTACGAAAAATTAAATTGAATCAAAGGTAGAAGTTGTTCTATATTTCCAACGTATCTAAAAGCTCTTGTTTCAAATGTTTGCAGAAATTGAATAAAATCTTACACAAAAAATTAGTCTACAACAATGTTTCATTAAGCTAAATGTCATAATCAAAAGAGAAAACTGAAATTATAGAAATGTATTTGATTAAACGATTTTTATGAAAATATGCAATTAGTTTATTTATAAAATCTGAGACATGGTGTAGATAGGAAAAACACAATTATCGCGCTCGTTTGAAATGGGAATAAAATATCAAAACAAGTAAATCTTCTGAAAAATAATGTATAATTTCCTACCTCTGAACATAACGACAAATGCGATCAATTTCACTGCGTTACAAGCACCCACGTAAAAAGCAGAAAATATATTTTTCTCTATTTTGTACTTCTTTCGATTTCTGGTGGATGATGTATCAAATTACTGACTGTGAGATAAAGATAAACTTAGAAATGCGTTGGCTACAGTGAAACAAAGGAGCAAATTCTAGCGTCCTTTCCATCACGCTTTTGGAAAGTATGAATTTCTTATTACCATGCTAATGCTGTCTGACGTCACACACAGTGGCGTTCTGTTGAAAAATAATAACCAATAATAAAAAGACAAGCACTGTAAGCAAGAAAAAATTACAAAATCGAAACAAAAAATACAATTATACCTACTTCTGGAAATATACAAGCTCACGCACAAACAGTTTCCTGAAAATGGCAAAAGTCGAAACTAGTAGAGACGAGACGAGTCTAAATCTAACCTGTGATTCAAAAAAAACTTTCAACGAAGGGTGCTATGATAAATACTGAGATACCACAAATGACATTTCAAAATTACATATATTAGTTCTGTTAGGTCTAAGTTTTGATTACTCTCAAGATTTCAACATTATGGCTTTCACTGATCACCGAAAATGCTATATGTAGAAATATATTTTAGAAACAATAAAATAATTATTAATGTTTTGTGAATTTATTTAACACGTAACGCATTTGAAGATTTGGTATAGTTCCAAAATTCAAACTTTATATTCAGATATACGTAATTTTTTTTTGTGGCACCCTTTGATGAAACAAGAGTTGTGTTTATTTCTGCTAATAAATTTTAATTTGCTCTCCTAATTGTGAGCTCTAATCTCTGTTTATTATTCTATTACTTTATTTCCATTTATATATTTTTAAGCACTCCCTAATAAGGACAACGTTAACAAGCAATAAATTGACGTCAAGATATTGCACACAATGTTTGTTTCAATTATGCCGGCAAGAATTACATGGTCATAAAAGAGGAGTATTTTTATATCTTTGATCGGAGTGTATTCAAAATAGCTTTTTGGAAGTTCAATTTAAAATATATCAGTAAGTTCAACAAGAAATTTCTCATGATAAAATCTTAAGTGGATGGAGGTTAATTCAAATCCGCCTTTGTTTCCAAGTTCTGTTGAGAACTCTCGAAATCCGGAAAGGCTTAATTCATAATTCAAAATCCACATACACTGAAACATGTATTTTGTTTCGTCGCACATTTGTTTTAATCCTACAAGGAATACGTATGTTACTTTTTTATACAAACCCACACGAAGATCAATTAGAAACGAATCCGCCCTAAATGGACCTCTTGCTCAGGGGTATATTGATTTTTAACCAAATATAAATTCAAAATGTTTTTGCAGGGATTTCTTTATGCATTTTACGAAGTAGCCGCTTGTAATATGTGAAAAGGGGAAAGCAAATTAAAAAGGGATTTCGCCGTAACGAATTTTGAAATGCCTGTGATGAAAAAAATTCTGTTAATTATTATGGTTATAAGTTTACGCGGCCATTAATTAATTTTCGGACGGCAGGCTAAAATTTTATCCACTTGTTTGTATATTAGGGTAAGTCTGTAAATTTTTGTGATAAAAGAAATAATTGACAAGTTTTAGAATAGAAATTCACAATATTCTGTGTATCTAGCGCGTATCAAACTACAAAATAGTATTGCGCTTGTAATTTGCTATCTGAATACTTTTCAAATTAGTATAATCTGCAATTAGACAACTCAACCGAACAGAACATAAATTATATAGTTAATTCCTTGCATATTTAATAGGGCATCCAAGGGCTGTTAGCATTGTAGAGTTAATAATTAAGCGCATTCAATTGAGCGAGGCTTCTTACAGTACTGAAGAGGTAAGATCATCTGTGTAATTATGTAATTTTACGAACTTTTTGCAAATGTTAATTACTGTTATTAAGCCAGTTAGAATAAAAAAAATTGAATTCGTCAATTAAAGATACAGTTTGTTTTATTGCAGCACGTTTTTCGAAAACGTAGCACAAAAATGTTATTTTTCAACGATAAACGTTATATTTTTACACCCTTAAATGCACAGTATCCTTTTATTTTGCACGTCATTGCACTTTTTATTTATTTAATCCGCCTTTCTTCATCTTGTTTTTCTCTTGCTTTATTACTTAGTTATTTTAATCGTTTCATATTTACTCTCATAATAACTTACAATACGATGAATTTCCTGAAATATTTTGTTTTCTATACTTGTGCGTGAATCGTGATCGTGCATATGCTAGTTGTTCTCGTGTATTTGTTATTTTTCTGTCTTCTAAACGCAATTTCATACATATGGTCTGCTTATGAATGAGTGACTTTTCTCAGTTCTGTGTGGGTAGATATTTTTCATTCCTGATGGCTTTCTTTGATTCAGATACTGGCATTTATTACTAATTATTTATATATTTATTGTATGAGATTTGGTCAGTTTTTGCTAGTGTAGTTCAAGACATTTGAACCACCTGTCTAGTTAGACTTCCTTAAATACGCTGGTGTCATCTTATCTATATCTCAACCTTCCCTGTGAAATAATGCCAAATAATTGTTTATTTTGTGACTCTGCTGTCACATCTACTACACCATCTATTAAATGCTCAGGCTCTTGTAAAAAATATGCCCACCTTAAATATGTATATCTATCAGATGCTGATTTAACGGCTATCGTCCAGTTCAAGTAACCCTGGTCCCGTTCAAAATGTGATTCTCCATCATCAGATAAGAATCAAATTACTGCTTCTTTCGTTGAGACAGTTATTAAGCAACAATTTAATTTATTTAAATCTGAAATTAAAAGTGTGATGAAGGAAATTATACAGAATGAATTTAAAATAATTACAGACCGTGTTAACACATTGGAAATTCAGGTTTCAGACTTACAATTGAAATTGTCTCAAATTGAAAATCGAACTTCTTGTTTGATTCTGAAAAAATTATGCAAGAATCGACAGAAAGAGCTAAGCGTGCCTCTAACATCATTATTTTTGGCTTAAATGAAGATCAAGTTGCTGATCAGCTAAATATCGATGCCATCACTACATCTAATATCTTGCGTAAACTTGACAAAAATGATCAAGATTTTTATGATATTCGCGTCGCTAAATTTGATGTCACTAAGATAGATCGTTGTCGTTCTCTCAAAATTTGTCTGTCTTCAGTTAGCTTTGCTACGAGGGCCTTGCGTAATGCACCACAACTAAAAAGCTCTGCGAAATTTTCTAACTGCATTGTTTCTTCTGACCGTACTCCTCTACAAATTGAGCTTTATAGACAAACAAAGGAAGAATTGGAGCGTCGTGTCTCAGGTGGAGAATTAAATACAAAAACTATTGTTTCTGGATCTCAAGCTATTTTAAACTAATTGCGCCTAACAAAGTTCCCAATTTTCTAAATATTTATTATCAGAATACTCGTTGTCTACGTACTAAAATACATAATTTTTTTTCTTAATTCATGTGAGCGTCTTTTTGATATTATTGTTGTAACAGAATCCTGATTAAACAACTCTATTAATAATAGTGAATGATTTCCTTCTGAATATGACGTTGTAAGAAGTGTCAGAAAATATGATGCTTTAAATAAGTTAATAGGTGTCATTGTTAGAATTTCTAAACTTCTCACACTTGAGTTGATTGATGTATCTCACTTTTTTCAATCTGTCCCATCGATAGATTACATTATTTGTAAATATCAGCTTTCCACGAGTGAATTTTATTTGGCAGCATTTCATGTACCACCAAATATGCCGGTTAGTAATTACGAAGTCTTTCTTGATGCACTGGAAGTCTCTTCAACTAACAAATTAGTTATTATATTCGGTGATTTTAATCTTCCAAGATATGTTGAATTAAATACCACCTGTCTGAAAGTACGATTGTTCCATAACTTCTGTGCCTCTCAAGAATTGACACAATATAATAATGTTCGTAGTGGTGATAACAGATTGCTAGATCTAATTTTTTCAAATCTTGTATGTGAATTTGTAGTTACCCATGAAAGACTACCCTTCGTCACTGAGGATGCCTACCACCTGGCTCTTGTCCAGTCCAATAAGTGCTCGCCAGTAGCTAACTCCTCTCTTTCCCTTGCACCAGTTAAGAAATACAATTTTCCCAAAACTAATTTTGGCCTTTATAATAAACATCTAGATGTGGATTGGGCTCCCGTTGAATATAATACTGATGTCAATTCATGCGTTGAAACTCTATATAATATTCTGTACAATGTTTTTGATACGCAACATATTATTCGTAAGTCGGCTTATCCATCTTGGTTTACAGCATCCATTATTGCCAATTTAAACTTAAAGAACAATTTTATCGAATAAAATGGGTGGGTAAACAACTTATATTTTCATACTGAATTTAAACGCTTGCGTACTCTGTGTAAATTACAAATTTCTTTTGCCTATAAAATGTATTTGCATCGAACGGAAGAGTCTATATTGTCTAATCCTAAACAAATTTTCCAATATGTTCATTCGAGACAAGGCACTTCTGGGATTCCAAATAAATTATCTTCTTCTATAGATAATAAACCTTATAATTCCCATCAGGATATTGTTGATGGCTTTGCAGACCATTTTTCTAAAATTTATTTAACTAATTGTAATGATACTGCTTCAGAAGATGTCTATTCCAATTTTTTTCCTTTTCATTTTGTTTCTGTTATTGAGGATGAGTTATTGGAAATAATGGTTAGGTGCCTGGTCAAAATCACTGCTGGTGAAGATCTAATACCCAGTTTTTTAGTGCGTGATGCGAGATTTGTACTTGTCAAACCTCTCTTCTATATTATAAATCTGGCTATTGCTACATCTTCATTTCCAGATGTTTGGAAACGTGCTAGAATTACCCCTGTCTACAAAAAGGACGATAAAGTTAAGTTAAAGAACTGTCGGCCTATTTCCATATTAATTAATTTTGCTAAGATCCTTGAGCAAGTTGTGTACAGACAAGTTTATCATCACGTTCGCTCATAAATTGCTCTCAGCATGGTTTTGTCTCTGGTAGATCTACAACAACCAATTTGATCACCATTATTTCTGAACATCTGGATAAACGAGGAAAAGTTGATGTTATATACACAGATCTCACTGGTGCTTTTGTTACCGTTCACTACGGCATCCTTCTTAAGAAATTATGTTCTTTCGGTATGACATCGTCTGCTTTAAATTTAATGAAGTGTATTTGACAAACAGAGTAAACTATGTTTCCTTTAATGGTTACAAGTCTTTTGAATATCGAGCAACAATTGGTGTTCCACGGGGTTCCAATTTGGATCCCTTACTTTTTATATTATTTATCAAGACTTGTTGGTGTCTCTAGAAGGTCGAGTGCTTGCTTTTGCGGATGATGTTAAAATCTATGCCTCAGTTATGAATGTTCTTGAAGCTGCAGAGCTTCAGCGGTCTCTTGACACTGTTGTTTTGTGGCGTTCAAACAATTATTTAAATTTAAAATGTTAGTAAATATTGTGTGGTAAACTACACCAGAAAGCTTCGTCCCATCAATGTCAATTATTTTATTAATGGTCAGCGGTCCAAAAAGAAAGGATATCACTCTTGATCTCGGAGTTACTTTTGATTCTGCGCTTAGCTTTTCTAATCGTATAAATAATATTGTTACAGTTGCTTCAAAAATGTGCGGTTTTGTCTTACGTACGGTTAAATATTTCAGTAACATACATGTTTTATAAAGTCTTTTTTATTCGTTAGTTATTAGCAGGCTAGAATATGCTTCGCAAGTATAGTCACCCCTATATATTTGCTATCGTTTAGATATTAAACGCGTACAACGTAGGTTCCTGAAATTCCTTACTTTTAAAATCAGTTTGCAAAATCCTCCTAGGGGCATTGACTATGACAGCTTACTACTTAGGCACAATTTTCAATCTCTCAATCAACGTCGCGGTATCCATGGAGCCAGATTTATCTGGAAGGTTCTTCGCAACCAAGTTTATTGTGCTGAAATCGTGGGATTTGTGAATCTTCTAGTGCCACATTTTTTATATTAGCAATACTAGATGAACATTCTCGATTAGAAAAACGCCTGATGAATGGTGCAAGAAGGAATACGCTTGAACTACATCTTTCTCCAAGCCATTTAATAGAACGTGATATTCTATCTTCAGAAATTTAATCAAGGTCGCATAATTTAACAAAAATTTGATATTAAATTAACATTACATGAATTTGTATTCATTTCAATTCAATACAGCTTGATACTACTATAACTGTTATCATGGAAACGCTTTCAAGTTATTTCTCAGAGCGATCGCATTTTCTCCCGACGTGCTTCACTTCTTCACCGATTTAATTTAAGCTCGATATGTGCGTTTCTGTTTCAAGGAGCGCCTGAAACTGTGTCAAAGTGAAATCTAAAATATGTGCATTAGATCGCTTCGAAATGTCTTGAGTGTAGTAGCAATTTAAAATGCAACTCGAATATTTATGTAGTAACTGAAACTGACGTTACGTTACTCGGCAAATGGTTATTATATTCTAACGTTCTTTGGTTGTGCGTGTTTATGATTCGTATTTGTTAAAAACACGATGTAGACTTCTGTCGTATAATTTCCACATTTCTCTGGGAATTATTTTAATACGTCCGTGGCACTTGCATTTTAATGAAGACGATGTACGTACATATACTGCGCATGGTGAGTTTTTCATGTGTCAAGTACAGTAAATGCAATTTAGTTCGTCTGACCTGCAAACAACGTTAATTTAATAATGTTTTCACGAATGGTGACATATATTTCGACAGAAAAACTGCCATCATCGAGACTACTTTTCATATTTTGCAAACCTATGTTTTCAAGATAGTTGAATTTTAACCCTTTCAGCACCTTTCTATGTAACCCTTTAACCCTTTCAGCACCTTTCTATGTAAACTTCATAATACCACAATGTTTTGTTGAGACGAAATGTTTTAAGCTTAAATAACTTTTTTAAATTAAGGTAGAGTTTCTGGAACGTTTTATAAAGTTAGGTCAAAATGAATATTCCTATAGTTCTAACACGTATAGCCAATAGCAATGTTCACTTTTATCGAACGGTTTAACTTTATGTAACGTTCCAGAAACTGAGTTCAAGTAATCGTTGAATTATTTGTGGACTCGTCCAAACCTGCTGAACGCTGATCTGCGAAAATATCACTTCGAACCCACCTATTGAAAATTTATTGAAAAATTTATTGAAAATTTTAGAAATTGTAGCTTATAGGGTATAAATACGAAATTTTTCAAAAGAACAAAATCCTTACTGGAACGCCGTGAACGCAGTGAGGTACACAGAGTGCTGGATTGTCTGGACATAAACTACAATAATATCTCGTATCTCTTCGAATTCGAATATTGGAATAATTTTTTTCTTTGTAGACCAAAAAAGTTGCAGAAAATGTATTCCCAGCTTTTTGAACCAGCTATAGGACTTTCTACAACAATTGTACGAATGAAGAAGTTGAACCAGTTTATCCACTTCTCGCATACGAGTTGTGTAGTGTTGTATAAATGTTGGTTTTCTAAAAAAATCATACTACCCGTTACCAACGTATCTTTGTCTCTCTGTTAACTCTACTTTAAACTGTGTTGTCAATACGAACAGATTTTCAAAATATTTCAGTACCATCACATTACCCTTTCTCGCAAAAGCTGTTTAATATTTCGTAAGTAGTGCATTTTGAACCATTTGTGGAACCCTTCTATTAGGACGCACAGTTCCCGTGAATAATGTTTCTCGTTGCAACAAGTAGTCAGCAAGCCTCGTACTGCTGTATCAATTATCCACCGTGCAGACCTTTTTTCACCCCCAAATCGTCATGCAAAATTTTCAGGATACTTGTACCGTATATATAGACTTCATTGGCATTAATAGAGACCTTTATACGAGGGCTGTCCGATATTAAAGGTACAACCCAAAATTTCACTAATATACATATTTAAAGAAAATATTTAATACATTCTACAAAAAACTACCTACTTTTGTTTATTTCTCGACATATTCTCCATAAAGATTGAAACATTTATCCCCGCGTGACAGTAGTTTGAACATCCCTTCGCAATAGTGTTGCCTGTCAAGTCGATTAAAGAAGTTCACAACTGTGTCTTGCAATTCCTGTTGATTCGCAAAGCGTTTCCCCGCCAAAAAATTCTTTAGAGGTCCGAATAAATAAAAATCAGAGGGAGCCAAATCGGGACTATAAGGTGGATGTTGGAGGACCTCCCATTTCCGCTGTGTCAACCACTCCTTAGTTTGATTTGACGTGTGCGGTCTTACGCCATCGTGCAAAAGTTGAAGTCGTAATAGTCCTGGCCTTTTCCTCGTAATGGGTGTATGCAATTTCTGGAGAGTTTCACAGTATCTGTCGCTGCTAATGGTTGTGCGCGATTCAAGGAATTCACAGAGCAAAAGGCCTTTACTATCCCAGAACACGGTAGCCATGGTTTTGCGGGCAGATGGTTGAGTTTTGAATTTTTTGTGAACTGGGGGATCTGGATGTTTCCACATCATAGACTGTTGTTTCGACTCTGAGGTGAATTCATAAACCCAGGTTTCATCTCCGGTAATGATGCTTTCAACAAAAGAATCCCATTTCTGTTGGTATCGGGTAAGATGTTGAAGTGACGCACTCCGTCGATTGGCTTTGTGGTTCTCGGAGAGCATTTTCGGCACCCAGCGAGACGAAACTTTGCGAAAGTTTAGGTCGCATATGATTTTATGGACACAACTCTTAGGAATGGCAGTCATTTCCGCAATTTCACAAACTTTAATGCGACGATCTTCCCTAATCAAACCTTCAACAATTGAACAGTGTTTATCTGTGTGTGAGGTTCCTTGGTCTGCCTCTGTTCTTCTCCGTTCGTCCATTTTTCAATTTTTTGCACCAAACGCTGACTTCTTTTCGGCTTAAGACCTTCGGGCCATAAACGTCCTCTAACCTGCGATGAATTTCGCTCTGGTTAACTCCTTCGGCTTGCAAAAATCGGATAACTGCACGCACTTCATGCTTGGAATACTCTGCGACTATACACGCCATGTTTATTTGCTTCTCGTAAGCTAGTAAATTGAATCTTACACACAACAACGCTTCAGACTCTACTACCACGTTTCAACCTGTTTAGACATGCATATGACGGCAATATTTCGCTTGCGGTGTTTGGTACCTTTAAAATCGGACTGCCCTCGTACGCTAATCTTGCAATACCAAAATTTCGACTTTTTGTACCATCTTTTCAGTTTGATTAGATCATCCGGATTTTAGATTATAATAACTTGGTTCTCTATCCCATCGAAAGAGTTTCGATCAAAATTTAATTTGAAAATAAGGAACTTTATGATATTGCGATGTTTCACCTTAATTTCACTCATTTTATTATCTAATAAACCTTCCCAAATCTCTATAAACCGTACAAACAAAATACAATTTATTACTTGTACAAACTAGCTTTAATTGGTTCTTAACAATGAATAGTTTATATAAACACAATTGGTTAAGTGTATTTGGGGTGTTCACATTTTGAAAAGACATAAGAAACACTAGAAGCAAAACTAAAAAACTGAACTTGTACGCAATTCATTTTTGTTGTATAATTGAGAGACATAAACGTTGAATTCCACAAACAGAAATTAATAATTCATGGAACTGTAAAGGCAAACCGTACCTTTTCTTTATTAAACTGGGACAACTAGACTTTGTTGACTTAGCAACCCTAAATCTTCTAAAAGGACGGACTTCGAGTTAACCTCGCCCGAGTATTTAATGAAACCAAATCATGCGTTTAATATATCTTCCTCGGACATAGGTAAACTGTCTTATCGGTCTGGAATGAGACGCAATAGTTGAACAAACAGTTGGAGTTAATTGTGCAAATAGGGTTTCTATTATTAAACAACGAATGGGGTGTGCGTCTCGTAAACTTCGACGTTTAATACGAAGTTGATTGTGGCAATTTACTAGAGGTGCTTCATTAATAGAATGTTAATACGTAGCAAAATTATTATAACAGCTTCTAAAGTTAGGATTTTGATCTTTATAAATTGTTGTTTGTTAGAGAGCTCACAACAAGTTTGATCAGAGTTCCTACAGAAAATGAAATTGAAATCTTAGTATACATGTACTTACTTAAAATAAAGAAAAATTCCTATGGCTATGGCGAGGGCGACCAAGCTCAACGAATACCCAGCTGAATAAATATTCGCGGCCGCCAAAACTTCATCTCCGTCGTGCTCGAAATCGATTGGAGGGCACTTCATATAATCAGTTTTTGACCAATTTCCATTCCACATGCATTCCCTTGTTGCATTACCTGCAATGAAAACCCAGATTAAGCGAAATTTTTATTGCGGTCGTAAAAACAAGGTAATGGCGAAGAATTGCGATACATGAGAAGTTTTAAGTCTAGCGATTGAATTTATCTCGTGACGACCTTTTGAAAAATCGTGTGGTAAGTTTAAAATATTATAAACATGTTCAAATATAGTAATAAATTCAATTGACAGTTAAATTTAATTAATGTGTAATTCCCAGTTATAAATTTTCGAAATATAATAAGATTGAATGAATTTCTTTTAGTTGTAAGATATAATAAAATGGTTGTGGAATATAATAAAGAGCGATAAAGAAAGAAGACATTCTTGTCTTATACACTGAAGTAAAAAGTAGTTTTTGAATGTTAGCTAGATACAAATAAAAAAAATTTATTTAAAAATATATCTGTATCGAGGGATTCAAATATTTTAGACTTAACAATTCAACTTTTGATCTTGTTATGTTTGACTTCCTACCTAGTTCAAGCGTGATAACTTTTGAGTCATCCACATATATATATTTACTTCATATTTACCCTCCGTCTCAAATAAAGCAAGACGGAAGATTCGCGATTACGAAGGCGATTAGGTAAATTAATTAGGCTTAAAATGAATTTCCCTAATTAGTAGCCAGCTCAAAAACAAGCCGGGCGCGATTCATCGAAGATACCGGGCTCACCTAGCGTCACAAAGGTTCAATTTATCACAACAATACCCTTGGACTGATAAATAGGGTAGTAATTTGCTTTGACAGGCAGACGTCTGGTTAATGTGCAAATTATTTGTTTGTTTTCGACGGGAATTTGATTAATGTAACTTGATGCAGTCTACTTTTTTCGTTGGCAAATGATGAAGGCGTATATATATTTACAATTGCATCATTCGACTATTAAGGGTGTATTCGTTTTACACAAATTACTAAGTTTGATTCAAGTTACATGCTTTTTGTTGTGTTCGTTTTACTAGTTGGAAGTAAAATTTTATTGTACTTCCTCCTTTCCCCTAAGTAATCCTGTATTTAGTTCTGCTCAATTGGTGCCATATTCGTATTTACAGATATGTCATACACAACTTCCTTAATTTTTTTATGTTTTATAATTCACTTGTCCATTATTTCTGACTGGTGGTTATAAGATATGAGGTAAACTGGACCATAAATAAAACTGTATTTGAAAACTTGATAAAATATTTATTTAAATAAATAATAATAAATTAAACTTTAAATATGTCATTCCCGTTCAGAGCTGCAATAGTTAAGTAAAATAATTATGACGCAAGCAAAAAGAATCCTAATGTATCATTTTTCAAGCAGAACTTGCTCGCCCAGCACGAGAGCAACGACAAAGGAAGACATATAAATGACTGCCGCACTCGAACTCCATCTTAACGTAATTTATCACGCAGAATGAGCTCCTTTAAATTCCTATTATTTTCACTGAAATAAAAATTCCATGCTCACAAGATGAGGTATATATTTAGGCAAAATTTGATGATAACGCAGATATGGGGCGGGAGGTGGGGTGGGTTATCTCCATATCTTCAGGCACCTTTCAAACGATGGTAAATATTCATCATGAGGGGGAAACAAAAATAAATTGCAAGTTATTGTTTTGGTAATATGATATTATTAGTATGGAATAAAGAAGATGGAAAATCTGATGTGCGCAGCTCATGTAACAGGAAGGATATAATAATTTTATGCCCCTCCAAAAATCGTTGCTTTACAATGACGTCATTTTTACCAAGAAAAAAAGACGAAACTAAAGGATTATAGCTAACTGAATATGTTCGTAAACTAAATGGAAACGAGTTACAAAATATAATTGGAAACTCCGAAATAATACATATAAACGGAGTTCGCGGAGTAACAGTCCTGAAACTTCAGAACGAACAGCTCGTAGATAACAAGGATATCGGTTACATGCGGTTAAATATTTATGTGTCAGAAACTTTGAGCTTAGGACAACTTTCTGAAACTTTCCGCCAAATTTTGACACATAGGTGACAAGAAACCAATTTATCTATGCAGATTTTTATTTGGCCACGTAAAAAAAATACATCTCCGTTTCCCTGAAGTTGGGTTACTATTTCTCACGTGTCGATACGCATTAAAATCCGATTTTTCTCTGTCTGAAAAACATGAAATTGTACGCGACGCCCGAAGGTAATAAAAAGAACGCGCTTGTTTACGCCGTGACATCAAATGAACGCACGTAAAAGTCGGCAAAGATAAACGAGTGCTTCTGACGTATTCCTGTTGCGATAAAGAGGATGAAGCACCACTATAGCTTTTACATTAAAATATGTAAGAAGGAAAGTATACTGTTCCATAATTTTTATTCTTTAGTAATTTATGACCGCGCAGAAGGAAAAATATTGAAATTCTCTTGTGAATACAAAGTGATGTAAAAGTACGCAATTTTATGTAGGAAAGTTGACACAGAAATGTGCTTTTATTTCTTCATAAATATATTAATATTATGAAAATACGTTATGATATTGGTGCCCCATTAGATATACATCGACAATATAACGTTTCTGCTATTTCTCCAAAATTAATCTATACTACGGCCTGAAGTACAAGACTCCCTCGAGTGGATTAGGCGTTGATTTGGTAACCGTATGTCAATGCTGTGTGTCATAATTGGCTGATATCAGTTACTTTATTTGACGTTTTAATATAAAGAAAGACATATACTGTTTCTTGCTTTTTCAAGCCACGGCCAGCTCCAAACGTGGCAGGTTTTGAACGCGTGATATTACACAATGAGTTTATATGTAATATAACTAGACCAAGAACATTTTTTATGTAATCGAGAGATAAAATCAAATCACAATATAATATAAAGTATACAGGTTATCTACGATATGTGTGTCAAATGGCAACCAGCAATAGGGGGTAGTCTAGAGCAAAACAGGCCCCATCAACATACGCTCTTTTTTTCTGCAAGCCACTAGTTTGGACGCTGCTTGGAAAACATATTGCGACAAGTCTTTGAGACAAAAGGTCTAAGTTAATTAATACTACCGCTTAGAGAAACACAAGAAGTATAAAATAAAAATAAATACATAATTATAACACAAATCTTGTTTAATTAATAGTATTAATAATATTAATTATTATTTATTTATTTAATTTAAGTAACCTTCATTGGTATGAATGTATGCCATTGACGAATGAATGGCTTAGAAATTCTAAGTATATTATTACTTATGTCAGCTAGGGAATTGTTAGTCCGTTGAACTATAGTAACAGTTTTCGCGTAGCTATTTCCTCATAATAAACTAATTGTTCCAGGTGTCCCCAAAAGTGGAAGTCTAGTAGATTTAAATCTACAATGCGTATTTAGCCATTTTATAATCCATCTTCCTGCACAATGCGCTAACCTTTATGCTGAAACCACATTCGTTGCCGGCTGTTGGGGGAATGTCATCAGGCTTGTCATGCCAGTGTTTCATCGCGAAAATTTTCATTGTATGCCGTGTTCAAAGAGTATTTAAGAAGGAAATTTGAAGTAATCGATTATTGAGTATAGTGCCCCAACCATATGCGCTGAACTCATTTTGAAAACAGGTTTGTCTTAACCACATGAGGAGTTTCTAAGGACCATGTATGTGCTTGTTGTGTGCAATATTTATGCCATCTCTAGTAAAGGTTTCCTAATCCGTCCACAAAATATTGGAAATAAAGCCAATGTGCGCTACTAAAATCCATTGGCATCCCGTGGTGTAAAGCTTGGAGTCGTTGAATATTTGTTCAACAAAAATGTGACTTTTTAAATTTCACGGACTACGAATATTCGATTTTCTATTTTTTTTTGTTACGTTGGTACATCAGTCCCCTACATATGTTATATGTTAACATTAGCAGTCATTTAGCATTTGTAGTTTGTTTTTGACAGATATAAAGGTTAGACGTGTTTTCGTGTGCTTGGCGATTTTTGCTATCGAAAAAAGTGAAACAAAGAATCTGCATTAAATTTTGTGTGAAAAATAACATTAAGTGCTCCAACGCACTTAAAATGTTGACTGTGGCATTTGGTGAGTCTGCTTTGAGGAAAAAAAATGTTTATAAGTGGTACAAGCTCTTCTCACAAGGCCGAGAAGATGTTAATGACGATGCTCGCCCTGAATGCCCCAACACATCAACAACCGATGAAAAGTTGAAACAGTGAATAAAATTGTTACGGAGAATCTTCGAATCACTATTAGAGAAGTTGCTGAGGATACCGGCATATCGATAGGCTCATGTCATGCAATTTTTTCGGATGTTTTGGGCATGAAACGTGTGGCAGCGAAGTTTGTTCCGAAATTGCTAAATTGTGACCAAAAGAATCGTCGCATGAGCATCGCTCAGGAACTGTTGAATGACGTCAACGATGATCCAGATTTGCTCAAAAGGGTCATAACTGGTGACGAAACATGGGTATATGGTTATGACGTCGAAAGCAAAGCCCAATCATCCCAATAGAAGCGGTCAGAAGACCCAAGATCGAACAAAGCACGTCAAGTTCGGTCAAATGTGAAGGTTTTGCTCACTATTTTCTTCGATTACAATGGCGTGGTGCATCGTGAGTTCTTGCCAGAAGGTCGTAAGGTCAACAAGAAAATATTACCTTGAAGTTATGCGTCATTTGCGTAAAGCAATACGAAGAAAACGCCCGGATTTGTGACAAAACAATTCATGGCTTTTGCATCACGATAATGCACCTGCTCACATATCGTTGCTTGTTCGTGATTTTTTGGCCAAAAACAACACCGTAATCATACTTCAGTCACCGTATTCACCGTACTTGGCCCCCTCGACTTTTTCCTATTCCCAAAACTGAAAAGATCCATGAAAGGACGGAGGTTTACCACGATTGAGGAAATAAAGACCGCATCACTGGAAGAGCTGAAGGCCATACCAAAAAGTTCATGTCACAAGTGCTTTGAGGAATGGAAGCAGCGCTAACACAAGTGTATTAAATCTGAGGGGGATTACTTTGTAAGGGACAAAATAGGTATTGATGAATAAATAAATATTTTTCGATAGAAATAAAGTCACCTTTTTTGTTGAACAAATCTCGTATGTATGGAGAAGGTAACGTTGTCCATGCAAAATTTTGTTATAGTCCCAAGTGAGCTTCAATGCGCCGAGTATTGACTCTGAGGTTATGAAGCTCCATATCAATTTAATTTGCCTGATTCTGAATATTAATTTATTGAGGAGGAGCTCTAATACCTACTCCCATCAGCGCACCCAGTTTCTTGAAGTCTTTGAAATGTTTGACTAAATAGTGCTTGCGGAGGAACTCGTCTGGGAAATCTGCAGTGGTATTCAATGCAGGCACGTCGATTGTTACCATTACAGTAACCATACATAAACCACCATGTCTGCATACTCTACCGAACTAAAGCCTTTCATTGCACTTTTTATTACGTTAATAGTAGCAGCTTCTTTCATAGTTAACGTAATAATTCCACAATAATGGTCCAGGGTCAATTTTTTACTTCTTAAAAGTTTGAACTTTTTACTCCAAATGACCTCCCCTATCACCTGCAATCTTTTAGCATGTGTACATAGTACATTATATACGACACTATAATGAATGCTATTATTACCAATGATATTGGCAACACGAGGAAGCGCAACGAGCGAGTTATGCAATTATCCCGGGTAATAATAGCCATTTTCGTGAGTAGTATGAGATACTGACTATGATGTCCTCGACTATAAATACTAAAAATTTTTATTTACAATTTAAATAATAATGTTACTAAAACCCAATAATGCCACTAACCATGTTGTAAGAATATATGTAATACAACTGTAAACATTTACGAGTGGGCAAAGCAAATTTAAAATGACAGTCTTTGAATATTTTCTAAATTATTTTAGGGCGACTTTAAATTTACTTCATTATACACCATTAATAATGATGATTACCATGACAGCATGAATAATGATTATTCGCTGCTGGTGAATTATCGTCATATTACCATTATCCTTGACCAAATACATGATTATTGAGTAGTCGTGGACAAAAGCATTTTTGTTGCGATGGATATCTACGCTTGTAAGACACCTTTAAAAATACATGAGTATTTTGGGATTAGGTATAAGTTTACCACAAGCAGCTTTGGAAATAGTGTACAATTAAAATATGATTTCTGAGCCCTGAATTAATCTGTGCTATCTGAAAGCAACCTGGAACTAATAAAAAGGGCAGCTGGTGATTCAAGAGTTGTTCTTAAAAGATGTATAGATTTTGAATATGACTTGTAGGTATATATTAAATTAGTTAACTTAGGGCCAATTTCACAATGAAATTTAAAGTAGACTTTAAAAGTAAAGTCCTTTACTGATGTAAAAACACATTTGTTTACACATCTAACTGTGACTTTACTTTTAAAGTCTCCCTTAAATTCCATTTTGAAACTGGCCCTTAAAGAGCGTCGTACATGAAGAATGACAGGAATGAAGTTAGTTAGCAAGTCTTAGCTAAATGTAAATTTATGAAAGGGACATGAACGGAGCGCATTAGAACTATTTCAGAATGGCTACTATTGAACGGTATCGTTCATGGCTACTTATATGTGACAGGTCTCATAGATAAATTACACTTCGAATTTAAATTGAATAAAGTTGGGAGAAGCGCCTTTGATCAATGCCCATTCAAAGACATGCCGAGGATTTTGTCTAACGCTAGTGGAAAGTTAGTTAACTCTGTGTGCATTTATTCCAATTTCTACCCTGCAATTTTATAGGTGAGCATCATAAACATGCATAAAGAATAATAATAATAAACTAAGTAATAAAAACTGTTCCAGTGGAACAGTGAATGAGCGAATGAGTCCATTATGAGCCATGTGTTTCCCTTGCTTATATGCAAGCGTGAAATTGAACAATTTGTACATATTATCCAAACACACCACCAGGACTCAAATAGTTCGATTTAAAGTCACCTTCAGAGGACCAAGGAATAAAAATCATGTTTTAGCTTGATTCATGTCTGTCAAGAGTTGGCACCTGAGGATAACATATTCCAGGCGACTTTGACAATAAGGACTTGTATTAACACCGAATGAAAATAATACCGTTTAAATTCGATATAGATAGCTTTTTTTCTGATTTTATGTAAAAGAAGCACATCTGATGGAAGTTCTGTACCTTTTGAACAGACGCAGACAGAGAGAGAGAAGAAAGATAGTGTTAAGTAGGTACAGTTTTGTAAAGTTGGACTTTTGAATAACTGCAGATGTCACAGTTTATATTTTTTCTTTAATGTTTCAGCACGTATTCATTTTACTGAACACCTTTTAAAAAGAACTATTGAAGCAACTGTTTTGTAGTCAAATTAAATCTAACATTTCATATTGTATTTCTGACAAAAAAAAAATTTATGCGAAATATAAATATCATTTCCTGAAGGAAAACTGCAGTATATCGACGTGCAAACACAATATTTTATTTTAAACGAGAAGCAAGTTTACATTGTAGAATAAAATCCGATTTCAAAGAAGCAGCTGGATTGAATTACCATTCAAACATGGTATATGTGCGAGTAACTTTGCACACGAGCGATGGACGACCCGACGCGGTCATCTCCCGTACCCCCGTACAATTAATTAATTAACCCTTTACGCGCCTGTGCCCGCTCCGAATTAATTTTGTGCAAATGATGCTGAGGGAGAGAGTCCATTTTCGGTTTGTTCCTTCGAGTAATAGTATCATTCAGTTTAACAAGGAATGGGGGATGCCTTAATTATTTTCACTTAAATAATAAACAAATTAATAATTGCTTCTTAATTAAGAAAAGCTTACGTCAGCCAAAACTTCGTTCGTGATAGTTACAAATTTAAATATTCTAAATTATAAATAAATAAATAAATTTTGAAAGAAATAACGTTTTTGTTTGAAAATTCATAGTAATAGGAGATGGAGTATTCTGAGAGTGCTCTAGAGCAATGAATCGAAGACGCCATAAATCTCTTGTTTAAGGCATTAATATCGAAAACCTAAGAACATAATAAACTTAATATAATTTTTATAAATTATTTAAAAAATAAAATTTTATTAACATTGAAACAATTAAAATATTCATAATTTTATTGAGAATAGCAATTATTCATTTCCCTCCACGCTTAACTTTGTACGAAAGCTTTCCGTCCAACTTTATAAAAGGAAACTCTTCCAAACTGCATTAATCCTACGTACAAAGTAGCAGGAAACGAGCGAGACCAAAGAAGGACCTTGACACGGTAATACTAGAATCTAATACTTTCGAAATCAAACAGTCGAAGACGAGAAGTGACACATCGAAATTGAAAAGTCTGAAAGAGTTCGCCAAATATCGATCTTATCTACTTGGGTTTGGAGCTGCCAACTGGGTCAAGTTGAATACCAAGATGCGTAGAGTGCATAATCCTTCGACGTGCAAGGACTCACGATGGCTTGGCGCTCTCGCCTGGATGAAAGGGCGTTAAATGACTCATTTGAATTTCCAATAGATGATAAATCTCACAGTATAATCGCCCATTTTTTTTTGTTCAAATAGAACGTTTTCTTCCAAATTCACATAAGCTCTCTTATAATCAAGGTATGTGTGGCGTTAATAAAATCGAAATATTTGCTGTCTAGACCTTTAATTTATCGTAGTTATCATGTATCAAAGCTTTTCCCTGGGGATTCTAATGGGTGTAGGATGTATTGCAAATTAGAACAATTTTGAAACAGGATCAATGAATGGTTAAACAGTGTGTGGCGTATGCATTGCTGATTAGGAAGCAGAGTTTGAGTTACTCCTGAGTTAACTTTAATGGAACCGCGCTCATATGCAACTATTTAGTAACGCAATCAAATAGTCTACAATTTGCTATAAACTGTGCGCAATCAAATGATTGCGCAATCGATGTGTGACCGACAACTTTAAATATGCGTGCATATACGCAACTAGTTTATGTGCAACTTACGTTTTACATTAAACATTAAAAAAGGTATACCCGTTGATTTCAAGTTATTATTTCCTTTATTATTCTCTAATTTTTAATTTATTTCTTTTTTTGTTGGTAGAGCCTATACAACAACATAGTTTCTATTTACATTATCCTACCCGCTGACATACAATTATTAATTGAACAACTAAAAGCAAGGTGCTTTGGAAATTATTATATTAATTAAAATGAACAGTATTCCACATCTCAAACCAAAATTTCATGAATTTGTTTAAAAAACAGTAATGTAATTCAAAAAAATTATTTTCTTATGCGTAGACCATATGTATAAAATCAAGTTGTCTAAATAATTGACAAATTATAGCTGCCTATGTACGCAAAGTAAACAACAAATACACGAAAAAAATATTGTTACTAGCAATGCCCTTTAAATTAAACTTCACGAGAAGTGACGCAATTTTAATTCTGGCGGGTTAATTGAAAGAATTATATCGGATCGTGCCTTCCTGTCGTTCTTGATTCATTTATTCACAGCATCTCTAGATGCTTCATCATTAGCTATTAATTTTGGTTTCACAGCTTCTCCACTTTTGAAAGACCACTTGTCGTTTTTATTAAGAGTGTATCCATGTGCAATTTTCAAATATCATAATTGTCTTTATGAAACGTTTCAATTCTTGTAACAGCAAGAAAATCAAATCTTTGCTAATTTAACCGAATTTGTATCCATAAAAATAAAAAAGTTAATTACGGTAGACGGTTCAAATTGAACACCCGATAGAGCGGCAATTTCATCTATTTCCGATCGATCACATTGCATGTGTTCAAAGTATTAAACTTGTTTCGTCAATTTTTGTTGCCCCCCGGCGAGAAGTAGACAGTCATTAATTACTTGTTACAAACTTTTCAATACAGATTTCTAAGAGCAGCATTCGAAGAGGGAATCCCTAGAAAATACTTTCGAAGAGAATAGGATTTGTTAATTATTTAAATAACAAAATTCAAGAATAGTTTAATAAAGTCATTGCCAAGATTTTTCTGTAAGGTTTGTAACTCAAAAATCTAAGATATTTAAAGTATATTTAACAATAAATTTCCATAAACTTGTTGCAAGGTGTTTTCGATTGCGATGGATTTCTCGAGCATCCTCCGTTCGACTCTACTTGGTTGCTATTTATAAATTCTCACACAATGTTAGGCAAAGACGTTAGGTGAAAAATCAGCCACAGGATGTCACGACCTAAATTAATAAATTTTCACTTGTTTTTAGAAATTATACGAGAAGAAAACTCGGTGAACACCTGATATATACTAAACACAGTACAAAATCCGAATTTCAGTAGTTTCAAACCTCATAACATGTTACGCCTGTTGAAACTAGATGGTTATCATATCATTAAATAGTGCAGGGACTCCCAAACCGGGGGGCGTGAAGCGTCTACAGGACAGGCACTTGCAGACCTTAACTTGTTTGAACTCGCGGCAATTTATTGCCGTATCATCGCACTGTTATGTTTCTCTGCTTCTCTCATTTCTCTTTATTTCTTTTCGTGCCGTATAAATCTTTCAATCAGAAAGGGGGGGCGTGGTAAGGAAAAGTTTGGGAACCCCTGAAATAGTGAGATGAATAGAGTTCTAGAGCAATACGAAACCTTAAGCCTCACGCTCAACGACAAAACTGTTTAATTGTTATGTGAGCGCGAAAATAGGTTCAGCCGATGAAATCGTTGTACAACTAAAAATTACATGTCAGCGCCTAGTCTTAATCATTATTTTTTATTGCGTACATATCACTAATTGCTAATTTCCGTATTCTTTCGTATGAAAGTAATAAATGATCCGCTTCAACGTTAGTTGTATTACATCTGTAGGTTTACTGCACACATTATTACATACGCTAGTAAAGTTCGCTCAGAGGGGGCATTTAAATGATATCCAGTGCTTCTTGATGTAAACTTATTCAATTACACACTGTAGATTAAATATTAAAACTATTTTAAAGAAAATGTGGTCAAGTAATCAATCACTGCCTTGTAAAATGATGACATATTGCTCTATTATCGACAGCATTTCGCCAGGATATTATTCACACTTTTCAAATAGGGAACTTCAAAGTTTAATCCGGATTTTCATTCACCACAATGCTTTGTACATAAATTGTTAAACTTATTAAGTTACAAAGTGTGATGCATTGAACAAGGTATTTTCCTTTGATATGTTATTAGAGATTTGCTTAATTTTAATTCATTGCCGAAATATGCTGTAATATACTGGGTCTTTCATTGAAGATGCATCAACTTTGGTATGCGGGTAGATGTCGGGAAAACAAAGAAAAGTTTCTTTGTAAAATTTTCTCTGTAATGAATAAATTTAGAGAAAATCGAAGAGAAAACAAAGTCGCATATTTTTCGGATGGACATTCATTCACATACATTTTTATAGGATTCGACAAATTTTATTTTAATAACAATTTGTAATGCGCTAAACATACATACTAAATGCATATTTTTGCATAGCCCCGCATTTGTAATTTATTATTAAATTAAATAAATTTAAATATTCAGGCGATTTCACATCGCTGTTGCATTCGACTTGTGGCAAAATTGAATACACCGAGCTATCGGTCAAGCGCAAAATAAAATTTAGTCATAAATTTCTCGGCTGTTTATGGATTTATTACCCCCCTGCTGCTGTGTGCCATTCATAAATGCAATTTAGATCGCCGGTTTTGTTTCACGATTCTACGCGCTACAGTATTTCAAAAAACATCGACTCCAAATTATGCAAATTTCAACTTGCTCTGATTAAAATTTTTTATTAAGATTGAAATAATGTCAGAAACGTGTCCTTCAAGTTTGATGCATCTTCAATGAAACATCCAGTATAATACCATTTTGAACAGATCTAAATTACTGACTAAATATATAATATTAATGTACTAAATAATTTTATTTTAATTAATAAAATGAAAACCATTTGCCTCTCGAGTAAGCATATTTAAACTTGATTTACTCTTTTGAATTCCATACGAATATAATGAGTTTTGTACAAATTTAGTAAGACCTTCTTAATTAATATTGAGTATAATCCAAGCAGTTTTTAATTAAGAAGACTAATTGATAAGAAATTAAATTTTTTCTCGCAATTTGTAGGTTTCAATCATTTCACAATTTTTCATATAGGGGATAAAAAATAATGAAAATAATATCAGTTATATCAATGGTTTCTTGTCAAACTCGTTACGGATTGACTTTATTATGATTTTGTTCAAGAAATATTATTAGAATATGGCCTGTTGTCAATTTTGTTACGAATTTGTTATTATTTTTTAAGAGATATTATTAGAGCATAACATTACTTATAAATTGGATTTTCATCCTTCGGTACACTGAAATACTCAAATCCTCCTCTGATTTTTCATTACTTTGCCGTATTGTGCCCGTGATTTCTCTCTTCCATCGGCGAACTAATGAACACTTAATTGGATTATAAGAACGAGGGTATCGCTCCAACTTCATTTTATACGACTATCATTAGAACTGTTTTACTTCAACTCATCAGCAGTAAATACATTTATTACTTCTAGTACTAAACGCTAATCCTGCGAAAACGGAGACGTTATTACTGCGGCAGTATAGATTTTGAAGTTTATTTTTATTGTTATATAACGGATTAAGCGAAATTAGATTTCCGCTTCTCCCTGCTCTTATTAAGTAAAAAAATGCCAAATATCGACAGATATGTGGTGCAGTTTTCAAATATTTTCAGTATTTTTTATGTGTACATAGGTGGGTAGTTTCTTGTTACTACAATTATTATGTGTAAGATTTGAAAATGAAATTTCGTATACGTTTAATTCATTTTGAAGAACATTTAACATGTGTACAAAAAGTATTCCCATCTAGTGTGTTGTTCTCATTTTTTCGCATGTTCTCGTATGTTCCTTATTTGATCAGTAAATGCAGTTGACATTTAACCTTGACATTACATCAACAGAAAATCATAACTAACAATTACGATTTATTACGTATTTGAAACCAAACAAAATAAAACATTGAAAATAACGTTGAACGTGAATTCACAACAGATGTTAAAAATGGCTTCTGTCTTCTTCGAGGCATTTTCTAACTCTTCTGCTACATTCATTAATATATTTTGCAACATGTGGGGAGAATTATTTATTTCATCACACTTTTAGATGATTCTTTGGGTGAGTTCCTGTAAATCATTAACGGGCGTTTTAAAAATGAATTTTTTCAAGTAAGGCCAAACAAACAAATCCAAAGGAAGATCGCGGAGGCCAATATGATTGCCATATTTCTGCTAATTATCCGATCTCCAAAAAACTCTCGAAGGAAATTTCAAGTATCTCCAGCAGTATGGGCTGTTGCACCATCCTGCAGGAAATATCCAAATTGTCATCAAGCTGTTGATTAATAAATAGATGCAAAATTTATTCCCGATATTTAAGTGCTGTTAGTGTGCCTTTAAAAAATATTGGACTTATCAATCTTCTCCGACTTAAACCTATCAAAATACCAATTTTTTGTGGATGGAGTGAGGCTTCAAAATAAACATGAGGGTTTTCTGTACTCCAGATCCTCATATTTTGGGAATTAATGTATCCTGGAAATAAATGGAACTAGGCCTTATCGAAAAAGAAAGTTTTATCCAACAAATCGTCATTGTTAATATTTAAAAACCAATGACAGTATCTTCGCCTTGGTTCAAAATGTACTGGAAGCAATTCATGCACGGCAGTCAAACGATAAGGGAACATTTGCAAGTCCTTTCTTAGAAAAGTTCTGTAGGTCCCGATAGAAAGTTCAATTTGCTGTGACAGGTGACGGATGGAAGTGCGAGGAGCATCAGTCATAATTTATCTCACATTTTCAACTACCCCATCAGTTCTTTAGGCCTACCTGATATCTGTCTTCTAGCTAGTTTCTCTGAATAGTCCTACAAAGTACTGAAGTTGATTAACAAATTTGTGGTACAGAAATACAGTTTCTGGAAATTTTTCTTGAAATTCTGTAATACAATCAGGAATAGGTCCATTCATTCGCCATTGATTTTTTGGGCGTTTCGAAAGTAGGATTCGAAAGTAGGATTCAGAGAAATGACGGTATCAACGAAAGTTGTAAAACCTTTAAATGAGCAATAAGGCCGGATTAAAGTTGCACGAAACAACCGGAAGGAAGGAATAAGGTACCTATAGAAATTATCAGAAAAAAATATAAAAAAGCAAGGAGAAAGAATTGTAAGAAGTTAACTAGAAAACAGAAAATGAGGCATCAAGGAACGGAGATACACAGGGATAAAACAAAGAATATTATTCTAATGATGAGAAATTAGAGAATTAATAATAGAAGAGGGATAACTAGTACTGAAACAGATGAGGACAATCAAAACTGAAATGAAAAGAGTGAAGAGGGAAAAATAGAATGAACAATACTATCTCACGATAGAAAATGGAAGACATTAAGGCAGCTGTAAACAGTACTGTCTACTTTAGCTTTAGGAAAAAAAACGACAAGTGTATCATGGAAAAATCAGTGCCCGGCATTTGTTTACGACGTGGAAACATTAAATAATCAGCAAAGAAATGATAGATAATTTAACTAAAAGGAAACGAAATATGTTACCTGAACAAAGAAGTTTACGAGGAGCAAAAATTAATGTTGATAACAGGGAAAGTGGAACATAATGGCTAGGTAACAATATTTAAACATATAATAATGTAATAATAACTGTAAAAGAAAGCAAAAATATATGACCTCTTCTACAACCCAACTCATAGTAAGTAGGTAAAAAATCCGTGAATGGGTTGTAAAAACGATGAAGGCACACATAATGTCAAAAATAGTTGTGACTCTAAGAGGAAGGAAGCAATTGAGAACATCAAGACAAAGACGGAAAAGTGATTTAGAAACGCCTTAATGACGAAAATACAAGATGGAAAGAAAAAACAAAAGACACGAAAAGAAGGAAATGGTGGAAAGAGGCATCGATTTGCTAGGCTTAATTTTGAGTGTGTTAACGTTCTCTAATATTATCAACATTTTGTATTCCTGAAAACTATATCTGTACCTTAGAGATAAAGAAAAGTATGTCCAGTTTTTGGTTAAATGGAGATAATACGTTTTCTTAAATAACAGAAGCTGAAATTTTTAAGTGGTAAAGTATCGTAAGTCTACTGTTACTAGTTTCTGATAAAATACGTTTAGAAAAAATCGTATTGTGAATTTTTAAAGAGGTATTTCAAAACTTTAAACCTTGTTTTTTCTAAATCTGTGATAATGGTGATACGATTCTTTACCTCTGAGGTACAGATATAATGTATGGCATTATTTCAGAGTCTGCTATTAAACAAATCATATTTCTAGATAATTTTTTAAAGCACCATTCAAATTATTAATTTATTGATGTATTATTAACTCAACGAATATTGTAACAACTGGATCTAATTTTAACATCAGAACTTTTTACAAATTCATACGTTTGTGGAGGATAGGACTTATTTAGCACTCTATGTATTATTTCATTGTATTTTGCAGTCGTTATTCTTTAATATAACCAGCCAAACTCATTAATCACTCGCTTGCAGAGAAAAAGTATCTGTCAAGAAGAAAAATGATGCAAGCAAGTGAACTAGCTCGGGATTTTTATACTTGATCAAATTTTCACAATGACATTATCGAAAGGTTTTCCAATACACCTTAGCATAAATAAAGTAAAAGAATTTAAAGACCAAATTATTTAGAATTACACTTTATTTTGCTGTAAATAAATTTTATGATCTCTTTAGTCAAACTGCCGTGTTTATTTTTTACATAAATGAATGGGATTATATTCATGGCGCAGATTGTTTTCAAAGCAATGTGCGGCAACTAATTTGCATACCAGTTGGAAGAGAACGGACGCGAGAACACAAAACACTGATTGTACGAAATACTGTGGCGTGAAACTTACTGTCAGCGGAAGCGGGAATAATTTTACTAGTTGCCAACTACATCGAAAATGTATTAATGCAATCTGATTTACAAAATACAGCTGAGTATGATGGAAATATCAAAGCAACAATCTAAATTATTGAAAATCGAATTCTTGTATTATACAAGGTTACTGGAATTACTGAATATAATAAAGGATTATTATTAAATAATTTAAAACTTTAGAAATAAAAAATAGCAATTCTATTTTTTTAATTTAGTTGTCTTTACTTTATCCAAGGAATTTTTAATATTAATAAAAAAGTCAAAATAGAAAGTACCCTCTTGAGACCTCAAGAGTTGATTCTAAACTGAAATGAAAGTCCTGAGTACTTTCAGCAAACTACAATTAAAGACTGAAACCTCCATTCGAACTGTACTACTTCCGGTGCACTTCCAATCTTGCGCATAAA
Source organism: Serrognathus titanus (assembly GCA_039766575.1). Taxonomy (NCBI): domain Eukaryota; kingdom Metazoa; phylum Arthropoda; class Insecta; order Coleoptera; family Lucanidae; genus Serrognathus; species Serrognathus titanus. Next base: position 25,270,759 of record CM077913.1, read on the forward strand.
AATTACTCTGCGTTTGAAAGTTCTTCCTTAATGACTATTTGCCTGCAAGTTCGCACAGGATAAGGAGTTACTTTGCCGTAATTGAATTTGTTCGAGTCTGTCTTGTAATTTTTATGAGCATAGACAGTTAGGCGTAGGACAACTCTTAATTCTCCTCGCGGAACTTTCACGAAGTTTTCCACTTATCGCTGTACGTAACAAGTGGCTCCTTTCTGGTATAATTTTCAGACAGGACAGTATTTTAGGCTAAGAATTGTTCATTTTATGAAAGTTTTGTTCTTCTTTCACGTAAAAGACTGGATCATTATAATAAAATGCTGATAAAATATTATTGGATAATAAAGCAATACAATAAAAATTAATGTGCAAAATATTTTTCTTTTGCTACAGAGGAATACATTTATGTTCGTACGGGTCCGTAGCATTATACCATTTGATTAACATAAAAGTCATAAAATAAGAAGTCATTTAAAATCTGTCTGAAATATAACTTCAACTGATGGAGGACGGGGTAAATGCGATCATTAATTTAAAAGAAGGAAACTGATGACTTTATTTATGTGGAGAGAAAGAAAAATTGTTAAATTTCCTTAACCTTCCATGAAATGTAATGTATGTAATTTTTTGATTAAATAAGGGAATAACATACGTGTTGTAAATAGAAAATAAAAATAAGATTCATTTTTTATATCTGAATGGCCCAAAGATAATGTTAACTTTGCGTGCCACATTCACTTAAAAAACAAAGAATAATTTGTTCAATATGCAATATATGATGTATAACAATTAATTCGTATAACAAGAAAGTTATAACGGTATCAATCCTGACTAATTAAATAAAAAGTTTTTAATTATAAACTAGGATTAGATACCCTATTATTTGAAATAAGTGCCACAAAATAGGTGCGTGTGAATGACATAAATATGTTGCAATTTTGAAAAACTAGCGAACTGTATATTTTTAGATGTGTTATTCCCATTAAAATGGTTTATAGAAATATATGTCTGAACTGTCCCTTATCTAAAGGAATTCTTTGTTTCTCGTGTGTGTGCATGTAAGCACACACTTGTGGATTGTTCACACGCAACTATTTTGTGGCACTTTCACCCTTCAACAAATAGTAAATAATAAATAAAAATAGTAAAAAAAATGTCCGTGAATCATAGACAACTACTTAGGTCTACTTTGTCGCTAGACTTATTATTATAGAAATGAGGTTCCTGACAAAAAAAATTTAAAAAAATAACATGAAATAAAATCAGAAACGAAGAAAATTACTTTACTAATCTCTTTTCCCCTACCCTCTTCTACCTGTTGCGATGTATCTCAGTCTTTTGTATTATATTTTTCACGTTTAGGTCTTTTCTTATTTTATCACTTCTAACTTTATCTAATTTAGTCACTCCCGCAATTTTTCTTAAAATTTTCATTTTGCACGCCTCAATTTTTTGTTTTAGTTCCGGATGTCAACAGATACTTTGCCGTATATTATTGGTACCAGGCCTGACTCGTAAATTCTTGTTTTAGTTTTGGCATTTAACTCCTTTTTATTAAAAATATCTTATATAGCATTCTATACAGTGAATTTTTAAAGTATTTTACTGTGAAAAATAGACACAAATTATTGACGAATATAATCATGTAGGCCGTAGGCTGACGTTATTAATAATTTGTCATTGTGGTTACTGGTAAACTAATTATTGCAACATCATTTTTGCCATTTGTAAAAAAATACTTTTTCGTAGTATTGCAAAATGAGTGGAAGTTGTTATAACATACATAAATGATAGTTTTAATGTCTTGCTTAATAATAACGGACATTTTCATTTATAAATTTGCAATAGACAGACATCAACGGAACTTTTTTCACAATGACATCTCAGCTACCTCGATTTTCTTAAGATAATTTTATGCTTATTAATTTCAACTTTTAACTGGAAAATAATGAAATAGAACATGTTATTGTTATTCGAGCAATGTGCATTTTGTAGAAAAATGTTTGATTTATTAATAAATTTAAAATTTTGCTTTACTTTTGTCACAGTTCAAAAAATCCACTGTATAGTGTTGTGACTTTATTTAATCTGCTCATAATTTCCTCTTACAGTTTTCCTCCCTCATCTACAGTAAATTTATAATCTTTTCAGCATTCTTTATTTCATCTTCATTGCTTGTTTGTACTTTTTGAGGGTTATTTGAGATTTCTATTACTTCTCTTTTGCAAATTTAATTGTAGTACATATTTTTCCATACATTTACTCCATTTTTTGATTCTATCTTTTAGGTCTTCTCTATTGCTGGTAAAGACCAGAAATACTGGTTTTAGTTTCCTATAGCCTAACTGTACTCTTCTGTTATCTTGGCTGAAGACCCCTCCTTGTCTTACTCCTCAGCTGTCTTGAAGTTCTTGGAGGTATTCCCACTAACTCGGACCACATTCTCAGTATTCTCATATAAGATTTCAATAATCTCTATTATTTTTTCATTTATTCCCCTTTTTCTTAGAACAATCCATATTTCATCTCTTCCTATGGTATCGAAAGCTTTTTCCAAATCTATTGCGTCGATGAGAAGCTTACTGTGCTTTTCCATTTTTAACATGTTGCTTTAAGGGATCATTCCACCAGTGTGTTAATTTCTTTTTAATTCTTGTTATACGTACTGCGCATACATTTGTAGCTGCTATTTGCATTATTTCTTTAAGTGTACTCCACAATATATCGACGAGATCTCTTATATCAGTTTCATTTTCCTATTTTTCTATTTTTTCGTGATACTGTTCCCTGATTATATCAATTTCATTTTCCTATTTTCCTATTTTTTCGTGATACTGTTCCCTGATTTTTAGATCTTCAAGTTTATATTTTTTAATACTCTTGTATTTATCTTGCTTACTGATTCTGGTGTTTTTTTTTCAATTTTCATACTTTTAATGTCGCATCCTCTCTTTACTCTTTTGTCATTCATTCTCTTAAGTACATTCCTGTCCATCAATAGGAGATTTATTATTGATCTTTCATATCTGTTTGGCACTTTTCTAGTATATTTATGGATGTATTGGAAAAAATATAACCTACATTCCAATACAATCTTTTCTACTTTTATATCCCATCTATCATCCCATCTGGTTTTTTGATATGATTTTTCAATTCTGTATTTTCCTTCTGCCCATCTTTTCGTTTCGCTCCACTTAAATCTTTTTAATTTGTTTAATTTCCTCCATCATTTTTCCCAGCATTTTTTTCATCTCTTCTATTTTTGCTGGTATTAGTACCTTTCCTAGTTTGCTAGGTGTTCTTTTCGTTACTATGCTTTTCTGAAATACATTTTCAGACTTATTTCCACCTTTTTTTTATTATTTTCGCTATCCGAGTCAGTCCCGTTCCTATTAATCATTTATGTTGTTAAAAAAAATGTTGTTTTACCTCTAGTACGATCCTGAAGAAAATTAAATAATAAATAAACTTTCCAATCAAACAACCTTAGAATAAGGATAATTAAGTTGAGGTTGAAAGTAACTTGATAAATAAAAAAAGAAAGCCATAGAGACCAAAAGGGACATTAAAAGAACAAATACGAATGGTAACAGAGAAGAGGAATTTTTTATTTTTTGTTTTATCAGAACATCTTCTCGGTACAGAGGTTTTTTTTTTTTGAATAAGTGGTTGTGTACATTTCGATGCAGCCATTAAGAGATAGTGTTACATCTCCACTAAACTGTGTCCTTCTATACATTAAAATTTGCGCACAAAATTTAAGATTATTTTATTATTATTAAATAAATTATATTCTTTTTAGATCTCTATGCGTTAATGGGAAATTGTTTAATGTAAAATAAGCAAAAGTACTCATTTCATTAAGGCTAATTCAAATTCAAGTATTAGTCTTGCATTATATAATTACCCATGTATCTTTTATAAACTTTTTAAAAGAATCAAATTAAATGCAAAAATTCTTATTAACTTTGTCTACTATGCAAACACAATAAAAAAGAAAATAAATTTATTTTGTTTAATGAATGTCTGGAACATGATGCTCTCATTTATGGAAAATTTCTTAATTAGGACAGCTAATTACATTAGGGAGTAATTAAGTGCGTAATTAAGACAACATAGTGGGTTATTCTTACAAATTATTTAAACATTGGTATTAATCTGACAAATTACATTCATAGTTTGATATTTTTTAAATTAATTTCTTAAGGTTTTTCAGGAACTGGTAGCTCTCATTGTCTTCTAGGCCAAAAGGAAGGACCCAGCAAGAAATTGACGATTATGTTTGATCAAACAATTAAAGAAAATTACTGCTGATTCCTAATTCCAAAACCATCGCGAAAAGTTTCTTTTGCTTAACACTGTACTTTTTGAAATTTGATTGTTATTGCTGGTAACTTCAGCTTCATCTGTGATGAGCATAAAGTAAGAAGAATCAAACGGATCAAGCTAAGTTAAAATTTGAAAATGTATTTGCCTTAAGTCACTATAAACTTTTGAAGATTTAAAATGTTTTATATTTGATTTGAAAATAGTAATTCAAAGATGAGCGAAAAATGAAAAGATTTTACAACTTTGAAAGCGTTTATAGTGACTTCAGGCAAATACGTTTTCCAGTTTTATTTTACTTTGATTAGTTATTAATATTACGGATAATCTATTACAAAAACAGTTATCTTCGTGGAAAGCTTTCTGCGGCTCTTTAAACAAGTGTAAAAGACAATTAATATATTTTAAATTATGGAACACGTTGAAGTTACTAACATACATTCAAAAACTCCCACGTTTGGATTTGGCGTTGGTTTGGTAAACATATTTTGACGGAATCGCGAGACGGGCGAGTGACGTCACCGCCTCCACTGCATTGGGTGAGGCACGTCATAGGCACCTTCAAAGACGCTCCGGCACGTCTGAGCCTAAACCAGAGGATTCTATAAAGACTACGGAGAGATATAAAGCTCGCTCTGTCAAAGGAGGAAGTCAATCACCGTTTACCGTAACCGGAGTTAAAGTGCCTGTATAAATCGAGTAAATAGATTGCCTGCGATATATATTATTTAAGCATATAAATTAATTATAGGTTGTTTTAATTGTTAGTGTTTGTATATTACTTTAAGTGTTTAAATATTTTTAATATAACTCGTTATTAAATATTCATTTATTTAAAACGGACTATTTTTATTTTATAGTTTTATTAAAAACGTTATAGTATGTATTTCGGTGCTCTAGTCATAACTAGGTTATATTATTACTTTTGAAGTTTCTAGATAAAATTAATTCTATCTGTATAATTTATTAGTTTATTTACTAAGAGCTCCTACCTATTGTTAGGTAAAAATCTATCTAAAAATGATCTTGTTTTTAGAAAACAAGAAATTAATAATTAAGTTACTTTCGCAAGGGAACGAGGTTAATGAAGTTTGAAAGTATTCAGTAAAGAAATGCATTAAAGACTTCCGTAAATGTTGTTTATGTTCGTTAAAATTTTATAGAAACTTTAAAAACTTGTGGTAGCTAGGTTTCGTGAGAGTAGTATTGTTATTATGGAACCAAAAAGACAACAAAAAAGATGTACAGACGAAGCCATTGCAGAAGTAACTGAGTAATGCACAATAAGCACTATACTTCTGTTCATTTCTCATTGAAAAAGTAAACCTCTATGTGGGGCCTTGTCTTACAATTTACGAGAAGCTACCCACTTATACTTCTATTGTTTAACAGTAGATACCCTCCATCTATTTTTCTACGTATTTTTATTTGTATGTAAAGACATTCCATTTTTTGCTGTTTCAAGTAATAGACAACTTCAAACGTGTGAGTTTTTGAGATTTTTTGCAATCTTCCACAGAAGTAGTTCTTCTGTTATTACCAACCAGATCTTAATTAATATAAGCAAATATATAACTTATTATTAGAATCTAATTTTTATGCAAATAACAAAATTTATAATACACTGACAAATTTAAAGAAAGTGAAAATTAATTAAAGAAAAATAATTTCGAAACTATTATGCTTTATGAGTTTGGTGCAGTTCTTGCTCATGATATTATTATTTATGATATGCAGAGACTTATGTAAATTTTTTAAGCAAACTATAACCGTGTTTATGATCATATCACTAGCCAAATCCATTGAAGTATTCAAGTGAAGCACTGACACAGCTCTAAAAATATCTTCGTAAACACGGGTTTCTTCAAAAATGTTTCAGCCATGTTTTTTCTTTCAAATAAAATTAATGGTTAGTTACTTTTATAATTGCATACAATTCAAACGACTGCGGGGCTTATAAAGAACTTTATACTCAACCAATTTTATTAAACAGTGGCAAACACTTATGTAACGAATAAGCAACTTTTATTACTACATTTATTTAATTGTTTTTTTTAATTCTTCAGATTCCGTTTTGGCTAGAAATTATCATTATTTTAGATAGATAAATAGAATAAGATTTGTATTTCAAAATAAAATCTTGTTTTCACATAAATGATCAGAACAAAGAAATCTATGGCATTCGAATTTTCCGCTTGTCTAGAGTCCTATTTTTCAAGCATGTGCCAGTGATTATCTACTAATGCAGAGAAATCACGGGGGAGGTTGTTCTTCAAATCGCTGCTATCACTACGGACTTCCCACGCCAACAAGAGACTAATTGAACAAATTAATAATCGCTAATCCATTACAATTTGTGTGGTGGTGCAAGAGTAAATTTAATTTAATTGCATGGCATTAATCTAGTTGATCTTTATCTACTTCTCGTTAATGTTTATTTTTATTATGAGAGGACGAACTGAGGTCGAAAATAAAGAATATTTACAGAGTAACGTAGTAAAAGATTCTACGATCTCAAAAGGGCAATCTACAATGAAAATTTCACAACAGAAAGACGGTCTAAAGAACACAATGCTAAGAATTAGAACCCAGGACACCAATTGCTTCCTCAACTGTGAAAGTATTAAACCCCTTAAAGCCTCACGGCAATGTTTGTTTCTGCAATATTACATTTATTTTTATTATAAGCTATTGTGATCCTTATACTATAAAATTTTATTAACTTTCGCAGTTGGAAAAGCAGGCCGACGAAAAATTATTTAAAGCATCATTTGATACAGCAGCGCATGGTAACAATATAAGGAAAAGAAAACAAAAATACTAACCGAGAAAAGTAGCAAGCAAAATAACAATAAAATCCCTGCTTTCGGCACGAGCACAAAAAATACCCCGCGAAAACAATCCGATACGTGGAATGCATTTTAGCGCAAAATATTTCGCTTTTGGTATGAATATTAAAGCACCTGTTCGGCTTGTTTATTTAGCAGGAAATAACTGACGGTTTATCGAGCCCTTAATGTTTTGAAGCGTAAATATTTTTTCTGTTTTGTTCGGAATTACGGGTATTTTTTGATAATTATAGCCGAGGAAGTTAAAAAATCTGTTCGTTTCGCTTTTCCGTTTGCTTTTCCGAAATTTAATTTATTTTCTAATAACGGACAAATTACACAGTCCTCGAAACATTCAAAAAATGCTGTTATTTTTAGATTAATTAACTATCGTTGATTAGCTACTCTTTTGCTTTCGAATAATTAATTTTTTTTTAATCTCCAACACTTTTGCTTTTTTCAAGGTTTTCTATTAATATCTTGTTGAACACCTTTTTTGAATGATTATGACTAATTGATTCAAAACGTGAAAAAATAAATGAAGAAGCCGTAATTGGAAGGAAGTTACAATAAGATACAGTTGATGATTGTGGAGTAAGAATTCCAAATGAACGAAAAACTCGGTAGGCATAGTTCTATTAAGAAAAAGATTTCGTTACAAGAAATACATATACAGGGTGATTTGTGATAAAGAAAAAGTAGTGAAAGAATAACCATCACAGAATATAGGAAAAATTTAGAAATACCTAATTAAAAATTATCCCCAAAACGATGATACATTCCTGGTTAAGAAATAGAGAGTGTGTCGCACCGACGTTCTCAAAATTTTACAGATTAAAACCAAGCAATCTAAAATTATTTTAATTATCAATAAACTACAGAAACTTTATAAACTTCCTAATAATAGACGCGCATTAATTTCCGTAAGCGCAATCTATCTACATTAACGAAAGTAGCAATTAATTACGTAGGGTAATTTCTAAACTAATTTAAACTTGGCCGGCAACAGGTCTACCAATTTTTTATTCCAGAAGAAAGTTTTAAGCCCTGAAACTTAAAACAAATGAACTTGTAGCTCTAATGGCTTATATATTACCCTGGGAGTCTTCTAACGACAGTGTAAATTGGATTTTCTTGTAGTTAAATTGATAGATATTGCCCTTGGTTCCTTTGAAATCGATGAAGGTAGGGGACACTTAAAAGTGTTTTATACTTGATACGAAGAAACCAACATTAGGAAATGTCAGAAAAAAACAAAATATGTAAAACAGATGTTTTTGTTAAAACAAAATATAATCAGCAATTATTTTAACATGATTATTGAAGATTTCCTTTTAGATTCTGACATATTAATAGCACACTCTTGAATGTAAGAAAGTAAAGAAGTAATTCACCTTTATTCGGACCGTCTGAGAATAAACATTACGTTATTCATTCGTTTCAGAGGCACGCTTTCAGCGAGATAATATAATTTGTCCGGATCGAAACACGCATACTTCAGTCATCATGCGAGAAGCGGATGAAAGAAGAGACCGGATACCTTTGGAAGCAAAAACAACCGTTCGTAAGTCAGACGTCAAAAAGAAATCACATGCAGAATACGAAAACCTTTGTTCGCTGCTTTGAATCCTCCAGAATATAGTCCTTAAATTCACTTCTTGATTAAGTCTGAAATATATAAAAAAATAAGCTTCTTTCATGTTTCCTCGTCAAATTATTTTCCATGCTAAATATTTAAATTTCTTTTCGCGAATAAAGAAACCAAAGTTTCAAAAGAAATTTCAGAATTATTTTATGTCTTATCACGATATTATTGACATTTGTTCGATTTATATTCATATTGTAATAAATCGTTCTTTAGCTAATAATTTTAAGAAATAATTCACTTCATTTTGAAGGTGAAGTCTTCAATTGAAAAGTTTTCTTTCTCTGTTTTCCCTGTTCTTAATTTTCGCCAATTTAATTCATTTAAAAAGCATGCAACGCTTTTTATTTCGCATGCAAGGAATGAATGCACTGCACTCGCAATAAACAAGGCACGTAATCAATACGTTTCCAATCATCCTAATGGAACTAAATTTCTTTGTGCCGTTACGCCTTAACTTAATAAACAGATGCAGAGAATTCGTTAAAGCAATGCGGTAAACATGTAGATAAAGGGAATATTACATGGAAGCAAGTTTTAATACTTACAAACGATTATCACAGAGTTTAGATTCTTATAATAGTCAAACGAATTGCACTTAAAATACTGAATTAATGAATTAAAATTTTTTTGTTTAGAATTTTTTTATTATTATACTGTACAACATAAATCAACATATTATAAAAATAATTTTGAGTTTTATGATAATATGTAGTTACTATTTGATTTCTTTAAGAGGAGGCACTGGAAATTTGGTAAGGAGAATATCCCCTGGTTCATACCAACCAAAGATTTTAGGAAGTGTTTTTAACTTGTGAATGTGCACTGAAGACAGCAGTTCAACAGTCGAAATAGACTAATTTAAAAGAAAAAATAATTAAAACTTGGCAATGGAAAGATTGAAGAACTAGAAGAAATTAAAATTGAAAAAACTTACCTTGAAATATTATTATTATTATAAAAATTAATTAAAATTGTGTAACTGGCAATATAGAAAGTGTTAGGAAAGAGTTTATACATGCATTTCGGCCTTATTGGGCCTCATCAGAACTCAGTACCTTAAAAAAATTTGGTTTATTGAAAAATTTAGAAAAACTTACCCCTTTTTTTTGAATTTCTAAAATCCCAAAAAATTAATGATAAAAATATGAAAATCTTTTGCAAATTATACAAGGAAGCGATTGCATTCTCTAGTAAAATTACAAAAGTGACATTTTTAAAATATTTGTTTGATGTTACTAAGGCAACAAATTGACAATTATAAAATCAAGTTTTCTTGCCTAAATAAATACATAATTAAGGTAGCTTCTTGCCCGGTGAAATTGTTTGATAAATTATCTGAAGAAGCTATCAAGCGATAGTGAAACGTCGAGCATTTGTGCCATTTTCCAGTGTCCGTTTGAGATAATTTATTAAATAAATACAGTTTTGTAACTGTCAGGTTTCATTCTTGAAATATTTAAAATTACATTCAGTTACCTCAATAATAAATTACAAAAATATAAAAGCCTTCAATTTGTATTAAGCATTTTTGTTCAGGTACGAATACATTTGTGCTTGGGCTCGTATATATAATAGAGCACAGCCATTCATATTGATTGACAAAATATGTCACCATATATTATGTCAGCATTACGGCACATAGAATAGGTAGGTGCTTTAATTAAGATGTTGCTCTTAGCTGTAGGAAGTTTGAATGTTGTAGACCACCTAGAGTTATGACGTGGTACTAAGAAATTTAAGGATTCCAAGATTCCGATGCAATCAATTTTATTATGCACAAGTTTCCATATAAATCGTGCACCGTGAATGTCCCGACGTTGACTAAGGTTATGTTTGTGTAACAGAGAATCATAATCAACACCTCTAGGAGGTTATTTCCCAGATAAATTAAGCGATAGAAATTTAAGGAATCTTCGTTGAACACGTTCAATATCTAATCGATAGCAAATGTAATAGCAAACTTGAGAAGCATTTTCGAGCCTACTAAGAACTAACGAGTTATAAAGACATTTAAAGATATCTATGTTATTAAAATATTTGACTGTACGCAGGACAAAACCAAGAGTTTTAGAGGCTGAGGTGACAATATTGCCAATGTGGTGAGCAAAACTCAATGTAGTAATTGACCATTTAGTAGATAGCTATGGTTAATGGGATTAAGCTTCTTCGTGTACGTTACAACATAACATTTATTAACATTTAATTTTAGATAATTATCAGCACACCAGTGGCCAATAATGTCAAGGCACTATTTTAGTTGAACAGCTTCCTGAACAGTCAAAACAGAAGCATATATTTTTAAATCATCAGCAAAAGCAAGTGTTTGACATTTAAGAGATACTAATAGGTCATGAATAAACAACAGAAATAGTAAAGGTTCCAAGTTAGAGCCCTGAGGCACGCCTTAGGTTACTTGATATTCGAAGGATTTGTAGCCATTATAAAATACATAGCTTACTCTGCCTGATAAGTAAGATTTGATTAGATGCAAGAATGAGGAGGACATCCCGAAGGAACTAAGTTTCCTAAGAAGGATACCATGATGTACCGTGTCAAAAGAACTCGACAGATCAGTATATATAACATCGACCTGACCTTGTCGATCCAGTTGTTCAGCATTAAATTGCGTAATGGTTACTAAGTTCGTAGTCGTTGACCTATTAGATGCAAAGCCATGTTGAGAGGAAGCAATATAAGAACAAGTCTGTTTATAAATAATCTTGCATATATACTGTTCAAAAATTTTAGCAAAGTTGTTCAATATTGCTATAGGATGATAGTTTATTATCTGCGCTTTATTATCCTTTTTATAAACAGGCGCAATCCTAGCACGCTTCCAGGCGTCAGGAAAAGAGGATGTGGCAATGGCTAGATTAATAATGTACAGTAAAGGTTTGACAAATATATATCTAGCATCATGGACCAAGAAACATGGAATTAAATCCTTTCCAGCAGTAAGTTTAGCAGAAAATTTCAACATGATGTCCAATAGTTCTTTTTCAGAAACAGGGGCCAGAGGAAATGGGAGGAAATTTGAGTGAACATCATTAAGTTCGATGTTCCCAGAGTCAGGCAAATGAATTTTAGATAACCATTCTGCAAAGCCATTGACGATATCCTGCAGATGATCAAGATGTGTATTATTCGTAGTTAATCATTTCTGCCGATAATATTTTTTCAGTTCCAAGTTAGTAATAATGGAACCTGTAAACCATGGAGGTTAAGATAAAGCACGAGTCTTAAACCGAGGAACGGACTGGTCAATAATATTATAAAGAATATCATAAAATATTTGAATGCAGAGATTAACATCAGAGCAGGACTCAAGGGATGACCAGTCAGCATTAAGAAGATTATTATATAGCTCAGTAAAATTTGCCTTGCGAAAGTTGAACCTTTTGTCGTGAGCAATAGGAAAAGGAGAATCATTATCCAGAGGCGAGCATTTAAGTGTGATAGCAAGAGCAGGATGGTGAGAGTCTTCAGTAATCACAGGGTGATTTTCATGCCTGACTACTAAGTCATGAGGAAGGTTAGATAAAACTAAATCCAGTAATCTATTACGGCTATTTCTTATATGATTATACTGCATTAATTCCTGGGAATTACACAAATTGTTAAATAAACCTACTTTTGGACAAATAGAGTTAAGTTCAGTAAATTTAGAAATATTAAAATCACCAACAATAAGTAATATTTTATTTAACGAAAAGACTTCAAGAGCATCAAAGAGGAGTTCGTAATCGTTGAGAGATAAGTTAGGTGGTACATAGAAGGAAGCTAGAAAAAATTTTAAAGTAGAATACTGAAGTTTGCAGATGACAAAGTCAATGCGATTTGACCAAAAAATTGAGATGCATCAACTATTTCAAATTTAAGATTTTTAGAGATGCCCATGATGACATCGCCACCATTTGCTTTATTTACCACATTAAAGTTCCTATCACACCTAATAACATCATATTCAGGAGGAAATAACTCGCCATTATTAATAGAATCATTTAACCATGATTCGGTAGCAATAATGATATCGTAAAGATGCTCAGATGTATTAATATAGAATTCATGTGTTTTGGTGCGCAAGCCACGAGTATTCTGGTAGAATATGTTTATAAATAGAAATTAAACCGAAAGAACTAGAAATTAAACCCTATCTTGACGAACGAAATACTAATCACTAAAGAGTCTACTTTTAGCTCAGTTCTTTATGTGCTGCAATCGACCAAGTTGAGACGACATATTTCTTCCGCGACCTTTGATGCAGTAGCGCAATGTTCGATTCTGAGCATTTGCAGCGGCGTCGAACTCGTCCACTGTTATCTACGCATCTTATACTGCGTTACGACCCTACTCTTTCGAAGCCTACGCTCATAGTAAATCAAACTGAGCTAACTTATCTACTAATCACTTGCTAAAAAGTGATTAACTTTTTTAATGAATTTAATTTTAAATGGCATTTATAAGGTTCACGAAACCTGGGTAAAACTGAATCAATTCATTTTAATTTCGTCCAACAGTTTCACAATACTTACATTACAATTTTTACATGTTTTCTTTTTTAAATCTTTTAATATACTTTTTATAAATCACTTTAAAATTTCAAGTGAAATAATTGAAATAATATTTAGAATTCTTTAAATTGAGATAATATATATATATTAGATATTAGATATTTGTGATACATGGAGACAGTTTCTATTAAAACTTTTGTGATTTCTGTTAACTATGAACTGGCTTACAAAATCTATATTTTTTATTTGGCAGCGTATCAGTACTTTTATTTGTAAAAACAGTATGTTTCTCGAAACTTCTCATTCCACATGAATAAAATATTCGATAAAATAATATAAAGCGGTTTATAGTGAACCAGCAAATCTTTTGTTCACGGAAGGTGATCAATGAAAGCCTCATTTTGTGCTCGTATGTTTGTTTTCCAACCGAGCCATTTTATATTTTATTTACGTCGCGACGCCCACAAAAATCTGCGCGTTCATAATAATTACGTTACGTCTGCAGACTCGTATTTTTTTTACGTCCCCAGTACCTTCTCTGTTTATTTACTTAGCTCTGGAATAAATCATCAGAATGCTATCCAAAGCCCAAATCATAAACGAAATTCACATTAAATAAACCGACCGAAAAACAACCTCAATATTTCAGTTAGTAAACAGAAATTTTTGCCGCAAAAATTAAACCTAATAAGTGCAAATGCATGTATTATTCCCTTGATAAAAAAGTTTGTGTGAACGTAGCACGCAGAACTACCATAAGCTTGCTAATAACATAACGGTATGATATGGCAATTTATTGTTCGTTGAAATTTAATATTTGTTAATAAAAACAGTAAGTTTCAAAGTAAACGCGATTCCTATTTAAACCTGCGATTCCAGTCGAAGCTGTGAAGCTTAGTACATAATGAGATTCCGCAAAAGTCTTATCATAAACCCTCGAAGTATTATCTTCAAATGGGAGCGATAGAATGCAGCCTGAGTTGAAACTGCTTTTATATTAAGCGATATAATTTCTAAAAGAAGCTTTTGGCTCTTGCTTTTCCTTTATTCATAATTACTGAATTTAATTTTACGAGATTAAGACATTTTATATATTATTTAGCTAAAAGTGGACTTTCATCATTGCTGCATAAAATATTTTATTGCGCAGTTTCTCCCTTAATGTACTTCTTGCATCTTCACAGACTAGCTTAATGGCAGATATAGGTGCTCGTAAGCCCATTAGACCTTCAGAACTTTGCTAATAAAATTTATTACCGACTGGATGAAACTGAGGGCAACGATTTGAATTAATTAACTGATATTACTGGGAGTTTAATTATCTATCATACGTTTAAACGCTCAAATAAAATTAAAGAAAACAACTTTTGTGATTAGCGAAAGGAGAGTATATTTTATGTAGTCTACAACTGCTTCATGAAGGCCATATTATATACACATTCCTTTACTACTGTCTCAGTTGAATAATGAAGCTTACGCTACTAGTGGTGTAATATAAAAAGTCCACAATATCTTTGCCTCACTTTTTATTTTCTTCGATGTGAATCCGTTTATTTTTTTTTTTGTAAATAGTTTTCGATTTATGTGGTGCAAGTCTTTGTTACTGTACATTTTCACTATTTTTGCAAAAATGTTGCAAAAGCAAAAACGTTGAAAACTGTAATAATGTTCGTAGCAAATTTGTTCTAAAATAGTTCTAAGTAAGAGTTTATTGATATTAAAAATTAAAATCAATAGTGTCGGCACGTTTTGTTTTTTAACAGTGAAACAGAAATAATTTCCATCTTAACTTTCTTTGACCTGACATGAATAAAACCCTAATGTGGGGACTTCATGGCCAATAAGCCGCGATCTATACGAACTCAAACTTAATGCGAAACATAAATTTTCGTCTCTAACTTTATTTGCTGACAGTATGATGAGAATTCGCTAGCGCAGGTTGCAAAAAATATTTCGCTTCCATAAATCAAAATCGGTGCGTCGAATCTGCACTTACAGTTAGTTTATTTTATATTCGCAGATTTAAAATTTATTAGTTTATTTTTAAACGCTTTAAACGCTTAAAATGAAATTTCAAATAAACTTGATTGACGGAAATTAAAATACCTTTTATAAATATTTTATACTTTTTCTAAAATTAAAGAAAGTGGAGGTGTAGATAAATGTTATCCACCCTTTCCGGTTTAGAATTTTGTTGTACAGTTAGAATTAAAACTAACGTCTCCCCAATAAAGAGTTAAATTGCGACCTAATCACTTCTCACTGCATCCCATCACTTTTCGTATGATTTCAACATAACATCGTCCGCGTAAGCCAAACTATTAGCTAAGGATTATTAGAAGCATCAAGAAGGCGGGAAGAAGATATAAGATTCTCCAGCTCCAAGATTAATAGGAGTTCCTAACATGATCTCTTATTGCTATTTGCACTAAACAATTTAAGACAAAGATTGAGAATAACAATTTAACCACAACTTAATTTAACCGTCATTTAGAATATTATTTACCTAAAAATGTCACTTTATAAGCACCACCTAAATTTAAGCTCAGTTTAAGTGTTTGGTGCAAATGGCCATAAGTTACCAAATTAGTAGTTAAGTGTCTGCAGAGTATTTTATGTTCAGGTGCAGTGAAATCTCTTAATCTTTTCAAGAAATGTCATCATCTGCATTATTGATATAAAGTTACGTTCATTTTTGTTTGTGATTTTCTTTTCCTAAAAATAACAAAAGTGTTATAGCCTGTCAAACGTATTATTTTCTTTGTGGTTTTTTGTAACCAACTAAAGTGTAGGTAATTCTTCGATTCGATATCTTATTAGAAATCTGGAGTTGATTCTCGTTGACCTCTACCGAACCACCCACCATTACTATAAATTTCAATGTCATGTGGTCTTCAAAATTAATTTAATGTTCCTGATGTTATCTTAGTTATATTGACTTTTGACTGTACTACATACAGTTTGCTAGATCTTCATTTCCATTATGTTGCTTACATCTTTGGTCACTCATATGCATGTTACATCAAAAATCCTCCTTTTTAGGGTAACTTTACAGATCCATAATAAATAAATACACCTCAGTTAGGTGAAAGCTGTGTCTGAAGAACTATTGTTTCAAGAATATTCCTCGCACAAAAAAGCTCTACGTTAAATGCAAAAAATAAACAAATGATCAGATTGTGTTCAGATTCGTCACCGTAATGAAAACCCTAAGTACTAAGTTAGAAATAAATAAAGTTCTCTATTTTGAGGGTCTCGTTTAATGAGACCTCAAAATTCAACCAACTGAAAATGAAAACGATAAATGCCTTATACGAGGCTTGTACCGTAAGTAATTCCCTTAAATGAAAAGGTAACTAAAAGAAAACTTTGATAAACCTTAAGCTATAAAACACTATTTAACATAATTTCCTTATCTTTCTAAACATCTATACTACCTTTGAACCCATCGCTCACATTCAGTTTGGAAAAATTCATATTTTTCAACCACTATTTTATAGCCAAACTTGTCCTCCAGTGCGTGAAATTTGGTGTCTTCTCATTTTTTTTTATTGAGCGAAATAAGTGGAATCCAACGGGGTTAAATCGGGACTAAAAGCTGGACGGGCTGTTACTGTCCATCCGAGTTTCTGGATTATTGCAACTGTGGCAAATGAAGTGTGGGGTTTTGAATTCTCATGGCATAAGACAATGTTTAACGTCAGTATATACCGCTGGCTGTACCCAATTCAGGATATTCAACATGAATGACACCATGATGATCTCACAACACAGTTGCCGTAACTACCTTCGCAGTGCTTGCACTTTAAATGTTTCGGATAGGTTGATGATCTGCGACACCATTCGCTTGATTGATTGTTTGTTTCTGGATCATACGTAGATACCCATGTTTCATCTCCAGACACAATGTCGAAAATAGAAAGTCCATGTTCTTCAAGAGAGGAAAATAAGGCTGAGCCAATGGTCGTCACTATACAGTAAACGCTTAGATTTATTATAAAGTTGACAAAGCATTTGTAACATGTGTACAAAAAGTTTTCTCATCTAGTGTGTTGCTCTCATTTTTTCGCATGTTCATGTATGTTTCTTATTTGATCAGTAAACTCCAAATTGACTTTTAACGATGCAATGGCCCATGCTGCTGAAATTGCTACTTGTCATCATACAGTTTATTCATAAATGGATGCAAAATTTCTTCCTGATATTTAAGTGCTGTTAATGCCTTTAAATGAGAGTTTTCTGTACTCTAGATCCTCATATTTTGGGAATTAATGTATCTTATTAAATGGAATCAGGCCTCAACGGAAAAGAAAGTTTTGTCCAACAAATCGTCATTGTCAATAGTGTTTAAAAACCAATGACAGTATCTTTGCCTTGGTTCAAAATCTATCTCATCAGTTCTTACTTTAGACCTACCTGATACCCGGTTTTCTAGCCACACTGCGAGTTTCTTTGAATAGTTCTACAGAGTTAATTAACAAATTTGTGGTACAAAATTACAGTTTCTGGAAAATTTTCCTGAAAATCTGCAATACAATCAGGAATAGAATAGTTCCATTCGTCATTGATTTTCTTGGGCGTCTTGAAAGTAGAATTCAACCATAAGATTTTTCTTCCAATTTGGAAACCATGGTAAATTCAAATCAATAAAACATTTTTTTTTAATTATGTTTGCTTGCTTGTCTGTTTAGGGTATGGATTAAGTAAGGAACATACGTGAACATGAGAGAAAAAATGAGAGCAACACACTAGATGGGAAAAGTTTTGTACACATGTTATATAACAATATAAATTGTAGGTAATACTATAATTATTAATGCAATCATTCTTGAAAACGGAAATTCTTTTTCAATTGCGGATGAAAATCGTAAACGTGCCTTCTTCTCGGATAGAAAGTAAAGCCGTAGGCCCCTTGTCACGATGTTTGGCATGTTATTTACAAATCTAATGAAATACAAAACTATTAAAGTTGAAGGTGCCAGGGACGTTAAAATTATACGCGCTCGGTTAACGTACACCCCTCAGGCCGAAAGCCCTCGGGTTGTACACTACCCACTGCCCACCTCTAGCGTTATAAACCTTATAACGAAAGATCAACTTGTTGTGACAAGTGACGGAGGGAAGTGCGAGGAGCATCAGTCATAATTTGTCTCACATTTTCATTTTAGTTCTTACTTTAGATCTACCTGATACCTGTTTTCTAACCATACTGCCAGTTTTTCTGCATAGTCGTTAGAGTACTGAAGTGGTACAGAAATACAGTTTTTGGAAATTTTTCCTGAAATTTTGCAATACAATTAGGAAAAGAATAAGACCATTTGCCATTGATTTTTTTGGCGTTTCGAAAGTAGGATTCAACCATAAAATTCTTTTCTTCCAATGTGAAAACCATTGTAAAATCAAATCAATAAAATTATTTTTTTTAAGTTATTTGTTTATTTATCTGCTTAGGATAAGGATCAAGTAAGGAACATATTTACGTGAACATGTGAAAAAATGAGAGCAACACACCAGATGGGAAAACCTTTTGTACACATGCTATATTATATTTAAATGAATTTTAAATAAATAATTATCTAGTAAATTATCGTTGTAAGATAATTATAAGAAGTATTAGATCTTTTCTCTGTGAATATTTCAACTATTTGCAAACAAGATTAAACATTAAATAATTTATGTCTTGGATCGTCTTCAAACAACGAACAGGAAAGCCACATTTTAAATATTTACCTGCCACTGAACAATGTGAATCGTGAAATTTCAATTACTCGATCTAAAATAGAGTTGACGCTAAGTTTCATCTCTCGCCATGAAAAATACATTTAAATTGGAACGGGACGATTTTTTTTACAAAGTGCGACGAGCCTCCTTTTTCGTAATTACTTTTCAATAATGACTCGATCGAGTTTGAGATTAAATGCCGAATTTAAAAACGATTTGCTGTAACGAATTCGCAATATCAAAGTGTCGTTAGTCGAGAAGTGACTTTGTAAAAGTAAAAATAGCAATAAAATAAGCCCCGTTAAAAAAGACATTATATTGTTCTGTCAAATATATAGATGGCAATGTCTCGTAAAATCTATTACAAATTCTTGAGATGTTCTTTGGAAGAACTTTCGAATTCGCTACACACTGTCGGCAAATAAAGTTATGTTTGAAAAATTATCTGTCTCATTACGTCGTCCGCTTTTTTGTTCGTGTTGCTCATATATAGCATTATACTCTTATATCTTTTGCCCTTTTCACAAAGAAAAAGAATTCATTCGATTGGACTCTTGTTTATTATTTTTTTTTAAGGAAAAATATTGTGTCAAATACACTTATATTGTCTTATTTTGTAAATAAAGCAACAAAGTACAGCATGGTAATCTCGACAAATAAAATAATATGACATACTATATGATACTAACAACCTAATCGTTGTATATTAATGAACATTCCGTCACTTATCAGAATAGGTTATCAAGAGATCGACCACTTTCCTGAACACCTCAAGAGTAAATGTGTGAATATCCAGTCTCATTTTTAATCATTTTTCTTTCATAAAGAACGCTCAGCAATGGTGGTAAAAGCTTACGTAGTTTATTCCTGAGAATGCTATCTTAAATCATAAATTATGCTTTATAAATATGCAGTATTCTATTGAAGCATCAAAGATCACGTCTTCATTATTTAATTAAACCCATCTGGTTTTTGTCAAGTGTTGTCCATTAGTACTATTCCTTCAAAAGACTAGATGTAACCAGTTCGTAATCTGCGACCTATGTAATTTATCACCGCGGCGCTCAAAATAAATCTTCATATTTTATATTATTTGCTTTATCAAAATACGTATTTTACCAGCAGTTTTTTTGATTGCGAACAATAAAAATGCTTAGTCTCTCCCTGGCGACTTTTCTATATCCTCTAGTTTTAGGTTAACAATAAATTTTAATCTAATTTAAAGTCGCGTTATTTGAGAGCATTAAAATACAACGTAAGGCACTTATAGAGATATTTACGAGGATCAGTGATAATGCATGATAATGAACGAAATAAAATTAGCATTTTATTTCGACGTTGTAAAATACGTTACGTAAGAAAGAAATTTTCCTAATTACGTTTTTATAATAATTTTAGAAATTTTGGTCCACAAAGTAGAAAATTATGGTCCGGAATGTTGGCAGAACAAAAATAGAATGGATATAACTTTTCCACGAATAATTAGACTATGCGAACAAAAACTATGTACAAAATAAGTATACAGAACGACATAGAGAGTCAAGTGAAGGTTTGAATATATTCTAAGGATGGAAAATGTTCTTTAGTTAAAAAGTTCTTTTAATTACATACCAACGAGCAAAAGATTATTTATAGGTTCGTGTAAACCGCAGGCTCTGACCAGTTCAAAACCGCTCTAATCAATTGGCCTTCGAAGTAGTAATTTTTTTGACAGCTTCTTTGAAAAGGACAACTCTGATGAGTGTATGTTTTGAAAGGTTCTGACCAGTTCAGAACTGTTCAAATCAGTTGGCCTTCGAAGTAGTGAATTTTTTGACAACTTCTTTGGGAAGTACAACTTTGACGAGTGCATATTTTGAACGGTTTGGAATTGTCAGAACTCGCGGTTCGAGTAGACCTAATGTAAAAAAAAAGATGTTGCGTTATGTACACGTGTTTTAATATTCCCATTGATGTCAAAAACATTTGAATACATAGGAGAATAGAAATCCTGATAACATTGTTGCTATAAACTGAAAATTTGCATACAGTTACTGTTAAGTCTCTCCACCCTAACGACAGTTTAGTAAGTTCTTATTTTTATGATTGATATTGTCAAAGGACCTACATATCTATTAAGAAGGAATTCTTGTTCAGAGCGTATCTAAACTACAATACAAACAAAAATATTCACAATGAATTGTTGTAATAAATAATTATAAGTATAATTGTTATTGGTTAATTATGTAACATGAAATGCCGCTAAACAAATTTTAAGCATTGTGGTTTAGTGGTCAGCGGTAAAATGTACAGGGTAATCTATGACATGTACGTCAAACGATAATTGTTGGTGATAGAGGTGGTCATTTTGAGTAAAAATATATTTATAAATGTACAGACTGATTGAAATTCGAAGGCCAGCACGGGGATCTCGCTCATTATAAGAGAAAACGATTCGTTCTCGTTTCTCCAGAGCCAACTTCATTTTTTCCTATGGACGCGTTTTTTGTTGGTTAGACAGGTAGCTCATTTATTTCTGAATTCGTCGGTATTCTACTCTAGCTATTTTGATTTAATATTCTTTGATAAATTTAGGTAAACATATAACCGACTCTCTATCATGCGGGCCCTCAAATTTCAATCACCCTGTATACACCAACTGCTTTTTTTTGAATTATAACAACTAGACCATTATAGTAGAATTATCACGATACCTATGAAGCAAGCTACTGCTATAGTAACAGAAAGCACTTAAGAAATTTGTAGTTTGACAGATTCAATAATTAGGTGTTTGTAGAAATAATATTAAGTACAATGGAAGATTCTGGTTTGGTAGACTAGGCAGTCATGGTGTTTATATACGGTAATTAATTATAACAATCGATGAGCCTGCATTTGAATACCAGAGCAGATTTCCCAACAGACGAGTTATATCGCGAACTATAATCGAGCATTTCAAAGACTTCGAGAAACTCTTTTTATTGATCGAAATGGTAGAGCTGCTCCTCAAGAAATTGATATTCAGAGTCAGAAAAATGTAATTGATATCTTTCAAAAATTTGATTGCAAATCGGTTTTGATTGCAGTGGATACCTCAAGCATCTTCTGTACAGCTGTTTCAGCCCTATTTGGGACGTCGTCAGCAGAAGCGTAGTTCAAGATTTCCACTGCAAAACAAACCGATCTGTTCCAGGTTATTCCCAATTTCGGTGCAATAGTAATGAATAGCTTGAATCGCAACATCCTGCGATCACTTTTTGACACAATATTGCATTAAAAATGACATATTGTAGCCAGTTTGCTAGTTAATAAGTCTTTCCATGCAAGACGATTAAGTGTCCTGTCAAGGCATATTGAAAGTTTTAAAAATCTTATTGCAAATCGGTTTTGATTGCAGTGGATACCTCAAGCATCTTCTGTACAGCTGTTTCGGCCCTATCGTCAGCAGAATTGTAGCTCAATATTTCCACTGCAAACCAAACCGAATGAATAGCTTCAATCGCGACATCCTGTGATCACTTTTTGACACAACATTGCATTAGAAATGACAAATTCCCGCACGCTTGGCTGTCTTGTATGGGATGACTTATTAAGTAGCAAATTGGTTGCAATTTGTCATTACTAATGCAAAGTTGTGTCAAAAAGTGATCGCAGGATGTCGCGATTCAAGCTATTTATTACTCAAATAGGGCCGAAACAGCTGTACAGAAGATGCTTGAGGTGTCCACTGCAATCAAAACCGATTTGCAATAAATTTTTTTTAAACTTTCAATATGATTTGACAGCACGCTTGGTCGCCTTGCATGGGAGCAAACTGGCCGCAATTTCTCATTACAAATGCAATATTGTGTCAAAAAGTGATCGCAGGATGTCACGATTCAAGCTATTCGTAATTGATATCGTATTTGATAATCCAAGAGTCAGTACTAGGCGCAAGGTTACACATTTTTCATTCATATCATATTTAACTACTCCAAGCTTCAAAGGATGGAGAGAGAAGTTAAGTTTTGCCAGTGGATTTTATATCAAGTGGCAAAGATCCTGGCTTTGTTTTCAATATTTTGTGTAGGCAACCTTTACACACACGAAAACGTTTTGCCCTTAGAAAATCCTCATATGTTAGGAGTTAGGACAAACTTCTTTTCAAATAGGTTCAACGCATATGTTCGGGCGGTATATTCAATAATCGATTACTTCAAATTTCCTTCTTAAATTCTCAGGGGAACGCAGCATACTATGAGAATTTTCTCGCTGAGTCACTGCAAGACAAGCTTGATGACATTCTCGTCAACAGTCGCCAATGAATGTGGTTTCGGCATAAAGGTGTAATGACTCATGCAGGAAGGTTAATTGACCGTGGAGGGCCCGTGGAGTGTCGTCCACGATCCACAGATTAATTAGACTTTTACTTTTGGGGGTACCTACAGCAATTAGTTTATAGTGAGGAAATAACTACGAGAGAACAATTAATTTAAAGGGTTAACAATTCCCTAGCTGACAAATAATATTGTGCTTAGAATTATAGTCTCATTCATCCGTCGTTGCCAGGTATGCATTCGTGCTAATGGAGGCCACTTTGAGCACGTGTTGTAAACATAAATGATTCTTTTTTTTTTGTTAAATAAGGTTAATATTGTTAAATAAGATTTGTGTTATAATTGTGTATGTCCTTTTTATTTTCTACTTCTTGTGTTTCTCTAAGCGACAGTATTAAATGAACAGTAAACTTTGTAGTGTTGTGGCCTTTACTTGGTGAAAATCCAATATAATTATATTGAATAAGTAAATAAAAATAAATTAATAAGTAGAACATTTGTTCAATATAAATGAACAGTCTTAATTTCAATTTTTTTGTCCAAAAGACTTACCGTATTACGTCTTCAAGGAGCATCCGTACTAGTGGCTTACGGAAAAGAAAAGTTGTTATAGCTCAGAATCAAAAGCGCATAGGACATATTGTTGGTACGGACGTTTTGCACACATCTCATAGATCATCCTGTATAAGTACAAGGTGTGCGAGAATACCGCTTTGCTTCGAATGCATTCATATCTGCTGTGACTCTATTGAGAGTTACTTACATTGTATAAGCCAAATAATAAAACGCATGTAAGTGCATAAAAATTTTTATAGGTATAAGTTCTTGAACTAAATTTTTCTGGCGAATTTAAGTGGCATGTGGTTTACCTAGAGGTCTACAGAAATGTATTACGGAATATTACAAACTTTTATTCGAGTTCTTTTATCTACCACTACAATTTGTCCGATTATAAGAATACCTTAACATTAATACTGAGTGTAGAATAGGTCTTGAAATAAAGATTACTAAGAGGCTTCATTATCAGAAGTATTTAATGCCATATGAGCTAAATATTTTTCAAATTTAAATTACCTTATTTGATACAAAAATAAGATTCTGAAAAAGAAGTAAAGCCAATCTTGTTGAACGTCAGTTTCTTTCTAAGTAAATATTTTCAGATTTAATAATCTACGCGTTTCTTTAGCTAACAATCCTTAAAAAAAAATTAATAAATCAGAATTGAAAAATATTTCTTTTATACTAGTTTGTGAGCCAATTAAAACTTTATAAACTTATCTCTCTGATCGACAATCAATATTTGTAACTCAAGTTTAAGTAATTTTGTAACGTGTGACGAAAATTAACGCTGTTAATATGATATAAAAAGTTATAACTTAAAAATTTGACCACACTCCTCACTCTCATCTTATCTTACCGCACAAAATGCAAAACGCAAATATTTTTACAATAAAATTGCTTAATACGTCTAATTAAGGCCATTACCTACGTTTGCAGTTTTATGTACATAAATATTTATTTATTATGTATACTTACGTGTGGAATCATATTTGATGCCACCCAATTCAGAAAAACAACTGACGGCAGGCGTTGAATTCAACGGAGATGGTGGCCAACAGGACAGGCCATCAAAGTCAGCATCGCAGAATCCTTCTGGATATAATTCCGTCAACCGAAGGCTCTCATTGACATACAACATTTTGCATTCCTCCGATACCACAGTCACATTGAATAAAGGTAGAGTTTCGTTTAAATCGTCCATGTGTTTCTTGAGGTAATTCCTCAGTTCTTCTATAGTGGAACCTTCGGGAAAATTGCCCTGCTCCTTCGCTTCGAAGACCGTACCCTCGATGTCATCCATGGATAAATTTCAAGAATAATTCACTCAACACTCGCGATATTTATCAACAAATCAAACTGACATTATCATCGAACAAGACGATTTCTTGAGAGTGTTTTCCTCGCCGACGGATAATTTAGTAACATGTTATCTCGGTACGTGGGAGAAGAATGTACCTTCGACTGGTGCGGACGGTTATCTCCGTTGAATATTTGTTTAATTCGTGTAATTTACGACGTTATTATTCTACTTAATGCGAGACCTGAAACAAAAGCAAATAGTAGACTTTGGAATTATCTTAATTAAACTTCTGCGAACGTGCTGGTGTATTCATTGTACTTAGGTGATATTCTCCGACCTATAATTATACATTTGTTTAATTAATGCTTTCTTTGAGAATTTACAAGAAAATATTCAAAATTTTAATCTACAACATTCTAATACGGATTAGAAGTAGTCTTTTACTCGTCTCTGCATCCTGGAAACTTCCTGGAACTTTTGTGCGGAAACTTAATCATTTCGTGCATAACTATTCGCTAGGTTATAAATTACTGAGATTTCTTGCATGAACGGATCAAACTGCATCCGCTAGCTGCACTCACTCAATGTGAAATATAATTACTTCGTTCTCAGCTGTCGAAATTAAATTCCTCGCCGCAGAAGGATCTTTAAGACATTAATTAATTCATCCCAGTTGTGAGTCTAATTAAAGGATAAGAGGAAGTGAGGTAAATAAATGAATATTTTGCGGAAAGCAACAAATGCTTGGCATTTTTGCTTAAGGAATTTTTTTAATGAAAATTTAGAATTTCAATAATCTTAATGACTTTCAGAAAATTGCTAAAATTATATGTTAAAATTGCAGACTTCATGATAAGTTTTCTTCTATACTGGTTACTTGAGACATTTTGCATATTACTTAAATAATTCTTCTATCGATTAAGAACTCAACAGTGAAATGCTACAGTATTTGTAAATCTTAGAAAAAATTGGTTAAGAAATCCTTTTTGCATTATATAATTTTCTTAGTTTTTTTTTTTGCCACGATTATTCTCTTATTCTCCTAAGGGAATTGCAGTACAAAATAATTGTACATTCAAGTAATAATTTCTTTCGATTTTTGTACAGACCCAAACTTAGTGCAGTACCTTTGTTAAGTAGGTAAAATATATTAGGTCATTAGAAAGCAATTTCTAGAGAAATGCGTTGGAAAGTTTATGGCCGAATATATTTTCCTAATTAGAAATACAAGGTAAACGTCAGAAATTCCTAATTTAATAGGTTTGAACACATTCAGTCAGATAGTGCTTGCTGTAACAGGTTGATGTATGTCAAAATATTATACTGGTAACATTTTTTCAAACTAGAAAAGTTCAAGTGAACCAACCCCGTTCACTGATGCAAGTAGAAGTGCTTACAAGAACAGTTCGCGCGAGATTCCTCTCATACCTCATACCTCACTCTATGAAGTGGTATTTTATGTTACTTTCAGAGCAGTTCTGAATAGTACAGAACAGTTCAATGTAATGCTACACGGAACTTAAATTCTTGAAAGCAATGTTCCTTCTATCCATATGCAACAAATTTACATTCCAACTCATTGACACCTTCTCGCGAAACCGTATCATTATCGGAAGAGTCCCGCAAGGATCACCGTAATCTTCTTACCATTCGATTATATTCAACTGACTTTTGAAAAACATCGCACACCATACCAGCCTTGTTTGTTATTATTTATCAAGAATAAAACCATACCAGAAACCAACGTCAAAACAACCAAAAAGAGGCACACCACTATAAATCATAGTTAAATTGAATCAGGATAAGTTAGGATTGAAAAAGTGCTCTCGTAGTGAATAGACGTATTGTTCAACAGACTGAAAGTGTTTCTTCAAGTGCAAGTGCGTACCATTTCTACATTTTTCTCTTCCAAGTTAAAAATACTTAGAAAATCTGAAGCATGTTAGGTAAAGTAAGAAAAAGGAAAGAAAGAATAGGGCAAAACGATTACCAGGTTACAAGCAACCAGTAGAAAAAGTCTATGTAAAATTAGACAACAAATTTAAGAAAGAGCATAAGAAGCATGAAAATAAAATAAAAAATTTGCGTTAATTAAATGCCGAACTTGCTGTAAACTGGATCATCTCGAACAGTACTTCAGAAAAAATTGTCTTCGAATATTTAGAGTCAAAGAAGAAAATAACGAACAAATTAATCGATTTATTTCATTAGTGGTTATATTTGTAACTTCTATATTGCTTTTAATTTTTAGTCCAAATTTAATTAAGACAATTTAAACTTAATGATGTCTTTAAGCGACAAGGCTCATAAAAAATCTCTATCTACAAATAAAGTCCGAGATTGGGAATACTTCAAATCTCTTAGATATATTACTACAATTGCTTTTCAAAATGAGCAGAAAGCTTATGTTGAATATAGATTACGTTCTAGTAATTACAACAATCTATGGAAAGATCTAAATGACATGGATATATATATATCATAAGTTAAAATCATTTCGCATTCCTTCACATCTCAGTAATCCAAACGAATTGAACAACTGTTTCATCAATTCAATACCTACACCGAGTACTAGTGTCAAAATTTTATAAACGTAACATTAAACAAGATGTGCTTGAAGCGTTTAAATTTAAATTAATTATAGAGAATGACATTAATAGAATCTAATCTTGACTTGACTTGATTATTGTCAGTAGTTACCCTACAAATGTCCGGAAAGTTACCAGGGTGACACTTGTACCTAAAGTAAGTAAACCATCTCAAGTGAAGAATCTTATGCCAGTGAGCATACTCCCAGTTTTGTCGAAAGTATTCGGAAAGGTGGTTGATACACAAATGCATATATATATAACAATTTGCCAGAAAGTAATCCGGATTTAGAAAAAATCATGACTATGTTACAGCTCTGTTGCATGTTACCGATGACATTCTTAGGGCAACTAATAGCGGAAACTCTACGGCTTTAGTGCTATTAGATTATTGGAAGGCATTCGACACTATTAGTCATGAGATTCTTGCATCGATTCTAGATTATATTAGTTTCAGCACGGATGCCATAGGTTTAATTCAATTAAATTACAAATTTTTCTAATTTTTTCATTTTTTGCACAAAACCAATGATGTCGTAATAAAAAAAATAGAAGGTCAAAAGAGATAAGTGAAGTGAATTTTATTTATGTAGAGAGTTAATCACTAGAATTCATATTCACAGAGTTAAGTGGCAGAACAGAATGTCTGGTGGACTGGCGATTTTGAACTTCGCTCTGAGAATGTCTCTTTAAACTGTATATGCTGTACTAGTTCTGTATTTTTGTATATCTTTTAGAACAGATAATAAAGACGCTTTATTATTATTACCTTGTCATCACGCTGGATTGGAAGTTTAGAATCAAGACGTAAAAGGCTTCAGTTATTCAAAATAAACTTCTAATATACAAGAATGAGGTGAGGAGAGGTTAATGCCAAAAGTACTGTATGCTGTATTTCTGGATTCCTATGGAACGAACCTAAAAGATCATTTACAGGCAATTGTGATCAGGATGAAACAATGGTCCTTTATTATGGTCCAACTATCCAAAAAAAGAGAGTAAATGAAATGGAGACGTAGGTAGTCTAAGTTCGTTTAAGGAGCTTTGTTTTGATGATTAAACTGATCTAAAAGTTCCAGTTAAGTACTACTGCTGGAATTTAATTTGTAAATATAAATCTGAATTCATATAAGACTAATGATGAAAGGGTGATGAAAAAATCCCCGCTCCTACAATTTGTTGAAAGAATGGTGCATGGTGAGTCCGACGTGAGGTAAAAATTGCCCTAAACTTATAACTTTCAAATACATAGAAAATTGCTGTAAACGGAATGTATATAAGCAGTATAAAATAGGGTCCAAAATCGAGCCTTGAGGTACACCTCGACGAACCTGCAAGGAGTTAGAGACTTGCCGATTAAAATAAACGCTTTGAGATCTACCGATTAAGTAATTACTGAAAAATTTTAAAGCCATCTGATCCAATCCAATAAATTTTAAAATCGCAAGCAAAATATCGTAATTAATATGGTCAAATGCCTTGAAATAATCGAGCAAAACCAAAAGTACGAGTTTGTTCTTATCAAGGGCAGCAACAATATCATCAGTTATTGTTGTCAAAGCACTCATGCAACTAAAATACTTACGAAAACTAATAGCAGAATTTAATATGTCACAGAATATGTGGCAAAACACAAAATTCATTTCAAACATTATTCATTTACGTTGATGGCCAACAAATTTGTATAATAATTAATGAATATTTACATCGACAGCTATAATTGTAATTAAATGATATTATTGTGTCCATTATACCGAACTTTATTACACTTGAACCGTCGACATTGACTTACGTTACAGATTATATAAAAAAATTCTGCCATATTTAACTTTAGAAAATTATCGTTATGTGTTAAATTTAAATTGGTTACGTGCAAGTTATAATACAAAAGAGATTATTCGCGGAGTGTCAGGTACTTGAAAGGCAATAGATAGCGATAATTGAGTATCGAACGTGTATTACTGTAGCACATGCACAGTATTACCTGTAAATGTGTTACGTGAGCAATTACGGCGTAATTATTTACCGTACAAAGCTTACTGTAAAATACATTTTCATAGCTTAATACGAAGCTCAGACGTGCTTCAATTTTCCCAGTTCATTGTAAATTTCATGAATTAAATTTATATCTTCCCCTACAAGATTAATTTTCTATTGTACAGACAAAAGGCAAGATCTTAAAAATCCGAGGAGAATAGAATGTAATAATTGAATTTAATTAACGAACAAGGAACCAAATATGCGAAAATGAAATAACCAATAATCACTATTAAAAGTAATGGCGTAGTACTTTTGTTTATTTATTATAAAATATTACACAAAGAGATGATAAAAACAAAAAAATATTTTAATTTACAAAAATTTATGTAAGAATCCTATTTACTTAAAACGAATATATCAGAGACTTGGTCCTTTGTTAATCCATTGTCATTTATTTACAAAGTATGTTACACGGAATGTACAATATATTATCTCTTGAATTTTTTTTGTTTAAAATAAGGAGTAGGGCTTAAATAAAGATGTTAAATTTTGATCTGTTTACGTAAGGCTCAAATCAACAGGTGGGAATGCCTAAGAAGTTCATCGAATTGGTAAACACGTCGATGCTTACATTTCGCTCTTTAATTATCAGTGCCTCACATTTTGTGTATGTTGTACTTTCAACTGATATGCAACGGACAATTTTCACCATTTACAACCTACACATGTATTTCATACAATCTATGAACATGAATGTGTGAATATTAGTCAGTTCTTTCTCAAATTGAACTGTTTCGCTAGTCTATCTCTCTAATTTTACTTAATTTTTGATAGTGGACGAATTACTTGCTACTGATACGTGTACATATACATATGTTTCTTCACAACTATTCTTTTACAAAAATACACGCACGCAAAATAAATTATATCCAGTGTCAAATTCTAAGCTCTTTTATTACTCTTACCATTTTGGTTCTCTGCTAAATATAAGCCACTATTTCTTAGAATTTAAGTACATCGTTGCTCGTGGTCACTAAATCGCCAGCGAAGTGGAGATGAATCAACGTATTTTATCTATGATTATTAAAATATTCTCTAATACTAGAGTCAACAGATTTAGAGATATGCAATCATCTTGGCATACAGTACTTGGTACTTAGTATTTTAACCGTTTCTTTTTTATTATTTTTAAGTTTCTTCCAAATACTTCTTGTGGATATAGGTTTCACATAATTTAACCATGATGGAAATACTAATATTCAATATGTTGCTGTAAATAAATTTGTTATATATATATTCCTTCGTTAATTAGTATGATAAATTCTCTTGCCAACGTCTTCAGAGTTGCGTCTTGGAATTATATGGTACGTTGTTCACATCACTATCACGTTTTTTTAAATTCTAAAAATTTATTATTCCAAATTTATGAATATTTTAATAATTAACTGATTATGAACCTGAAAACCATATTCTCAGCCTTCAAGGGTTAAATAACTAATTAGCAGTATCAAAGTATGTTTACGCTATCAAAATATTTTAGAGTTTGCTTATGCCATCATTTCACAAAGTCAACTCTACGTTTTGCAGATAATTTTATTTCTTTGCTAACATACTTTTGCAAATACTTTCCAATTTTCTTACGAATATAATAAGAAATCACAATTTATGAATTATATTATGTTTCAGAACAATCCAATGACTATACTATTTGGAATAACTAAAAATAAAAGTGTAAATTCGGTGGACTGGATAGAAAATGTTTTCATTTGCGGATAAAAACTACATTTGAAAGTTGACACGGGCATTGTAAATGTTTTAAACAGAGCGGACTTAAGTTCAGGAACGCTAAGACCGTGGTAAATACGTCAACAAATTAATATCGTTTACAGGTTATCAAATTGAGCTGATTGGACAAGTTATATTAAATGTAAATTTAACGACTGAATTAAAAACATTTTGTTTATGTTTTGAAAAACTGTAAGGGCTGGTTTCAGTAACCGTTTAAGTTTAATCTTGAATTTATTCCTACAGTAATAAACAACTGTTTCTATAACAACAAAGGCTGACAAATGTTCAACTTAACGCTAAATGAACCCCAAATTTTGGAAACATGGAGTCGTACAACCGTTTTTCTTCTACGTGCGTCCCCACAAAATGTATCTTTATAAATCCGCTGGATTCTACTTCGTTTTCGTTGAGAATGGAACTGGCTTACGGCAGCGTTTTATCAATTCACACACGTTTTCCAATAACATCTTTTCAACACATTATAGTTTAGAAAATTGTATACCTAAATCTAGACCGCCTAGAAAATATGCGGAATTTTGAATTTCTAACAATATATTATTATACAAATTATATTATATTTTCGATATCTTAGGATTGCAGTATTTTTATTAAAATCATATTTTTCAAAGAATTTAACAAAAGAAAATGTCCATAAATGTTGAATGTTAACAATTTTAAACAAAAAGAAAAATTTGCGTAATCTTGTCAAATTTAAACAAGTAGAATATATTTTCATCAGAGGAATTCATAATTAAAGAAAAAGGATTTTAAAGTTATTTGAACCAAGAAATGCAAAAAAATTAAATAATTGTTGTCATTGTTTAATTAAGAAGTTTAGAATTTAAGGTAGCTTATACATTCTCAGTATATCCATAAATCACGAGCACGTTTGTTTACTTTGTCTATGGTTTGGTAATATGATACGGGGATACGTTTCAGGCAGAGGGATGTAAGAAAAAAGAGAAGGTAGAGTGGGCAGTCTCCGGGTGAGCTTTGAGTGGTAAACGTGTTGGAAACGTACGAAAAATACTCGCGCCCGCGAGTGTTGTTAATAATTAGATGTTTGATAAGGGTTTTCTGTGGAATATCGGCCTCGAGAAGACAATAGCTTACCAGAGATAATCTCGGCCTCGAGATGGCGGTAGTTTGGTAAAGATAGTTTCGCAATACTTCGACATAGACTTGGCGAAGTGCAAGGACCGTCGGGCGTAGCGGAGCCCTCGGCACTCGTCGAGGATGGTGTTATATTGTCACCAGCAGGGGAACAGTCACAGTGGGGCAACACTATTAGGGGACCGGTGATGTCCGAAAACAGCAAGCATTGTGCTTCCCAAGAGCGGTCTTGATTTGGTGTTGACTGTGCTTAGACCAGTGTGGCTAACACTGTAGGACGTAGCAGCACCAATAATTCTGAGAACGTGCGCTCAGAAGGCAATGTATGCTAATACGTAAGGTTGGGCTTTATGTATGCGACGTATGAAGATGGACATTCGAGGACACCTTCTTCGTGAGTTTATATATCTACAGAGAGCTGCTGCGTCTAGATTCGTCGCTGGAGTAGGCGGGGCTGTCAAAGGTGCAAAGTAGCAACTCTTAATTTTAACCTATCTATATATTCTCCCCTTTCTTTTATATCTCTGGGTAATTAGAGGGTCGTATCTCCTGGGCATAGTTGAGGCGGATCGATAGATGAACAGCTTGGAGAACACCACTGCAATCTCAACCACTAGCTTCTCTTACGCCTGGATAACGCGTAACAGCGAACTACAGGTTTCGTCGCGACATTGCCTGACCAAATTTCTGTTAATGAGGCCCCAACTTGGTCTGAAATATCTACATAGAGAATGCTTGAGGATTTCAATGCAATCAAGCACTAAATTATGCGATGACACACTGATTATTTCGGTGACTTTATTTTGATCAGACATAGCCTCTAATTAGTCGAGGGGCTTATCATGGATGCGTTCGTGAACAGCTGATTTGCCGAAATAAAATAATTGTTCATTTTTGTATTAACAAATATTATTATTATTTCTCGATTAATTCTTATGTTATTCGTGGTATCATTTATCAAGGAGCTGATTAGTTTCGTTAGGGAAGTAAATGCTTTTTAAAATGTACGTTAGTCGGTAGCGTCACATAAGTTTTACGCTTCGAGATATAATAAATTGCATATCCGATTTAAAATGGTTTTATATAACTTAGAATCACACATTAGATGTCACAGAATAAGTTTTGGTAAGAGCTTTTCATTTACGCCAATAGTTATGTATCTTCATATTGAAAGAATTACAAATACAAATTCCTCCTGCTGTGACGGTACGCCATTATTCCCGCAGGAAATTTAAATGAACATAACATATTTGGGGCAACTATTTATTAGGTGTGGACTCAAATCCCCTCTTGGTACTACGTGAGAGTTCTATGTAAGAGGCAAGAGATGGTGTGGATCGTTTTCGGATTTATTCCGGCTCCTTCGAACTGAGTTTTCTACGTTTCCCTAGTTTGTAAGGCGAGTGCCGAAGGAGAGTTAAACATCTATAAGTCTGTAGCAGCAGCTAACGGTAATACAAGGACAGCTAGCCAGAACGCCTCCCCAACAAGCTTCCGGAAAGCTTGGAAAAAATATGGCGGAAGAAAAAGAACTACGAAGCCGCAAGCATTATTTGTCCGATATAGCGAGAATATTTGAATCAACTTTGTCACATTTTATTTTGTTTGTTTGTTTTTTTGACGATGACATAATAAAAGTTTGTTTAGACAAAACACATTATATATTTGTCCCATAAAACCGAAAACAGCACTGGATAATTGGGCAGTCTACCGATTGAGATTTACAGAGCATCAGAGTATACAGTGAGTAATATACAACTGGGCGGATAAAAGGACCTATTATTTGGATTCTTTAGTGATGGCGTATGAACAGGAAGAGACGGACCTTAGGATATGAACTGAACACAGCGGAAGCAGGTTCCTGCTTCCCGACAACCAGCTCCGATCGGATCCAGTTTTTCGCGCATAAAATATACACAGTGAAAGCCGATAAACACAATTATCTATTGACGAAAATCAAAAAAATAACTAAAATTATTAAATCTTTAGTGAACTTGTGGACTTGTGTTAATATGCAGTCCAATGTTATCGGGGTTATCATTGCTTTTTGCTCAATCATTGTATAACAAATTTTACTTCTTTTTTGCAGTTTCGATAAATGAGTCAGCTTTAACTGTAACTATATTCGTATTTTGCCAAAAATTTTGATGCGTTTCGTAAACAAATACTAAAAATTAAAATTTCATGTGATTTCAAATATCATCTTTTATGACACGGATAAATCAAATAAATCAAACTAATCGTTAATTTCAAAACATATTTTAATATGCACAAGACCGCGTTATCAGAAATTTTCAGATAAGCCATCTGTATAAGTATAATTTGAAAGTTACAAGTTTATCAAATACAGATGAGTGTTGCTATTACGTTCACGAAAACAAAACATTCTTGTAATTGCGAGAACTGTGCCACATTAAGAAAACATAATGTTGAATAACGAAGGATATTTGCCATTACCGAAAGCATTTGGTACAATCTCGATTCACGCTGGACAAAATGCGGATCAGTGGAATTCGTTAGCTTTGATACCTCCCATCGTAACGTCTGCGATATTTGTTCATAAAGATCCGGAAAAATATCAGGTAATAAACGTATTTTTGTATGTAATACTACAGTAGTACGTACCATATTTTTTTAGAAATATATTTATGGAAGAAGCGGCAATCCAACCAGAGATGCTTTACAAAAATGTTTAGCTAGTATCGAAGGAGCAGAATACAGTTTATGTTTTTCTTCTGGTCTTGCATCTTTGACAACTTTATTGAGCACTTTAACTGTTGGCGATCACATTATAACTTGTGATGATATGTACGGCGGAAATTTTAATGTTTTACATAAAATTGGAAAAAACTCAGGACTTGAAATTACCATAGTCGATTCGACCATACTAACAAATATAGAAAATGCTATTAAATCAAATACCAAGGTACACGTTATTCAAGTCAAACATTAATAACTGACGTGACAATTTTCAGTTGATTTTTTTGGAAACTCCGTCAAATCCTACTTTTAAAATCACCGACGTAAGAGCTGTTGCAAAACTGGCGAAGCAGAATAATATTTTGTTGGCGGTTGATAATACTATTATGACACCATATTTTCAACGACCTCTGGATTTTGGAGCTGATTTATGTATATATTCTTTGTCAAAGTATATAAACGGACACTTCGATGTTATTATGGGATCAATTGTCACAAGGAACAAAGCTCTTTATGAAAAATTACACAGTTTACAACTACGTAAGTAATTAATTTCCTCTTGCATTAACATAGTATTACAAAGCAAAACATCAATAAAAAAATCATCAAACAATTCTACCAAAACCAAATTAGGATATCACCACAGTATAAATCTTATATCAGAAGCAGTACTCGACAAAGATATTAAGGGTCAGTTGCACTAAAGACTTAAGACCAATTTAACTTTATGCGTCACTTACAAATACATGTACAGAAAAGATCAATGAAGTGATGTAAGAAACTCAAACCAATCAAGAGAAAACCCAAAATTGTGCACACTAGTGAAAACAAAAGTTTAATTTTCTTTCATTCTTAAGTTATAAACAAAAATTAAAATTTTCAACCTTTTGGTAAGCATGGATTTTTAACGTAGTCACCGCAATCTGATTGAAAACTAAGACCTAATCCGTTTACTTACGCCCATTTATCGTAACATATTTGGATATGAGTTAAATTAAGACATAGCTTTATGCCCCCATGACTTCCCACGAACGAAACTTAATGAATTCGTTTTATTAATTCAGTTTGTATTGTTTTCAGGTTTAGGAAATATACCATCCTCATTTGATTGCGCACTGGTAACAAGAGGATTAAAGACACTGGCTATACGTATGAGACGGCATCATGAAAATTCTATTATAGTTGCCAAATTCTTAGAAACACATCCTCGTATCAAAATAGTTTTGCATCCAGGTAATTATCTCCTGTAATAGTTTTTTATAGCTTGTTGAGATTAATTTATTAACTACCAGTACTATCAAACTCTATATTATCTTCCCAATTCGGCAAAGATACATTTCAATAAATTATATTATTTTTAGTGTGGCCTTTACAACACCTTTGTCATGTCCAAAATTTGAATGTAAAATCTCTTTTTCTGATTTTCTGGGAAACACCTTTGATGTATAGCAAGCCTAGGTATATTAGGGTAACATTCCCTTTCTCCGTTCGCTGCAGGTAATATTAATTAATTAATTTGTGAACCAAAACATCCAGAAGAAAGGGATTTTACCGTTCTTCTCATCTTCTATGTGAATTTGACGAATTCTCCCTGACCGTTCAGTAGAAGCAATTTACTTCTGTAAACCAAACAGACATGAAAGTTTTCTGTAATGGGGAGTTGATCAGTAAACTTATTTTTGAGTTTGTGAAGAACTTGGTAGATTTTTCGTTTTAGTGATGAGTCATCAGGCTGATGAGTTTGGGTCTTCTTTTATTTCTTTGTATTGCCCTGCGTTAGGCTCTTGAAGTTTCTATTCCTGCAACACTTTATTCATTACAACCTACTATAGTGAGCTGGAAGGTTTTTTTCATCTATTTCTAGTGGCACTAATTTTTTTTTTCTTTTACAGCTTCGCAATACATTATTGGTTAAGGTTGTCCTTAGGAAATCTAATTATCTCCTTAACAATGCTTAGCTAGTTACTAGCTCTTTGTGTTAGCTTTTCAAGCCTTTGTACAATTTTAATTGTAATATTTTCTAACACCTGTTTACCTTGGTCAGATACTAAATTTGCAAACGTCGAGGGGAATTTGTTAATAGTGAAGCTTTCTCAATATTGAACTTGTTAATTAGACCAATCGTTTCCAGTAATATTACGACCCAATGTTTCGGCGCCATCTTCTTGAAAGAAGCAAATGTTTTCCGACTTCTTCCTTAGTATTGTTGCAGGAGCATATAAACTTTATGTGAGCAGTCGCACTTAAGTTTTTTTAGGTTTGTCTGGATATTATAATCCACATTCAAGCCAAATAAATAAATTAATTAATTTATAAACAAATACAGCAATGTTTAAAGTTCGAAAACCATTTAAATTTTGCTAAGTCTGTTAACGGACTGATAACATTTTAAGGTCTTCCTTCGCATCCGCAGCATGAATTGTTTAGGAAGCAGGCATCAGGTCATTGTGGTTTAATTTCTGTATATATTAAAGATAGTCGTGAAGATACTTTGAAATTCATTGGGTCCCTTAAGCTTATACAACACGCTGGAAGTTTGGGAGGACCTGAAACATTAATTGCAAGACCGTGAGTATCAGTTTGCTTATATAACCATCAAATGAGGTACATTCATTCAAATTTACTTGTTTCAGAATCAATCTGATAAGCGAGGGTATTCCCACAGAATTAAAAAAATCATTAAATATAACCGAAAACTTGGTTCGAATATCTGTTGGTCTAGAAGATGTAGAAGATATAATAGAAGATTTAAAACAAGCATTAGATGCTATATGAAGAAACGTTTAAATTGAATGATATATCTAATTATACAAAGAATTGGATGTGCAATGTATATGTAGTATGTATGTATCGTATATTTATGTTGAATTTAGTTTTCTTGTCTGTTTATAATTCAGTTTATTGACTAGATTATGGTTAATGATATGGCGTATTTTAACAATAAGTTAATCTAAAAATTATTTTCGGTGCTGTTAAAAAAATTACTCATTTGAAGATTAGGGTATTCAAGAAATCAAAAAAAAAAAACCGAAGATACAAAAAAAGCAAAAACAACGAGAAAATAAAGAAATGAAGAAAACGAAATCATGGTAGGAATTAAAATGAACAAGTTTTCTCAAACTGCAAATATAGATGCTATTAGACTTTTTAATTGAATATTGCAGACAAGAACAGTAGAATGAAATAGTTAAAAAAAACTGAATCCAATAAACAGAGAGATGAATTAAGGAATTAGAGCCTTTTGAAGAGAGAGAGAGTAAATAAAAATTGGTGTTGTATGAAAAACATCGGTCATTATGTGTAATTGAATTGAATATGAGACAATATTTCCTATATTTATATGAGACAATATTTCCTATATTGTCTCATAGGTAGTGAGTTAAAAGAATAAAGAGAAAAAATGTAAAAAATTATTAGAGACAAGGCAAGAAAAGGATTAGGAAAAGCTATGAAAAATAGGGCACACAATGATATTAACGGGAAAAGTAGATGGAGAATAAAACAAACAAAGGGAAGATAAAAACATAAGATAAAAAATTAATAACTACAAAACAAAATAACAAACCGTATCAGTTTTAGGACCTCTAAAATGAGGACAAACATAAGAAAATAGTATATGATCCGATTTAAGACGATAATTCAATGATTTTTTTCCTCTAAAGCATTTAAAAGTTAACAATAATTCAAAAAATAAATGTTGGATATCTGATGAAATTGAAAGATTCTATCCTTAGAAACTAATATCATATTCAACTAAAATTTCCACAACTTAAATCTACATACATTGAACTGAAACATAAGCATAATTTATTAGTTAACAAAGCAAATAAACCGTACTATGAAAACAAAATAGCATATCCTATTCTAATCCTGGTCAATTATATCCGATATTACTTACTTCGTGTAAATAAAAATATATCGCTTGATATAAAAAGGGCTAGGTAGGCTGTGCTCTCACTGATGAAGCAAAAACGTTTTGGACAAAACGTTTCACTGTGTTGTGAAACATTTTGAGTAAAAACGTTTTGACTGCAACTGTGTCAACGTACAAGGTTTTTGTTTTACCATTATTAACGCACCCTTAAAAAAAACTCTTCTGCAATTGTCAATACTTTAATTTTTTTTTTTAAATGCTACTTATGAAATTATAAAAAAATATTTCAAAATCAGAACAATA
Organism: Serrognathus titanus; assembly: GCA_039766575.1. Lineage (NCBI taxonomy): Eukaryota > Metazoa > Arthropoda > Insecta > Coleoptera > Lucanidae > Serrognathus > Serrognathus titanus. The sequence goes on from CM077913.1 coordinate 25,310,292, forward strand.
ATGTCAAGCAAAACAAAAATAGTAGTTCCATATGTTTGTTTTTCCATTAGGCTGCGTTCATACTGATAAGCTAAAATGTTTTCGAACAAAACATTTTGCTGTATTGTGAAACGTTTAGGCTAGCCACACGCTGATGAATCGAAAACTTTTTCCGACAAAACGTTTTACTGCATTGTAAAACAGGGTAACGTATATTAAAGAGGCAAAAAGCATTTAGTAGAAACATCTCTTATTGGCGATTAATCTTACCTAAGCGTACTGACTAATCATTTGCAGCAGTTCGCAGTTACTTTTCTTTTTTTTTGTCATTTTTTGTAAATGTGTGCAAAAGAGGATAGTAGCAATAAAAGAAAATACTCTTAGATGCATCCTATAAATGACTAAAGGGTTAAAGAAAAAAATTGAAAACGTTTATTCGAGAGTTACGGAAAGATAGTAAAATTCAAAAAATTACCAGAGCAAGGCATTTGAATGTTTTGATTATATATTAAATACAATTCAAAATAAAATTAGAAAAAGAGATATTAATTTACGAAGAAGTATTACTCCGAAGGAATGATTACTTGACACATTAAGGTAAATGTTTTATTTTTGCCAAGGAATATGTAATTATATACAATCACATGTCGTTAATTCAATTCAAAAAGTAAGATATACATTGCTTAAAAAGTAAAAGTAGTCATCGAATTTTCTAGGCTTAAAAATTTAATGTACGACTGGCAAATCTATAAAGCTATTACTTGTTTCAAAAATACCCATCTGACCCGCTAGACATATTTTTCTCCTCCCTTAAATACCTGGTGTAAGCATTTCTTGAAGAATTCCATTTTGACTTACACTTTGCAACTGAGAAAGCACATTTAAAATTGCATAGATTAGGGGGAAAAAGTTGGACTTGGAGCTAGTTAGGAATGTATTTTTACGTTATTTTAACTCCTCTGAAAGTGCAGTTCCATGGCAAAATAAGTATGGTCACACTATTAATCGTAAAAGGAAGCAGCAGAATTATGTTAAAAATATGTACGTCCAAATTAAATATTATTGGCTCGTTTACTTTATAAATATAAAGGAATCTTCTGAAATATTTATTGGAAACTACTCCGTATAGATTGACGACGAACTATTTAAATAATACAAAATCAGCCATCTTCCGGTTCTACCGTAAGTCGTACTAATTTTCTTATTTTAAATGTAACACCTTGTACATTACTTTTGGATTTCCCGTTCAATTCTACATCTTTTGTATTCACAAACATCAGGGCAATAATGTATTGTTTTGACAATATTATTTCTTTTGCAAAAATTTGAATGATGGAACTCTATAATATAAGAATTCAGTCAATGGTCTAATACAAACAAAATTTTTCTAAATTCGAGCAAAACTAATTTAATTATTTTGCGTTCAGTTTATATTCAATCTCCGCGCTTAGATATTCAGCTCAACAATACCAATTTGAAACAAGAATCTGTTTTCGTGTCTTTGTAATTGTTAACGCTTCTTACGGTTTGGTCACAAAATAGGAAATCTAAGTGCTTATTGAAAAAAGTAGGAAATACATGAAAAGCAAACACCTCTTACTTCTATAACTAATTTATTTTTGGGAAGAGTCATTCCTTAGTAAACTTTACTGTGTCTTTTTGATACCTGTTATGTTTAGTCAAAAACAAAAAAGTTTAAATTACTGAAGAGTGTTTTTTGCAAACAGTTTTTTGATTAAACTATAACGTATCAAAATTTGCAGTCATAGAAAAGTTTACTAAGGAATGACTCTTTCTAAAAATAAATTAGTTATGTATTAGTTACGTATATATTTTGCGACTAAACTGTAAGAATGATCAACAATTACAAAGATACCTATGAAAAAGTTTCCTAATGAATGCCTCTTTTTAATTATAGTTATTTTCTTAACCTCAAAAAAGTTATTGCAAAATCTGTGTTGTGGTAACCCTGTTTCTCACACTAGCTGTTCACTTCAAATGACTAAAACGATCTGGGGAGGTAACTTTCCTATGGGTCCTCATACCAAATATCATCCAAATTGGTCGAGGCGTTATTTTCTTATTAAAAAAATTACTTTTTTTAAAGAATTTTAAAGCAGAATATTGGCCAGGACTGTGGTTAAGCCATGTCCACGTAATTTAGCGACATCCTGTATATATATAAAAGAATTAGCATCACATGTCCATAAAAATCAAACAACGTTTGCTAAAAATTCTGTTTTTCACTCGGGCCCTAATCTGTACAGGGTGGACAGTTTTAATAGGAAACACCTATTTTTGAGGATTTAGATAAAAACTGACCTCGATTTTTATTACAAAATTTTGATTTTGATATCTTATACCATTTCGGAGCTACAAGGTATTTTTCGAAATTCTGCAATTTCTGAAAACTATCGTAACTTTTTTGTTTATGAAAATTTCTGATTTCTGTTAAAATTTTCTTAAAACACTTTTTGGCGTAAAAATCATTCACAGTTTTCTGAAGCGTATAGGTTTCGAGAGGTATGCAAAACTTCCGAATTTTTATAGGGAACACCCTATATATTTTGCACTTTAAAAAAGAGCATAAAATTACCTTTAGAAAAATATAATATACTTAATAATCAAAGCATTTGCGAAATATAAGCTTTTCAAGATTTTTGACTTATTATTGAAACAATTAACGTTCTTTTGCATTGTCACAGTGGACTACTGTCAATGTTAACATATTTTTTAAAGCGATTGTGAGATTTCTTAAATTATTTCCTTAAAAATCAATGCAAAACACCTTGTAGATCCGAAACGGTACAAGATATCGAAATGCGGTGTTCACCATAAGTTTTGTAATAAAAATCGAACCTTAAACACTAAGGTCAATTTTAATCTAAATCCTCTAGAAATAGATCTTTCCCATTAAAAGTGTTAAATTTGACCCACCATGTACAAAATGCTTCCTTCGCACTTAAAAAAGTAACTAGTCCCAAATTATTAAAAAACATAGTTATTCGAAATTGTGTTTATTCCATAGATGAATATAAAGTTAATTCTTTACATCACTGTGATATATTTTCTTTTTTTGTGATACTCATAAATAAGTTTTTGTATTTTATTTGTTTTTTATGTCGTTTGTATTATTATTGTATTTTGTATTATTCCATTGTAATTGGCGTGTCCTTTGTATGTATATTTATGAAACTAAATAAATAATAATAAATAAATAATAAAACTACTACTACTATTATCCTTATAGGTCATCGATTTGTCCTGAATTTGAATTGTTTCTAATTTCAATTTTGTATTTTATAAAATGAATATGGTGCACCATCCAACACTGAACGCGTAGTCTTTCCTTTACGTAAATTCGACTTGAGTGTTTTTTTTTTCTAGTGAATTCTTAAGCGGTATATTTGATGAATAGATGCGATGAAAAGACACATTATTAAATGTGTGAAAGTAACAGATAGCCAGGCCGCATTTAAATTTTAAATGAGCGCACTATAACCCCCATATTCTCGTTCAAGTCGGCATGAAAAGGCACCTAATTTAAAGGCGGCTCGCATCAAAGCGCCTCAATTTAAATACGTATCCGTTTTATTTATTTAATTAACAAAGGCTCTGTGCGATAATTTACAGTAAACGATTATTTTGTTCGCTTTATGGGCCGGTGCTTTGGCGGCGCGAAGAGGAGGGCGAATTGCACGCATAAATAATTCGTGTCTACAGAAAGGTTTATCGCCTTTATAATCTGCGAATTTTTCTAGACAATCAAATAGTCTAACATAATAAAAATATGTATACACTTTGCGGACAATTCCTACTCATCAGTTTATTGATTTCATTAAATACTTTACACTAGCTATCTAAGTCGGTCACAGCTGCAGTGACAGAAAAAAAAATTAAAATGTTTTTTTTTATAATTTAAAATCTGGTAACTGATAATTATTTATATTTTATATTTATACAGTCGCATTCTAAAATGTTTTCATTTTTAATAACGTTGGAAAGAAATGGAGGTACAAAAAGAAGCTAGCAAACTTTCAAATTGATCATATACAGAGTCGTGATAAAGTCCCACATCAAGCTCATAATTTGCTTATTTAATGCTTTCTTGCAAAATCCTGAAAAAGGTCAATTTTTAATTTTAAAAAGACATATTTACGGCTACGCTCACACTAATGAAGCAAAAACGTTTTCGAACAAAAAGTTTAACTGTATTGCGAAACATTTTGAGTAAAAACGTATATGAGGTCGAATGTATCTAATTAAGAAGCTCTCATTAAGTTGAATAAATTTTCAGTTTTAGTGTTGAATCCCGAAACATTGTAAGTTTAGTTAGTTCCGAGATCTAGAGCTGCAGTCCTTTTAACATTGCATAATATCTGCACGCACAATAATAATTTGTCGCGTCACGCATATTAGATTTGTCAATGTGTTGTAACATCTAATTGCCAAACAGAGCTGCTATTCTGTTGCCCTGACGACAGACAGATAGTATTATACCTACCTGAATAAGAACACATTAAATTATTGAGCACCTGTACAAAGGAGTTGGATAACTATTAGAGTGTAATACCGACCGATCTGATATTATTAATTCTTTTTCGGCATTCTCCTGACAAACTGAGGAAGCGTAGAAAAGCCAGTTCGAAAGAGCCGGTGTGAATCCGAACACGGTCCGAGCCAAGAGAATTCTATCTCTCACAAAAAAAAACATACGAACTCGGAGGGAATTCGAATCTATACCTAATAATAATTGCCCCGCCAAGTGTCAAGCCCGTTGCCAGCGGATTAAACCACTTGACTACTAACTACCTTGTTTCAAATATTATTGTAGAAATTGAACCAAATCTTGTCCAAAAAAAATCGGTAGTCTAAAACGATTTTTAAGCAATAATCTAGTAAAAAATGGCTGGTTCACAATTTATATAGTTAGAAAAACTATTCTTAAATACTTATGTTAAAAATTAGAAAACAACATGCGACATTTCCATTACGTTATCAAGAATAAAATCAGTTTCTTCTAATTTCAAAGATATTGTTTGATATTTGCTATTTGTTTGATATTTGCTATTGACTTTAGTGTCATGCTATTTCTAGGTTAGATAAAGAAGGCGACAGTCTTGCTGCCTCTTAAAAAAATTGGAACATTTTCGATATGCGACGAGCACTTTATGTAGCGTAGTTACGAAGTGATTCTGCTTGATTTTCCGGATTTATTAAAAGTACTTTCGCATTGCTTTTTGTGGTTAGCTGACCCAAACTCAATCTTTGTTCATCACTTAACAAAATTTAATTTCATTCATGCTTTGTATTATTTATTTCTGTTGTATTATTGATTTTATCAATTTTAGAAGGTAATTCTTTTCATATTTGTAACTCGAAATTTTTTCAGGTTGGGTATTCTTAAGAAAAAATGAAACTTTTGGATACTTTATTACATCACCAAAACCACAGCAACTTATAATTATTTACAAAAAAGGGATTAATTGACATTTATATTTACTTTAAAAATTACACAACAAATTGTAATTGATTTTTAATAACAACAAAAACATTTTTAATCTTAGACAAAATTTGACAATTGACAATTTATTCATTTCTTCATGAATTTATTCACGAACACATTTCGTATTACACATTGATGAATTTCTTTGATCCTAATGGCCGTTTAAAGATATTACCAACATAGTGAAAGAATTTGCAGGTGATTTATACTGCCACACACAAAGAAATACCATAGCTTTAGTTATCCACTGTTGGTACCCCTAAAATTAACGAAGAAATTGCCGAAAAATAGAACTTAACGTAATTTGTGAAGTTGACAAGGAAATTCATGAATTTATTTGACGTTGATGTAATTACACTTATCCAACTTTTTCATAAAGCAACTTCACGAATTAATTCATGAATAAATTGTCAATATAAAACGGCCTTAAGTAATAAAAATAAATTAATGTTACAATACATTAACATCTTATTTCCATTTGTCCTTCAGGTCTTCCGCTCTGCTGCGTCTTTTCAATAATGATGCAGCCATTACATGAAACACTGGTAAAAAGATATTGAGTGGTGAACTAACAGAAACGTCTATGTGTTTACGTAGAACTTAAATTTTGTTGAGTGATGAATAAGATGAGACCTTTTGGTGTTCCAAAGATTGAGTTTGAATCAGCTCACCACAAAAAGCAAAATACTTTTAATAAATCCGGAAAATCAAGCAGAATCACTTCGTAACTACGCTAGATAAAGTGCTCGACGCATATCGAAAATATTTCAATATTTTTAAAAGGCAGCAAAACTGACTGTCGCCTTCTTTATCTAACCTAGAAATTTCACAATGCCCCAGAATCGTTTTTCTAACTCTATAAATTGTGAACCAGCCTTTTTTTACAGAATTTACAATTATTGTAATTATTATTGGATTATTGATTAAATATCGTTTTAGACTACCGATTTTTTTGGGTAAGATTTAGTTCCATTTCTACAGTAATATTTGAAACAAAGTAGTTAGTAGTTGAGTGGTTCAGTCCGCTGGCAACGGGCTTGACACTTGGCGGGGCAATTATTATTAGGTGTAGGTACGAGTTCCCTCCGAGTTTGTATGGATTCTATGTGAGAATATAATTCTTATGGCTCGGACCGTGTTCGGATTCGCACCGGCTCTTTCGAACTAGGTTTTCTGTGCTTTCTTAGTTTGTCAGGCGAATGTTGAAGGAGAAATAATGACATCAAGTCGGTCGGTATTACATTCCAACAGTTATCCAACTCCTCTGTAAATGTGCTCAATAATTTAATGTGTTCTTAATCAGGTAGATATAATACTACTGTCTGTCGTCAGGGCAACAGAATAGCAGCTCTGTTTGGCAATTAGAACACATTGACTGACCATAGTTAATGTTGTACGTGAGGCGGCAAATTATTATTGTGCATGCAGATATTATTTAATGCTAAAAGGACTGCAGCTCGAGATTTCAGAACCAACTGAACTTATAATGTTTCGAGATTCAACACTAAAACGGAAAATTTATAAACTATATGTAAAGTAAATAACCTCGAATGTAGCTATACAATAACATTTACCTGGTTCGATATCTTGTCTTTATTCAAAATAATTTCCTGAAAATTTAACTTATTCAACTTAATGAGAGCTAATATAAATTTAAATAATACATTTATTGATTTCCGTGTTGCGTTAAAAAAATTTGTAAGTGCTTTTTTATTGTTTCTTACTAGTCCTCAAGGAAAACATAATATCTTTAATCAATTTTACTTCTTTTTCCAGTTCTTAATTTTCTGTAATCTTGTATACGTCTATATACCTAATTTTTTATAAGCTAAACGATAATGATGAATTTCTTATTATTTATTCTAAATTCCGTTTGCTACTTCTATAAGATTCCTTGTAAATATTTTTGAATCGCTTTTCGTTCTTTTCAGTGATTCCATTCCTCCTTAGATTTACCAGGTCCAACTTTATTATAATACATAACAGAAGACATAACATTTTCATGTAAAACAAATTTTAATTATCGTCATTTATGTAAAATGCTTCCATTCTATATAACAAAATTAAAGCAAATACAAAAGCTGCGATGTTTCGAAGCTTTCAATTTAATCGTAAAGGGTTGGCTAAGTACTTTTGAACAATACCAAGCTATCTTAATAACGAGATGAACAACATCCAACGAACGAGTGCCATCGTGTAACTCAGTTTCGAAACGAATAACGCTTTGGATTTTCTAAACATAATATAACAGCACTCAATGGAAATAACTCCATTACAGCGTTCGAAATCCTAAACAATGATAACTTTAGGAAATTTTCTAATTCGATTGTGCGTGGGCCTATGTATCCCTCGTCCTCGTCCGAGCGAGTTTTAATTAGATAAGTTGCACTCAATTAAAATCTGGCGATTAATTGCTTAGGTGCACTCTTCGCTGAAGTTTCGCATTTTCCGACTTAATTAGAGCCACGCCGCATCGCTCAATTACCACTGCGGAAAGAAAAATGGCTCTCGGAATTGTTATTGCAAAAGCTTGTTTGTGTTTGCTAAGAAGATCAAACTCACGGAAAGTTTTAATTGTTTCCCAACTAGAACCTGGAAAGGATTAAAACTTCGAATTTAAAACAGTTTTGTTTTTATTTCAGTGCTTTTTGTGTTTGCCTGAAAAGGCTAATGATTACATAATTTTATTAAAATTTTTCACAAAAGCAACGAATCAAATTGGCTAAGGATTAACTGATCTAAATAAACATTTGATAGTCAATACGATATTAAACAACTCAAAACATAGATGAATGACTAAGTTTACATTTTTTTGTGGAAAAGATGGATAATGTGATTAATAAAATAATTTTCTCTTAATTATTCATGGAGCTTTGAGCTTGTATAGTGAAAGCATTTTATTTAATAACAAAACACTAAAGAACTCGTGGAAAAAAAATTTTAAACATCGCCTTTCTAAATTTCAAATGATTAGGCTGAATGAAAACAATCCCAAAGCAATTAAATATGAAATTACAGAGTTACAGAAATATGAACCATTCCTGTAAATTCGACGTAAAACGATTAAATTTTTAATGAACGTCGGAAACGAGAAGCGGAGCATGGAATTAATTATTTAATTAAATAACTAATACACCTAGTTTTCCGTTCGTTATTTAATGCTCGGAAAATAACGGGAGTTTTGCGTCTAATTAAAAATTGATAGAAGGTTGCAATGAAACAAAATAAAATTATCTGCCCTACAACGTATTATCTATTACTGTATTTGCTCAAGGATTTGTTTAGTTTAGAATTTCCCGGCTGCCTTTGCGTCACTGTAAACAAATTTGGATGGCACGCGCAATTTTGTTAATCATACTGACGTTGGCTTGATGAACTGATGAAATTTGGGAGCTGTTTGCTGACGGCTTTGTTTTCTGTTTTCATAATGAAAAGTTTGGTTGCATGCCAGAGGGGTATTTTTCGCTAAGTGCTTGTAAATAAAAAATTCTAGAATTTTTTAATATTCGTGTTTTAAGGTCGTTTTATGCTACCCTATTTCTTGTACAAGATTTGCGTCAATTTCTTAAACAATTTAAATTACACAATAAGTTGTATCAAAATTTAAATTGAATTAGAAAAATAGAACGTATTGTATTCCTAAACCATATGTGGAGACCAAAAATTGCTTGCACCAAATATTTATTGTTAAAAATTTAATCAAATCTTGTACAAGAAATAGAGTACTTTAAGGCAGTCCTTAATAAAGTTTCTTCAAAAATCTTGATATTACCTATAGATTTTTCTATAATTTTTTTTATAAATAATACTTTAATAATACAAACTATGAAAAAAACATGAAACAAAATATAAATTAATTTAAGTATTTGATTAAAAAAAACATACAAGAAAAACAAATATAAATTTATACTTATAAAAATATAACAATGAGTAACAATTGAATATACATTCGAAATAACCTATTTATGAGAATTGTGTATCACGTATTAAATGGCGCATCGAAATATCATGTTGCAAACAAAATATATTAAAGCTTGATAATAGGATACGTGATAGAGGTGAAGTGTGACTTGTTCAGGGATGTAAAGGATAATTATTGGTCAAAGTTATAACATAATCTAACTTTCAGTTTTGAACGTTCCGTTACTTAATTAAAAGTTAAATAATTTGCGACTAGTAATGGTAGTCATCGCTGTTTGCTCCCATACATTTTACAATACTACTTCATCAAGGCTCTCTCTCTTATCACGCTTCTAAGAAGTTCTGACGAATTTGTTATTTCCTTATATTTAATTCTAATTCTGTTGTGACGTTCGATTAAGTCGACAGATGGATTTTTAATAATCAATCACATTTTATTTGCATCTTGTTACAATCTTTTGGACACTTTGTATAGTTACTGTATAATTGGGCACATATATGTCTCGATAGCTACGCCACTAATTTTAAAAACAAATCAGTCGCAATTACTATAAATTATATACATTATTTCAATGACAAAAAGCAGAAACTAATTTGTTACATTAATTTTCAGTAATCAACATTCAATTAAATATTTTTGTGCAACAAGTCTATTAAACAATAAATCGTAATTTCAAGGGTTTTGAAATTATGATTTACTGTTTAATAGACTTGCTGCACAAAAATATTTACAAGAGAATATACATACATTATGTTCTTCAGCTAAGCACATTAAATTAAAAACCACACATTGTATAATGAAAATACATGCAGCCTCAAAATGAATACCTATTAGGCGAGAATTTATAGTGTATATTTGATTGACATGGAGTTGCTGTTCTCTCTGCATCTGTGCAATTCGTTTTTATTTACACTGAAGAGGATCGACCTCGGTGCCTGATGCAGACAGACGCACTCAGCCCTCCACGAGATATGTAGATCAATTGGCTCTGTTCTGATATTTACGAGTACATGCAATAAATTTTGAAAACAATTTTTTAATTAACTTTATCACAATCCAAAATTCAAATCCGAAAGATTTCTTGTGAATAAGAACGTCTCTAGTCCATATTAAAAATTTTGAATTGCGTTTCCATAAGGCTTTGTCTTTATATTAAGCCCTACTCAATAGCCAGGCGGCTTCGAAGGCTTTGGTAAGCTTAAAAATCTCTTCCAAACTGGTGTGGGAATACTTAAGTGAGCTCAATGACTTGGCGGAATACAACTGCGTCAAGCTGGTGTGGGTGTCAGGTCGGGGTATTATCGGGGTATTATCGGCAACAAACGGAACGATGAACTAGCCAGGCAGGGTGCGGGTATGGCATACCTTGGCCCTGAACTTGTCCTAGGTATAACCAAGAACGCTATTTGGGGTGACTGGATAAGCGAGAAACATAACAGATACTGGCTAAGCAAACCAGTACATCGCCACAGCAAGACCTTCCTTAGAAGTCCTTGAAAAAATAGAGCTGCAGAGCTTCTGCTTTTGAGCAGGGCGAAACTCAAGATCACCACGGGGTTACTAACAGGACACCTGACTGTTAAGGACCATCTGTGGAGGATTGGTAAATTCAATGGGGATCTAAACTGCAGACTCTGCAATGGAAAACCAGAGACAGCAATGCACATTTTGTGTAGATGTGATGCGCTGGAAAATTGCAGACAGCGGACATCTCATGATAGTTTCCGACAATTTCAACACGCAACAAACCTGTACCAGCTGCTGCAGGGGATATGCCTCATTGAATGATTGCGGTAAGAGAACCAGGGCGAGCGCAATACGCCTAAATGGCTGCGGTGCCTCCGGTGCATTCTTTGCAGACGGGTTCTGGTCATGAAAAAAAAAAGCCCTACTCAATAAGCAAGATTCCTTCAGCATCCTAGAAAACTGTTGCCATCATTTTTTTTCTAGAAAATGTTTGGCTTGTTTAGGCTTTCTCTGATGGTGGAGAGCTTTTTTGAACCCACTGGACAGATTGTCAAGGTCCTAGTGATATACCCAAGTCTCCTTCCCTGTGAATTTCGAGAAAGAAAATTTCTGTCCCTTTTCCAACGCGGCCAAACTTTCTTGAGAAATTTCTTTTCTAACCAGTTTGATCAGGTGTAACTAGTCTGGGAATTCTTCATACACAAAACGTCATGCAAAATTTTCAGGACACTTGTTTCTGATATACAGACTGCATTGGCAGTAATAACCTCTTCACCCTGTTCTTGCAGTACCAAAATTTCGACTCTGCACGCCATTCTTCAGTTCAAACTGCCACGCGTCGTCCGGATTTTAGGTCATCGTTAATTGTTTTTCTATACCATCGAAAGAATTTAGACTAACATTTAACTTGAAAATAAGACCGTGCATCTCCACCATACACTACAACCATTCTTTCATAAATAATTTTGGACCACTGCTTTCTTTTCTCAGGAACTTTATTACACTGCACTGTTCCACCTAAGCTTTATTCATTTTCTTAACAAGTAAACCTCTCCAAATCTCTTTAAACTGCACAAATTACAGTTTTGAACGTCATGTTTTTAAGTTATTCTCCATTGGAATGACTTGTATTAATTAAATAGTAATGTGCTCAAAAATAGCCATGGAGAGGAAAACAAGCTTCAGAATTCAATAACTGTCACCACTGTTGTTGTTATCATAAGTTTATTTTTTAAATTCAATAGCTACAATTTTAATTAGTTTTATAATAGAACTTAGTTTGCTGCAGACATAACTTTTATTTCGCATAGCCAAGCCGTATGTAATTATTTTTTGAGTTCACGGTATAAACATATAAAATACGATAACTGTGCCGTCCAAAATAATGAAAATTTTGACTCGACCAATTCACAATCTGCTGGTGCCGCTTCATTAATTTCGCGTATTAACATGGACCACATGACAACTTCGTTTTAATTGAATGCACACCAGCATGCACAAGTGATGCAATTAAATGTGCAACTGCGGCGGCTTCTGTTGATATAGCGGATGAAATGGTTTTCGGGTGGACAAGTAACATAAAACCGGCTTTAATTAAGATGAGATAACAGATTCGCGCGTACGTCAACAAACCGTTGATGAAGAGCCGGAGGAAATGTTTATTATGGCGTGAAAAGCAACACCTACGGACGGATTCCATTATAAATGATGTAATTTTGGAAAAGTAAATACCAATTGGCATGAGGTAATCGAAATCAACTTTTGTGGAACTGTTTTCTTAATAAGGCAGTAATAAAAAAATTGGACAAAACTACTACTTTAACGGAATCCTGATAATTTCGACATGTTTTGTGACTACTCTAATGACAAATGCTGTGTTATATTGTCATCAACTTTATGTAACATCTATTACATAAGTTTTGAGAAAAATATAGAAGGGTATTGTTTTAAATTTAAGAAAAGTTTATTAAGGAAACAACATAACAATCACCAATAAATCTTAGGCTTTAACATCTGGTTGCTATATTGCTGCTAGGGGCCCTCTATCTTCAATAAAACGTAATTTTTGTCTTACATATCGCATCAGAGTTTGGATGCTTTCTAAGTCCACTTCTCTAATTTTCTGAAGAATCCTTTGCCGCAATTGTTGTTCATTTTGAGCTTCCCAACCATTATCATACACCTTTCTTGCCAATAGGGCCCAAAAATGTTCAATTGGCCTTGCCTGAGGGACATTTGGAGGGTTATTATTTCTGGGGACATACGGCACATGGTGGGCTTCTAACCAGCGTATCTCTGGCATAATGCGATGTTACAAGGTCAGACAAAACATGTAATCATCATTAGCATGATGCTGATTAATTAAAATAATCAATTTTGGTAGATAATTTCGGATGTATACTTCAGCATTCACTGCCTGGTCTCTTACATAGGGCCTAGATATGCCCGTCTCAGAAATGGCGCACCACACCAAAATTTTCTGACAAAATTTTGGTGTGGTGCGCCATTTCTTTTTGTATCTTACGTTAATGGGAGTGTCTTCAATATTATCCGTATTTCCAGGAAGTTCTGCATGGTCAAAGGTAAAATATTTCTCGTCGTCTGGTATGGGCGAAATGACAACGTCTCAAAGCTCGGCAACAACCAAGGATTCTGGTCAATTGTGCAGAAGTACATTTGGGGCATTTCTTGCGTTTTCTGTATTTTAGGCCTGTTCTTCAATGTAACGAGAAATTGTAGAATTTGAAACGCGGAAACGACGGGAAAGCTTGCGGGTAGACACTCAAATGGTGTTTCTGGAACGGTTGACTAGTCTGTTGACTTGAACTTCAGTTAATGCACGTGGATGGCCTGTTTTTGGTAGGTTTATACATGTAATTCCCTCTTCGCATACCCGAATTGTCCGATATATGGTACTTTTTGAAATATTTTGTCCGCGAAACAAGTTTGATATATCTCATTTAGGCAGCTGTCCAACCAGGTTGCAGATGGACTTTCGCAAATCTAGCTTATACGCCATTTCGCAAATGACAAACGAAAATGTGAAATGTTAAACAAATTGACATAACCCCTAGCAACAAGTTTCGCCATAGTTGACTAGATGTATTGGTTTTACTATGTCACTGAGAGCATTTAAAATTTTTCCCAAAACTTATGTAACGGGTGTTAAATATTTTTCAATCGTGTTCTATCGATGATGAAGAAGGATAGGGTATGCATGTTGTTTGCTGTTTTTTGTTTTGGGTTTTCTGACTTGACTTTCATTTATGTTTATCGAATACTTGAAGGATCGTTAATATAAGTAAAAGAAACTAGAACTTCGTAACTGATCTATATTACGTAAACTATGTTAACATTACAAGACCTTTTTGTATATTGGTGTCTTTCTTGTTTTTTTGCTAAAAGTGACAACAGGGGCGGGTGCAGATTAATTATTCCCTGTCAATCCTCTGAGCCTTAGGATTTGTATTCGGCAATAATCTACCGAATTTCCAAAGAAAAAAAGAGACGGAGAATGTTGTGTCGAACATCATAGTGTTTTCATAAAATGTAGCAACTTGCGACAACGAAGTCCAATTATGGAAAAAGACGTCAATTGAATTATATTAGGCCAACATCAAAAAAACCAAAAAAGTAGGGTGTTAAAACTATATTAAAAGACGAATTCCAATTGTTCCTAGATGTTAATATGTTTCATATTAACGGGTATTAATTATACTTCTGTAATTTAAGAAATTAAAAAGAAAATATCAAAAGTAAAGAATATAATTTGTTGCCCAAATTATTGTTGACTCTGTTTCCGTTGCAGTCTTTAATAAAATATTTTCTTTTTATAAACTAAATTTTCATCCAATACAAAAAATTTTCTAACTAATAAAGAATTATAAGCATTCTAAACACGCGCAGTGAACTTGGTTGTTCGATTTCTATTTAAAGAGCAATAAAATTACGAAAATAGCCACTCCATTCTACTAATCTTACAACAAGTTAATTTTACAGGCGCTAATCTTGTATTTTAAGTTGAGTTTAGTTTTTGTAAACTACCTAGTTTTACTGGGCGTTAATTTAGTGATTGTTGAGCGATTCCGGCTGTTAAACGGTTAATTAACGTCTTTGTTAAATCAATTTGTCGACGGAGGAAAATTGCTTTCTCAGGCATCGCAATCTAGTGGGCTAAATTGAAAGCAAATATAAACGTGCAAGAAGAGATGAGAGAACATTTATTAGCTCGGAAATATTTATTTCATTAGATATCTTTGTATTTGCTCTTCCTCTATTATATTTTGATTATTTTGTATTTTATTGAAAAATTATTTTATAATTGCGTTTGATTTTCAATAACATTATTTATGTTGTAGGATAACAAATGAACGGCAATGCCCCTGATATGAAAATACGGTGATAATGTCATTTGATGATAATTATCAGTAACGAACGTCAATTAAAACGTCACAATTAAAGAGCAAAATATACAAGTGTAAGCAGAAAATTAGTGAGAGTGCAAAATATTAGTGAATGTTTAATATATGTAAATTCACTTCAAATCATTTTAAATTATCTTACGTAAGTTATTAATCAAGAATTTTCATTAACTTAGTCTGAAAATTAGGAACATATAAATTTATTTAATTAAAGAAATTTTTATGTATAAAAAAAATTATGTCAACTCTTTCTTGATTATAAAGTTCGTAAAATGTCCAACAAAATGAAGTATTTTATTTAATCTTAATTAATAATTTAATCTGCCGTGATCTTTAAACTATTATTTACCTTGAAAATTATTGCATTTTTCAATGAATGATTGATTTATTGTAGGGTTCGATCGTTCACCACATTACTTGTAGAACTTTAACATAAACTGCCGTAAGCGCCAATCAAATTTATTATTATTTTTTTTAATTTTGCAGTAGGTATCAAACGCTTTGAATATTCACTAAAGTCGCAAAGTAAATCACTGGTTTTTTGGGTAAAATTGGCCATTTAGATATATTTGAAATTATTGAACTTCGTGTTTCCTTGCGGACATTGAATAGTATCGAATAAGAAGCCCAACGACTCGTTTCAATATTTTCTCCGGTCCGGAAAGGGTCGTAATCTGGGAAGGAAATAAATATTTCCAGAAATACGAGCATGTTGGATCTGTGTTCGCTTCGGATAATCGAACGTAAACAGAAAGCAGGAGGAAATTTCTCGAATTAATAAATAAATGCTTAAACTATTACGACTTTACCAGTTGTTATTTACAAAAGGCATAGCCCGCATTCTTATTTATTGTTTTGTACTTTTGTATCGTGTATTGTTTGTTCTTAACTTTACACAAATTGCTTAGTTTTACAGATACCTTATTTTCATTAATTAGTAATTTATTTCTAATATTCTTAATACATTTTAGACTAGTGGTTTTAACCTTCTCTTTAGCAGGGATCCCTTTTAAAAATTTTTTGTTGCTGTTGACCTTCAGAGCTTAACATTTAAAGTCCTAAAATAAATAAATAAATAAAATAATAAAAAAATTTCTTAGCACTTAGTCGCGTCATCACACGACAATATCGCGGCGATAATGATGCCTCATAAGGTGGCCAATGCGGATAATTAGTGTATCGACGCAAACATCTATATTCTTAGCCTTTTCTCACAATGAAATCAGATATCAAGCTGGTTCCATAAATCCTTCAATTACTATGTGCCGTTATTTTATATATTAAGTGAGAAACTACAAAAGAGGTCCACACATCATTTTAATCATTTTCTTACCATGTTCTTGAATTTCCGATATATTTGTTTCTTACTTTTAGCTTTTTGCAGCAGGTCCTTTATAGTTAGTAACATGTGTACAAAAAGTTTCCCATCTAGTATGTTGCTCTCATTTTTTTGCACATTTGTTCCTTACTTGATCAGTAAACGCCAAATTAACATTTAACCTTGACGTAAACGTCAACAGAAAATCATATTTCTGCTAATTATTCAATCTCCAAAATACTCTTGAAGGAAATTTAAAGTACCCCCAGTTGCACCATCCTGCTGGAAATATCCAAATTGCAACTCGTCATCACGCAGTTGATTAATAAATAGATGCAGAATCTCTTCCCGATATCTAAGTGCTGTTAGTGTACCATTAAAAAATATTGAACCTATCAATCTTCTCCGACTTAAACCTATCCAAACACCAATTTTTTGGGGATGGCGTGAGTGTTTTCTGTACTCCAGATCCTCATATTTTGGAAAATTAATGTATCATGTTAAATGGAACCAAGCCTCATTGAAAGAGAAAGTTTTGTCCAACAAATCGTTAAAAACCAATGACAGTACCTTCGCCTTGGTTCAAAATCTACTGGAAGCAATTCATGCACGGCAGTCAAAACGATAAGAGAACAGTTGCAAGTCCTTTCTTAAAATAGGTCTGCAGGTCCCGTCAGGTGACGGATGGAAGTCTCACATTTTCAACTACCTCATCAGTTCTTACTTTAGGACTACTTGTTACCTGTTTTCTAGTTACACTGCCAATTTCTCTTACTTCCAATGTGAAAACCATTGTAATATCAAATTAATAAAACACTTTTTTAAGTTATGTTTGTTTATTTGTCTGTTTAGGGTATGGATCCTGTAAGGAACACACGTGAACATGCGAAAAAACGAGAGCAACACACTAGATGGGAAAACTTTTTGTACACGTACTATTAAAATATCTTCACAGTTTTAACGGTTTCGTGTCCTATACACCTAAAATCGATAGGCAAATATTCTTTGCTCTAACGATGAAACTTCTTGTGGTAACGGATCAAAGTTTAACTTTGTTTTTGCTTCGAACAAGATACATCCTCATCGTTAATTTTAATTTTGTGTTTCAAATTCAACCAACGATTCACCTTGATATTTAATGAAAATTATATATTGATTTTAATTAATACATAAGTTGATTAGCTATTGATAAACTTTCACTCACTAATGTGATTAAACGTGTTGACTATCCTCTTTTTTTGTTAAACATGACTTGCACCACTCTTTTGGATTAGGTTTTCAGTTTTCGTGACTCTAACGAAATACCATAGAATTTTCTTTTCTTGCTTTGTTTTAGTGTGACCCTTAGTTATAAGCCAAAATTAATTTAAATGCGTGTATATACAGGCTGTTAATGGAGAGCGGCTGAATTTGTCACCGCAACATTCAGGCGATATTTTGGAGTTTTGACTAATATGCCATTCTAAATACGATGCAATGATAAAAAAAAATTCACTAAAAAAGAGATTTAAACAATTGAATATCGTCAAACAGAGCACGTTTGTTTGTCTAAAATGACCACAACATTGGGCAACATAGCTTGCTAAATAAATAAGGACTTATCTGGTTTGGGCAATGGTGAAGTTCAAACGTGCTCTGTCAAACGATAAGTAACGGAGACTTTCTTAACCTAAAATTTTGACAGTTTACAGTGGTGTCTGTCATGTGAGTAATCAAATGGTTTCTGCATTAATATATAGAATATATGTAAATATAAAATTATGCTATATTACATTATTTACAACATTAATTTATTTTGGGAGAATTTACGTCGGCTGACAAAAATGGCGCTAGTCCTTCACTCTCCAATACCCAAGGGCCAAAGTGATGATTTTTGCGTTTTCTATATAAGAATTCAAAGCGCCCAGAACAGTAAAAATGAAATCATTATACTTTTAGCAGGTCATAACAGGGAAGATTATAAAACTCATATGAATTCAAATAAAAAGTCATCTACTATATCATTTTTAACAAATAATCCTGTATGTGAGTCTGAAATTAATTTTGACTTAAAGACAATGAACAATACTACCAGCTACCAACTTTACTAGGTAATCTTTGACGACATAATACCGTATGTCCAAATAATTTTTTGATGAAGGTAGGCCATGGAAGACAAAACGTTCGTCTTAGATTACTACAGCAATTTACTTATTTACTTGACAATTTATGAATTGACGACTTCCTGTCCAATTACATTTACTGTAACATTCTCCCCTTATTATAAAGGGTGTTTCAATAAAAGCGCAAGATTTTAAGGTTCAATAAAACATGGTTTTCTGTAGCAAAATATTGAAATATTTATTGATTTATAATGCATACATTTGGGAATTATGTATGAAACAAAATATCTTGTTAATAGTCGCCATGGCTTTGCTGACACATGCGTACTCTTTTGGGAAAATTTGTAATAACATTATTGTATACATGTGGCGGTATTTCCTCGATAGAGCATCTAATTTCGGCCTTCAATGCTTTAGTGGTCGCGGGCTTGTTGGCATAAACCTGTGACTTCAGGTAACCCCATAGCCAACGGGTAAACGGCGGGTCAGTCGTTTGAGGAGTCGTTTACCGATAAAACTAACCAGTCTAACTACTGGTATGAGATGTGTGGTAGAAATCCGCGTAAGCGATCTCGACGGTTATTCATCAAACGTAGTGGGAGGAATCCTGCTGTCATGAATTCTAAGGGGAAGGGGAGCCCACCGATTGACTTCTGGTGCCCCCTCGTTGGTGTCGACCTCTTAGGGGCAGTGCCATTGCTGGAGGACAGAGAGGTATAGGCTAACCCCGGGTACCCAGAGATACTCCTTGAGAGTAACAACAATGAAACGGTTGAAACGACACAGCCAGAAGGTTAAATCGCAAGAGAGTGGCGGCCAACTCTGGTCACCAAACCGGAAAATGACACGACCAGGAGCAAACTCGTGCAAGACAGTCAATGTTTCACGGGCGGTATGACATGTGGCACCGTCCTGCTGAAACCACATGTCGTCAAAAGCAATATCTTCTAATTGAGGCACAAAAACTGCGTTATCATAGCATGATAACGTTCGTCTTTCACCGTTACTGCATTACCTACCTCATTTTCAAAGAGAAACGGTCTAATTATTCCTCCAGACCACAATGCACACCAAACAGTGACCGTTTTGGATGTATTGCTTTCTAATGAATCATTCGTGGATTTTCTGACCCCCAAATGTGGCAGTTTTGCCTATTAACGAAGCTATCGAAGTGAAAATGGGCCTCATCACTGAAAATGATTTTGTCCGCAAAATCGGCATTCACTTCTTGTTGCTCAAGGATTCAATTGGTGAACTTTCTTCGCTCTACATGGTCTGTTGGTAGAAGTTGTTGAGTCAATTGGAATTTGTAGGCGTGGAGATGCAAATCTTTAATGAGAATACGCTGAAAAGTGGCTGTTGTAATGTCCAATTCTTGTGTACAATGAAGAATCGACGTCTCTGGACTTTCGGCCACACTCTCGTGAACTGCCGTGATGTTTTGTTCTGAAAAACCTCTGCGAGCTCGTGTCATATGTTTCACATCACTAATCGAACTAGTACTTTCAAATTTTTCGATTATTCTTTTCACAGTTGATGAATTAGGTACATTCTTTCGACCGAATATTGGACCCACTTTACGAATGGTGGCAATAAAACTTTCACTATTTTGATAATAATGTTTAACAATCAGGACGCGTTGCTCCATCGTGTAATGCTTCATGTTTACTAACTCCCATCTGCCCACTTTCGATCTGTCGCGTCATAATCACGTGTCATTATGACTGTCAAACATGGCGTGGAATTCACATCTTGCGCTCTTATTGAAACACCTTTTAGTTTATTATTTATTTTAAATATTGTGTAGTTTTTGAGTAGTTAAGCAAAATCGAAGTTCTTTTTGCGATATTTTATATCTTGACGTGTCACTAACGTCATAAACTGTTTGGTTACGACACACGTTTACACTTCCATGGGCTACCTTTATCAAATTTTTTTTGGACATATGGTATGATAGAAACGAAAAGGTGCAGGGATTATTGGGTAATAAACGCATTTTTTTGGACATACATGAGAAATAAGAACATACGCAAATTCTTCTTGCTTTTTAACGTTCACCCTTATTTTTCTTATTTCAACAAGTTTCGGTATGATAACAAAAAAACAAATATGTAGACTTTCTTGGTGAAATCAAGACATACCTCGAAGGATGTTAGTTTTAAAATGAAGACATACCATCAAAGATGACACTTTTAAAAAGTAAAATTTACAAGAAGCTGAAAGTCATAAAATTAATTATGTGTTAATTAAAATTAAGCCTAACTTCAATGAAGATAAAGAATGGCTGAAAAATAATGAGCGAGCTACCCACTTCCTAAGACGAGTCAATATTTTATCAAATGTAACCTGAATTTTAGGATTTTCTAAAACACAAATATAACGAGTGTTCAATTCAAAAGTCCATCAAATTGGTTTTGATTTCTTGTTGAAAGAAGATAGAATAAGAAAGGAAAGGCTTGCTAAACCGATTGACGTTTAACGGATGATAGTTGTCAAACATTATTTTGCTCATAACTCAATGTTACTTTTTAGCATTTTTGTTTGCTGTATTAGCGCGCACTTTGTATAACTTTATTTTGTATTAATGTATGAGGTAAACACAAGATGCGAATACTAAGGCACACCAGTGCAGCGAACGAAAATGCTAAACATCTAGCTTTGATGTAATCTTGCTTCACAATGTTGTGAAAAATTCAAGAACTACTTTGATGAGCACTTGATATATTTTTTTGAATTTTGTAATTGTGTACTCTTACCGCCCCTAGGTGGCAAAATAAATATTAATACTTGTTCAATATAAGTTACATTGGAGTGCTTCAATTATTGATTCTGCATCAATATGCTTCGTATAAACATTTTTGGCGTCTTTCTTTTCTAAACAGCCTCTTAGCAGTACAGATGAGTACAATTTTACAACTGAGATCTTGAATTTTTTCAATTGTTTTCTTTTACTCGACTTCAGACCAAAAACAGATGTGCTGTAGCAAGATTTCTTGTGATTTTTGGGCTTCCGCTCTATATTTTTAAGATTATTGAAAGGAGTTTTACCATATAACGAACACAGTATTTTTATCGGTCCATTTCCTTCGTTTCCACGTATATTTTTAAGTGAATCTTGTATATGATTGTTAGGATGACCTACCTCGAATTTTAAGTCAACTGTTAAAACAAACATGTGTTACTAAAATTTTATATAAAGTTACATTTACGTTATACTAAAAACTTAGGGCAGCATAATTAAATTACACATTGTACAAACTTCTCGACGGCTACTTTTATACAGTGAAGCCAAAATAAATTATTACGTAAATTTCTGGCGCTCGACACAATATTAAAAGAGCGCTGAAAAGTCGGTAAGAATTTTCATTAGGGAAACAACACCGGCCGCGACCTTTCTCCTCGGATCTCGAGATAACAAGTTGTTTTCATTTCGGCGAAAGTATTTCCGCACATAAACTCTTATGAAACCGGATTCATCACCGGCTTTCCGCGGTACGGAACTCCAAGATCAAGATGCCACGCGGATTCCGGGATAAAACTCCAACGTTGATGTGATTAAGATTAAACTGAAAGAACTCTGTAATTACGGCCCTGGAAAACCGAGGAAATTAAGCTCTAAATTGAGTTTTTTTTTATTTTTCGAGATTTTAAAATATTACAATTGAAAGACGTCTTCTTTGCATGAGCTCGTTCAACGTTTATAAAATTTATAAAAACTTAACTTTCCTAAGAACTATTCATAACTGAAGTAAAAGTTTTTAGAGGATCTGGCTCTGGAACTTCTTTACTCTTCAAAATCTTGTTTCAAATTTATGAGATTATAAAAAAGGAAAAAACTGCATAAAAACTCTCTAAACAAAATTTAAATACCATCAAATTCTCTCAAAATGCAACGAAAAAAGCTCTGGTGGACTAATAAGCGAATGGACAATTGCTCAAACGATATGGGCATATAAGTAAGTAAGAAATAAATCTGAAATGGAAATTTGTATGCCACACAGTACAAATAACATCTGCAAAAATAAAAGAATAATAATAATAATGATTTATTTCTGCCTTGGTTCATAAAATGGATGGCTTCGTTATTACATTTAGATATCGGTATTTAGAGTTACATATTAAAATTAAACATAATCATAGTTCATTAACGTGATATAAACAACGATCAATTAAGAAGCATTTTAATTTACTTTTAAATCAGGTTGGTGTCCTCAATTGTTTTAAGTTGTTGGGTTAAAGTATGTAGTTCCTGCATAAAATGACGATTTTTGATTTTGGGACGTATTTGGATACTCAGAATATAAGTCATCTTTACGTCTGGTGTTATGTTTATGAACATTCGTAGACTTATTAAATTTCTTGTGATGTGATTTAAACAAATAAATCTAAGGAATAGTAAGAATTTTATAGTTTCTAAAGGCTTCTCTGCATGATGTTAATGGATTTAGATTGTATATCTGTCTCAGAATTTTATTTTGTATAATAAATATCCTCTTCCATTCAGTTGTTGTCCCCATACGTATATCATATAACTTGTGTGAGGATAAACTATGATGTAGTGTAATAGCAACTATACTTCACAAAAGACCAATGTGTTGAAATAATGAATAGTTGAAGCAACAAGTGGCAAGAAATAAATAGATAGATGTACGTCCACAATATAAATAGAACAAAATAAAGCTAATAAAAGAGAAAAAAAAATCAATATCATCAATGTGTTTATGGAGCCCGAAAGTTTCACCGGCAACGGATTCCAAAATGAAATTAATTTTTCAGTTGTGTGAAACATAGAAAAAAGACTTTTATCTAAATACGAGGCGTTTTGCATATTATATAATGGAATATAATCAAACAAACGCATATAAGCAATTTAGTTATGGAAACAAAATAAACTGCAGCAAACTCCATCAGCAGAAAATTCTCCTTTATGCGGGCACGTACTCGACCACTTCCAAATAAATGCATTTTTCGAGAAAACTTCATGCAAATTTAATTGTTTTTATTTGTGCAGTTTTCGGTTTACGTTCAGAATTCATGGAAACGTAACAAATTCAAATTTTAGTGACAGTATGGCAGTACATTAAATTAGGAAGATTTCAACAAATTTAAATAGAAACGTATTATTGTTGTTGCATAGAGATATTTAAAAATGTACTCTTGTTTTTCCTAGGATTCACCAACTTCCTAGTAAATAAAAATGATTTACATAATAAGTTATATCTTATTAGTGTAAATTAGAAACGTGTGATTTACTTATTAAATAGAAAGATTCATTGTATGAAATAAAACGAAATACATAGATATATGTACATGGTCTTCATAATTGAATGTATCCCACGTGATCACATTGCGACTAACAGTTAGGCAATAACAATATAAATGGTTGGCAGAACAGTGGTAGGACTAATTTTTCACAGTGGTGTCGATCGAATCTTTTATGGGTTGTATGTATTTGTGCTTACCACTATTTCAATTTTTCGATTTTAATAAAAAATTTTGCAATAAATTTCCCTAAAAACATGCAAAGATTTTTCAAATTTAGAACGATGCACTTTGGGAAATAAATTGTATTTCATAACGAAAATTAATTCATAACGAAAATGAATTCTCCGTTATGTACTGCCATTTTAGCTAATTTTACATTTATATTCATCACCGTACATGGTACTTAAAACTAAAACATCGTCTCATTTTAGTTAAATAGTTCCTGTTTCATATCTGAGAAGAATTTTAAATACTCCTTGTTTATTTTCTAGATGTCACGTGAGTTGAAAATCCAGACAGTTTAATATGATGTTAATGCATCCCTTTGTTAACGTGCGAACCGTGCACATGTTGGTCCTTTGTTATTCCGTAAGTGATCCTTGTGCGCTCGTTATCCTAATTCGAGCACACGAAGAAAACAAGCACGGTGTTTAGCGACGAGTTAATGAGCACCGAATAAAAATGAACCGCTTCTCGGGTCACTTTCTGCAAACACAAAACAAAATGCAGAACTAATTCAGGGAAGAGAGAACGACGTTTAATTAACTCCGAGTTCGACTTTAACGGCGGGACCAAATTGCAAGCATCTGGCGACTAATATGCATAATTCTTTGGGGATCAAAATATCAAAAGTTGGGAGCTGCTGAGTTCTTTGATCATTTATTCACGTGTTGCCAAAAACTTTCTTAATAATTTTAGTTAATCAACTGAAAATTAAACACAGCCTTGATGTTTACCTCGTACTTCTAATTTAATATTTGAATTTGTGAATCAACTGGTAGATTATTTTTTTTAATTACAAATTTATTTATAACAATATTAGTTTCATGCGAGTGTGATATACGAAGACGTATGATATGAACTACCCAGCCATGAAATAAAAAAGCAATGATGTCAAATCAGTTATTGAAACTAGCTGTGTTAAAAGAGAACATGTGCTAAATTGTATTTAATTTCTTGCAGTTCATAGAGATTTGGGAAGATTTATAATTGATAAAATGAGTGGAATTAAGGCAGTGCAGAGTTGTCGAAGGATTTTTTTCTGAAGATGTAAGACAATTGGAAAAAAGATGGAATAAGGTAATTGATTAATTCGAATTCGCTATATACTACTCAATATTCAGTTAAAATTAAAACGTAACTTTTTTTAATTCAGTCTCAAAAATTTCTGCTAGATGAGGAAATTGCAAACTCGTGCAAAATAAATCGCAAACTTAGTGCGAATGGGTTTCTCACATAAAATAGAGATTGATCCCGAACACTCTAAACCATCCAACTAAATGTCGATAAACGTACAACATTTGTCTTCAAGTTAATAGTAGTGAGACGATCCACTTGGGAACAGATAAAGTAACTTTTAAGTTAGAGTGCCTGTAGATAGCGTGAAACTTGTAGTAAGTAAAAGTCGATACAGTAAAGTGAGGTAATTTTATAAAAACAAATTTGAATCCGAGAATATTACCATTGCAGATAGATTAGTTTCTAAAGGAAATTAAAATTTGACCATTGGAATTTAATTCTGATTATTAAATGTTGTAGCAGAAAGGTTTAATATGTAGAAAAAAAAACAAAGTAATGATCATAAAGCAACAAATATCTACAGGACTACATTATAAATATTGGCGAACAATAGACTGAACAAGTTTGGAATTCTAAACGCCTAAAAAATAGAATTCAGTGAAATGGAAAATTGGACAAAAGAACAAATTAAACAGGAAAGATTTTAAAGAAAAAATGTATTTCTGAATCCTAGAGAAACAAGTGCAAATTGATTTGAAAAAATTTACAGGATTTACACCCTTACAAAAAATTGAAAGTAAAACCCGTAGAAATACTATTAGAAATACATATTTAGAAAATAGTTGGGCACTTAATTAGTCGGACTTAAAATCTGAGAGCGACGACTGAGATAGCTAAGACATATATAGGGCCACCGACAATTATTCGGTCAAAAAAAAATCCATTATAAGAAACGAAATCCGAGAATATGGAAAAATATTTAAAAAAAATTATGTTCTTTAGATTTCGAGAACAGAGTATGTCCTAATGGCAGATATTATAGAATTACTTAGCGATGACGAAGACTCCTTAAACCATATATACCGACCGAGAACGTAAAATGAGGAGCTCGTTTGTTCTGTGCGGATGAATCTTAGACAAAGCAGAACTATTTAATGTTATAATGATTATTTAAGTAATATAAACATATAAAAACTGCCTTTACCTGCTTTATAAAGTTTTCGTTACTTGATGCCATAATACAAACAAGTAATCTTGCACTTTATGAAACATACACAAAAATCTCCCGCTTCCATAGATGCCACATATACAACCCTTACGACATTTTACTACAGAAATATTTTTTTTTCGACTCTATTAATTATTCGTATTCGTTATATCGATAATATTTACGGATTTTATATATGTATCTACACGAAAATTAAGATAATTTCTTTCAAAAGTATTAGAAAGTTATTAGAAGAATCCGACAACAGTGGCAATCACATGGTGAATCGTGATTGTATTACTGCCAAATCTAAGAAAAAATTAACTTTGTACGGTTTAGTTAAATTGAACTAAAACTTCAATTGAAAACACACAAATTTAAACTGCAGTTTAAACTTATGTTTTTCGTTTAACTAAACTGTGGTTTAAACTAATATTGAAAAACTGGGCCTCAGTTAATTAGCGCCCAATGGAATATAAAGAAGACAGATGTCCCGTCCTCTTGCGGATAAGAAAAATTCAAATATAAATCTAAGAAAACTAAACAAAAGCTGCAGTGTCTTTTACGAAACTAAATGCAGCCAATTCTCCTCTGAAGTAGTTCAAAATGTTTTTTGACGACAAAAGTATCAATAATATGGTTTACCAAGCAAACTCATATTCTATCCAAAAAAGTCAAGTCTCGGTAAACACTAATTATAACACAAGTTTTCTTACCAGATGAAAATTATGAAAATTGTGTAACTGGCAGTATAGTTACTATACTGCCAGTTACACAATTTTAATTAATTTTACTAATTATAACGAAATTTGTAATTACTTTGGTGAACTGATCAATGATAGAATAGTGTCCGTGCCTACTTACAGAAAGTATTGAAGCTAACAACAATGTGATTGTAGTTAAATGGCAAGATAATAAATCTGTGAACTTAATTTTCATTTATGTTGGGGTTGAACTAATGAACTAATGGGGAACGTGCAAAGATGGTCTCAAAGTAAGAAAAACGAATCGAGAGTGAGAAAAAACTAATCGACGAGAGCAGACATTGTTAAAATTTATTACATCTTCATGGGTGGAGTAGACCTTAACGATAAGTTGGTAATATTATACAGGGCGAACACTCGTGTAAAACGATTTTATTTATGTGCATCATCAATACCTGTCTATCATCTATCACAGAAAAGTCTGTGTTGTGCACGGCATTACCAATTTCAAGAAACTTGTAGATTTTAGAAGCGAAATCAATCATAGTCTTTTGAAATGCTACTTTATTTCAAGGATAAGAAGGACACCAAGGAATTCTAGAGAAGGACTCCTACAATTTTAAGCGAGCTAATTCCAACATCAAGGCGGAAACGTTCTGTTATTGCAAGGCCAATTGGTGCCGTCCGATTTAATAAAAAAGAACATTTGCATACCCATATCGAACCAAAACAGGGGTGCCAACAGTGTTTCAATTACACAAGAATGGCTTATGATAAGTGTAAAATTCATGCATTATGCGTTTTCAAGTAAACAAATAAATCACTACAACGCCAAAGCATTTGAAATCTCCGTGTTAAGAATTCTTTGTATTTTCCTTTAAGTTTAATTTAAATGGTATTGTAAATAAAGTTTATTCCGACATACAACGTGTCTGTCATAAATACTTGACAAGCAGAACATTCGTAATCTGTTTCGATTGTTAATTATCATAATTTTATGTGAGAAACAGATTCTATTATTAGAGAAGACTAATTATTCACACAAGTCTAGTAAAAGTTTCACAAATTCTCGACACGTTTGCAGTTGCATTATTTTACAACTTTGACTAATTTGCTCGCCTTTACATAACATAAGCGATTTTCGTAGTTTATCGTACTAGTAATCGTATTACTTTGTCATCACACGTATAACTGTGAATTAGGTGTTTCAGTCTAAACATACCTTAACCTGTGATGTTCATTCGCATAACCGATTCTTTTTTGTGGAAATAATTGTACGCAAATCACCATCAACGTTTTAAACTCATGCATTCTGCAGCTGTATCTAAGTATCTAACTTTTATTGTTTTATGTCTCCGTGCGACATCGCTGCGAAAACTTTTACAATCATCTATTGATCGTTAGATTGATTAAATATTAATTACACCATAATTGGATCGAACATTACGCATTTACCGCAGGATCACCAGATTTAAATTCTAGCGATTTCTTTTTGTGAGGGTGGATGAAGCATCAGGTATATTCCGCTCCAGTAAATACTCCACAAGAATTAACAAAGAAAATGTACAGTAAATAATAAAATGCAATACAGCGTGTTGATAATAATGGTCTTCAATTTGAACACCTGCTTTGAGAAGTCAGTAGTAGTAGTAAGTATTGGTTTCGTTTCTACGCTTCAAGCAATTGTTTGAATTCGTTACTCTTTAGCCCTTATTTCATACGCAATTCCAGTTACTTTAGAAATTACTAATAATATAATCGCGTTAAAGTAACATTTCCCAGCTGTTAAATAGTATATTACGTGATAAGTACGGTAACAAACTTTTTACAGATGAGTGCCGGTATTACACACGAGTGGGCGATAGCCACGAAAAAAGAATTTCGGCACGAATTTGTGCATTTTGTTAACGCACGAATAAAGTATGCTATTTTTTGCACGAATTTTATAAAGAAAAAGTAATTTTGTCCTTGCTTCTTTTGAACTAGCGACGACGACGCACTTTACAGGAATGAAAATTTTTAACTAGAAGACCATGTAGATGAAACGTACAAACCACGCTCGTAGCTCTTCCTACCTAAAAGTCACAAATCACATCCAAGATGTTTGTTATTTCGAATTTTCAATGACAAATTTTTATGGTTCTGGGGGAGTTTCTGCTATAATAATAATGTAAAGTGATTTCTCGTTAATGAAATTATGTGCATATGCAAATGATTTTGTTGCAAAATGCTGTACTGAACCAGTGTTTTTGCTACATTTTTGAAACACTTATGCGTAATTCGAATGTTACGCTAGGTACATTGGCGTACTTATCTGGTAGTTTTACATGTACTGAGTTGAAAAATGTAATAAAACGAAATTTAGATGTGTATCAAGGTTGCATTGTGTGTAGTCAAGTAATCGATAAAATAATAATCATAAAACTTTATATTCCAATTTACTGTTACATTTATTTCGTATTCAATTCCGCAACATGCTTTTTAATTAATTATAAACTGTTCCATAGAATTTTCAAAAAAAATTTTCCCTTATTTATAACATTCATTTTCTTACTCGCCTTTGTTTTATGGAACAAATGTCAGCCACCGTGTACAGAGGAAGACCGATGAATTAATTAAAAATATTCACAATGTCAGATCTCGGAAGAATGTAAAAGAGAAAATCCCAGAAAAACCTGGAACGATAATATGAAAAGTGCAG
Organism: Serrognathus titanus; assembly: GCA_039766575.1. Classification (NCBI taxonomy): domain Eukaryota; kingdom Metazoa; phylum Arthropoda; class Insecta; order Coleoptera; family Lucanidae; genus Serrognathus; species Serrognathus titanus. Next base: position 25,340,123 of record CM077913.1, read on the forward strand.
CTATCACAGGAAACATATATGAACAGAAATACATCATTCATCACAAGGTAAAACAGGAAGAAGCTACATATGTAACAACAAACAAACAAAATATGAGACAAGAAAAATACTTATCAACCTTATATCTCAAGGTAAAACATAAAGGATTAAGAATATTTTATTGTTTCGTTTATCAAAATTATCATTGTGTTGAAGTGTTAACGAAATTAATTTAATAATTCCAAGTAAAATTTATAAGAGAAAACTTTGCTAAAACGAATGTCATTTTCTCTTTCCTGTTACACTGTTGTTTCGTAATTTCCATATTTTAATGAAAAATACCAGCCCTATGCTAAAATAAAAACATCAATTTACATATAAAAACCTGTATGAGTTACGATGTTCTCCACTGCCCATTGACATTATGCATACATATAAATCAACTTCAATATGAATGCCGAATTTGTGAGTGTGGAATATAATTTACGTACATCAGAATTAATGTTTGTTTTTCAAATGGATATTATAACAATTATAAGATACCCTTGCTTGCCCCCAATCTAGTATTTTTTTTTGGAAAACTCAGTTTAGTTAGCAAGAATTGAATTCCACAAAATAACAGCGCATACTGTTAAAATGACCTGGATTTACTCGTTCATACCAACGCATTATGAGAGAGCTTCACGTATCGGTTGGCTTGAATGGGTATTGCAGGACATCGCGGTCAAGTAAAAGCAGAAAAATTAACATGAAAATTTGTTCATTCGAATACAATGTGGCTGGTATTTCGACTGTTAAGTTTAATTACATTCTAATAAAGCAGGCATTTTGTAATAACGTTGAATTTTGGGCTTATCAAGACGAATTGAATTTCATTCGTGATTTTATAAATTAAGATTTTTTTTTTAAATTTCACAAATTGTTCAGTAAAATATAATGAAATACGGAATCTTCTCCCAACCCAACACTTTTATGTAGATAGCAAATGAACAATAACAATGGGATAAGAATGTCAACATAACATCTTGTTGAAACTCTGATATTTTTAATTTAAATATTAATGAACCACAACAGTTTTACGATCAGATATCGTTTACGCACAACTTTTATTCAACCGATCAACATACATATGTAAATCAAGGGAAATCGAACGAAATCAAATAACATGTTGCGCGAACTCTATATTTATAATTTCCTGGATTTACCGCCGGTAATATAAACTGAAATGGCATTTAAATTCGATCTGGGCTGAAAATATCGCGCTCACAATCGAAAATAATTATTTATGCAGACATGACATTTATCGTACAAATTGCGGGCGTCTCGAAAAGAAAACACGCGTAAGCAAAGGGAATGAAAACCACCCGAGACTTCGGGTTGCCTGCCAATCAAGAAGAACAGAAACGAATGTCACTATCCTTTTCGAAGTTTATAAACAAAGACCGAAAGAAATTTCCTCAGGGATGGACGGTATTATTTTTCTGTTAGCGACTAGCTTCACTAAAAATTTATGGGTAAAGGCTGAAGAGATTATTAAAGAAGTCGTAAAGTTTTAATGCTACACGTTCGGCAAGCCAGCTTATGAAACGTAGTTTAATATTAAAAATTAAACGAAAGATATGATCGTTTGTTATTGTTTTAATAACGCAAGTTTCTTGGGGTGCTTCTTTTGTTTCCGATGTTGAAAAAACATCGCACGAAAATGCTATACATATACAGATTGATTCAGCCAAATAGGTTGATGGGCGTTTACCTCGAGTATATTCGGGACGACCATGAGCAATGCAAGGCACGGTAGCGAGGAGCGCATATTTAATAACTTAACAATTCTTAAAATGTACTACTAGTACAAATTGTAATGACAAAGAAAAATAATTTATAGTACCAATAAAATTATTTTCAACAAAACATTTCAATATCTCTGCTTGAAGAGCGAGGACTTTCCTCATCTTCACCACATACCAACCCATCTCGTACCTCATTTGCATTATTTAATTTCTGTTTTTCATATTTCACTGGAGTTACACAACCATATTTTCAAAATTTCTATTAAATACTTGTCATAGATGAAGTAGAACGATTTTCATATGTTTCTCTAAAAGAATTAATAATTTTTTCAATTGAAAAACCCCGGTAATACCATTTTATGATTTATGCTTTCTCAGGCTTGGTATACGAATTCATTGGAATTCTTGGGTTAAATAAACGAATAAAAATAAAAAATAATTCTTGAGATGAATAAACAAATAAAAATAAACGACAGTAATTGAAACCAAATTGTAAACGATTTCTTTCGAATTTACTTCCATCAACCTATTTCCCTTAATCAATCTGTATGATGTTCGATAGATGAAACATACAAGTTGTATGTAAAAGTATGCGACAAAATAAAACGAGTAAAAGAATCGATGTTACAGATTATAGGGAAAATGTTTAAAACATTCCAATTAATAAATTAGAAATCTTACACATTAAAACGCCATGCTGAAGAACAATAAATAAAATAGCTAAAGCAGAAAAGGTATTCCACGGATGAATTCCTAAATTCAGTGTACTGAAAGCTCATATTCTAAAGTCAAAAGAATTAATTTTTTCTTAACATTACTCCATGTAAAATATTAACTATTGATATTTGGGAAAAAAATCACATAGAACATAAGTTTAACAAAGAAATTGGGTTGAACAAGGTATGGCATTACAACTTTTCTGAAATGATACCCTGAATTATCCTTGAGAATACCCGAGTCTATGCCACTTGTGCGTGCTAGAAGATTTAGGCTGGGTCGCAGAAAAAATTACGCCAGGATTAAATGTAAGCCTGATTTAGATTGTGACATTCATTATGACATACCTACGCATATTGTATGACACGGAATTTCCCACTGTGGAAAAACGACAGTGGGAAAAAAGATCGAGGGAATTTGTGGTCCAATAGAGGGAATTTATGGTCCAATCAAAGCAACAATTTTCCAAGATTGGATCAGTTGTAGGGGTTTGTTAGAAAATTTATATTGGTTTTTATATTAAATATATATCTTTACCTTAAGCTAAGCTAGTAGTCAGAAATATTTAACATATATTAGTTTTATAGAAAGGTCAATAGAAACTTTGAAAAACAAATTCAACGTAAAAATCGGTTCAATTCTGACAACCTTCTCTACTTAATCATATCAAGTCCTTTGCAAAAAGAATCCGGTCTTCACTTCTAAGGATAAGTAAGTAAGTAAGGATAAGTATTTAATTCAATTCATAGAATTCATAGAAAATCAATTTCAATCAAACACCTGTTTTCACACTAGTATCACAAATTGCATTAAGTGTACTTGCAATAGGCAACGTAATTCAATGGAAGTGCGCTTGCAATAACCCTTGTTTTGTAGGTTTGAATAAGCAAACATATTTAACTCTACATAAATATTCATCGGCACTGTGTTTACCTGGCATTCAAACGAAGATGTGCAACATTATTTTTGCATGTTATTATAATTCTATGGAAACTAGAGTATTATTGTCGAAACTTTCCCGTATGAAAATAGGAATACGCGCAAAGCGAGAGAAAAAGCAATTCCGCTCTTTATAAATTTGATTCACTATTTATAATGCTCGAGCTGATGAAAAGAAAATAATGGTCCCATTGAATAACAAGACTGAATTAAAGCGACAGCTTGTGAAAAAATCTTTTTAAAGGATTCCTTTTTACAGAAGTAGTATCTCTTACGGTTGAAAACGTTCCCCTTTCATGGGGATCGGCGCCGCCAGAAAGCACGTGTAACTCTTTACGTATTTATTTACTGTTCCTTATCTTTTTTTTGCACTGAAATAAAAGTTTTGTGTTTGCCTTTTTGAACGTTTTAACTGAGAAAAAAATTTGCTGCAAATAAATAATAAATTGATGTTATTTATACTTAAGAATTAATAATCAGATAAGAAATACTAACAATACAAATTTTGATTTATTAAACACAAGATAAATAATAAATAAGCGGGAAATTCAAATGCCTTTCAATCATTTTTGAGCTCTCTGTTAGAAGATTCAATAGCTTTTGAGATAAAAATAATTTTAAATTAATTAGGAAGAAGCCAGGAAGAAAATTCTTACAGATTAAAAAAATATAAATAATTTGTAACAAGCGACAAAGAATTATGAAATTTGAGACTGTGTTTGAACAATACTCAAGTAACTTTATAGTGGAAAAAAAATAATAAAATGTTAGATAATTCAGTTGATAAAAAACATATTTTGTAAGACGTATAAATTTGGCAGTAAATTAAACATTTTACCTGATCAAACCTTTTCAATAATTACAAAAGATTTCTTTGACTTTTATTTTTATAATCCTGAATTATTAAGTAATAGATGATTAAACGTCTTATTTTATTTTAATCCGAAATAAATGGATGGACGAATATGTCGCAAATAAAATAACTCATTGATATATATATATATGTATAGTTTCAAACAATCAATTAACTTTAAACTTAATTCATTCCTACAATTTCAATATTGAAATTTCTTACTAAAAGCCCTGTTCATAATAGAACTTAATTTAACTTTACTTAAATTTAAGGAGGGAAGAGACACCATTTGTGGCCACTTTAAGCAAATCTGCAATTGAAAAAAATGAACAAGAGAATTAAATTAGCAGCAAATCACTTTCATCTATACATGTCTTGAACCGGCTCTTTATGTTTTTCAGTTTTGCTACGGTTTTAAGTTAAAATGGTTAAAAATTCCGCAATTTAATTATTATGGCAACAGGTGCAATTTTACCATTTTTGGACACTTTGTTCCTAAACTGGCCTTTTTTAATATCATTTGTGGCCATCCTTTTCTTTTTCCTTTCTTTTTGCAAAATTGATTAAAATTAGGAGATATTGTTGACTAATAGAAAAATATTTGAGAATGTACCTGAGATTAAATTCTCTTTATTGTACAGTGAGCCTCAAAAGTCTGGAATGAAATTCTAATTTGTCATTTGTTTTCGAATAATGAAAATACAAAACAAAATTTTGAAAATAAATATATTCAAAATATTTATTACAAGAACAAAATAAACAAAATATTTATTACAAGAATAACAAAATATTTCCTAAATCAAACGCATTACAAGTGCGTCATCTTTATCTTGCTCATAGAATTTCTGGGAAACCATTTCTGAAATCTGAGTTTCGTGTTTTTTTTTTCTGATTTTCTCTTATTCAATTTATTAGTTTTTTTTTCTGCTTCTAATTCTTTGTTCTTGTTCATTCTTGTTCGTCGTCTCTTTAGTTTCTCTTCATTCTATTTTTCTTTTGCATATTGTTCTGCAATTTCTATCCATTTTGACAATGTTATAACGCTTGGTAAACGGTCGTGATTTCTTTTTTTCTTGTCTGTGATGAATCTGAATTAGGATAAAATATTATTTCATTCAATATATCCACCATCTTTCGTTTTGGCGCGGTAACAATAGATTCTGTATCGGCATTCAATACTGTTGATGAAATATTATTGACGTTTAATATTTCATCAGTATTGAATTCCGGAAAATTAAATTCAATAGTCTCAGTTGCGTGAATTTCTCCTGTTGTGTTGTTATCAACTGCATCAATATAGTTTTCATGCACATTGTCAACATTGTCACCAGATTGTGAATTAGCATTTGTGACTCTATGGTCCTGTTTAAATAAAGTCCACATATCAAATAAGGATTTGTATATTGTAAGTTTTTAAAATTTACTAAAATATTGGAATCCATTTTTGACTCTAAATATTCTAGATGGCTAAGCGATTTATTGTTTATATTATTCAAGTTTTCATTGTTATGCTGATGTTGTTCTAATCTTGTCATACATTTCGAACAATCGACATTATCTGCAGAAAACGGAAATCCGCATTTTCGGAAGCCATTTACAATTGCGTCTTAAAATGAAGTTCATCCATTAATTTTTTTAGAACGTTAAGAATGTCAAACTTTTTTATGTCACGTCCATATTGAATTCTAAATATTCTAACTGCTGATTTTCATTTTGTCTTCAAAGGGAAAAAGAAACTCACATTTAAAGGTTGGAGTGTATAGGTCGTATTCGAATACAAGCAGGTTAATATGATTTGGTTCTCCTGACACAGTTTGCTCAAGAGCAAACTCAAGTGCCCGTCTAAAAAGACTATTATAGGAAATGTTGCTTCAATTTCTGCTAGAAAGGGTATGAATACATTCGCAAAATATTCAAAGAAGCAAGCAGAATTCATCCACCTTTAGCAGATTTTCCGATTCCCCAGTTTGGTGGAGCAAATTTTGCTACTTTTTCCGGTAACCTCTCATATTTATATATAGTTAAAGAGTTTGCAAATTGGCCGCTAGCATTAACTGCAAATAATGTCGTGATGTTTTCTTTGTCAGAGTTGGAGGACGTGCCATATACTGGTTGGCCTTTCTCGGCTAAAACGAGACTGCCTTTGGGACACAAATAAATCGATGTTTCGTCCATATTCCATAAACGGTCTGGGTCTTGCAGAATATCCGTATTTTCTTCTAACAACTCTAGAGTTTCCCTAAACCATCCTTTTATATGATTTTCTGATATGAACGATCTTGCCTGATTTATGTATTCTGACTGCTTTTGAGATATTTCATGATGACGTCTCATGAAAAGATTACTTCCGTCCAGGAGCATTTTGAGTGAACGGAGTTGGTAAATTTGCTCTCTCCACCAAGTTTTTAACGGAGTGAATGAACACCTCTTTTCCTAAAGGAAACCCCATTTTTGAAATGTTTCCATTCGACCAATTTATCTTCCACATCTCTACCCAAAACTCGACTTCTCCCTACCTTTTCCGTAGTGTCAGGAACTTTTTCACTTAATTTATTTCGTATTGTTGATCGAGGAACTCCATACAATTTACAAGCGGTTGCCACTTTCATACTATTGTTTCTAATGTCAGCCAGAGCATTGGAGGCTTCATATTGAAATAATTTCTTCTTTTCTGATGACTTTCTGTTTTGTGGCGACTTCTTCTTTGCTTTTTGAATAACTTTTCGTGCCATTGTCTAAAAATTATATATGAAGATAATAATAAGGTAGGTACCAGCCTAAAAATATGAAATTACCTAAACTTGCGGCCAACAAAATGGCCCATACTATTTTTGCAGTAAATTATTCGAGTTGTCATATTGACTCACAATAGTTCGAATAATGGTTCATTTAAACCTGAAAACCGGTGCACAATATGTATATATAAATAAATAAATATATAATTTCAACGTGATGGGTAATTTTTTTGTCCGCAAGTGTACATAGGTATGCAATACAATACGGTCACAAATGAAACAAGTGATTTTCATTAGTCGCCACTTGATGGCCAAAAGTAGAACATTCTGCTTTCATTAGTGGCCTCATGGTGGCCAAATGTGGAACAATGCGGATGATATTGGTTCCATTTTTGGCCACCCAATTTAAAAATAATTATCAAAGAATAAAATTCATTTAATCACAAGAATATAATGAATATAATAACTATTTCAAAGAAACTTAAATGGAAGCATTCTCATAAGTATTTGATTAATTAAATCTTATTTACTCCTACCTCGTTCCTTAACGAAATCTCTTAAGCCAGTAAGAGATGGAGCTTAGCAGCAAATAAAATATCTTTGATTTGACGTGTGCAACGGAAACAAATGTATGGACGGGAAAAACGTTTTGGAGGTATATTTAAAAACGTAAATTTATCACATTTGTTTTTTCCTAATTCAGGTGAACCTTATAAAAGTACATTTATAACTAAAATGGTCAGAAATGGTGTAGTGGCCACAAATGGTGTCTCTATCCTACTCCTAGGAATAATTGCTACTCCTTCAGTCGTATTATGAAAATGGCCCTAAATAATACTGTGATATCAAAGTTTTAAAAAATATATTATTGATGACTAGTGACTAAATGAAATTAAAACTTTAAAAGAGAATTAAAATTTATTAGTTAAAAATTATAATTCAAAGGATTATCCAATTTAAACTTAAAAATATACCTTAAGTCACCATAAACATTTTCTCATAATAAAGATTTTAATTTAAAGTCACTTTAAGAATGGAATACCAATATGGGTTCTATAGGTCAAAGTCACTTTAAAATTATTGGTCAAGTTTGTAAATATATTTTATTTATATTAATTACAATATAACTTGAAGGCTCTCGCGGCCGTTGTCCATAATTGAATTGGCTTCCGATTGGAACCGCGTCACAACTGCTTCTACTGCCGACGTTTCATTCTCCTTTGCAGAAGAACTTCCTCTGGGTTGCTGCTGCTGCTGGCGATGTTGCTGCTGTTGGTGGTGTTGCTGCTACTTCTCGTTAATCGATGAGACTCATCGTCTTATCGATTGATCATTTATCATTGATCGACTAACAAGAAGTAGAAGCAACACCATCAGCAGCAGCCACGAGGAAGTTCTTCTGCAATAGAGAACGAAACGTCGGCAGTAGAAACAGTTCCTACCGGAAACCAATTCAATTATTTATTACAACGATGACTGGATGACATATTTTAGAAGAAATTCCATTATCAAATCTAATTACATGGAACCTGCAAGTTTTTAACGTGTTTGAATCACGCTTTACAATTCGAAAACATCTTTTTCTAGAAAAGAATTGAAATCAAATAATCCTTACTACAGCTAAGCCAATTCGAAAAATAAAAATAGAACTCAATGACTTGAAAAACTGAGAACAATGAAAATTGAATAAAATAAAAATAAATAACTTAGTTGTAATTATTCTTAAGAGATTCACTACTTTTATTGCTACAGAAAATACTGTACAGTTTAGTCCAATCGACCGTAATATTTCCTTAATTTTAGAAATATTTTGTTTAATTTTTGCGCAGGTACTTTCGTTCGATGAGTGAACGAGGTACATTAGTCGTCAAGGTATTAGAACTAAATTACATAAATTCAAAATCAATATCGAATCCCCATCTGCAGGGTTTGCGAATGCAAAACGCCGTCCTCAATTAACTCTCCTTTAATATGCATAGCAACTCTCTACCTAACCTATAATTATTATTTATGTATGGTTATCTGAAAGGTGTTGAGAAATACTGAACAAAAGCTGAATTTTCGAGAAAAAATAATTTTCAATTAAAGAAAACAATTAATTGCATAATAATTAAAACGAAATTTTCGTATAGTTTCGTAACGGTACTTCAGCGCATAGATTTGCTTAATAAAAATGCCAAAATGAAATGGCACTAACTTGTTCGTCGTCAGCTGATTGATGGGCAAAAATGTTTCTAAGATAAAGAAAAGACTGAGCAAAATACCTCATGAATTCAGATCATAGCGAGCAGAAATGAAGTGAATGGAACGCACTTAAAAAGCACATGTATTTCCCTAATGGCAAAACTTTGAATTTATGTTGCTTTTAGAGCAGAACTTTCTTCCTTAGTGCACATACATATAAACGTTTCTATTCTTTTGTGGATGATATTTAGTTGATTTATAGTTTTAGACTAAGTCAACACAGGTAGTGTAATAAATTTAAATTTCATTAATAAGAAGTTTCAATAATTGAATTGAATATCGAAATTAGAAATCTTTTCGTGTGTAAAAGTATTAGATTCAAAAATAAAAATATGATATAAAAATAATAGGAAAGAAAATGTCAAAAATCGTTTTAATTGATATAATTTCTTTATATTCATCGTTATTTGAGAAAGTAGCTCCAGAGGTCATTAGGCAGAATTACAGAATCATAATTCGTTTATGAGAAACTGAGCGATAAAAACGGAAATCTGGGAGCGCAAAGATGACGGGAAGATTAATGTTTGAATTCTTTGTGAGATAAATCTGATGTTATAAAAGCAAATAATTATATCTGTTTGTTATTGATCGAGAGATTGTAGCTGTCAGTAACAGACTGAAAGAAAAGTGATTATTAATTCTGAAAATGTTTATTGACACAGATTTTTATATTAAATATTTTTTGAGAAACTAATATACACCGTGTTGATTCGTTTCTCAAACATAGCAAATTAGCAAGTAAAACTAAATATGTATATGCACTTGTTGGCATCTCTTAAATTTTAGAGCAAAACGGCAAAGACCAATTTTAAATTTTAAAATGTAGTTAATACCTTATTTAAAACTTTAAATTTCACAGCAATATTCTTTTAAAATTACAAAAATCTTTCTGGAAAATACACATAATTTACTAAGTTAGCTATGACTTAGTAATATTTATGTAATACATTTCTGGACAAAATTAAGGGACCACCAGTAAAATTCAAAATAAATTTAAAACAAGGCATTGTCTCGCATAATAATGAATCCATTGCCGAAATTTTCACCAAATGGTAGAACATGGGGTACAATAATCTCGACTCTATATCTTCTTGCTGTTAGCGACCCATTTTGTATCAAAACCAATTCTGTAGGATCATTAAATTGTATGCCATCCCAAACCATTACAGACCTCCACCAAATTTGTCAAATTCTCAAATGGTATATGGTCGCCTAGTCTTTGTATGACAGGAGCAAGGCGATCATTCCTGCTTACAAGAAATCTGGACTCCTCCGAAAACAAAACGGAGTTCCACTGCCCCTCGTCTCAACCTTGATGATTTTGACTAAAGTTTAAGCGATTTCTTTTGTGCGTAGCCGTGAGAGTTGGACCGATTGCTGGTTTTCTAGCAGACAAATTGACTTCTCTTAGTCTTCTTCTTACTGTTTTGGTAGAAATTTCTCTTCCAGTGGCTAATCGAAGATCATTTTTTAATTCACGAGATGTTACAAACCTTTTCTTAAACTCTGAAGTTCTAAAGCGATCTTCTTTGCGTGTTGTTTTTCTGTTAGCACCTTGTCCGCGTCTTCTGAAACTACCAGTGTTTCTAAACCATGCTGCGGCCATCTGTACCACAGATTTGTCAGTATTTAGAATTCCAGCAACTTTTCTCTGTGAATATCCATCACGAAGAAGAATAATCATTTGGGATACTTCTTCTGGTCTACAATGGCGTCTAGACATCTTTAATTAACTTAATGCAAATAAATTCACTAATTTTCGAAACAAAAAGCACGCTTTATTAATTAAATGACTTAAAAAGGTGTCAACAATTAGGTCTTTTTGTTGACTTTTCGTTTCCTTGCTATTGTTAAGTGTTTCTTGGCAAATTATTTGAATTGTATTTAATAAACGTCAATTTATGATATGAGAAAAGTCTATTAAAAATAACTTCTAAATTGGAAAAGTTATTTCAAGTTTATTTGGTGGTCCTTTAATTTTGTCCAGAAGTGTTGTTGAAAGCGATAACTTCAAAAATTTGCAATTTTTCACTTCTTAGGAAAGATCTATTCCTCTCCGTTTGGTAATTATTGTAATAGAGTATTACAGTACCGAAGAAAAATATTATTTTTAAAATGTTTATTCGGGAAAATCTTTCCTGGGATTTATGTAACGCGAAAAATACCTTATGAGAATTCCATTAGTAGAATTATTCAACATTTTGAAAAATCAGGAAGCGTGAACAAATTATGCAAATGTAAAAAAATATCGTTGAAATAAAAAATGAAAACCGTTTCAATGTACGGCAATAGTTAATGAAAATAAAAATATAAGTTTGAGACAGATTGGTCTGGGGCACCCCTGTACAGTTGATAGAATTCTTATGAAAATGTAGACATTAAAGGAAGCAATAATTGTTGAATGTTACAGAATATCTCAGTATCAATTGACGAACATGAGGAGAAAATGTTATGATCGATTGCTTAGCTGCAAATGGAGATCAGTTTGAATACATTTAAAAATGTTAATTTGATAGAAGTTTTTTTTGCGTTGTCATACTCATGGCTAGCTGGTATTAAAACGTCCATTTTCCTTTTTTTTTTTTTACTTTTTACTATTTTTGAAAATAGAAGTATAAAATTTTAAAAAAATAAATAGGGCTTTAAGTGCACTTAATAAAAACTGATTTTTTTTCATTTACCATTTTGCATTAAAATTTACACTATGCCTGAAGGACGAATCAACACCCTCTATATATTTGCTTTTATTCGTTGAAACGCAACTTATAATCAGAATTTTACTCGCACATTTTCATATTAAATGTATAATTGCAAAGTTATTTTAATTATATCCTCCATAACACTTAAAACGCCCGGATGCAACTATGATATCACAAAAGAAAACATAGATGAAGATATATTCAACTTTGCACACTGCAAAATTATCCAATTAACTTTTTAACAATGATCTTCGACGTCCTGCCTTAAGCAAAGCTCTACCGCAATTATTGCAGCAGTACATCTACTCGTGAGCTTTTCATCGACCATCGAACTAGAAAATAACGAGGAAACTTTAAAGCATGTTAATTATAAGAAAACTAATTGCGCAAGAGAGTTCTGTTTAATATTAGTTTTTTGTTTTATTCATACCAAAAATTTACTATATTAATTCGTCTTCAATAAAGTGAGATAATAGGAGGAAGTTTCAAAATATAATTGTTTCATTTCATTCACATCATTACATTTGAAATTTTAAAAAATAACTTTATCAATTTATTATGAAACTTATCAAAATATATAGATATAGCGATATTTCCATTTATTGGAGTAATCTCATCGATTTGCCATTTTCAGCTCGTACTTCTTGCGCTACATTAAACCCACTTGCTGGCGAAATTAACCATTTGTCCTCTTCGTGCCAGCTAAATGCACCCGCGCGTGAGTAGAATCAACCGTTTGAATGCACCACGGAATGCGCCAAAACCGCACATACAATCTAAAACGAGTGTTCTCGTGTTTGCATGAAGTTCCAATATATTTACTTTTAACAATGCTCATAAAGAGTAAATTTAAAAAAATACATCAACTTAACAACGTGTGTTTTTTAATTTGAGAGCAAGACTTGTTCCAGGTTTCATCAAAATTCTAATTCGTGCTTAAAATTCTAGATGGGCTAAAATTTGATTAAAACGTTAATGCCCGAAAACGAGCGCACTTTATATAAAAACACCTAGACGACACCGTAAATGGGAGTGTTTAAAAGCAAGGTGATCAAAAACCTCTTTTTCGATGTCTACGAAGTTTTTATTAGAAACAATTTGTATTTTAACAGTCTTATAAAACCGAGACTAAGCATGTATATTTAAACTGATGTCTGAGATCTTAAAATGTTCATAAAAGCAGCCTTCTTTTTCTTTCTGAGTGCTTATATTAAGGGGTACAATTACGCAAGTTTCGTTGGCAAAAAAATGTCCATTGCTTAGAAAATTGAGAAATTTAGCTTTAATTGTTTGTAGAAGTAGAAAATTAGAAGTGATTTGGAAAACTCAAAGCTGGATTGTATCACGCAATTAAATATTACGTTTTATCGATTTCTATTGCTGCCTTAAGTGAAAGTGTCATTAATGGATGTTAATATTCCTTGTATGAGACCTACTATAGTCTACCTAAAACTGCCAAAGGTTGCTAAATCTAGATTAAAACTTTAATTATTTTTTCCTTTAAATTAAATAAACCTGAGGACTAAATTTAAATTTATGTTTCTATATGATCATCATTACACGAATGAAACTTATGTATCAATATTGACGATTCTATATGTAAGCGAATCATGATCAACACAAGAAAAATAAGAAAGCAATTAATATAATAAAAATAAAATATTTAGAAAAAAAAAAGAAATAGATATGCGCAAGTGCGTACTTATGAAGAGAGCTGCAATGGTGAGACGAAATTATTAAAAAGAATCTATACAGAACGATAAAAGGCAAAAATGCCCAATTAAAGAAAATGAGGGAAATTTAAATCACGATGAAAAAAAGAAAAGAAGCAATAGAAAGAAAAGTAGTAAAATTTATTGCTGGATATTGTAAACTAATATTAAGAAAGAAACCAATATCTTTGCTAAAAAGTAGTGTATTTGAAGATAATTTATTTAAAATAATAAAATAGGTACCAGAATTTTAACGGCTTAACTACTTTAACGAGTTGAAAATAAAATACCATTTTTACAGAACGTGTGTTTATTTATCGTTCAATTTGCAGATTTATTTTATACTATACATATTTTAATCGTAAACTGAATTATTTTTTTAATAGGATTTTGCTTTTCCGGACACGTTTATTATTGGGCGAGAGGACATTTCAAGCTGGATAATCCTCGTTTGTATATCATTATACTTGTAAATGACTAGTAAATAAATAAAGCTCGTTGAACTATAACTAAATTTTCGCTGTTGTTTATGTTTACACGAACAAAGCATCCATTTCAATAAATAAATAACTCATGAACACGTTCCACTTTTTATTATTCTGATCTGAACCTGATATTATTTATATTATATTATTTTGTCATAATTGACGTAAAACATTTAATTATATACTATCTAATGAAATGTCTAAACGTTGGGTTGTTGAGATTGCCTCCCACGGCACTTTGTAAGTGGAAACTAACAGGGCTATAATTTTCTTTTTCTTTTTTTGTTTTTGTAGGTCATCGAATAGAATTTTTTTATCTGCGAACTTAATTAAACCGTCCACCTGAATACGTATCCAATCAACTTCGTTTTGAAGCTTTTCTATATAATCATAATGTTTAAATAAAAACTTCTTTGTTTAAAAGAAATGGACTTCGCAATTAAGGATAAAAAGTATTTAAATAATTAAACAACAAGAAAATATTTTTCAAAATAAATATCTTAAGAGCAATAAACTTTCGTAACTTCAAAAATACTTCGTATTACTTTCGCTGGTGTGTTTGTAACATGTGTACAAAAAGTTTTCCCATCTAGTGTGTTGCTCGCATGTTTACGAATATTCCTTACTTGATCCGTACCCTAAACAGAAAAGTAAACAACCATAATTTTAAAAAATTGTTTTATTAATTTGATTTTACACGAGTTTTCATTGGAAGATCTTTTATGATTGAATCCTACTTTCTCAAAAAATCAATGACGAATGAACCTATTCTATTCGTGATTGTATTGCAGAATTTCAGGAAAAATTTCCAGAAACTGTATTTCTTTACCACAAATTTGTTAATCAACTTCAGTATTCTGTAGGACTATTCAGGGAAACTGGCAGTGTGGCTAGAAAACAGATATCAGTAAGCCTAAAGGAAGAACTGCTGAGGTAGTTTAAAATGTGAGGCAAATTATGACTGATGCTCCTCGCACTTCCATCCGTCACTTGTCACAACAAGTTGATCTTTCTGTCCGGACCTGCAGAACTGTTCTAAGAAAGGACTTGCAAATGTTCCCTTATCGTTTGACTACCGTGCAGGAATTGCTTCCAGTAGATTTTGAACCAATGCAAAGATACTGTCATTGGTTTTTAAACAACATTGACAATGACGATTTGTTGGACAAAACTTTCTTCTCCGATGGGGCCTGCTTCCATTTAACAGGATACATTAATTCCCAAATATGAGGATCTGGACTACAGAAAACCCTCATATTTTCATTAAAGACTTACTCCATCCACAAATAATTGGTGTTTGGATAGGTTTAAGTTGGAGAAGATTAATAAGTCTAATATTTTTTAATGGCACACTAACAGCTCTTAAATATGGGGAAGAGATTTTTGCATTCCAAACTGCATGATGACGAATTACAAATCTCCTAACATCGACGACCTATAGTTTACTTGTGCAGGTAAATACACAAAGCTGTTCTATCCAGTAAGCCTAGTGAACAGGTGAATCTCTGATTTCGCTATAAACTCTTAAATCGAATATTGCATGATAGAAGAAGCGCTTGAATACACTTCAACTTTACCTAGAAGTGGAATGGTGTAAAAACTTGGCGTCTCCTTGACGACATGTTAAAGGCAAAACATTGTCAGAAAACTATAATTATCGTTAAGGTATTCAGATCGTCTGATAATCGTATTGTCATGGTTTATAAGTAGTAAAAAAAAAAGGTTTATCATAAGAATGCTATTATTTTTCAACTAGTAATCGTAAACCAAAATTAGGCAACCGAAATTACGAGGACGACTTAAGCTTAACGTAGCAGATGTCTGTATTAGAAGCAGAATATTTGATAAGCTTGAGATGTCTTTTTACCGAAAGACGCGTTATTAATAATAACAAGCAACAATATGCCCTGGTGGTAAATTTCAAGACTTATCTCGTAAAAGCAGCCCCCAAAGTTGAAGCTTTGAATAAATAATATCATGTTCTTGTTCATTGTAACAAAGCCCTTCGTCGCACTAGTCTAACCCCCAGAATCCAATTTACTTCTATATTTTTGTCACAGTTTTACCCTTCTTTTGGAACTTTCTCCCAAGAACTAGCAATTAATTAATAATCACCTTGGAACAAGTTTCACACACTGAAAAACAGTATCGCAACCCACATCTAAACAACTTCCTAAAATTTTTTTTTGAATTTTCCAATAACCCAAAAATGATAACTTAAATAGAACTCTGTAATTATTGTATTTTATGATATAGTAATGCCACCGTCATTCTGGACAATAAAGAAAAGGACAAAAAATCCTTTCCGAATTATCAGTTGACTTATAAGATATCCTAACGTCGGTGTAGAATTCTTTTTCATAAAAATATCCATTACATTATCCAAACAAAAGCTCAAAATTACCTCTTTCTCCTATTTAATAATATTTTCTTGAAAGCTCTCGAACCACAAATCTTGACGTCTTTACCTTAAACCTATATGTTGATAGGTGGTGTAGATATATTGTCAATGTGGCCACTTGATAAAATATCCCTACAAAACCGCCATCTTAACTCCCAACATCCAATAACTTCAAATTTGAATATACGCCCAACGCGACGGTCGTCTATCTTCCTTGACGTTTTAATAAATCGTTTTGCATATAGTAAACACATATTGGTTGTTACACTAAATGCAACATAATGGCATTTTCTTTTGCACCAACAACTTAAACTCTGCTAAACTTTAAACATCACTTAGAATATGACTTAGACAATATCGTATAACGTCTAATGTCACTTTATAAAGACCGCTTAAATTTAAGCTAAGCTTAAGTCATGCTTAAGGACTTGATGCAACTGGCCATTAAATGCTATTATTTCCACAGCAATAGCTGCGTATTGACACCGCCCTCATATTAAACATCAAGATCTAGAAGATCTAAATATTGACATAGTCTGAGGACACCTCCTCCATTTATTAGGAATATTCAGAATCATATTTAGGAACAAATCGAGACTAAAATAGTTTGAGTCACTCGTCCAACCTTGTAATATGTGCTGGTTACTTTTAAATTGGCTTAAAATCAAATTTGACAGTTGTATAAAGTTATTTGGGCATCTAATGTGAAAGTAAGACTGAGAAAATAGTAGCACAAGATAGTCAGTTCTGCGAAACGTCAGGAAGTAATTTAAATATACTATTACACGCTAAAAATCCGTTTTCTGTTTTGTTTATGTTCGTAAATATACACTTTCTAGTTTTTTACTTTACTCTTATCTATATTTAGGTTATAAAATGCTTTGAAAACAATAATTAAACCCATTTATCCATTTTAGTGTACGCCCTAGTGCGTGAAAAGAACTTTTTACACACTGGTTTCTAAAAGGTAACACTTCACCAACTATAATTAACCTTTAAAGTATCTAACTTAGGCACGGTTGTAGAAAAATACATTTTATCATTAAACAAACTACGTTTCTCAAATGAGTTTAGTGCAGTTCTTGCTCGTGATATTATTATAAGAAAATGAAAATAAATTAGATGGAGCAAAAATATATTAAAGAATTTAATTGACGTTGCACGAAATGGACTATTCGCTTTGTCAAAAGTGAATAACGATATTAATAACGTCCCTGAACATGAAATTGTGCTAGAGAAAAATATGTATGTTTTTAATTTTTTTGGTACATTACTTTTATGTTTCTTGGAACATTACTTTTATCTTTGCAACCACTTTACAATCAAAAGAATCACTAATCTAAAGTCTACACATTTGTTTATGATAACATGTTATTTATCCTTTTGTGACAATATTTTCCTAACTTGCACTTTGTTTTTGTTTCTCATGTACACTGTCTTATGTTAAATGTTACAGCACGAATCTGTTGCTTTCAGATCTCACATAAAGTTATTGAGCTACGTAAATGCGTGTAATTCGAACAAATATCTTCCAAGCCTATTTATGTTTTCCGGGAATTCTCGTAACAAACTAAATGTCTACACCAATAAACATTGCGATTGCGAATCTACATACTCTATTTTCAATAGGTTTGTTACTCCCTCGTATGAGTTATGAAACGCTGAAAATCCATCCTTTTCAGTCGCTGCATTCTTCACGTGGTTCATCAGTCATCAGTACCACAGTTAAATCAAATGACTTTCAGTGTTACATGTTACATAATGAAATCATTAAATGATAAAACAATTTGATGGGGGCGTATTTAATTAAATAAATGGACGAGTCGTTTATGTTTTATGATTCAAGACAATCAAAAATTTATCAATAAAAAGATTCAAGAACATCCAAAGTTCGTTCTTTCTTTACTTCTTATTCCCTTAAACACATTTGAAACTAAAATTTCAAAGTTAATAACTTCCAATTCACTTACTATTTATTTTGTTTTCAGTAAATTTGTTATCAAAGATGTTTGAGAACTCATTCTAACTTCAAAGTTTCAAGAACCAGACGAAATAAACCAGACGCATTTCTAGCTGCGAGCCAAGACGAAATATTGATTTAAATTCAATTTTATGTAATCTTTGAAATGCGTGTCTTTTAACTACATCTTCTTATAATTTTAAATCGCGTGGAAGATTTATTTTAAAATTATTAATTAGTGTTATTTGTGATAAACCTGATTAGTGGACATTTATTATAATAAATGAATTTCATGCTATAATGAAATTGAATAATTTTTTTATGATAATTATCCAACTTTAAAAATTATTGAAGCAACATGATGGAGCGTGTTTAATTTGGACGGCACACAAAGTTTACTGACGAAAAGCACTCGAAGATCTGAAAAGTTTATTCATTGTTATACGTTCTTTTTATTTACTTAATAATATTTGAAATTTCAAAATTCATAATTTCCTTTCCTCTTGTTATTTGTTTTGTTTTGCTTTCGTTACGTTATTGAAGATGTTTCGGAACTCATCCTTATTTCAAAGTTTTCAGGGCCAGAGCAACAAACCAGACGCAGTTCTAGCTGGGAGCCAAAAAAGGAATATTATGTAGATTCTGTTTTTCATAATCTCTGAAATATTTTTAAGCACGTCTCACTGTGAATTTGAATCAACAATCTACTTTTATAATTAAAACCTCAATTAAGAGGATGCTTATTTTTCGTCCGAGATATAAATATAATTAACTTCTTACAGACGATTAGGTAAAACTAAATATTTATTTAAAATAAATTCAAGAATAAAACATCGAGAAACTATAATAACTCTGGTTTGAAGACATTATTTTCTCATTGTTGTTGTTTTTCTTTATTTTAAGACTGAAAAGGAAATTAATGTGCGATGAAAAATTTCAAAAAAAGTCAAGGAAATGTAAATTTCTCAAAATGTAGTATTTTCTTTGATTACTAAAAAAATATATAAAAAAACATTATGAAAATTATATTAATACCACTGACTAATTTAATAAATTATAGTTTCAGAGAATGTGTGATCCGTGATGTACTTAAAAACGCAGTCATTATTTCCATTTGTGAAAAGGGAGATAGGACGAGGCTTCTAACTATAGATCCAGATCAATACTTATAGTTTTTGCTTGAAAAGTACATGGGTCTTCAGAATTTCACGATTTTTCGAAATCTATAATATATTTTTTAAGGATGCTCAGTTCGGTTTTCCCAAAGGAAGGGGAACTACCATAGGAATAACGGATCCTGTTTGATAAAATTGAAATATTATAATAATGACTTTCTGTGACCTAAATAAAGCATTTGACTGTGACTGCTCTAGCATACTCCTTAAAAAATAGATCTTTATAATAATAATTCATGAGAATAGTCTGGCATTAGTTAAGTCCTATCTTGAAAGCAGAAGATAAACAATAGGTTTGAGTAGCTGGAAGTCTGATGAGAGAGTTATTAAGAGGGGAGTCTCGCGAGGCTCAGTCCTTGGACCCATGCTTTCTCTAATATATGTATATTAACGACCTTCCATTGGCGCACTCTTTGACACGCTTCGTTCTCTTCGCAGACGACACTGCTACTCTTTCTACTAATATGTACCAACCAGTGATCATAAAAATGAATTAGAGTAGGCGTTGGAATTTAAATGCATGTCTTGGATAACGTCATATTAATAAGTTGTCAATCAATAACACGCCGAAAATGTTTAACGTTACTCAGGCAGTTATCCTTAGAGTTTAAAAGTATCTTGATGCATTAGGTAGTCTCATTTTACGTATCTGCTTTAATTTTTTTAAAATAAAAGGGTTTTCTTGGTTAAACGTCAAACATTCGAGGAACTAAATCCGTATTTACTTGCATCGCCAATTCTAATTCATTTTTCATTTGATCACTTCTTATAATATTCACTACAAGATGAGGCTGAGTAAGTTAAGTTTTTTGATCGTCCACATTGATCCTAGATTAAGATGGAGTTCTCACATTGACTTTTCAATGGGGAAGCTAAGCTGCAATATTTTTGTACAAGAACTTTCTAATTCTAGCTTGGAATTATGCAAATAGTGGCATATACGAGTAGATATAGAAGACTGTTTTTCATAACGCTTTTGTCAAAATAAGATTTACCTTTCCTAGCAATTTATATCTTAGAAAATATTCTCTATATTAAAAAAAAATAAATCTACATATAACACACCAAAAAATTTATATTCATTTAACACAAGGATCGCAGACAAGTATCATGTGTGAGCTTTACTTAAAATTTACTTACTGCTTTTAAATGTAAGAAAATATATTACGATGTATTTATAATGTATGTGTATATATGTATTTTACATCATACTGACAAAATTTTGTGTATAAACTTCAAATAAAAAAATTTCCGAGATAAAACTGACTTTAATTAGCTTACAAATTAAATATATTTTTAAAGACGGCTTTAGAAGTTTTCTATAATTTTATATATACTTTTTAATATAAAATTTATAAATAAATATTTTACTCATTTTGATTCGAAGTTTTTCTTGTAAATTATTAAATATATCATAAAAAATTCCCAAAAATAATAAAAATTGTTGATTATTTCCTTTCTCAACGCAACGCTCATTTGAGGTCCGAATAAAATAATTTATAAATTAGTTACTTCTAAATTAATTAAGCAAAACAATTTTAATAAATTTCATCAATCCTCTAGAGGAATGTAAAATTCAAGTAAGAAATATTTTTGGTTCAACATGCCGACAATAATTGTCATATTTTATAAGAAGTAAATGAAAAAAATAACGAGGATTACCACAATGACCTTCTACGGAAATATATAAAGAATGCATTTTAAAATAATCTATTAATTGTGTGATATTTTCTTACAATATACATTTTTTTTAATTTAATGAAGCTCTTTTACTTACTATTATTAATTCACTTGCCGAATTTTCTAATTATTTTTTTAACTTATTATTTTCACATGCACAATTCTTTTAGAAAGTCAAAAACTTCATAAAGTAACTTAATTTAATGCTTCGAAATAGTAATCGTAATCAAACACGCGCGGTCGACGTCGCTCCCGTGTTAAGCGTGCCTTATAACGTCGCCGTGTTGGCAGAACTGAGACGCTACCGACGCTGATGACGACGGTTGGTCCATGGCCATGCGTAACTCGGCAAATTCATTACTGCTTGGTATTATATCCAGTATAATTGTGCACTGCTTTGCAGAGATTAGTACAACTTTTACGGTCGCTACTTTCTTCTTATTTTGCACGTTTTATCCGATTCGTTAGAAGGGATAAAGCAAAGGCGCCCGCTGCAAAAATCGTTTTCAGAAGAACGAGGGCTACAAGAACTTTCTCTTTGACATAAAGAGCTAACGCAATCATGTAAAATTATAATTATCGAACGTATGTAAATTTTGGTCGAAAGTGTTACATGTTCTTGTAAAAATTGGGACAAGTTAAATTTCGAAAAAAAAAATACATCTAAAGGTACAATGTCTCATCCAATCTCGTTGATATGGATGCATGACTTCTAGAATCTTTTGAACTATTGTGTAAGAGTCAATAAAAACTTATTTTAATTTTAAAGCACAGAATAATAATAAAAAAAATAACCAAATTGAAACTCCCGTTTTGTAAATTGAATCAAATATTAAAAATTTTGTCATTACAGCATCTACTATATTGCATTTACTTTTTTAAGATTAAAGACTATGATCCTAAAAACTCATTTTGATAATTATTATTATTATTATAATTATTATTGATAATTATTACCTCGAGAGCTTCGCGGTCATTTTCAACCAGTACTTCTTAACTTCCGGGCTAGTCCGATGTGCCCCTTCTTTCTTCTATCGATGTTTTGTACTCGATCATAGGAGACGTCTTCAGGAATGTTTATGCTGCTGTGATGCTGTAGTAGTCGCAAGGCACATAGTACCTACTGGATTTAAAAGGTTTCCGGCTAGTTTAAAACCATCAAGAGTATGCACTTATCAAAGTTGTACAGTTGACGTTGTTGTTAACTTCGATGATAATGTGTTTAGTTAAGATATAATGTGTATAAATATATTTGCCCCTACATTAAAATATTTACTTAACGTTTCGCGAACTCGATTCTTTGCTTCATCAAAAGTGAATAACACTAAAAATTCGTTTCAATAACTGTCACATTACATATTTCTGAAATAACCAAAGACGTTCTTTTGCTTTTCCAAAACCATCCTTTGTATTTTATAGTCAAATTGTGAATTGTGATAAATTCAGCTTAAAGTGAGTATCGAAATACACATTTTTTAAATGAACTTCATGAATGTTAAAAAATGACAAAATCAAATTCCATAATTTGTAATCATAAAATGTGCTTTTTAAGGTGGGCTCATCTTGTTGGAACTATCTACGTAGTCATGCCATAAGTTCTGTCCCTAACATAAGTGGGTCCCTAAAAAAAAATTCAAGTGGGTCTCGGAAATGTGTTGATACTAGCAGGTCAAGCAGGCTTTGCATTTATGTAAACAACACAATCACTTCATTAGTACACATGAGGCGCTTTCCAATTACGAATTCTAAGCACCTGAACTGATCTGATCCGAGTTACTCTTTAGAAATCGTAATGGGAACGCTAGCAAGCGTCAGTTGTGACGTATATGTCAAACTGACCATGTGCGCACCACATGTATTCCCTTTTCCCACCCTTTTGGTGCTCGAAACGCAAACGATATGACAGGGGCTCGAGGTGAAGAGGGAAATCAAAACTGAATAGTTCAGGTGCTTCACGCTCTTACTATTGGAACGCTTCGGATCATCTCCGGAGTAATCCCGAGTAGCACAAACGTGTAAATTGGAAAGCGCCTATGGAGTGGAGTATCAAAGAAAACCGTATCGCTGTTATCACATTGCACAAATGCAACAAAAATGCAGCCGAAATTTTCAATTTGCTAAAAACGGTAAAAATCTCCAAGAAATTTATTTATCGGACCATAAATCGATACAATGAGATGTCTAGTGTGAATGACAGGCCTAGAAGCGAAACTCGGACGAAAGCGTGATCAAAGCAATGGCCGAAAAAATTCGTAGAAATCCGCTTCGAAAGCAAAAGATTATGGCTAGGGAGATGAAAATTCCTACAAGAATCATGTCGAGGATTATTAAAGAAGATCTTAAACTTGGAACCTATCATAGGAGTACTGGCCAACGACTGACAACCACGTTACGTCATATCAGAGCCATCTGAGCAAAAACATTGCTACAGCGACACTCGAATATCGGACAAATGTTGTTCACAGATGAAAAAATTTTCACCGTTGAAGAAAAATTTAACAGACAAAATGATAGGGTTTATGCACACAGCTCTCGGAAAGCGGCTGAAAAGATTCCGAAGGTGGAAAGAGGACATCATCCAGCTTCAGTGATGGTTTGGTAGGGAGTTTCCTACGAGGGCGTCACTCACTTGCATTTTTGTGAACAAGGTGTCAAAACTCGCGCAACCAATTACCAAAATGACATTTTAGAGAAGGTGGTAAAGCCCTTAAATAGTACCTTGTTCGCGGCCACGCGCTGGATATTCCAACAAGACTCAGCTCCAAGGCATAAAGCCAAGTCTACTCAACGCTGGCTGGCTGCCAATTTGCCTGAGTTTATCGCGGGCGAAGACTGGCCCTCCACAAGTTCAGATCTAAATCCTCTGGAATGGATTAGAGGAGAAGGCTTGTTCTAAGCCTCATCGAAATATCGAGGCGTTAGGGGCAGATTTAGTCAAAACAACAGCCTCAATACCTTTGAAAAAGTGCGTGAAAGCAAAAGGTGGACATTTTGAATAGTTTTTATATTTTATATATTGATTAGTGACTAGAAAATAAGAATTACACATTTGGTTTTATTTGTCTCATTTCCACTCATTGTTAATCAACATTTTAAGAGTGACAGAAATTATACTGCAACTCCTTAAATGGTAACAAAATTTCTTCCCGACATTTAGGTGCTGTCAACGTATTATAGTAAATGGATAAATTCAAACGCCAATTTTTCCTGAATAAGATAGCGTGGCGTTTCAGCAAAAATTTGGAATTTTTTTATTCTTTGCATTCTTATATTTGATGAGTTAAGTATTGTGAAAAGAAGAAAACTTTTTCGACAAATGAATATTGGCAAAAAAGCAGTCCTTTTTTAGAACAGTTCTGGGAGTCTGCAGGAAAAACAGCCCGGAGGACGAAGCAATGTTTGAAGGTCAGCAAACATGGTCTTCTGGAATTTTCAATCATCTCATTACTTTTCTTTCTGCTTTCTTGCAACACAACCTTTTTATTAAATAATCGAGTACATAAACTGATTGTAAAATTCTAGCATTGGAAAATTATCTGAAACTCTTCGATGCAATCTTTAATGGTGTCAATAATAATCAAACTTATTCAATAATTATTGTTAATGTAATACGCTTTTATTTTCGACTTTGATAAGTTTGGATCGTTTGGTTTCGCAAAGTTAGTCGAAGACATGAAGTTTTACATATTTCATGTTCCTTTCTAATCTGAAAATGTTTAATCAACATGCTCATTCTTTCAAATAAGGTATATTGAAAACATATTTAAATAAAATAATTTCGACATTCAAATTTTATTGTAACATAGTAATATCACATTGTAAAATTACGAAATGTAATTTAAAATCATTATGTATTAGTAATAAGCCAGTCGAAAATCATTCAAATGAAATTTCGCTATTCTATTACGTTAAATTAAACTTTATCCAATAGAAAATTGGTGCGTGATAATTAAATGTTTCAGACCAAAGATTCCGTGCACATTTTTTTTTGTAAATTTTAAACCAATTCCTTTTCAGGACTCATTTGGCAAAAATTTCGTGAACGCCCTTCGCAATTAATTAACCCAAGCGTTGCTAAACATTACTCCATCAACAATGAAACCTTTTGTTGTCAATAATTCAATGGAAGGTCGATAATGAAAATAATTTTATGTCAAAATTACCCGCCGCTTTTATAATAAAGCCTGCCCTAGGACAAAAGATCGTAAAAGACAGGAAAGATAAAATCAGAAGTAAAGTTTAATTGCTCCGGGGAAAAGTCTGGAGTAATGAAATAAAAAAAAAATACGACAAGATTTTATCTGTCTTCTTTTATTGCTCGAGTAAAATAATAAACTGTTAATTTTAAGGTTCCTACAGATGACTTTACAAGTATGCTGTCGTGTTTCGTGACTTATTTGGTGGGATGTAATACGTGAAATTTGATGAAACCATGAAAGATCATAAAGCTTCGGTTTTCATATTATAATAATCCCATCTTCATAATTAGCCGTGTCACATTAAATATCTTGTCAAATCGCGAGCACATTATGGAGACCTTTTAATAGTGTGTCTCATAGAAGTTTATTTCCAAAATTTTTTGTTCTGTGTCACTAAGTAAACCCGTCGGTAATTTATAGCTCAACTAAAAACACATAACTTTTCAGGTCGGATGCATTTTATGTTGCACTTTAATTTGAAGCAACGCGGCCACCATAAAATTTTGAATTCATTTTGTTTACCTTATACTGTAACATAAACTTTACATCATTTAATCCAATATTTATTTAAGAAATTTTCCCAGCCGCCCTTGAGTTATGACCGCTGCAATCCTAGATTTATGGGCCGTTAAAATTTGCAAGCGGCTTGGAATCGTAAGTTCTGCCATAAGATAACAAGGACGAATCAAAAATAGGAGGGTATAATAAGTTAATTACGTTGTTTTTTTTTGAGTTATCCATTGCATCATTTTCATTTTTGTAATTTTTTTTTTAAGAATGAGATCTACCCATTCACATTTAAGAATAACCTCATCTTCATCTTTGTATGTACAACATATGTACGTCCTACTTACAATTAGGAAAACGCGCAACAAAATAAACAGACTGCTTCGGAAACATGTTTACTTGATAGTTATCAGATATTTCGGTGACTCGTAAACTCACTTTAAAGATTGGTCAGAGACGCAACACAAAAGTAAAATATTCGCAGTCATATTAAACGAATAATCAAACAAATATTTTCTAAATATAATATTTACGTAACGTATCATAAGTTTCGTTGTTGTTTTTCCTAAAAGTTTCAGCATAACATTTTTACGAGGACAAATTCAATAATTATCTACCTAACCATGAAAGAAAAGAGCTACATTTAACAGTTGACAAATTTTTAGTAAAAAATCAATTCATTTGATTAAAAAGAAATAGGAGTTACTAAGCTTTTAAAAGTGAACAAGGAATTAATTAAAATTGGAATATCAAAGTATTATATAATTTTGACTGAAGAAGGCAATGCTCCTGAAAATATCCATGAGAGAATGACGATAATGTAAAACTTTGATTATTCATCACATTTCCAAGTTAAATTGGAAAGGCTACGATTTTTTGGGATAATGAGGGTATCCTTTTAATTAAATATATGCCAAAAGGCTCATTAGTTACGCAGAAGCTCACTGCGATTCACTTAAAAACTTTAAAAAAAGGCTTTAACGAAAACAACTTCATAAGCCTAGTAAAGAAATTTTTCTCTTGCACGACAATTGCAAGATGCATAAAGCAAAAAGTTAAGAAATTTATCAACGTCTTTGGACCACCTCCATATAGGCCAGATCTGGCACCCTCCGATTATTACTTACTTCTAGTTTGTGTATGTTAATAATTGATATTTAATGGCTTTGATGTTGATAATTTGACGCATACAACAAACAAGCATTCTTTTCGTTCTGCATGGTCATTTATGGATCTCTGAGGAACGAGCTCATTTGAGTCATTTGTAACGGAGACCGAAGCAATGATGCTTTATGATTCACTATCGAAAAGAGAATCGATTTGATTTAAAGGAACCCAATACCACTAAGAACAATACATATTACGCTATATTTCTCCATAAATTACGAAATCTATTCGCGAAAATTGCCGAGGAAAACTTACAAAAGGAATGCGGTTATTGCACCATAACGCGCCTGTTCATACAACGGCTGCTGCACAAACCGCCACATGCGACCATGGGTTTCCAGCCATCTCCAGTGTAGCCTTAAGATACTCATAACGACTCCTATTTATCATTTCATGGCATCGTTTTAATGATGATACTGATTTGAAAGCTGCAGTTATGCACTAATTCAATAGAAAAAATGCCAAGTATTTTTTCAGATTTTTTAATTTTTTTTTCGGTATTTTGCAGAAAAATTAAAAATGTGGTTTTTGTATTCCTTTTTTTCTGTGCTAGAACAAATAAATGCCCAGATAAACTCTCAATTCGATGTCCATTGGACAAATTTGTTATATTAAAAACATTTATGGCTGCCCATAAAACCAAATACTAGAAATTTAAATAAATTTGCAAAGTGTTAATATTGACACGAACAGGCGATTGCAGCGTGCACTATGTATTGTGTTTATTTCTCTGAACTTAACATAATGCACTACTTATTTTATACTTTAGTTGCTTGAAGGAAATGATCCATAATTTTTCTTAAATTTAAAAGGAATGCCGAACTTTGCATTGTATTTTTAATAGAGACACTTGTCTTTTTTAAAGTGCTTATTTAGATTCTATATAATTCAATAAAATAAATTGAATTTCCGATTTCTTCAAGGAATAAATCGAATCGCTCGGTGAATAAAACCTCATCGTTCAACTTTGTACGAACGATAAAAATCAAATGGATAACTCAGAGTAAAATTCAATCACATTTTATAGCCTACAATTGGAAAATATTATCAAGATCACTTTATAATTATAAATTTTAATAATAACTCTTTTTGCAATTTAGAAATTTAATAATCAGCTAAATGTTAAAATTATTGCTCTCGTTTGCCATCAATATCGTTTCCTTTTCCCCAAAATATATTCATTTATAGAGACCATAAAAAGTATTATTTTTTGTAACTCTTTGGTACAATTAGTAAATTACATTTTGTCCCTGTAGAAAACGTAGTAAGAATTTTTTAAATAACTCTTCACACAAGCGAATTGGAACAAGAAAAGATTTTTATTATAACTTCAATTTATTAAAAAAATATTACAAAAATTGAATTAGCCAATAGGATAAAGTTATAACAATCACGTACATTTCTTTCTCATGAATTCTTGCTTAATAAATAATTAGTAAAAGCCAGGCACTTTTCCGAATACGCGTAGAAAAAATTTAAAAAAATGAAAATCGTGTTTAGTCACAAAAGTAATAATAACTTAACCAGGGATGTGTTTTAGGAAATTGCTGATAAGTATGATTAGTAAACGGAATGGATAACATAAAGTCCATTTAAAAAAGCCAGAAATTTTGGCGAGAAATAAGAAAATACGTGAAGAAGAAAAACAAAAAGTAAGCAGCGCAAAGGTGGGAAGTATGAAGGCCAGTTTCATAATAGAATTTGAAGGAGACTTTAAATTTAAAGTCACTTTCAGATGTAAAAACAAGTGTGAAAACACATTCATACATAACTTTAATTTTAAAGTCTCCTTCAAATTCCATTATGAAACTGGTCATAAGAAGTAAAAAGAGTGGGTTGAAAAGGAAGACCATGCAAAATGTGATATTTAAAGCCAGCTATTGTATTGCAAGACATAATAGAGTCTGAACAAAGCTTTAAGGGGCTAAGACCCAATACTACCTCTGCGAAACACTACTGTCACTGTTCCACGATTTTCTAATAGTTTTGTATTCTCGCTTTAACTTTTCCCGTCGTACTAACTTGAGTTTTTCCTTTGTATTTTTAAAATCTCTATGGTATTCATCTGTTAAAGAATCCTCTGAAGTTATAAATTCTTCTTCTTCGTTAATAATTGGTTTTGTTAGTCGATGGCTCTTTCTTCTTATCTCCATTATCCATAATCTTCACTCTTATCATCTAAAACACCTTTGCTTTTGTTAAACATAACTTCAGAGGATTAATGTTGTCTATGAATAGACCATGAAACTTCTTGAAATTCGGGATTGCTGAACTTTGGAGGATGATGTTGAATTCTTGGCTTCCGGTTGGAACTGCGTGTCTCAGATTTCTTCACTGCCGACGTTTCGTTCTTCGTTGCAGAAGAACTTCCTCAGGGCTGCTGCTAGTGGTGATGCTGC
This sequence comes from Serrognathus titanus, assembly GCA_039766575.1. Classification (NCBI taxonomy): domain Eukaryota; kingdom Metazoa; phylum Arthropoda; class Insecta; order Coleoptera; family Lucanidae; genus Serrognathus; species Serrognathus titanus. Next base: position 25,369,761 of record CM077913.1, read on the forward strand.
TACTGCTGCTGCTGTTGGTCTTGCTGCTGCTTCGCGTTAGTCGTTGAGACTGTCTCAACGACTGTCACAATCCGAGACACGCGGTTCCAACCAGAAGCCAAGAATTCAACAATGGACGACGGCCGCGGAAGCCTTCAAGTTAAATTTGGAGGATGATGTTGATTTCATGCTCTTTTGTTATACGTCCTCGTTCAACATAACCTCAAGACCAATCAGGAATGATGATGATATTGAAAGCAGCAGCTTTATCCGGTCATACAGTAATCTGAGTCACTTTCGTATCTTAGACTCCTGGTCAGGTGATATACTTTGGTTATACGTTCGGTCTAAAGTAATGAAAACCAAGTTGCAAAATTTGTGAACAATAGTAATAATTGATTTCAAACTTGGTTTTGATGCACATCATCAAATTCATCCTAGAACGATTATGGACTTTTTCTTTTTTTTTCATACATCGCAACTATTCATCAGAACCTTCTACTTCGATGAAATTTCCCTTTAAGTGGTTTGTTGTGATTTCTTCAGGGATTTTACTAGTCGCTTTATTTTCTGGAGACTTTTGCTGTGTCTTTTGTATTTATTGTTTGTGTAACAAACATTTTATCAAAAACAAACTACACAACTTTCTCAGCTCTTTCAACAATCACTCGAACGATCGATAATAAATTTTTAAACATTTTATTGCTAGTTGCTCCTATTTGGGGCCTCGTCAGCAGAAGCGAAGCTCAAGAATTCCACTGCAAACTAATACTAATGAAAAGTTTAAGGCCCGACATTTTGCGATTGTTTTTTGACCTAACATTGTATTAGGATTGACAAATTGCAGGCAGTTTACTAGTTAATAAGTCATCCCAGCGGCCAAGCGTGCTGTCAAAGCATTTTGAAAGTTTTTAAAAAACGCTTGATCGCCTTTAGTGATTTAAAAATTACTTTTTTCTGTCAACATCCTGACTAGTACCTCGCAATACTTTCGAAATAGTACTGTATTTGACTATTTTTGAGATTTCCTCCCTTTATCAAATTCTCAAAAGTTAATTCAAATAAGTTCATTATGTGGGCTCTACAGTACACATAAATACAAACAACTACCCCTCAACAAACAAATTGGGGTTATTCATATTATTTTCTCCTTCCCTTTTACATTCACAGGTTGTGATGAAGCAAATTTCCTGTCTTTATCGGTTTGATATTTGAAATGTCACATGTAGAAATGTCAAGTGTAGCGGATCGAGAATTTTTACAAAAAACACATATCTATGATATTTTCTTAAATATTTCTCCATAATCGATATCATTATTGATAAATCACTGACCCGCTTTATTTGTGATTGACTTTAATTATTATTTATAATGTACTAAACATTTATCGTTTCTCTGTTACAATTTTGAACCGCTTTGGTGATTAAAAATTAACAGGCTGGAAAGCGCATTCCCATTACGAAATTTGGTTTGTGCTTTTCTCCGGTTCAATCTCCCGTGTTTACAAACAGCTCCGGGCGTCCAATCGCGACTCGCCGCAACAAAGGAAGGAAATGCCTTTCCCGATACGACGCTAAAGTTCATTTTTTCCAGAGAAATTAAAAGCGTAATAAACTTCAACTTCGCGTGCCCGTAAAACATCTATACGTTCGATGAAAGAGGATAAAATTACGATTCTCAAAGCGCGCTTTTAGGTTTGTTGTCGGCGCAGGATATTACATATTGTTGCGATGTGAGGTTTCAAAACGTCGCTTCACCGCAGGAAATGTACACTTTATTATGGCGCTTTGTCAGACGAGACAAATTTTAGCGAAATACTCTTTGATGATTCAGGATAAATTGATCGATTCAGGCAAATGTCAGTTGAATGTGAACGGTTTATTTTTATCCTGTAAGAATCATTTTTCTTGCAGTTCGGACTGCTTTGTATACACTTTTGTGTACACATACATGTATGTATAAATACCAACGATGACCTACAGGAAAATTAATTTTCTGTAAATATTATATTTGCTAGGATTTATTAACACAGTATGATCCTGTAAAGTAATTAACAGATTACCACATTAAGAAAACTATAGCATCTCTTAACATTAGAGTGTTTAATTTCATATTACTTTCTTTCTCAAACGAATTGCTTAACTGGAGGATTCCATGCCAGATAAACGTAAAAAATTTCGAAAAGTAATAATCCTCCAAACAGGGAAAATTTTCCTCTTCAAACTTTTGAAATAAGAATATAAACTAATCAAATAGGAAAATATTTTTTAATTTTTATTTTTCGCTTGTTTAATATTAATTTAAGAAAAAATTGACCTAGACTTAGAACATTCTAAAAATATGTCTCGTCACCAAATTACACTAATCACTTAACTTTTCCTCGAGAAAAAGCAAAGCAACTTATTCAAAAACCAATTTGTTATAAATTTGAATAGGGCGTCGGAAAAGTTGTAAACTTCCGTAATCTCTCATTTAATTTACCGTGTTTACAAAAGCTCCTTCAGTTAAGTCACCTTAAAGTATTTGGTTTCGTTTAATCTTTGCGTACATAGTTGCGCGCGTAATTACTAAAGTTTTTGAAGCAATTTGCTTCTCGCACTGTCCTTCCGAAAATAAACGTCGCTCGCATTTCACCTACCTAATTCTTCCTCACTTGCAGCTATAGTGTTCGTTGTGGCTAATTTAACTTTATCGTTCGGTCCGGAGAGAGAAAGATATTAATGCTGGGATATGAGCGAGCTGTTCTATTTAAATTTCATTTTATGGGTGGCTATTTAAAGCATGCAATAATAACAGCTTGCTTCCTAAATTAATTTGTTGTGCTAGCTATGCACATATAGAAATGCTCGTGAACTTGTTCGTGAAGTTTTAATACTAATAATAAGAAACGTGCAACAGCATTAATGAAAAATGGATTTGATCGGCAATGTGAAAACGCATAAGTAACTATTTATGAAGCTGTGTAAATAACGACCGTAACTTAGTTAAGAAGAAAAAACTAATTAATTGAATTAATTAATTTTGAATAACGGGATGCGGTCAATTGGACGTTTCTACAAGGATAAACTCCTTTGTCTAAATCTCAATATTTCGATTTTTATTAAAATCTTCATAAGGAGAAACTACAATAAATAACAAGTGTTAATTTAAGCTTAAGTTAAAAAGTAAGGTTATTTACAACTGGAGACTTGTGAATTGGTAGACAAACTTGAACATAATTGTAAAAATTTTACATTTAAAATTGTAAAAGACGTTAAATTAGACGAACTGACATGTGCACAAATACAAAATAGTGACTAGTGCAAAGTTTAAAAATTCTTTTGACAGGAGTGTAACCTAAATTTAGTTACAAATGAAAAGTTATTAAAAACTATTGGTTATTTAATATATATAGAATGTTAGCATAAAAATTACTAATATTGTCTGTATCAGTTCTAAACTTTATAGATTGTTCATCTTTCTGAATATATATCATTTCAAGAGAAAGTCTATTTTTTAAATTCTTTTCAAAAGTTAAAATTTTTGTCTTATCAAAATCAAACTGATGATCATTATTAATTGAATATGAGGCCAAAGGACAAGCAAGCTACCTTATAGTCCTAACATCACTTTTATATTTGGCAATCCGACTTTTTAACCGTTGCTTTGTTTGGCCAATGTAATTTTTATGACATTGATTACATGGTATAGAATAGACTAAGCCACTGTTAAAACCAAAAGGCGTCTTGAGAACAAATTTTTAATTGGAAAAGTATTGTGTTGAACAATGTTCAGAAATTGATAATCCTTAAATACCTTAATAATTTTATTGCTTAAAGGTTGTATATGAGTTAATTTTTTGAATTTTATGTCGTTATTTTTATCAACACAAGGTGATTGGGGTTGTTGTCTTTGATTAATCAATTTAGTTACAATCGATTAAGAAAATCCGTTATTGATGAATAATTTACATAATTTGGTCAAGTTTTCTTTAAGAAATTCACTGTGTGAAATGTATCTGTTTCCCATGGACATGACCATATTGAACTTTTGTCTGATATTATAACATGAATGAAAGTTGATATACCTACCTGATGCTGTAGGTCTCTGATACCAGTTTAAACGAACACTTTGATCTTCCATTCTTATGACTTTAGTATCTAAGAAAGGGATGCTATAGTCTTTTTCTATTTCTAGTGTTTATTGAAGTTGTTGAAAGTTTTCAAAGTGTTTGGTACCTGGTCTTCAGGAACCGACGTGATCAGGTCGTCAACATATTTGAAAATGAAAGGTAAGTTAAATTCAAGTTTATTAATAGCAAAATTCAACAATCTATCCATGACAATCAGGGCTAAAATCGAGCTGATTGGTTTACCCATGGGCATACCAAATTTTTGCAAGTAAAATTGATTATTAAAAGAGAAAAAATTATTATCTGTAATAAAATTAAGTAATTTTAAAAACTGTTCACAAGTCAGGTTACAATGAGGTTCAATTCTGTTCTAATCTTCTGTGATGATGTCAATAACTACATTAATCGGAATATTGGTGAATAATGAGATCACATCCAAGGAAATGAGCACATAATTGTTAGAAAGAGTGATATTTGTTTTTATTTTATCAACAAAGGCAAATGTATCTTTAATATGTAATCTGTTTTAGAACTGAAGGCTCTATCCAAGATGTTGGATAAGAATTTTGCTACATTATAAGTGGTAGAACCAATGCTGCTAACAATTGGTCTTAAAGGGATGTATCTTTGGAAGACAATAAAGTTTAGGACAAATTGAATTATAAATCATCAAATTTTTACAGGTTTCTGCGTCAAGATTGTTTTTCTTTTGTTTAATTTTGTTTATCAGTTTGTTGAATCTACTTTGTACTTTATTAGTAGGGTCATTCTCTACATTCTTATATGCATCGTCCTCTCCCAGAAGTTGTTGAACCTTTTTTTGTAATCAGCTGAGTCCATGATTACCGTCGTGTTTCCTTTGTCGGATTTCACAAGCAAAATTTGAGAGTTCCTTTTTAGGAAACTTTTGGTTTTGTAATAAATTTCTTCAAGACAAGATGGTCTTTCTTCTTGATATAAGTAATTGGTGATGATGTTGGTGATTTTCCTCATGATTACATCCTTCTTTTTTTATTCAAGAACTTCATCAATTATGTTTTCTACTTCTGAGAGGAAACGATACATATTGGCAGCAGTTTTGCCTGGAGAAATACCAAATATTGGTTAGTTTTTTCTTCTTGACTATTTATGAACCACACATTAACGAGCATCATCACAATCTTGCTTTAATACTATACTTGAACGTGTGTATTGTATACATATATATATGTACATTTTTTTCTGCTTTAGAGTTTGAAAAAGTTAGGCAATGAATTTTTGGTTAGTCAATTTGATATAACTTTCTTAAACGAATTGCTTTACTAGAGCATTCCATGCCAGATAAACTTAAAAAATTTCAAAAAATAATAATCTTCCAAATAGGGAAAACTTTCCTTTTCAAACTTTTGAAATAAGAATATAGCAGTGTATATGCGTGCGTCGCATAAACTAATCAAATAGGAAAATATCTTTTAATTTTTGTTGTCTATGAGCATGTTTAAGATAGTATGTGTATATGGTGGGCTTTTACGGTAGATGTCGTGAAATAATTTCATGATGGTTGAATGCATACGTCCGGGAAATTTAGGTATTTTAATATTTCATAGCATCTGGGTGGGCAGCGAGGCTTTATAGACTCGAAATAACGGGAATACTAAAGTAAGATTTAATAACAGAAATTTCACATGAAAATAAATTTCTGTTTTTATTAACTTATTTACACTGCCAAATATTCTTTGAATCAATATTAACTTGAAAATTTGATATTCCATTTTTACCAAAAACTGCATTTTTATATCACATTTTAGTTTTGCTACGACAGCAACGAAAACTCCTCGTATACGCTTTAGGCAATTTCGTTTTCCGTTTTCTGGTTACAGGTCTTGTACCTGCATGGAATAATACTTCAGCAAATAAATCGACGCAATTTAGAACCTAGTTTACGTTGCATAAAACAAATGTGATAACTTCAAGTAGTCTTCATGCATATTTATTCGGCGATTGTAGCAATGAAGTAAACAAAAGCGATATATATATGAAAATACAGTCGAAATTCCCATGGAGAGTAATTCTAGAAGAAACTATAAAAGCTTGTTTAGATAGCATTCATAAAATGCAGCAATTTCTTAACTGTTCTTTATCTGAAGTATGAGCTATAAAAAGTAATCCGAGCAAGAGACAAATAAATTACTCGTCTTATACTACCTACACGTGCAAAATCTTTTGCTTTCAAAAAAAATTGCAATCTCAGAACTGATTAGATGAGCTTTTTCTGTCAGAGATTGATAAGATTTTAAGCTCTGAAAACATTGAAAAACAATTTTAGCGACGCGTATTCATTTATGCTGCCTTTTACAGTCCAAAAAGATCTTTCACGTAAAACACTAAGGCCCGGTTTTTTCATCTCTAGTTAACTTTATCTGACGGATAAATTGTCAGATAAAGTTAATTAGAGATGAAAAGACCGGGCCTAAATTTAAAAGTATTACTGAGTACTTATTTCCAATGAGTATATTTATAAATTGAATTGCTTATTTTAATAAAATTACAAATCACTGTTCTTTAAAGTTCCTTTCATCAACTTACCACTAGTTCTACCTTTAATAAAGGACTAATGTTTAAAATTTATAGAAGTTCAATATCATTTTAGTGTTTTATGCAACTTTTGTAGGAAACTTTTAAACTAACGATATTAATCTCCGACTTCTTTTGTCCTCTTCATACTTTATATTTCCATTACTTAAATTCAAATATTTATTTACTATTTTAACTATTAAAACCGCACCAGTATGGAATTCAAATAATAACTGCGTTATTAAAATAAAAATCGGACAATTTTATAGTCACATTTGATCGCCTAGATTCGAGTGCCGACGGTTTTAAACATTCAATTTTATCTTTTATGTACGTTTCATTATACCATTAAACAAAACGATAACAAACTTTTATACCTACTCCGCTCTAAATCACAAATGATTTTTTTAAACGCCACGTGTTGTACTCGTTTTCAGCAAAGAATCAAGTCGATACGCTCGTGCTCGATTTGCCAAATTAATTTGATTCAAATATTATCAATTACATCCATTTTTTTTTATTTGATATACTTATTCAAGTATGGCAGAATAGTTAAAGATGTAAGAAAGAAATCTATCTGCTATAAATCATCAGGATTTAGGAAAACTCCTAATCGCCAATTATGAATTGCCGCTGAATTGCTACTGATAAGCTTGCTTCACAATAAATATTAAAAAATATTTACGTGAAACTTTAGCGTTACATAAATAATTAACATAATTAGAACTATCACTTAAGTTAATAATAAAGAATAAAAAATACTGGTTGTATTAGAAAAGTTGATGGCAAAGGATACACACGTAAATGATAGAAAAGTGCATAATAAATAATCCACGTTTTAAAATAAGCAACTTTTTCATCATTTTTAAACCGTTTTTAGAATTCAATTATTTATTAAAGTCTTGGAAGCATTCATAAGACTTACAAATTCAAAATTTTAACATAAAAAAAAATGTACAAAAACTTAGTATCAAACTGTAACAGAAAAAAATACTAAAAAGTGTTTCCGCCCGGGATTGAACCGGGGACCTTGTGCGTGTGAAGCACACGTGATAACCACTACACTACGGAAACTTATTGCAAGGTTTTTAATGTTTTTGTGATAAACTTAAAAGGTATTATTAGTTTTCATTATTGTTAAATTGGGTGCCTATATTATACGTTATAACATTCTAGGATGACATAAAACAAAAAATAAGAGACTGTAACTAGTAATTACTCTTTTGCCAAGAACACAAGGTTTTGTTCTTTATTTATATTAAATATTATTCAATTCAAACATCCATAGAGGCATGTTGCATATATGGAACCGGCGCCTAAATTTGACCTCTGTTGTTTTTTTTAAATTAATAATACTATGGACATCTATCGGTTATAGTATGAAATATAAATAAGGGTTGGTCGCACTGATGAAAATTCTCATACTTGGCGCGCTTTATTATGAAACTACCATCAGTTGTGTGTTTCACATGTTTCTGATATAGTTTTGGTCTTACAGTTGTAAATATTTTTTTCATTTTTATCAACCCTCATCATGTTTCCAGAGTAATACAACGTAAAAGAACATTTAGAACAGCTGATGAAGTAGTTTTCACATAGTGTAGACCTACATTTCGCATATTTTTTTAGATTAAAAGTTAAGAATGCTTAGTTGCCTTAAATGTACCATGTTACAGTTTCCTAAATTGGACCAGTTTAATTTAGGAGACTTAAGCCATATTGCATCAGATGATTTTGAATATGACGAATAAGACAAAAGGTCCGTATTACAAATGGACAGAAGAAAATCTTTAAAATGCCATTACTGCACACAAATCCGGTGGAATTGGAATGGATGAATGCTCACGGCAAATTCAAAAATCCAAAAGCTACTCTTAAACGACACCTTTCAAATTCAAATAAATTGGCAAAAGGCATAAAGAAGACTGAAGGTAGGCCAAAAATACTTACGTCTCGTATGGAACAAGATTTAAAAAATCATATTCTTCATTGGATTAACTGTTACCGAAGTAAGAAAACTGGTGTATCGAGTGGCGAAAAAGAATGGAATTACATCTGGATTTAGTCAGATTAAAAAGCTTGCTGAAAAAAATGGTATTATCATCCAGAGTTATCGCTGCGTCAACCCGAAGTTACTTCTATGGCGAGAGCGAAGGGATTTAACAAAGAAAATGTTTATGATTTTTTTGATATCTACGAAAAAATAGTTCAAGATAATAATTTAGATGAAACACGTATATTTAATGCAGATGAGTTTGCATTTTCTACCGTTCAAAAAAGAACCCAGAAGATCGTAGGTTCTAAAGGCAAGAAACAAATTGTGGCAATTTGTAGTGGAGAAAGAGGAACGAACATCATGATTGTCTGCAGTGTGAGCGCATCAGGTTTTTTGTTCCGCCAATGATTATTTTTAAGAGGAAAAGGATGCATGAAGCCTTAAAAAGGGGAGCTCCTCCGGGCAGCATTATAGAAATATCCGAAATTGGCTATATAAATTCAAATCTCTTTGTAAAATTTGTATTAAAAATTTTATAATGTTTTCAAATAAACTATTTTTGTTAAGTTTGTTTTTGAGCTTAAAAAATTAGGATCTAAAATTTTTCCATGTAAATATTATTGTTTTATTTCCTACTGTAAATGTACCTTTTTTGGAAAGCGGGAGTTCAATTTAAGTTACCGGTCTCCTAAATTGTACCATTTGCAATCCCTTTTATATTATTTTTTTAAGCTGACAATGACAATCTAAAGATTATAAAAAAAATCATAAATGCACAAAATAATGTAATTTTATACAGTGAAATTCTACGTCGGATTAATTTCAGTATTTTGAAGTTATGATAAAAAAACTGCAAACAGGTCCAATAAAGACGACTCTCCCCTAATACTTTAATCAAAACCCTCGAAAATCTTTTTTAAGTTTCTACTGCTTTTGCTTTATTTAATCTAGCGAACAATTTTGCATTATAGTTTGAACCAGTTTCGATTTTAGCTATTTTCAGAAGACTATATTATATTTGATAACTAAAAACACAAATACAAAGTATAAACAGGTTATCTAAGAGCAATCGGATGTTACTAAACTAAAAGAACATAATAGGGGTGTTTCACCTCCTTTATACATTTTAAGAAAAACTCTCAGATTCTAAGACTTCCATACTTCGAAGACTCATAAAAATCTAAATCCCTTTAGGAAAGATTATAACCCGAGTACTTCTAGCTTATGAGCAAATCAAGAATAAATTAAGTACAAATTAAAAGAAACATGCAAATAGAATCTTAATGTAAACCTCAGTAAAACAAACAAAAAAAAATAATGTGTTCCAAATGAGTCTGGACATAAATAAAAAGAACGGAAGAATTATAAATAATTTCAATACAGTGCGTAAGGAACTAGAAATTTCAGATTTATAAATGTTATTCAAATAATTACAAGAAATATCAAGGTCAATATGCTCATTAAAACCGGTTTATTATGATGAACAAAACAACAAAAATTAGTCTCCATGATAATAAATTAGTAAATTACGGATACGAAAGTTCTAAGAGTATTCTTCAGGATAATAAGAAAGGCTAGAGTTTCAAAGGACATAAAAGACAACAAATGAAAGTACAAATGAAAAGGAAAGAAAAAGAAACTTAATTGAAACTCCTAGCAAAAGTGAAAAACAGTGTCTTTTACAAGACGCAATTTAAGTGACATGCATCTCAGAAAATTGAACATGCCACTCAGTTCCGCTGTGTAAACTGCAGTGCAATTAAAAAATGCATTCAATGCTGTGCCAATTTTTAAGTTGCGTGCCACTTCTCAAGTTGCTTCGTGTAAACAATTCAATCAGACTCTCTCCCAGACTTTTTCATTTTTTTGGAGCTTCTTTCTCTTTTAAATTAAAACAATTAATTATTAAATTTCCTAAATTTAGTAAAAACATTATATGTCGTGGACTAAGTGATTAAAACAGGCATTATCCATAACACCTGGCCATTATCAAAGTAATTAAATTATTTTAATATTTATCTCCACTCGATAAATATTTATTGTTTTAGTGAAGAGACGAAGACCATCGACATGATTTAAAACCTGAATATAAAATACCAACATTAAATATCTATAAATAAATACAACGCCGGAAAATGGAAGTTTAATGTCACATCGGAAACAAATTAAAATCTTATTACAACGCTTGGAATCCTCCCTCGTTTTACATAAAAGCAATTCCTGGTAAACTGAAAAGCATTGGGTCTACTTTATTTATTGTTAGATTTTTTAAAATGATCTCATTCAATGTAAAGCATAGATTAGAATTCTTGATTCACATTAATATGTGTACTTAAAAAATATTGCTTTTGCCAATGGCACTCCGTTCAACTACTTGTTGCTTCGCAGAATTAATATCAATAAAAGTTTAATTGATAAGCAGATGTTTTCATAACAAATTCTATTTGTTAGAAATTTCAATGCCAAACAGTTTACGAAGCAAGTAACATCTAATGCCTCAATATTCCGATTGTGTAGCTATTCCTCTACTGGGTTTTGAAGCGAACCCGGTATGTTTCTGCGCAAATCTGTGAGATAGTTTGCATGAATTATTTCGTTTCAGGTAGCAAACAAAGATGAAGAGGAAGCTTTAGAACGGGTACTTCAACTTGGTTATCGTTACGTAAGTTCAAATGGGCTCCCCGATAACGAGCAAGTTTTCGGCAAAGTACTGCAGCTTTGGTTTGAACAAGGCAGAATTACACGGGAAGATATTTTTATTTCGGCGAAACTTCCTCTTGTAGATTCGAAAACTGAAGATGTGGACTTGCGTATTAAACAATCATTGTTAAATTTACACTTGGAATATGTCGACCTCTTTTTATTAGAATTTCGAACGTTTAATACAAACTCTAAAACTAAGGAAAATGTTTTGGAAAGTGTAGATTTGATTTCTCTCTGGCAGGTAAGTAAAAACCGCTTGTTTTGTGTATCCTCTTTTAATTGAAAATTTTAGAAAATGGAAGCGACAGTAGCTTCAAGCAAAGCAAAACACATTGGTGTTTCTAATATATCCATTGACGGCGTTTGTAAAATATTGGAAACTTGTTCCATTAAACCCTCTTGCGTTGAACTGGAGGTACACGTGGACTCACAGCAGCACGAAATGGTCGATATTTGCAGGAGAAATGGCATTTCTGTAATTGCACGAATTGTCCTTGAAAATCACGGGACCAATCGATACGCGGAATTTCCCAATTTGGTAGTTAATGCTGTTATAAAAAAAATTGCCCGGAAGCATGAAAGGACTGTAGCACAAATTTTCTTGAAATATCTGATGCAAAGTGGATTCTCCGTTGTTCCGAAACACCTGAAGAAATCGCGAATGGGGGAATATGCTAGTGTACACAATTTTTCTTTAGATGGAGTTGACATGCAACAATTGGATGCTTTAAATATTGAATCATGCTGTAAAGTTTATGACTGCGCTGCTTTGAAAAGGTATACAAAATTACTTTAACCGTTTTTAACTCTCGTGCCAATTTTTGATTGGTCTTGTTCAGTATGAAATATTTAATTCATCCTAAAATCCTTTTACAATTTCTATAAACAAAAACAATTTCTAAAACATGATGGACTTAACAATCAGTGTAAATATTTCGATTTATGATGCTGTATACAACGCGTTTCAAGTAATATTGACATTAAAACAAGTTTTTTTTCTTAATGTGTACACATTTAAATATTTATTCGGTATATTTAAAAAAAATCAATTAGCCTGTTGATCTTTACCTATTATAAAATAAGTAGGTATTTCCCTAACAACCATTTTATTTTTAGGTCAGCAAACACTTCCGACCTTCAGATAAACGTATAATTCAGCATTTGAAACTCCGTGACCTGAAAATATGTCGTAATTTTTGCAACTCTCATATTCTAATTCGTCAGCTTTAATCGCTGGCTTATCAGTTATCAGTATGTATATAATTGCTCTTTAAACGATTTTTAGTTTGAGAGTGTATCATCCTGTACAAAAACATTATTAAACCTTACACATTCATTAACTCATCTTGCTAATTACACTTGTTTTATGCTTCAAAATTAAATTAAAAGAAAAATGAGTAATGTTACTTTATTTATCGCAATTATTGATACCTACTTAAATCGCACTATCACGTAATTGATGCAACAACAATTATTCATATATAAGTAATATATATGACATTGAAAAATGGACAGTCATTATATCTTACAAAAATTAAGATCGTGGCGATTCATATAATGATTGAATGAGTTTTTAACAGTTACCAAAACAAAAATCAAAGCAAATCTCACTATGTGTGTGCTTATCGTCTAAGTATATAGTTTTTAAAGATATGTAAATTAAACCTCATATTAATATCTATCTAAAGCATACAAACGGTTTAAATAAGTAGTACTTAGTTAGTAATAATTCCACTTATTCAGAATTGCATAATCATTGTGACTATCCATTTAATTACTTTTTTTGCAAACTTTTGTCCGATTTGTACATACCGGGTGTCCACTTTGATTATGAACCATAGGGATTTCAATATAAATTTTTTTAAATGTAAAATTGTAAATTTCTGCTCTCCTATCGAATATATCATAAAACACTAAGCGGCATAATACGTAGGTTTGTGTTATGCATTATTAGCTAAGGCTACTTTTAGTATGCTTTTCAAATCATGGACATTCAAAATTAAAAAGCAAAAACATTAAATAAGCAGATATTTATTTATTCCACAGTTTTGATCAAGTAGGCAAATTTCTAATTGACAAATCTTTTTGATTTTTAAATTTTATAATGAAAAATATAGATTTGAAACAAAATTCGTATTGAAAAATATTTATTTACCTATAAATCAATAGGTACTACACCAAATTTTCAAATTATTCACCTGTCCTAGAAGCTTGTATGAACATTGCTTAACATTCTAGAAGTAATAGTTGCCCATTCTTCCATGATTCTACCTCTTAACTCATTCAAATCACGGAAAGGAGTCTGATAAATTTCTTATTTTAATTAATTCAGCGAACGTGCAGGGAAGCAGGAATTTATAATTAGAAAAATTACAATAATTATAAAAAAATTACATCGAAATTCCTATGATGCGTAATCAAAGTGGACACCTGGTATATAAACTACTCAAAACAATTAAGGGGTCAAGCTTTCAAACGACTGTATATATTGGAAATTAGATTTTATCTTAATAAAAGTCAGTAATTTCAAAACGTAGAATCTTTATGAACAATAGTTTAAAGTTTGCAATAAACATTAACAAAAATTGAAAATTAGCTAAAAACGATCCAAAAATAAATAGAAAAAAATTAAGCAAAAATTATTGTTCTCGATGTTATCACTTGATTTTTTGTTTTTTTTGTTTTTAGTATCGAGTTGGGCCTTCTCTGGCTTGAATTAAAGCTGCGCAGCGTCTTAGCATACTTCAAATTAGTCTTCGGATGATGTCTTGTGGAATTTGCTTCCATTCTTCCAAAAGAGCATTTTCTAGCTTCCGTAGTGTAAGAAGTGCGTTTTGCCGATTTCTGACTCGTCTGTCCAACTCGTCCCAAAGATATTCAATGGGATTCATGTCAGGGCTGCACGCTGGGCATGGTAAAGTGGAGATGTTATGCTCTTGTAGATATTCATTGACGATCCTCGCAACATGTGGATCCTCCTCACCTGCAGCACGTGCACGAGGTTGTACCTGAGTCTGAAGCACCTCATCAATGTAACGCCGAGCAGTCAAAGCTCCGTTTCTTATGATAACAACATCAGTTTTGTTGTCGATCGAAATACCGCCCCAGATCATTACAGAACCACCACCAAACGGGACTCTTTCTTGTGTTGTATTAGGAAGAAACCGTTCCCCTGATCGTCGCCATACTCGAACCCGTCCATCATTTGAACATAATGCGAACCTAGACTCGTCAGTAAACAAAACTTTTCTCCAATGGCGTATCTGCCAATTATTATGTTCTCGGGCGAATTGCATTCGCGTTTGCCGCTGATTTCTGGTTAAACGCATTACTTTGGCTGGACGTCTAGACCTCAGGTTCACTTCTCGGAGTCGGTTCCTCACCGTTTGTTCGGAAATTTGTCGACCTGTAGCCCGAAAAAGTGCATTTTGTAAAGTACGCACTGTGCTGGTACGTTTCCGAAGAGCCTGCAAACGTAAAAATCGATCGTCTAAGAGAGTGGTTGCTTTGCCCAAGACGACGAATAACATTTCCAGTAATCTGCTATCGCTTCCACAGCCATATTACAGACTGCTGCACATTGAGTTGTTCGGCAACATATCGCTGTGTATTGCCTTCCTGCAGGAGAGTAACAGCCCGACGGACTTCTATTGGTGTCAAATGTCTTCTGACATCTTGTGCAACTACCACATTGCGTTGCATGGCAGCAAAAGTATTAAAATCAAATCTTAATGAATATCACTTTTATTTTTACCAGTGTCACTTCAATTGACTCGCTTTCTTAATAAAGAGGTTCTGTGACAACTAAAATTTTTCTGAGTAATAAAAGATAGTTAAAGCAATAATTGACCAACCATCCAAGATTTTTACTCATTTCGTTTAAGTTTGGCGAGTGCAAGAAAACTTGACTCCTTAATTGTTTTGAGTAGTTTATTTACTGATCTTCAAAAATCAATGATGATTGGAACATATTTTTTCTAAAACATCTTGGGACACTTTCATAATTCATCAATTTTTTTCTTTAAGAATAAGCTTTTCACTCTTTCAATAATAACAGTCTGTATCAAACCTCAATTTATTTTATTGAACTCTTGATAAACTAAGTGCAAACCATAAAAGTAAACACCCAGTTCTTATGGTTTTGTTACAATATTTTTCTTATCCATATATGTACATGTTTGTTTTGACTCGAACAAGTATTATCTAAAATGTGAAACAGGTCCCAGAAGTAGCGTGTTCCATAAATTATTAATTAATTTAGACTTACAGGAAACCGATTTTCAAATATGTCTATACATATAAATTATTTACAAGTAAATAATCTTTTTCTTACTTTTGATTTTAAATTCTAACTTGCATATCGTTCAGGAGAGGCTTACGTTATTACTATAACGTTGCACATTTTTTTAGGCGTTGACTTTAATCCTCCGGGATTCTAGAATGCTTAAGTAAGTATGATATTCCCTCTGCTATGTCACGGGTAAAATCGGGTCTTAAAGGGCTTATCGAGGTCCTCTGGGAATGTCTAAATTAATGGTGGGCGTGAAAAGCCCCTACTCGTAAAGATTGATATGGTCCAGCCTAATATTAGTAAATATACCTATATGTCCTTTTTTTCAATGGACCTCATGTTATTATTATTATTATGAAAGATGTTGATTGTTGTACGAAATAAATTTCTATAAACATTTTAAATATTAAGTAACTAACATTACCGACAATAAAAACCGCAATCGGTACTGATAATTATTATATTGCTGCAATCAATTGCTTTTTATCAACATTCGCTTTTACACAAAGATGAATTTGTAATAGATAAGATAAAACAAACATTTTTGAGCTGCATTTAGTTTGAATAACAAACTTTCCATTAAGTCCCCTGATTTTGCACCTGTCAATGGTAAAAGTACTACCTTTTACACTACGCAAAATTATTATGAATTTTCCTTTCCTTTCCCATTCAATTACGATACCACATCCTAGCATTTCCTTTCTTCATTTTTATTCTGAACTCCTCTCAGAATTTTTCCTTGAACACTTTCATCATTATTATAAGTCTCCTTGTATTTTATATTTGTGACAGTGTCTTATATCTGATCTGTGCATATACAACGTGTTATTGAAAGTTGTACAGATATTTTAACTTACGCTAGTACTCCTTAAATAGATGCTAAATATCTAAATTTCCTTTATACAAAAGTTACTGGTTTCAGAGAAACACAATTTATTGTTTTTGTTTGAGAGCCACTGTATATTTTTAAATTTGGCGCTCGAACTTGATGGCGCGTAGACGTCAACCAATCAGATGCAACAGCAAAATCGAATAAAAAGGTTAGCGTCATTGTCATAACTGTCAAAACATTTCAGTGTCATTATGACTTTTGACTGTTTTGTAATTTTATCTTTCGGAAATTAAACTATTACTTATTAAAAAAAAACAAAATTTTATTTGGACAATTTATAAGCTAGAGAAATTGCCCAAAGTGACGACCGTCGTTTAAAATACACGCGCTTACTCTGTGAATCCAATTGTCTTTAATGCTGTTCATGCCTTGGTGATTTTGACGAATTTTCAAAGCAGCCTTATGGACTCGCCGCTCCAAATCTTCAACAGTGTTAACTGGGGTGGCATATACCAGTTGCTTCAAGTGACCCCACAAGAAAAAATCGTAAGGATTTAGGTCAGGTGAACGCGGAGGTCATAAGATACGTCCGATACGACCTATCCAACAATCTTGAATTTTTTCATTCATCCAGTTGGCGTGCGTAATAGCGGAGCGGAATGTTTTCAAGAAGTCCAGGCAACTCATTTTCCAAGAAATCTAGATAAATGGCCTTAGTTGTTGGCTTTGGCAAAATATGAGGACCAACAAGATGACTTCCAACAGTACCTATCCACACATTAATTGAAAATGCCTGCTGGAAATGATTTTCGTGGATAGCATGTGGGTTTTCATCAGTGTTTCAGCCATTTCTGGTAAAAATAGCTTCATTAGTGGCCAAGATGCGAGTAATGAAATCAGGATTTTGAAAGTGTTAATTAACAATCCATTCACAAAACTGAACTCGACGAGGAAAATCGGTTGGTAAGAGGGCTTCAACTTTTTAGATATGAAAGGCGTCATGTGCTTATCTCCGGCCGATTTTCAATTTCCTGAAATATCACTTCTTCTGCTTCTAACGTTTCATTTTCCCGTTGACGACCAATATCAGTGGTGTTCATTTTAAATGAGACAAATTCTCTCAAATGACGAACCGTATTCTCAAAAGTAAGTTCATTGGGCAGTTCATTGAGGCCAACGTTCACGAAACAATCTTCGTGCCAGGGCAGCGTTTCCGCGAGCTTGGTGTAGACTGTAGACCAACACCATATCCGTTTTTCTCCGTTTGTAAAATTCATTACGATAAATAATTTTACGAAAAATTCAAATGAAGTTTCATAAAAATATATTCAATAAAAAAGGCATATCATTATATTACTTGATTTTTCTTACAATTAAATTTTTTGAAACTTTTTTGTTAATAATTCCAACAGCTTTTTCTCAAAAAAGTGTGGATATTTAGTATTTATTTGACAAGCACTAACGCCGGTTAAAATATCTATACAACTTTCAATAACACGTTGTATATGTCAACAATAAAGCTTATAAATTACTTCTATTTTCTTTTCTTTTCGTTTTGTGTAGGTTATGATGTGTGTTCCAAGAGATCAGAATGCTACTCCGGAAATTTTTGGACGGTTGTTTACATAATCCAGTGTGACTTGCTAATAGTCGAAATGACGGCTGTAGTACTGTAATAGGAATATTTGTTACTTTACGAATATTCCTCGAAGAAGAACTCATCTCTTTAGGAAATGACCTAAAATCATTTTCATTTTATTTAATTTTACAAAATTTAGTGTTTTTGCTTTTGCAAATCTATCTTTTAATAAATAAGATGGTGCATTTATACAGACCATTATTTCGCCAAAGAAAAACCACGATAAGAAGCGAAATCAAAGAGCATGGGAAAAATGTTAAAAAAATTCTGTGTACTTTAATTTTTGGAAAATAATCAAAAATTATTCTCAAAGTATTTTATAGTTTTATAGATATGTACGGCATAGGCGTGCACTTGATTTTTCTTTCACATCAATTCCGTTTACAGGTCGAAGGCCGTAAAATAAAAACTCCAAAATATTTACTTGACAAGTTTATGCAAATCAATTACAGTACCTACTAAGGATAATAAGGCCCCCATTTTGAACACCTGCTTTGAGAGAGGAAACAAATAAATAAATCCTATAACACGAGAACAATTCAATCTCCGTATTAAGAATTTGTAGTATTTCCTTTCATTTTCATTTAAATTGTATTGTAAGTAGTGTTTATTCCCACAAGCAACGTGTCCGTCATAAATATTTGACAGATTTTAAAATTGTTAATTATTATAATTTTATTTTTTGTGTGGCGTTGAAGAGAAATAGATTTTGTTATTATAAAAAACGAATTATTAAAACAAATCTATGAAAACTTTAATAAATTCAAGACGCGTTCACAACTCATTTAGCGCATTAATTGTAAATCGTTCCTCGTTTCACCGTAAGTATAAATTTTACTATTTTGAATAATTTGTTCCTATTTAAATAACATAAGCGAGATTAATTAATTCGTAGTTTAACGTGCAAATATCGCATTACTTTTTCATCAGCTGCTTAACAGTATATTATTGTGTCAGGGTCAAATTTTATAAACTTTATTCTTTAAAAAATCAAGAAAATTAATTAAAATTGTGTAACTGGCAATATAGAAAGTGTTAGGAAAGAGTTTATACATGTATTTCGGCCTATTGGTTTTATAATTGTCAATTATTTGCCTTAGTAATATCAAACAAATATTTTAAAAATGTCACTTTTGTGATTTTACTAGAGAATGCAATCGCTTCCTTGTATAATTTGCAAAAGATTTTCATATTTTTATCATTAATTCCTGTTCTTGTTTTTTGGGATTTTAGAAATTCAAAAAAGGGGTAAGTTTTTCTAAATTTTTCAATAAACCAAATTTTTTTTAAGGTACAGAGTTCTGATGAGGCCCAATAAGGCCGAAATACATGTATAAACTCTTTCCTAACACTTTCTATATTGCCAGTTACACAATTTTGATTAATTTTCGTTATTCTTTATGTTAATTTTATAAAACGTACGACTGTTAATGAGGCGTTTCAATCTAAGCATACCTACTCTTTTGGATAAATTTATAATTAATTAATTATAAAATATTCCACAGAATTTTTTCATACATTCATTCGCGAACGCGTTTCTTTTTTTTTGTGGAAGTGCTTGAAAATTGTACGCACAGCACTAGCAACGTTTAATAAAACTTGTGCGTTCTGTAGCTGTATCAATAAAGTTTTATTGTTTTATGTCTCCGTGCGACATTTGCGAAATCTGTTTACAATCAGCTACCTGATTGTCAGATTGGTTAAATACTAATTACACAGATAAATAGATCGGACGTCACGGACCTCTGCATCGGTCCCCGCGATTACCAGATTTAAATACAACTGTTATACTGTAATAAAACGAAACTAAGATGTATGTCAAGGTCGCATTGTGTGTAGGCAAGTAGTCAAATAGTCAAGAAGATAATAATCATAAAACAACATATTCCAATTCCGGATTTATAAAACGTAGCGTTGTATTTCGTATGCAGTGCCGTAGCATGCTTTTATGGTACCTATCTTTAAATTAATTATAAACTATTCCGTAAAATTTTTTAACATTTTTCCCTTACTCTTATTCTTGTTTATTTTTGGCGGCAATAATCTGTATTATAGTGTTTTTACAAATTATGGAGGTGAAAAAAAAACCAAACGTTCATTTCAATTAATTAATTATAAATACGTCACGTAATTGTTTTTTGATTATTTGATTAAAATGATTGCATTCAAAATTTTGTTACAAGTAACGGATTGCAATTTTTGATGCATCACGCCATTAGGCGGCAATGATCAAAATCGAATTTCCAACTACTTTTTTTTATCGGCGTGTACGTGTATCAAACTTTTAATCGCCGGTATCGCTTCTGTGAATCATATTTACGTGAGAAGGTAACCAGTTTTGGACAGTAAATCGTTTAGAACACGCGTTGAGGTGAGACATGGCGTGTAATATTTTCTTAGATTTGCCCGATGGGCTAAAAATGCCGGCCCTTGGATATGGAACATGGCAGGTATGTAATATAAAATTAATATTGTAAACAGCTTATCGTAAGTGAGGCGGTTACTTAATTAAAAGTCATTTTAGTGTCTCTAACTTTATGCTTGAAAAACTTAAAAAGCGTCTTACAAGGAGCTATAATATGGTTTTTAAATTAGTCACAACTGAAATATAAGGCATTTAAGAGCAATCAGATTTATGAGTTCGGTATAAAAATTTAACATTTACCTTCCATTTACCTTTAATAATACATTAATCTAAAGCCAGAAAATAAAATAAACTAAAATTGTCACGATGATTAGAATTTTTTACAAGGCCTGCGGATTCAATCAAATTTGTTTAATATAACATAGCTATGAATAAACATTCTTACTAATAAGTATAGTTTAGCGAACACTAAATTTACCTATTATTTATTTAGAAAATTTAAATTTTGTTCTCTTATTCGATTTATCGTTCGGTTAAGTTTCTTATTGATATATGTGGCTTTCTTTTAAATTCCAACTTATAATACTGGAATATATTTGCTTCAGAAAATTAACTTTAAATTTGTTAAAGTGCTGTTATCTCTATATTACCATTGGATCACGATGAGTTTCATGTTTTGTTGCTGTGGAACGATAAGCAAATTTTCTCTTTTGAAAGATAGGAAAATTTTCTCTTCTGTAAAGTAGATATTTTCGGTTCAATCAAAGTTAAGTCAGGGTTGGCGAGAGAGAGAGGGGGATGATGGAGTAAAATTTCCCGGGCTCGGGATTCACAGCTGCCCGGGCATCATCCTTCAATTTGTCTTTTTTTACATGCTAATTAACTATAGAAGAATAATGTTGAAAAATTAATTCCCTGAGCTTATAACTTTAAAAATAAATAGAAAATTTGCAAAGGGAAATAATACATTCAATATAAGGACATACTCAAAAATCCATTCAAAAGCAGGATTTACACTGACGCAATTTCTCGCAGCGATTCCTTGCATGGCGACGAATTGCACGCAATTTTGTGTTCACACTGTGCAATAGTGTATGCAATTTTATATATTCGATGAATTGCATGTATTTAAGATATGTTCTAATTCAGTGCAATTTAAACATGCAATTCTAGTAACTTTACTCGTACAAATTAAAAATAATTGGATTGTTTCTCTGGTAAATGCAAGAATTTATTGTTGGTTTATTTACGGTGCAGATTTCAAAAGCTTGTTGGAACAAAAATGTGAAGCTGGATTTAATTGAAACGACACGAGTCATTATTAATTCACAAATTAAGGTTATGATTGTAATATATTCTATTATTGTTACCATTGTTAATATAACAGTTGGTAGTAACCATTATTTACTAATAATAATTTACCGGCACGTTCAAATTGCCAATAGTATGAATGCTGTGCATATCGCATGGAATTCGTAAGAATTGCTTGGGAAAAATTGCAAGCAAGAAATTGCATCTGTGTAAACCCTGTTTATACAGGTTTTACACGGACGCAATGCATATTGCACACACAAATTACATTTGTTCACGGCTTTATACATACTTAAGCTATTTCTGAGTAGTTGTAATGAAAGGTACCAATTTCTAAATGTAAATATTTATGGCGTCTTATATTTGAATGGTCTTGTTTAGATTAATTAAGAATTATTGTTCATACACATTTACCGATGCGCATGTGCACGATAGAACTTGCGTTTTGCTGCAATACAAATTGAATCGTGTAAAGCCTGCTTAAAAGTTTCAAATTGGGCCTATATATGCAGGCTGTTAATAAATTCGAAGGTCGGATCTCGAAAACGGTAAGAGATATGAAGTCGGTTAAATTAGAGTAAAGATGCGTATTTTGATGCTGAACAATAGTTCATTTTGAAAAATCTTCTAAATTTTGTAGTTTTTAAAATAATTCCAAGAAACTGAAAAACGTAATTTTCTCATTTATTTTTTTTTAAGTTACTTTTGTAGGGATCACAATATTCTACAGACACTTTTCTCTTTGCGATGATATCATTAAATTTTACTTAAAATGTTTCGTCTCGTTCTGACTATCATCAACTTCTCTTTTCTTATGGTCGCCATTAAATAGATTTATTTTTTCTGATGCCTTCCTGAATCTCTGGATAACTACTTCGAGTTAAAGAAATTTCGAGTTAAACAGATTTCATTTATACACAATGTACAGGGACATCAGTAAATTTTGACTTACAGAAAATTTTGAGTTGTGGAGGTTCAAGTTATAAAAGTACGACTATACAGGTTGAATTTTACAACTAGGTGGATAGAAGTAAATTCGGACGAAGTCGTGTAGCAGTTTACGCCTCCAGTTCGAAGCGTGCAGATTTTAGAGTTGCTTTTGAGCTACAACTATATATTTTCTCTTATAATGTAATATTTATATTAATTGTTCTTTATTTTTCTTCAGTACAAAAATTCAGTATGAATTATAGTGTACCTAAGAAAGTACAAATCATAAAGTGGTATTAACGAATTAATTTATTTAGAGAAAGATTTGTAAATCGCCCAATTCCTTCTGTTACAACCATCCACATAATTAATAAAAATTTTGAAAGATATTTAATATATTTATTATTTCTTGACTAGAATTACTTTAAGTTTATTTTATTTTTATCTTCATTCTATAAAATCTTTCATTCAATTTGAGAAATCGTTTTTCTGTTACAAGAGAAACTTTTATTATGTTTTTATATTATCGTTGTGGATTCTTTTTAATTTAACCATTATCACAGAAGATTTTTCATTTATTAATTTCTGTAATGTTTATGGAAGTATTGTTTAATTACAAACAATAATTGCGTTATGCAAATGTATTGCGGCAATTATAACAATATTGTAACAAGAATTATTGAAATCCTAGTTAAAATAAAATTATTAAATACGCGCTCATCGTTTCGTTTCCCAATGCGAGACAAGGCTGGTCGCCTCGAATACATCCGAGGCACGCGTCGCCAACCTACTGGCTTCACTCAAGCTGTATATGGTATTATGCTGTGTGTTGTGTATCCTATTTGCACTAGGAATTAAAGCATTTTCTAATATGGAATTGACATTACGTTTTTTAACTCAGAATGTTTTTATTTCATTCTCACTCTTTTTTTTTAATACAATACAGTAACTTGATATATATTACATTTTTTCCTTCCTTTTTGGAATTTAAAAGTTCGACTGGTATTCGTCTGGTGGACGACGAAGGCGATTTGATCGACGCAGAATTCTTGGACTTGTGGTGGCTTGTTTAGATGTGTACTGCGGAGGTACAGCTGCTTCAGTACGTGGCTCATGTTCAAGAGAAGTGTTCATTTGTTCTTCGCAGTTTTCGTGGAAACGAATTCGGCGAGTTCTAGTTTCATTTGCGAAATCCCTCTTTTCATTATTTCCAACGTCTTGTCTTGCTCTGATGTGGTCAACGTGTCTTTTAAAATGTTTTCCATTGTATTCGATATCATAGTGGATATCTCCTAGTCTCGTAATAATGATACCTGGAATCCATTTATTCATTCGTGGATTACCTGAAAGAAAATATACTGGTTGTTTAGGTTCAAATTCTCGAAATGTTGAGTTGAATTTAGCTTCCTGTTTCTCCGAGACTTTAGTATTGACATCTTCTGGCCTAGTAAGATCAATACGAGTACGAATATTACGCCCTAAAAATAATTTTGCTGGTGTTTCTCCAGTGGTTGTATGTGGAGCCTTCTTATATTGTCGAAGAAATTCATTTAGGTTCTTTTGTAATGTTACTTTTGTTGTTGACATAGCTTTAAGAGCGTCCTTCACCGTTTGAACGTAACGTTCTGCTTGTCCATTGGTTGCTGGATGGTATGGTGCTGATAATTTGTGATATTTTACACCACTACTTTTTAAAAATTCCTTAAAATCAAGAGCAGTAAATTGTGGACCATTATCTGATACAACTGTAATAGGTACACCGTAAGTAGCAAATAACTGATCTAAAATTTCAATTGTAGCATTTGTAGTTGTAGAATTGGTAATTTTAACTTCGAGCCATTTACTATATGCATCGACAATGATTAGCAACATTGTACCAGCGACAGGACCTGCATAGTCTATATGAACGCGTTCCCATGGAGATTTCGGATATTCCCAGTGGTGATTGCGATATTTAGGAGGAACATGCGCATGCTGAGCACATTCAGTGCAAGATCTAGCAATTCGTTCGATATCAGCATCAATGCCGGGCCAGTATACAAATGAACGAGCGATTCCTTTCATTTTAACAATTCCTACATGTGCTGCATGTAGATCTTTAAGAATTAAGTGTCTTAGTGTAATTGGAATAACAACTCTGTGTTCAAACATTAAGCAGTTATTGCTAAGTTTATAGTTGGCTTCTGGTGCCTTGTAACTTTCGCGTATAAGGTTTCTACCTGTTTCTAATAATTGAATTATTTTGCCTAGTTGTTGATCTTTTCGTGTTTCACGAGCTATCATCTCAGCACGAACTGGCAACTGTTTAATTTGATGTAAAGTGAATTGATCGAATTCATCAATTTCTTCGATTTCTACTTTCGTGTTGACTTTTTTAATTTCATTTGATCTTGAATGTGAGATTCGAGAGCAGTAATCAGCATTTGTGTTTTGCTGGGTTGGTTTAAAAACTACATCATAATTAAAATGTGAGAGATAATCAGCATAGTTAGCCATGCGACTAATACACAGTATTGGAAGAGATTTTTCTGGATGTAAAATTTGTGCAAGCGGTTTGTGATCGGTGATTAATGTAAAATAACGAGCATATAAATAATAAAAAAATTTCTGTACAGACCATACTTTGGCGAGAGCTTCTTTATCTATTTGAGGGTATCGTTGTTCTGTTACGGTCATGGTACGACTAGCGTAAGCAATCGGTCGTTCTTGCCCATTGCTTAATCGATGTGATAGAACTGCGCCCAGTCCCGTTTTACTTGCATCTGCTGCCAAAATAAGCGGTAATGATGGATCATAAGGCATCAGAACTTGCGATGATATCAAAGCTGTCTTGATGTCATTAAAAGCCTCTTTAGCAATCGGTGTCCATATAAATGGTTTCGTGGTCAACATATTTCTCAGTGGTCGGGATCTCTCTGCAAGATTCGAAATGAATGAGCTATAATATGTTGCTTTTCCTAAAAATAATTGAAGTTCTTCCGGAGATGATGGTCGTGGTGCATCACGAATAGCTTCAATGTGCTTATCCGATTTGTGCAAACCATGAACGTCTATTTTATGCCCGAGAAATTCGACTGAAGGTGTTGCAAATATGCATTTCGAACGGTTCAGTCGTAGGCCATGTGATTTCAATCGTTGCAGTGTTGTATCCAATGCTAACAGGAGATTATCGAATCCATCTGCAAAAACTAAAATATCATCAAAAAAATTAAGTACATTTGGCAAATTATGTAAGACAGTTTCCATTCGGCGTTGCCAAATTACTGGTATATTTGCAGCTCCATAGACAGCACGTGTTGGGCGAATTAATCCATGCGTAGGAGTATTAAGTGTCAAAGCATGACGAAATTTTTCATCGATTGTCAAGTGCGTATACGCATCTGTGATGTCCAAATGACAGAAAAGAGAGGCACCTTTCATACGATTAAATAAATGTTCAATTTTAGGGATCGGATGTTCGTCGATGATCATTCTTGGATTCAACGTTGGCTTATAATTCCCAGTGATTCTTATTTTTCCATTTTTCTTCGTGACAATGTGAGTTGTTGAAGCCCATTCTGAATAGTCAACTTTTTCATAAAATCCGGACTTGATTTTGGCATCTATTTCTTTTGCGTAAACATCTCTTAGTGCTAAAGGTACTTCACGTGCTTTAACAAACACTGGTGACACTCCTTCTTTTAAATGTAGCGTTGCAGGTGGACCTGTGAGCTGAAGATATCTTCATAACGAGTCAGTAATTGATTTAAACATCTAGTTTGTTCTGCTGTCAACTGAGGTTCATTACAGGTAAACATGTTCACTTGATTTGAAAAGAGTTTATTCAAATTGATTTCATTAACAAATTGTGAAATCCATTCTCGACCTAGTAACGTATCTGAGTTACCTTGTACCACATATAAGTTGAGTCTTCGTGTTGTAGATCCAATGGTAACGTCAACTGGTAAGCGTCCAATACATTTAACACAATGTCCAGTGTAACTCGAAAATTGTCTATTACTTTCTAGTAGGGTGAACTTTGGCTTGATGACACGTAAAGTTTTTTCACTAATTATGCCACACGGTGCTCCAGTATCCAGTTCCATTTGAATTTCTTTCCCATCTATTTTTACCTTGAGGATGTACTTATTTGGTCCTCTGCTTTCATGAATTTTACTAAGCTTATGTACAATTTCGAATTCCTCAGATGGTTGATTTTCTTCAAAGATTTGGGCAGTGCTGTAGTTTTGCGATTTACTTTTCTCTGATCTGCAAACTTTTGCGATGTGGCCAGTTTTCCCGCAGTTATGACACCTGAATTCATGATACGGACAATGAATTCTTGAATGTTGTCCTCCACATCCATTACAAGATGTATTTCGATTATTTCGATTTGTTTTTGATTTTTCTTTGAATGATTTGCTTTTTTCTAGTCTACTTTGTGATCGTTCTCGTTGTTGTTTTCTTTCACCATGATATGACTGCAGACGTACAGATTTCGAATTGTGTTTTACTTTCGGGGAAGCATAGCCTAATTTATATGTTGTTTCTGGGGATACTGTAGATTCACAAGTTTTTATCTCATTTGTTGTATTACGCGTTGCTTCAAGTGTGTGAGCTATTCTGTACGCTTCATTAAATGTTTCAGGATTTTTGGCAATTATTTCATCACACATTTCACGTAGTTCGAGTCCATACAATAATTGTTCAACTAACATTCTGTCTAAGAAATTACCAAATTCACAATAAGCAGCGGCTTGTTTTAAACGTAGAGCAAAATTTGCAATGGTTTCTCCTTTTTGTTGTGTAATTTTTCTGAATTTAATACTTTCTACATATTTGTTACGTGTTCGATCAAAGTGATTAATTAACGTCGTTTGTAATTCTTCATATGTAAGTTCTTCAGGATCACGTGGACTTACCAAGAATTTGATGGCGTTATTTAATTCTGTACCCATGTGAACACGAGCGAAACTTGAATACTGAATTTCTGGTATTCTACTAAGTTGAAGTGCCCAATTAAAACGTTTGAAGTAGTCTTCGACTGTCGTTCCTTCCAACGGACGGTACGCATTCATTGAAAATGGTGGAGGTTTTGGATGTGTCGATATGTTACCTGCCATATCGGAGTTGTCTCCACCGCCTGCAGTTTTCTTTGACATTTGGATTGCATTTGCGAGCATATTCGTTAACGTTTGCAGTAATTCTGGCGATACTTCTGAGCTTGTCATATTTGCGTCTTGTAGTTTCTTTGTTCACTTCTGACACCAATATGTTGTGTATCCTATTTGCACTAGGAATTAAAGCATTTTCTAATATGGAATTGACATTACGTTTTTTAACTCAGAATGTTTTTATTTCATTCTCATTCTTTTTTTTTAATACAATACAGTAACTTGATATATATTACACTGTGAAGAAAAAAAACAAGAAAGCTTCGATATACCTTCGAAGTTTTATTTTGTATATCACAAAAACTGATTTTAATAACATTTTTAGATGTAAAAATGAATATTGTGGATCCGAGAAAGATGTAAATTTTAAAAATTTATTGTGTTAATAACAACAATTCTGTAATAGTGAGCGAAATTTATTTGTAACAATATCCAAAAACGACGATAAGCCAGTAGTTGATTAGATTTATAATTAAATTATTTATTTTTATTATTACAGCAAAAAATATCACATGATATTATCGAGGGTGACTGTGATAGTTGTGCAAATCTTGAAACCTGTAGTATATCACTACAAGTGTACATGTACACATGTCCTTAATAAAAAGTTAATAATTTTCGAGAAAATCGAAGTTGAAAAACGACTAACCTTGCTATCATACAGCGTTAAAAAAATCCCCTTCCCCTAATTTTTTTTAATTTTAACGTTGTATGGCCAGTGGTTCTCTTATCTTCGGAAAAAAAATTCAACTGCGATTTTCTCGAAAACTACTAACTTTTGAATGAAGAAATATTAGAAGTGATAATTAATAGTTACGATACGTATGATACAAGAAAGAATGTTTTCTCGAGCGGTAATATCTTTGAAGGAACAAATTTCCGAAATACAAACATTTAACCTGATACTTTCTTCAAATCTAACCAACTGTTGCTTTATCGTTGTCTTTCTGGATGTTGAATGTAAACTTCGCTCGCTATTACTGAATTGTTGTTAGCACAATAAATTTTTAAATTAAATAATATACTGAGTGTTTCATTGAAGATGCATCAAACTTGGTATGCAGGTAGATGTCGGGAAAAGAAAGAAAAGTTTCTTTGTAAAATTTTCTCTGTAATGAATAAATTTAGAGAAAATCGAAGGAAAGTCGCATATTTTTAGGATGGATTTTAAGTGAGAATGAATGGATTGTTACTCATTCACATTTATTATTGGTTTATTGGTTAATTGCCTCTAGAATGTTTGCCTCTAGAATGTCGCCCCAGTTGCTTCAGCAAAACACATTTAAAACATCACGGTTGTTGGCAATCAATAAAAACAATAATTAGTCGTTTATTTTCTGTTCACCCATTTAATACGAATTTTCTAATTGTTAGTTGAAGAATTTTAGGATTGTTCAAAGATTTTGTAGTTTGCGCTTACTTAAGAATTTATTACTCACATTCACCGTTTCATGAAATCGTTCGTAGAAATTTAGCGCCCAAGTACATGGTTTTACCCAAAACATTTCGTCCGCCGTACTACCCCAATTACGGACTTTATGGTATTAGATTTTATACTTTAATAATTAATAATAATTAATAATTAATAATTTATTATAAATTAAATAAGCTTAAATATCCACGCGATTTCACATCGCTGCTGCATTCGACGTGTGTGAATACACCGAGTTTTCGGTCAAGGGCAAAATAAAATCTAGTCATAAATTTCTTCGCTGTTTATGGATTTATTACCCCCCTGCAGCTGTGTGCCATTCATAAATGCAATTTAGATTGCCGGTTTCGTTTCACGATTCCGCGCGCTGTAAAAAACATCGACTCCAAATTATGCAAATTTCAACTTGCTCCGATTAAAATTTTTTATTAAGATATTTTGTTTGAAATAATGTCAGAAACGTGTCCCTCAAGTTTGATGCATCTCCAATGAAACAGGCTGTATAATAATTATAATAATTAATAATTATCCATTATCCAAAGTACCCAGGTATCCGATATGTACCCGATATCCAATAACTACCTGGATACCCGATAAGTTTGATAACAATTTGAAAATGTATCATAGTAGTATCGCAAGTAACTACTGCAATTAAATTATTCTTTAGAGTCAATGAAAAAAAAACAAAAATATTGCTCCAAGCATATATTTTATGGTAATTTAAATTTAAGAGAAAGGTCACTCAGTTGTCGGGCACTTATCAAGTATCCAATAATTATCGGGTAACAAGTAATTATCAGGTATCAGATATTCCTAAAGGAAAGCCAGTTCCTTTTAAATAAACGGGTATTAATTTAACCGACTCCGAACTCTTACCGTTTTTGTAGAGAATTTGTTATAGCCTGTATATGAAGACCATAAATAGAGCATCGTGCAAGTTTGTCTAGAATTTTGAACGAAAGTCCAATGAGCTCATTTGACCAGTACTTGTTTAATATTCAACAAGGACTGGTTTTGTAGGATTCTTGCTCGTAACTCATATTATGCGGAAACTGCTGTATACTGCGCTGAATATTCGGTGATAGAGTCCGTGTATATGGTAATGTTGAACCGATACAGGTCTCCAGGGTAATATAAAACAGTTCGAACATTTTTTAGTCCGAAAAAAAAAAATTACCATAAATTTTAATTGACATCAACGAGTCGAGCTTGAAAATTTCTTGAATATCTAAATTTTTAAAAACGGCCTTTTGAAGTAGTGCTTATACATGTAATGATACATACCATACAAGTCTTAGGCAAAAATTTTATATTTGCAGTCTTCCGGTGACAGTTTAGAAAAAGGTGTAGAAGCGGCATTAGAAGCTGGGTATCGTCACATAGATACTGCTGCAGTTTATCAGAACGAAGAGATCATCGGCGGAGTTCTAAGACGTTGGTTTGATGCAGGAAAATTGAAACGGGAAGATATCTTCATCACCACCAAACTAGCACCAAATTCTCTGTACGCTGATAAAGTAACAGATTGCCTAAAAGAATCCTTGCAAAAACTCCAAGTAGACTACGTCGATCTCTATTTACTACATTTTCCCATTGCAATGATTTTTAAAGAGGATGGCACTATAGATGGTGACCCTAATACCGATCATATCGCTCTATGGAAGGTAAGTAATTTAGATTTCTATCAAAAGAAAATTAATTTCAAGATTTGGGTATAAAATTTCCAAATTACTCCTCCGGACACCTTTAAAATCACTTATTTATCTATATTTCACTTGATTTAGATTTCTATCAAAAGAAAATTAATTTCAAGATTTGGGTATAAAATTTCCAAATTACTCCTCCGGACACCTTTAAAATCACTTATTTATCTATATTTCACTTGATAGCTTCTTCACGATTATAAATCACAGATAACTCTATGTGTCCTGTGGAGTAATTTAAAAATCTGCTACATTAATTTTTAATGAACGAGTTTCTAGTTTAATTAAAATTTAGGCTATGGAAGCTCAAGTTGATGCTGGTCGTACTAAGACTATTGGTGTCTCCAACTTCAACTTCCGTCAGATTTACAAAATCTTGAAAAACTGCCGCATAAAACCGGTAAATAATCAAATCGAAATGCACGTATTGATGCAACAAATAAACCTGAGGACGTTTTGTAAAGAACATGGAATAACAATAGTAGCATACGCTCCTCTCGGTTCTCCGGGTTACAACGATTTCCTGAAAGAACGTGGTTTACCCCCGAAAGAGATGCCAGACTTACTGAACCACCCTGTAATTCAAAAAATAGCCAAGAAATATTCGAAAACAGTAGCGCAGGTTTTGTTGAGGTTCTTGATCCAACTGGGAGTTGCTACGGTTCCGAAGAGCGTTACGCCATCGAGAATTCAAGAAAACATAGACATTTTCGATTTCGCGCTGAATGCAGAAGATATGAATGAATTACGTGATTTGGAAATTGGGCCGTCGGCGAGGATAAGCGATTTTCGTGGTTTCAAAGGGTAACGCATTTGCTTTTCTCCTTTTTCAAATTATTAATAACTCACTCTTAATTTTAGGTTATTAAGCCATCCAGACTTTCCGTTTTAATTAAGAACAAGATTTTATGGTGGAATAAAATTGGCTGCCTATTGTAAATTAATTAAATCTTAGGCCGGTTATACATACGTAGACATGTTTGTGATCCAATAAATAATAAGACCATTCGAAAAAAAAACCATTGATTGATTCGATTCTATGGTGCAACACAACGTGTCTATGATTGATGTTGATTTAGCCTGTTGTTTCATTTAATAAAATGTACTGTATATCCGTCATTTAAAATTTCTCCTACACTATTTAATCTTTACTTTTAAATAATCTTGATTACCGACTTACTTACATTTTCAAATCTAAAAACTAGAATTAGTTAGTGGCTTAATTTCTTTGCGTTTGAATTAAAAAAAATTATTATTTTCGAACAAATATGCGAGCATAACTAGGTGTGTAACGAGGCCTTTAGACATATTTTGCTTAACATTGTATATATGTAAAAAATATCTGTATTAAATAAAATCGTCTATATTTTTAAGAAAATGCAAAATTATAATTCACAAAGGAATGTATCGAATAAGAGAATTAAAAAAAATGAAACTTCGTGGATAAGTGTCTACTCTAAGCTGAACACAGAACGATTTTTATCGCCCAAAAAATGCTTTCAGCGGGTGAACACATTGTACAAAATTTCTGGGATTTTAGATTTTTGACACGAAAGTAATAGTTTCTTAATTCTCTAGTACACAAAGTGATTCTTGAAACATGGGAAAAATGTTAAAAAAATGTATGAATGTATATTAGTTTCTAGAAATAATAAAAAAATATCTCCAAAACGACGATACGTCTCTGGGTAAGAAAAAGTGTTTTATAGTTTTATAATTGTTTCTCTGCGGTGTCGGGTGTGAACTTGACCATTTAACGACCAGCTGAAATATTATTTAATATATATATTTAAATATTAAAATATTTACTTAACAAATGCACGTAAATTAAAGTAAATTATTCAGTACAAATTGTATAAAATAAGGATAACAATGGCCTCAGTTTAAACACATGTTTTGTAGGTAAACAAATAAATCACTACAACACGAAATCAATTCAAATCTCCGT
This sequence comes from Serrognathus titanus, assembly GCA_039766575.1. Lineage (NCBI taxonomy): Eukaryota > Metazoa > Arthropoda > Insecta > Coleoptera > Lucanidae > Serrognathus > Serrognathus titanus. The sequence continues at coordinate 25,402,707 of CM077913.1, forward strand.
ATTAAAAATTCCTAGTATTTTTCTTTAACCTTAATTTAAATTGTATTGTAAAGAAATTTTATTCCCTTAAGCAACGTGCCCGTCATAAGCATTTCGGCGTCTCTTTATAGCTAAAGATTACGCATTACTCTTCCTTTTCATTTTAACAAGTCGGTTTTCTTAATTTTATTATTATTCGGTTTATCGCTGGTGTTTGAATAAAAATAATAACTTTTGGTAATAACACAGAAACGATGATGACAACTGGAATTTAAAACATGATAATCAGTAAACACAGTCGTAATCTATGATTACTATAATTTCGTTTTATGTGCGCCGTTCAATGAGAAATAAATTTTATTATTAAAAAAGACAAATTAGTAATATTTACAAATTTGTACAAAATCTAACAAAATTCAATGTGTGCATACGGTGTGTTATTTTTTGAAGTGACAGAATTACCTTTCGTAAATTATTGTACGTTTCTATGTAAATATTTCACTTTTATACACAATAATTAATCTTATAGCAGTTAGTACAGGGTGTTTCACAACTTCGTGAGAAAAAATAATGGCGTGTTGGACATGAGATGTGTGCATAAATGCATCTAAATAAAAACGGAAATAAAAACAAAATAAAACTTACCCTCAACTGATAACGCATTGACAAATGTTTAGAATCTCTGGCTCAGTGGCTCGCAGTCACAGTAAGTGTTCAAAATTCCTTCCCTCGGTCGCTCGTAAACACAAATCTGCCCGGCGAAGTAATGATTCACAAGCGTTATGAAACATGTTTTGTTGTCGAACAGAGAGAAATGCGGCATTAATACGATTGTTCAATTCTTGGAATGTGTTGATTTCTTCTTCCGTATACCAACGCTTTTACAGATAATAATCTAGCGGATTTAGATCAGGTGAAAGCGCACGCCACCTGATCGGCTCGTTTCTTCCAATCCATCTACCAGGAAAAATTTCGTCGAAATGAGCACATACTTCTCGTCGAAAATGAGGTGGAGCCCCATCGTGCATAAACCATATCGTTGCTCTAAGATTTAAGTTCACATTCTTGAGAAGTTCCGGTAGATTAGTTCGTAGAAAATTTAAGTATTGGAGACAGGGTTGCGATTTTACACGGTTTTCAATGTTTTTTACATTTTACATGTAAAAAAATTTCTTACTTGTAAAAAATGTAAAATACGTAAAAAACGACTGTAAAGTGAGGTTATGGTCACTTTCGAATGATGGATATGACGAATGGGACAGTTACAAAAGAAACATAAGCATTTTTAAAGAATTGCACAAACATAACAAAGCCTCTTTTGTACTGGCGTTTGGCAGCAATGTATTGTAAGGAATTACCTAAAATTGCCTTTAAGCTATTACAAATATCTGCGTCTTCAGCAGAAATTGAAAGAGTATTTTCTAATTGGGGTTACATACACAGGCCAATCCGCATAGACTCACATTTGACATATGCAAAAAACTCATTCATATATATTATTCTCTAAGAATGAAAGACAATCACATTTTTATGATGACTGTAACAAGTGAATTTATTACCATCAAGGCCGAGACATAGTTGGGCAAAAGCCCTCCATTCTGTAGAGCGGTCGGGTAGAATACGCTGTGGCATATGCGCCAGCCAATACACAGCATTGTCCGCTCTACAGAATCGAGGGCATTTCCCCAACTATGTCTCGCCTTTGATTATTAATACCCAATAAAATTGTTAAAAATTCAGTTTGTATTTTTTACATAACCAAAAAGGGTTATGTAAAATACATAATATTTTACATGTAGAAAACATGTAAATTACATTATGTAATATACGTGCCCAACCTTGATTGGAGACCATCTAAACGGTTCGGCAAGACGAACGGGCCGATTAAATTGCCGTTTAGAATACCTGCCCACACGTTAACAGAAAACCGTTGTTGGAAATGGTCGCGACGAATTGGGTGAGGGTTTTCTTCAGCCCACAAATGGATCTTGCGAAAATTGCACACCCCATCCCGAGTAAAATAGCTTCGTCGGTAAACAGGACGTTATGAACAAAATTCGCATTTGCCTGTTGTTTATGCAGTAACCAACGACAAAATCATATGCGTAGAGCATAGTCAGCTGGTAGCAAAGCCTGAATTCTTTGAATATGGTACGGATGTAATTGTTGTAATGCGCCAAACAACGAAGGACCATAAACGCGTTTGTCTTGAGATATCACGTACACTTAACGAAGGATGTTCCTCGTTGTAGTATTTCTTCTTCTCTGTTTAGGATGCATTGTGGACGCTGCCGTCCTCCACCTCTTCCGCGACGTGCCCTTAAAGTTCCGGTATCCCTCTCTCTTTGCACAACAGAGAGAAACGTGGCACTGGTTGGCAAATATCGGTTTGTAAAACGCTGCAGATACAAACGCCTTGCCGCTTATGCGTTTTGCCGACTTTCACCATACACTAGAATCGTGTCAAAAATCTCTCTATTTGTAAATTCTGCCATTTTTTTCAGTAAATTTCCGTGCAACCACCTCAACGTACACCTTCAAACTACCCGGCCCGGCCGACGATGACTAACAATAAATTACATCACTCATATTCTTCGTAAACATCATAAACTTAAACCAGAGACGTTCAAACAGTTTACTCGTTCGACAAAATTATTTATTTTCTCGAAAATTTAATAACACTTTGTTCAACAAAAAAATGGTTCATTCTATTCAATTTCATGCAAACTTTCATTGTTTAATTTATTTTCATGAAGTTACGAAACATCCTGTATACATACGACGCATTCATCATCAGCTGTGGAACTATGTGTTGCCATTTCACGGTCAAGAATTACAACTGAACGAGTCTGATTCTCTGCGTAACATTACCAACGTTTAGTGCACACTTTTAAAAATGTAAACTTTTAGTTTTCGTCCTATAGATGGTCGTAATGTGTACTTCAAACAAATTTTTAATTAATTATAAATTGTTGTATAGAATTTTTTAACATTTTTCCCATGCTCTGTGAAGTCTCTTCTATCGTCAATATTCTTTTTTTGGTCCGTTCAAGATTCACTCTTTATATGCAAGGATTATTTCCAAACTCAAAAAAGAATTCAACTTTGTACGTAGTAGTGCACTTCTTATCTTATATCTTATATCTTTTGATTAAAGCAAAAATACTTGCAGGGAGTTAAAATACGCCTCAAATTTTCGTGTGTATCAATTTTTTTGACACACTCGTAACAAATGGAGAGGTAATGTTAATTATATATGTATAACGGAATTAGAACAATCTATAAACTATTAAAGGATGAAAACACCCTTCAATATTTCTGGGATTTTCGATTTTTTTCGAATAATTCCGTAGTAACAGAAAATAAATTATTAGTATACAAAAATATTATTTTCTTAATCTCCTAACAAATAGAGGATGATTGAGATATATTACGTCAAAGAAAAAAACAAGAGAATGGATCTCAGATTACGAAAAAAATTTAGAAATAATTCTATTTCTGAGATTTAATTCAACAAAAATTGTACCCAGAAACAAGGAACTGCATCTAAACGTTAATTCCAACTGAAACAAACATTAATAATAACAAAAAAAATAAGGCCGAAATACATGTATAAACTCTTTCCTAACACTTTCTATATTGCCAGTTACACAATATTAATTAATTTTCATAATTTTCATCTGGCAAGGAAATTTTGATTTTATAATTGTCAATTTGTTGCCTTAGTAACATCAAACAAATATTTTAAAAATGTCACGTTTGTAATTTTACTAGAGAATGCAATCGCTTCCTCGTATAATTTGCAAAAGATTTTCATATTTTTATCATTAATTCCTGTTCTTGTTTTTTGGGATTTTAGAAATTCAAAAAAGGGGTAAGTTTTTCTAAATTTTTCCATAAACCAAATTTTTTTTAAGGTACAGAGTTCTGATGAGGCCCAATAAGACCGAAATACATGTATAAACTCTTTCCTAACACTTTCTATATTGCCAGTTACACAATATTAATTAATTTTCATTAATAACAACAAAAATTAGAGTTTATACATGTATTAACGTATGTTCTCTTCGAAGAATACTCTCCACTATTAGTCATCACTCCTCGCAAACATTCTTTGCTAGCACACACGCGCTTACCTAACTTACCTTTAAAATGTGCCTTAAATATTCAATATTCAACAAATATGGCGATTGTAAGGGCCATCTCAAAACTCCCATGCTATTTTTTCAGTCATTGCATCAGAGCGCGATTTAAAAAATTAAAAAATTACCTACCCCACTTACAGTTCCGGTTTCTCCAGGGTGGCTAATACATATGACAAAAGCTGTAATTTAATAGATTTTTAATAGATTTAACATTTTTCTTGTAACCTGTGACATCGCATCTCTTATTGGTTTTATTTTGGCAGTTATTATTTCATTCACCCTGAAGTGCTATCGTACTGAGTCCGCGCGTGAAAGAAACATTTATTCCAACTTTGGTAATTTATTATTTTGTTGAAATAGAATGTGTAATTTACTTAAATGTTTAACAGAATCTCAGGATTGGGAATGGAAAAATCTATATTTTTACTCTTTTTAATTCAATTTTATAAATTGTGGAAATTAATGTGAATAGTTTTTATTTTTATTTCTATACTTTATTAATTTATTGCGTAACATATCAAGTAAATAAAAGTCATGAATTTAAATAACATTGTTTATCGATGAAAGAAAATTGTTTACGGAGACTTTTATAACGTTTTTTATTGACTGCCCTCTCAGAATATATTCCTCCCTTATTATTACATGAGGGTGAAATAAGATGAGATTAGTCGGAGAGTGCTCTAGCTCTAGAGCATTCAATCGAAAGCGCTATTAATAAATTAAAGTGGACTTTTGCCCGATGAAAATCTGTTTAACAATATCTCTATAAGGACTTTTCAAGGACTGTTTCAAATTTGCAAAATCACTCAACGTTTCACTATCGGTTGATAGCTTCGTTGAGCTTACAAAAAAGTTGTTACAAAAAAATTTAGGTTTGTATTTGAAAACAGTTAATTATAAAATTGACTATTGAAAGCGCACTTGAAGAAAATTATTGAAAAACAATTAAATTACACAATTATGCGATAATTGTGAAATTTCATACAATTAGTGCTCGTATCAAAATTGTAAAAGTTATAAAAAAAATAAGATTGGCACCAAATGATTTAGTAAAATGTGATAAACATCGTCAATAAGTACATGAAACAAGCAATTAGAATTGGGTATCTAATTTGCTGCAGGACAACAAACCCTACTCATCCACAAAATTTCAATATTTTTGAAATTTCGGGTTCGATACTACCAAGTATCTTCGTAGATGTTTATGTCTTTTATTTTACATTTCAGCGCTTACTGCGTCCTGTCCATATAGTTTCGCAGTTTCTATACTAATTTCTAATTCTTACGACCGACGACACTACTATTTCAGTTCACAAAGAGCAAATATCGCAAATGATTGTTAAGTAACGCTCCTATCATAAAAGGTACACCGACAACAAAATCAAACTGACAAACCTAATTTATTGTATCCAAGTAAAACAGTGCAATAGGAAACTTCGAATTATTTAAAAATATTTTTATAATTGTGTAATAATATATTGTTTGACAACCTCATAATAAATATCTGATTTATTTTCCCTATACTTGACGTAGTTTTCGTGATTTTAAAATATCTCCTGTATAAATTAAACTTCTCCGAACAGTTGTAAATAATGTACCTGCACTTAGCTATGGAATTTTGCAGATAAAGTATTTCATAATCTCTGCTTATCTTTTAGCTATGTTTATTTAATATTGAAGTACATTGTGGAAAAATAACTGTGCTTTAACGTGTAATACTGAATTTAACCTTGGAATTTACGCAAAACGCCCTGACATGCAAGTTTACACGATGACTTGCATTTGTTGTTCAAATAAATGTTCCAAAAAATTAAACGTCCTTCACTAACGTCACATACAACTTACAATCAAGTAGTAAAAGCAAAAAGTTGAGATATACGGTATTTTTATTGATGAATTTTATCAACAATCTATCATTGATTTTGTAAATATATTTTGCAATTACAACGAAAAGTAAGTATGCTCCTTGTCGGCACTATAACTAATAAAAACTCCAGTTCGAAAGATTTAAAGTTTTATAACTTGTCAACTCTAACACAATCAATCGCGTTAATTAATTTCCAATGTTATTTTTAAGTATAAAACTACTAAAATATTTCACTCCCAATAAAAAGAAGTAACTTAAATTCATAGTAATATTAATTTATTAAAAAAAAATTATATTTTTTTCTCTTTGTCATCTCTTTTAGGTATATGCCTATATTACTTACTTTGTATCACATCATATACAAACAACAATGGGTTTATTTAGCAGATATGTCGACATTCATTGTTTTGGATTTATTAACAATTTGGAAATTTTAGATAAATCAGAATAGGAAAGGAAAAATCAGAATAGAAAGTTTTGTTGGTTATGGAATGAAATATGGATCATGGACCATCAAGGCACAGTACAAAAAGAAATTAAATGCTATTGAAAGGGAGTAACTGATTAGAAATTTAAAGAATACTAAAGGTGAGACATGACGACATTAGAAGTTAAAGTATGATAGTAGGAGAAAGCAAATTAAATGGTTCGGATACGTGTTAAGGATGGCCCATGGCTGAAGATAACTTGTAACTGGAAAGATATAAAATATAAAATTATGAGTCGAAAATGTCAAGAAGAAGAACAGAAACTTTACGAAGAAGAGGAACAAAATAGAGAATAGTGGAAATTGAATGTAAAAGGAATCTTTAAACTCATATGCTCTCTAATTTGATGGAACGGAGTAGAATTATTCTAGTTCACCATCGAGAATTAATATGGTTATTTTCGAATTCGGGGAAGTGGAAGTGGACTAGGCTCAGTATTATTAGTGCCTTCCCCTGATAAAACTAAAATATTAATTAATACTTTGGAGACCATTTGAACTTTAAACTTTAATTCCTATTTAAAGATAACATCCAGGGAGCCCAGGGCATAATGAAATTACTTTTTCAAAATTCATGATCAAAGTTTTGATACATGGCCATGCTTGATTGACTGTCGAAGCATTGTAAGACAAATTATCATACCAAATCTCTGTTTGGCATTATCGTAACTATTTATGCAAAAGGTGGTTTTTCTGTTAGAACATAAAACACACCGCATTGCAATAGATAAGTAATGCCTTACAGCATTAAAATAAAAACTATTAGTTTAATATTTTTGCATTCGGATAAAGTGATGTAAAGAATTAAGGCTTAATCTAATTTTCTTTGCTTAATTTTCAATACGTACTTCAGCTGAATGAATTTTAGGTTTTCATTAAAAGTACAGGAAGTTGCATTTAATTCGTCGGTTTATATTTCATTACACTTTCATTAAAAGTAAATTGCGAAGCAGTTATAAATTAAACATTATATATCGGCACACAGATAGTGGCTTCCACCTTTGAGATCGAAGGAATTATTGACAGAATCTTGAAACGTTGGTTCAATTCTAAAAAACTGAAACGTTAATATCTTTTTATTGCTATCAAATTAGCACTAACTTCTTTATATCCTGAAGAAAATAGAGACTGCTTCATGAAATCGCTCCAACTGGACTCTATCCATTTCTGTTTACATTTTACTTCGTTTGTACATAGGTACAATAATTACCAAATCCTAATGCAGATCACATTGCATTATGAAGGGTATAAAAATAGAGATTTTAAATTATACTTAATTACAATAAATCTTAAACTTTAGGCCATGATTTTGAACTTAATGAAGAAGATCGAAATCATGTTTTGGAAAACGAAGCAACATCGACGTTATGTAATTTTCGTTTCTTTTTTTTTAAGGTAGAATCTTGATATTTTTGTTTCAAGATATTCTTATCGGTATCAGTTCTCTTTTATTTCCAGAATAATAGAATTTGAAATAAAATTGACAATTCTCTTTACGTGAAAACGCTTCCTATATTACTATACAGTGAGCCTCAAAAGTATGGAATACCTTTCCGTAATTTCGTTACTCTTGACATTTCTAAAAATCGCTCGGACAAGTAAATTTTGTTTTTAAAATGTACAAGTTTCTATGTGAAAATGAATTCTTGACAGTCGTTTATTTTCGAGTAATGACATCATCGAATTCTTTTTTTTAATAATACTCCTCAATTTTTTTTTATTGTGGTAGGTCAATCCAACCATATCAAAAATTTATGTTTATGTTTTATGGGAAAAATTTTGAGAAAACAATTGTTCAGATGATGTTTAAGCAGTATTTCACTATCTAATAATAAGAATAATTTCGCATTGCTATGTGTCCTTGGCAATTTATCAATGCAGGTGTCCAGCTTGTCTATAACGTCATAACTTTGACAAAAGTTTAAAATGAGTAGAAAGCACAATAAAAATAATCAATTCCATATACCATTTCTATTTTGCAAAATATTTGTTTTCAACATTTGTTATTAATATTAGAGAACCCAGAGGAAAAAGGACTTTCATTTTCGATAAAAATTTCTCGATGAATTGCCACGTAGCAATGCGAAATTATTCTTATTGTTAGATAGTGCGATGCGGCTTATATTTTCAATAGGTTTTTCCATAAAACATAATAAATTTTTGATGTGAGTGGATAGAGAATTCAATGAACTACCAGAATTAAGAAAATTGGGAGTTGCTATTTAAAAAAAATATCGATGACGTCATTACTCGAAAACAAATGACGTCAAAACTGATTTTTAGTTAAAAATATGTGCTTTTTAAAAACAAAATTTACCTGACCAAGCGTTTTCTCGAAATGTCAAAAGTAAATAAATTTCGAATTTTATTCCAGACTTCAAAGGGCCACTGTATTATTATATCATTTCTTACTTAATTTATTTAACAGAAAACATTGCCATAGGTTTTCAATTTGCAGTAATTTGCAATATTTACACATTTTACAATAATGAAATAAGATACTCTCGTTTATGTGAAATTGTCTCCAATTCCAATAAATTCAAAATCATTTAAAGCAGACGTGTTCAAGACACGTAAGCATGTAAGATTTTCCTATTCGGCTACAAATGCCTGCTTTTGAGGAACCTGAAAAGTAAACGATATTTTCGCATTTACATGATGTGTATATTCAATAGAGTGACAAAATTGCATCGAGTAATGCGATGTATTGAATCCGGCAAATATTCCAATTCTATAACGTGTGCACATTCTTGAAACAAATAGTTTTGCAGTTCTAGTACATAACATCTAAATTGTTTTACGATATGATACTGATTTGTTTGTTAAGTGAAATTGATGGAATAAAAAATAATAATCTCCAGGTTGATATCCTAATTACTTGCCCTGACTATAAAGCTTTATACTTTTTAATATAACAGTCTTGTTGGTTGTTTTTAGGCATCATGCTTGCAACTACAAACTCATTTTTTCCTGATATATATACTGGGTATTTCATTGAAGATGCATCATTTATGAATGACACACAGCTACAGGTGGGTAATAAATCCATAAGCAGCGAAGAAATTTATGACTAGATTTTATTTCGTATGTGAATGAATAACAATCCATCCTAAAAATATGCGACTTTGCTTTCCCTTAGATTTTCTCTAAATTTATTCATTACATAGAAAATTTTCCAAAGAAACATTTCTTTCTTTTCCCGACGTCTACCCGCATACCAAGTTTGATGGATCTTCAATGAAACATTCAATATACATGGTCCTTTGAACAATTTTTATTTTAAAGTTTGTCAGATTCGACTGACAAGTTAGCAGCCAAGAGGAATACGGGTACCAACATCAGATGATTCAGATCGCCAAATTATACTAGTGGAAGTGAAAAAGTAAAACCATATAGTTAAGATCTATTCTTTTCCAACCGAGACCGAAGCAGTACAAATCGGTCATTTCGAACCGTACTTTTGCGAAAAAAGTTTTCATCCAACAGTTACCAATATTCTTGAATTTTCTAGTTTAAAATAGTAAAATTTAGCTTGGCTAACCCTTCTTAGAAGTACGGAACATTAAGACAACCCCGTCTTCAATTAATTCGTGTCCGAACCATCCCTTTGGATAGGAATCATGGAGTCACCCATTTTTTTGTTAATATTAATTCTTAAAGTAAATAATTACAAGTTCTTCTGGTGTTTTATTACAATCAACAATAACAAAACTACTCCGAGTCTTAAAGTAGTTTACGAACAGAACAACGTACAATTAGTCGTATTCGCAATGGCAAGCAACACACATAATGCCACCTGCTTTTCCGTCTAAACTCTATGACTCTGTTGCCAACGCCGGAGGAAAATCGGTGGTGTTAAATACGCTACTTGGTAATATGCCCTGCTCAGTGGAGGCGGGGTGGGTTAGAATATGATTGTTGGTACCTCGAAATTAGAATGAAAAAGGGATGCCACCCAGCGTAAAATTGTTGAACTAGACTGGTAAAATTCGTGGCACCGCTAGGTCAGGATATGTTGTTAAAAAAGATCGAAATTCCCGCAGACTTATACCCGCGTACATAAATGATTGACGGTCATCCTGTATGGTGGCCCATTAATCAGTCAACCTATATAATACACAACAATTAAACAAGAACAGGGGAAATAACGTTATTGCCGCTTACTAACACACCAAAGATTATAGGCAGTTAAATTAAATTGCCACACAAAGCAATGAAGGTAATGGTCTTGATAAACCACTCAAATAATGAAATGAAACGTTAAATATTTCAAAATAATAAGACGCAGTAAAACGCATCAGTACCCAAGAAGAATTTCTTCTATGGTTTACAAAGATAATACAAAACGTTGTATTCAAAATTAACAATGTTTGATTCGCAAACAACATAGAAATAAAATTAATGTTAACCTTGGCTCGAAAGGAGTCCTAAATTGTTCAACAATGGAATCTATACCGAAACTTAACCTAAACATCGAAGCCGATAACGTGCCAAATCTTACACGGGATACAGGTAAATACCCAAAACTAATGCATATACAATTCCATGCAAGAAATACAATACACGACCACCAATCCTAAAATCTGTGTGTCCCTGGAACAGCTGCGGCTCCCGCAGCAAACTCTAATCAATCAGCAGCTTCCAACAGGGTTTCCGAACAACGAACAACGAACTCGGGGTAGGAGAGGCTCTCGAAATCGGCGGTGTCTGGGCCAAATTCGTAGAAGAAGAACCAAACGATTACTTTAACTTAACTTAAACCAGGGACTCGTTTTAACCCTAGATTTTCGCACCACATAACGTTGCTATTAGAAGAAAATACAACTATGAACGAAGTACAGTGAAAAGAAATAAGTTAAATCGAACGAAACACACCCCTTCTACGATAAGGATAAATCAAAGTAAGAAACACGTGGCGTTTCGGTTTCGAAGCACGACGAAATTCCCTAAAAATGCTGGATTTGGCCTTCCAAGTGATTTTCACAGATATGGTAAATCCCCAATAACTCTGAGCAGTCGAAATTTTCCAAAATACAAACATAAAAGCGTTACCCGAAAAGGCGACCGTTACTTGTGAAAACTTACTTCTCAAATGCCAATATGGATACCAAAAAAGCAAAATGACTAAAAATGGAGGTTCTGTCCATCATCTCATTTGTGAAAGCATTTTTAACTGTTACGATAAGGAGCCAGAACAACGCACCAAAAATAAATAGACTAACCTTAGAGCATAGAAGTGAATAGAGTAATCAAACTTATGATACCGAAAATAGATATTACAAATGCGAGTTCAGGAGCCAAAATAAAATAGTAACAATAAATTAGAAAGAAATCACGGTGCAATTAAGCATAAATTAGCAAGTGTTAAAACAGTTTTTAATCCAATTCAACGTGATTTCGATAATAACAGAATAACAGATTCTGAAGTCCCAAATACGATAAAACTAAATTCAGATGCTGAGTAAGGAATTTGATGAAATCCAAGATATAAAGTTTTCGAAAGAAAATTATTCAACTGCGTGGTAATTGCTCTGTAACAGATTCAGTAGTATAAGGCTTTTGCAAAATTTGTAATAATAATTGATCAGACAGTTAATAAAACCAATTCAATAAAAATGTTTGGGATTCCACAATAAACTAGTCCTTGCGCATCGCGCTGGTTGCCGCTGACGGATCTCAGCTACTGGAGGTAGCGCCATTAACATATTGTTGCGAATTTAGGGTTCATTTTAATTTATTTTTAAATCAAAATACTCGATGAGACTAATAACTAATTTATTAACAAAACTTAACATTAATTTATTTAAAACAGACTATGAATAATTTATTTTTATAAGCCGAGCGATTAAACAGAAATTAAACTCTACGTCGAACTCAAGAAGTCTCTTCATGTTCGTGTATTTATACTAGAGGAGCGGGTTTTCCAGCAGCTCCTAGAGTATTTCGGCGGCGGAATGATCACGAATCGGTTCCAAGGCCGCCGGTCAGGCGAGTGCATGACTCACCCGTTGCCTCTAGTTCGTCACACTGCCCCCTTCTTAAAAACATGTCGTCTCGGAACGTTCCTCGTGATAGCCTTGAAAGAGGGTGTCGAAAACGACATGCTGGCCTCTTTCTGCAACTTCCGGTTTGGAAGAAGTAGCAGCCCATAGCTTTCTCTTTTCCAACAGCTGTCTGTGGGTGGTGATTGCAGACCAGGACTTCAATCCCTGTTCCGTTGAAGATAACTTCCATCATGCTTCGGTTTACCCTCCAGTCCAGCCCATCAAGTCCGCAGCCCAACTTGGGGATGGCTAATCTTTTTGCCTTCTATCAGCTGCCTCTTTAGGCTACAAAGAGCTCTCCACATACTTTGATAGTTAGGTTTACCGCTTGATGTCTTCTTAGTGACTAAGTAGTACACACGTCATCTCTAATCTGCTCTCGTGTCGATGATCTGCAGGCTTTTGCCCACCATGAAATACTGTCTTCGGAGTACCTCGACTTGACCAAATTTCTTCTGCTTTTAGTTCGTCACAATATTAACACACTTTACTGCGTCATCGGTGTAGTTGGTTGTTTTGCATTGTACTACCTCTGCTGCTATTACATTTAGGTCCTTGCGCTAGGCCATCCTGATTCCAAGGAGAACAATCGGTAATGCCATGGTTCGACGAATGTTTTCTGGTACTTGATCGCCGTTTTGAGCAGTCGATGTAAGCGTTCAATCGTACTAAACTAAGATAAACAATTGAGACACTTAAATAAAAACGACTCGAACTGCCTTTCTTTGTCTGTGGTAAAGCGGAGAGGTATCCTCAAAATCGCGATAGACTGTGTAAAACGCGAGAGTATCAGGTATACAGGTTTTCTGTCAGAATATCTTCTGGTCACCGGGAAAAACAGTCCACACAGGTCAGGCAATATTCGTATCATTCTGAATACGGCCTCGCCACGATGTCAGTCTGTACATGTTCAAGTCAGCTAGATAGTGGTGCGATTGTGCCCAGAGGTACGTTCACGTGGCACCCTATCTTCACTCATTGATATGGGATACATCCACGAGCTCATTTGCTCATTTTCCCTCACAGCTGGTCACAAATAACTTTGTGTTATCAGCTTGACCGTTGGGCCAATTCATGTACTGCGTTTCTTCTTGTAGAATGTGCTATAGCTCCTGATCTCTTGCCTGTGATGCTACCAGTGTTCCGAAATTCAGTGGACTCGTAAGTTCCTCCACATTTCACAACGCATCGGCCACACGTATGTGCTGGATGTGTGTGATTTGCCCTATGAAATAGAGATGGCGTAATTCCCGGGGTGAGCATTTTTCTGATTTTTGGCGAAATACTTACGTCAACAGTTTGTAGCTCGTAAAAATGGTGACGTCCTTGAATCTACCATGTTTCGCTGTTGGAGAGCGGCACTCACGGCAAACTCTGAAACGTCATAAAATAAGGCCAAATGCACGCTAAGCTGTGGATGCTTAATAATGGCGCCGCGGTAATAGCTTTGCAGGATGCAAATGCTTCTTCTGCCTTCTGCTTTTCGTGTTGTAGGTGCTTCGCGCAGTTCCGAGGAGTTTGTGATACGGCGAAACACTACTTACCGTCTTGGTAATTTGGTTACTTCTCCTTGTATGTTGAGATTCGTCAACTAGTCCAGCAATCGGCCGTTACGAATATCGACCAACAGGTTGAAATCCGTCAGCAAATCGACGCTAATTATTGATTGGGACGATAACAAAATTTCACTTAAACTCCTAAATCCACTAGGAGATTAATAGTCCTGAACGTCGCAGCTGCTGTGCCGTTGCCGTTGCAAGCTCATAATGATGACTTTCCGCCGATTTATGGACTAAATGTTTTGTATACAAACACAAAACCCTGCTCGCATCAATTAGAAATTGTATTCTATTATTTCGGTTAGTCATTAATAGGCGACACGTAAACGGATCGATGTCTTTTGCTGCCTTTAACGACCGTCCGCAGCGTTTCCCGCCACGAAGGTACATGGTGTTACGCACATTCGCACCAAACGTTCGCTCTAAACAAAAACAAAGGAAAACGAACGCAGTCTTGGTTAGAGACGTCGCGGCGATCGCGGTCGGGTTCGTCTAGGCCGACTGTCCTAGGGAATCCTAGCTTAAGCGGTCGTTCCTTGCACGTTTCTTAACTGGTTCATTTGTTGCTCCTGCATTTGACTTAAATGTCTGAGAAGCTCCGTTTGCAGCTTTTCATATGGTTGTGTTTCTGCTAATGCTTCAGAACGTCGCGAATTTCTTTAAGATATCGATAGTCCAGAGCGCCTGTGATCCTTTGGAACTTCGCGAAGCTATCCATGATCCAACAAAACGGGCGACATACTTTTGTCTAACTCAAAGTCATACAGCGTTTTCGATTGACCACTCTAGAATACTCTCAGAATATTTCCATTCATAATGATTATATGAAGTTAAAATAAGTTGAGGATAGTATGAGAGTGCTCTAAAGCACTCAATTGAAAACGCTATAACTGTTTATAGCATTATTTATTTTTTCCTAGCCAAGTCGTTGATCACAAACTTTTGTGACACACTCATTATTCGTTAACTGGTTCTTCAGGATAAATAATAAATAGGGGGTCGGATTTTTAGGTCATTTAAAGCAAGAAAAAAGTCATATAACAGGCCATAAATATAAGGATAATTACAATTGTTCAAAATAAGTTGCCTAAGTTGCCTAATATCAAAATTTTATTACTTGAAAGAATTATTTTTGAGAACTATTTTTATAGTTTAGTTAAAATTATTTTGGGCAATACAGTTCTGATATTAAGCAGCTTAGGCAACTTATTTTGGACAATTGCAACTAACTATAAAATTGACCAGAGAAACACAAAAGTGTCTTTAGGGCGTTTTTGTTGGCTTTTTTCTAAATTTTAATGGCCTAAAAATCCCTCCCCTATTAATAATAAATAATGCTCAGCGAAACGCCCAATACTCAGCGAAACGAAATAAATTTAAATTTTAAAACTGGTCGATCAATTATAATTACAAATTTTGCGATAATTATCAACGGAGCAGTAATTACACATGATACAATTAACTCGAACAAAATTAAAAGACGCCTGTTTACTTGTTCAAGCACTCGAGAACGTGTTCGAATAATTCAAATATCATATCAAAGCACTATTTGATTTAAAATTTTCGATAAAGTAAACGACCTCTAGATTACGATATGTAATTGACAGTTTATAAACATTTACGTGCATTTGAATCTTTGTAAACAACATTGAGCAAACATATCTAGTATTTCGTATACATTAGATAAGACAAACAGCAAGGAATGAGAAAGAAAGATTCCAAAGAAATCTGAGTGACTTGTAAATTTAATTAATATTTCTAAAGAAAAACAATTTGCAATTTTTTCAAGTGCTTTGAAAGTGATCTTCAAAAATTTTAGAAAATTGAATATCATCCAAACAGTGTAAATAAAATTTTTAAAAGTTCCCCAAGCCATAATATACTGCTCAACTAATGAAGTGGGCTACTAGAACATTTCGAATGAATTGGCTATAAATGCAATGTTACATGCACGGAGCTACCTTGGCGACTAACTAAAAGAACAGATACAAAAAAGAAACAATCTTGAGAAAAAATGTTAAGGGAAGAATTAAATAATTTATGTCAACTGGCCTGATAAATTCTCGAAGAGTTCTTACAAGTTATTTGATCTCATCTTCGTTTGTTTTTGTATATGCAGATACACATTCATATTGCATATAACTCTTGAATCACATTTAAGAGTTGTGTGAAATATTTATTTAACATGTACATAATATTTACGATTGACGTCGTATATTGTCCTTCGAAATTTTGCGTAAGAAATTACTACTTTCTGGACAATTTTGTAAGTTACATATTTAGAAAATAATTACAAGTTTATTTCATAATATTTGAAGAGGATGAGAATTCTTGCTTTGACACCCTACACATGTGAACGCAAAATAAGCGAAACCTTTAAGTGAAAGGATAATTATAATTTTAAAAAATCTCTACAATTTACGAATCAAAAGAAAAATTTACATTAGTTACGGGGAATATTCCTGAACTTAGGAAATTTAGGAAACTACATACTTTGAAAGTATACAACGAAAAGGTGATTATTTTATTGACATGATTGTTTTTAATTGGCACTTAACTATTGCGCTAGCACTATTATTTGTTTAATGAAATATAATCACTACATTCTAGAATAACATTTTTTTTTATTTCTCTTTTCACTGGAACCCGTTAAATGTTAATGTTCCTGTCTATTTTATTCACCTTATCAGTACGAATACGAAGTTACTCCAAAATTTAATCTACCCTTGTGTAATTTTGGATTTTGTTTCAAACCGTTTTTTATTTGGAATTTCAAGAAAATATTTCTGATTAAAAAATTTACCTTACATTGATAATGATTTGGAAATATTTATTTACATACCTTTTAGTTGTTGCTTAATTATTATTATATTAATTAAATTAAAGTTATTAGTTAAAAATGGCGCGTTGTCATTCTGCATTAAATGTTAGTTTGTAAAGTGTCACTCTTTAAAAATCAGTAAATAAAAAGTTTTTTACGCACTAGGGCGTAGAAAGTAAAATGTAAAATGGGTTTCAAACCATTTTATAACCTAAATGCAGATTAAAGTAAAATAAAAAAATCAGAGAGAATAATTAAGAGCATAAAAAAGCAGAAAACAGATTTTTAACGTGTAATAGTATATGTTTCCTTTTTCATGTAATACACAAAATTTGAAGTCTATTCAATTGTAAAAAAATATTATATATAAGACGTGTGTAAACGTATTATTTTTAACTCATGCTATTATTTGCGCAATCGATTAAAGGACTTATTTTACACACTATTTGCATAAATAACTATTATTGTGAATTATTTTGCAAAAATAAAATAAAAGATTTAGAAATAATTTTATACATAATACCAGACGAAATTCTTTCACAAGTCGTCGCCATTTTCTACTATACATATTGATTTTTCACTTTAGAATAGACAGAAAACTAATACAGTGATTATAGTTATTAATAAAGTTATGCTTTACGACATCAACAATCAGTATTGGCATTTTCATTTCACTAGAATCCGTTGGTTTACGTACGGATTTGCAAGTCATTAAATGTAAAATTTTTCTCTCTATTATCGACTTTTGTAGGACTAAGTTACTCAATACCTAAGCATTTCTAGATTTTTGCCCAAATCGTTTCTTTTACGGTGAATATATTATATTATATGGGGACACATTTGTAGGAAAATTCTGTGAAAGTATTCGTAATCAAAAAATTTATCTTAAACTGATAACAATTTGGAAATCTCTATATTTGTTTACATATTATGCAATGCAATAGTATAAGTGCAGCGGCTTAATATGCATACGATTCAGTAAGGTTGTAGCAGTTGTGAATGCAACATCATCCTCAATAGCCTACATTTCTAGCTATATTATGGCGTGTAAAGTGTTCTTAGATCTTCCCAACGGATTGAAAATGCCCGCTCTTGGCTATGGAACTTGGCAAGTACGTAATATTTTTATAAATTGCACAATTTTGTTTACATTTGTGAAACATAATGAATGAATAATGTGTAAAATGCACTGTCATTGTCAGATCAATAATTCAAGAGATCGTTATAATTAGTCATATGAACGATATTATACACGCGGGTGCTTATGAGCAGAGAGCAGACGCGGAAGCTTTTATGGCTAAAATAAATTTGAGATAGCGACGCTCCAGGTGAGGACTCTAAAGCCTGACCGTACATTGGAACGCAGGCAACGCAGCGCATCGCAAGGCAGTTTTTGTTATCTGTAGGTTTTAAATTTATGTTTTACGCTGATAGAAATATATAAGGTGAAACATTAAAACGTATGCGCAGTAGTCAGTCAGATTTAACCACCTCATTTGGCTGATACTTTGTTGACTAATACCCCCATCCAGTCAGATATCGCGCGCAACGTTTCACCTACAGTGACAGGCAGAAAGTTGGACACATTTGTATTATATTGATTTCTCAGAAAAAAATATTGTTTGTTAAAGTTCCTGCATCTGTCTAAATTCAAAATGCACATGTCAAAATTCGAATACCTCTTGTCATATACCAACAGATCAAAATATTTGAAATCTACATTCGAGTAAAGTACCTTTATTATTCAAGATAGCGTTAATATTACTTGGAAAAATTATTCATAACTGCTCTAAGATCTCAAATAATAAATAATGGCTCTATAGGAAGAGAAAAAAATATTTGACACAAGAAAGTGAAACTTAAGATATCTATGTTATTGACCATAATTTCTAGTTGACAGGGCGAGCAACAAATTCCAGAGTACATTCATGTTCAAGTTCTACAATATACATCCTGATTTTATGTTAGAGATCTCAAAGCATGTAGAGCAGGAGCTTTCATTAAGAATAAATTTTTGTGAGAAATCAATAATAAAAAAGTTTCCCATATGTGTCCAAATTTCTACCTGTCACTGTATATAATTGCACCATGTTTTAACATTGATATCAAATTCATTCCATGAATATCGATGCTGTAGAAATCTATGCTATCTATTAATACGTATTATATTCTTGATGTGATGACATTTTAGTCTTCGGGAGATGATATAGAAAAAGGATTAGAAACAGCTTTGGAGGCAGGATACCGGCATATCGATACCGCAGCCGCCTATCAGAATGAAGAAATTATTGGTAAAGTCCTAAAGCGCTGGTTTGATTCTGGAAAGTTGAAACGCGAAGACGTTTTCATAACAACCAAATTAGCAGCACCCTGCCTGTTCCCTGACAAAGTAGAACAATACCTGAAGGAATCGTTACAAAAACTTCAGCTGGATTACGTAGATCTATACTTAATCCATTTTCCTGTTCGCATCATCGTTGAAGAGGACGGGAGTGCATATGGTGATCCCAACACTGACCATTTAGAACTGTGGAAGGTACTTAAGTACTAAAATTATAATTTTAACTTCATTTCAATAAGTAATTACAGGCAATGGAAGCTCAAGTTGCTGCCGGTCGTACCAAATCAATTGGATTGTCTAATTTCAATGTACGGCAGATCGATAGAATTCTAAAGAACTGTCGCATAAAACCCGCAAATAATCAAGTAGAACTACACGTTTATTTGCAACAGAAAGAATTGATAGATTTTTGCAAAGAAAATGGGGTAACCGTCGTTGCATATTCCCCGCTCGGTTCACCAGGGTACAACGATTTCTTAAAAGTTTGCAACAGGCCATCCAAAAGTATTCTTGATTTACTAAGCAATCCAGTGGTTCAAAAAATAGCGAAGAAACATTTGAAATCTTCAGGACAGGTTTTGCTAAGATATATTTTGCAGTTGGGTGTTGCAGCTATTCCAAAAAGCGTAACTCCGTCAAGAATTAAAGAAAACATTCAAATTTTCGACTTTGAACTGGACGACAAAGACATGAAGGAACTGCTGGATTTGAATCTTGGGTCATCCGGTAGGGTACTCGATTGGCTTGTATTTAAAGAGTAAGATTTAGGTTATCTCCTCCTAATCAAATAATTCTCTAATTGTTATTTAGTTCCAGATTGGCAGAACACCCAGAATATCCGTTTTAATTCGAATTTATATTTTAACATAAAAGTTTCTTAACGAGTTATAAAAAATATAAGAAAAATTTTGTATATGATTTGTAAATCTTGTTCTATAATAAGTAATTACAGATAATTTGTATAATATTTGAAATTTACACAGAATGAAATGTATTTACCTATATAATATATATTTAAATCAAATAAACAGAATGAACAATTAATAATTACTAGTTTCTTTATAAGGAAATTACGAAGAACTGAATTACTTTGTATACAAAGTGATTCAGAAAATTTGATAGAATTTCGATAAATAATCCACTTTCTTTAATAAAAAATGTCCAAAAATACTTTGCTTCCTAGGAAGATGGCCTCAAACTTTAATTTTTTAAACGATTTTTAAGAATAACTTGGGAACAGAAAAGTAGCGATTTGGAAATTTCTATATTTCATTACATATTATTAAAATTGCCTCGATATTTTATTATTATTATTTATTTAATCAAGTGGCTGTTTACTTTTCCAGTAATACAATCCAAATGTTACTTTTATATGGTATGTACAGGTTGAATTTTACAACTAGGTGGATAGAAGTAAATTCGGACGAAATCTTGTAGGAGTAGAGAGGATTCGCGCCTCCATTCGAAGCGTGCAGGTTTTAAGCCAAGTTTTCACATGCAAGGATTACTGGCGCCAGTCGAGTGATGCCAGTTTAGTTGCAAATGGAAACATCGAAAATCTGCTGGCGCCAGTAAATTAACGCCAATAATCAATGCGCCAGTAAAATTCATCTCAATTGTACTTTTTGGCGCCAGTAGTGTTTGTAAACAGAAAGTACACGTGTTGGTAAAAAAGTTGTGCCGTAAAAATGCCAAAAGCATCAAAAAAATGGACGACTGAAAAAATAATACAGTTCTTGGAGGCGTATGAGCAATATCCATGTCTATGGAATTACAAAAGTCCAGCATACAAAGACAGAAACCAAAGAAATGAAGCATTAAGAAAAATGGTTTGATGAAAACGTCGCGCAAATTTGTATAATCACTTGATACCTGCACGAAATACATCAGTTGACGTCATTTTTATTATTAACGCCAACTCAAAATTTGTTGTTATGTGGAAACAACTGCTGGTGCCAGTAATTATGACACCACTAAACTGGCACATTGCTGGCGCCAATAATCCTTGCATGTGGAAACTTAGCTTTGTTAGAGTTGTTTTTGAGCTACAAATACATATTTTTTATTATAATATTTATTTTAATTGTTCTTTTTTTCTTCAGTACAAAAATTTAGTATGAATTATAGTGTATCTGAGAAAGTACAAATTATAAAATGGTATTAACGAATTAATTTATTCAGAGAAAAATTTGTAAATCGTCCAATTCCTTCTGCAACAACCATCCGCAGAATTAATAAAAATCTTGAAAGATATTTAATATATTTATTATTTCTTGACTAGAATTACTTTAAGTTTATTTTATTTTTATCTTCATTCTATAAAATCTTTCATTCAATTTGAGAAATCGTTTTTCTGTTACAAGAGAATCTTTTATTATGTTTTTATATTATCGTTGTGAATTCCTTTTAATTTAACCATTATCAGAGAAGATTTTTCATTTATTAATTTCTGTAATGTTTACGGAAGTATTGTTTAATTGCAAACAATAATAATTGCGTTATGTAAATGTATTGCGGCAATTATAACAATATTGTAACAAGAATTATTGAAATCCTAGTTAAAATAAAATTATTAAATACGCGCTCATCGTTTCGCTTCCCAATGCGAGACAAGGCCGTTCGTCTCGAATACATCTGAGGCACGCGTCGCCAACCTACTTGCTTCACTCAAGCTGAAACCCATCCGACTTTTCATGTAACGCCTCTATTGTCATTTGTCTTTAAAAATATCCAACTTGTTATTATTTAATTTGACATCTAAGTAGCGAAACAGGAGGACTTAGTCGATTGATCTCATCAGATTGGAATCCTTTGTACTATGTTTAGGCTATCTTAAAGCAATTGTGTAGGAAGGATCAATAAATTTGCAAAAAAGCATCATTTCAAATAACACAGAACGTATTTTATAAGCTGCAAATGATTTTGTTTAAAAAACAGCAGCAATTGATTAATCCAATCCACCCAATCAAAAATGGATCCTAATTGGACATTATAAGTTGTTATTGTAATTTTCAATATTTTATTATCTTTATTTTGTTAATAAATATTGAGTTTTTGAATTTCTTTTTACATTAGTCGGTTTAATTTCAAATAAATCTTATAACATGGATCTTAACAATCGTCAGTTTATACATTTCTCTCAGAGTGATATGATCGGTTGATGAAAAAACTGATACGTTAAAGTTCTTTGAACTAAAGAGCACTTTATTCTGAATTTGATATTAAGAACTCCTTTTCATAAAGGTAATTCAATTGTTCATGAGTTAAAGATTCTTTAAATTAAAACTGTATTCTTGGCAACAGTGACTGTTAAATTCGCTGCTAGGGTGTGGAGCCCTATTTTATATTTTTGGCGCCTTTCAAAATTCTGAACAAATTAATTTAATGTAAATTAAAATGAAAGAAAATACAAGGAATTTTTATTAACACGGAGATTTTAAATTGTTTTCGTGTTGTAATGCTTTATTTGTTTACCTGAATAATTTACTTCAGGTAATTTTCATGCATTTGTCTATAATTTGGTAAATGTTTTGGAGCTCATACATCACAACACTTCCGTTTAAAGGTTAAGTTAACATCTCAAGCTGTAACAATCCTAAAACTATAAAACTTTTATGATTGTATTTATTTCGTTTATCTGCTGCTTTTTCTTAACCACGGAATAATTTTTTCAGTTACCAAAAACTAAAGTACATAGACTTTTTAAATGTTTTCCATACTCTGGGATATTGCTTCTCTTCGTGGTTTCTTTTTTGGCAAAACTATTGAAATCCTGCATACTTATTTATGTATAGTATTTTTATAAAAAATTAATGGAGAAATTTACTATTTTTTTAAGAAAGAAAATAAAGTTAAAGCAAGTTGATGTATGACTGTGAAAGAATTATTAAAGTATCTTAAAAAATTACCGAATTGTAACAGTTCAAAGTTGCGTTTCTTGACAATAGTTTCTGAACGGCGCGTCATTTCTCTTATTCGGTAAATTGCAAATACACACGTAATACACAAAAAACAACACGTGTTTAATGAATGTTAACTTTATGCAGTTGTGTAACAGATTTAGCCATGATCAGCTATGCGAAAAAATGACGTCACAAGCGAGTCATTTCTGCTTAAAACATGACAACTTTAAAAGCCTATTTCTCCGTTATTTGTAGGTGAATTAAAAAAAAAATTCATGAGGTACTTTTGGTCTATATTTTACTATTATTTAAGAAAATATTGTAGTTCGAGGAAATTTCTCCATTCTGCTGAAATTAAATTTACAAATAACTACAATTAATTTGTAGTTATATCTATTTAAATACTTACAGATAATTTGGCACCCCTCTGTTCAGGCGCCCTTGTGCGTTGCACAATTTGCACAACGGGCCTAGTGACTGTTTACAATTTAATCTCATCTGACATTCGCAAAGTTCTATTTCACATTACATCTTAAATTTCGTTGAATTACGAACGTGAACCACGATCGCCAATTCAGTTCTTTCCACAAATTGGCGGAATACGAAGAACAATCTCCTCCTTCTATCAATTTTTGTTAGCGAATGACAAAATTAAATTTGTCGAATGAAGTCCATAATTAGGTAGAATTTATGTAATAAAAGAAGGTGCTTCCTAATTAGCTAATTAGTTAAGTAATTACTAATTACGAAGTGAATTCTTTTATTACAAAAATTAAATTTATAATAAATATTTTATTACTTTACTATAGATCAGTTTAGCCTCTGTGCCATCTATCGTTAACCCTTAAGTTTTATGCATTAAGAACTATGCAAAAAGCAGTAATTTACCTCTTTGGCTTCTTCTTACCTTCAGTGTGTAAATTAAAAAGTGTCACCATATTGAAAACACATATTATCTTTTTACAATCATCATACTAAAAGTGAATAATTAAATAATTATTGTGGATAGTGTGGAGTGATTGTGGATAGCGTGAAATGATTGTGAATATTTTTATTTTTTCGTTCCTTCCCGAAATTATCTCTTTTGTCATGTTATATTATAGCCCACGATTATTTTCAGTTTTTCTACTTCTTGTAATGGGAGTAAGCATTCTCTTTTGGAAAATTTATTTTCACGTTTACGTTTTCCAAAATGTTTGTCCGCTTTCCCATTTTTATTGCAGTATTTACTGTTGATGCAGCATTTCAAATAACCCGTACAGTATACTACTTGGAAGTTGACAGACACTTATTACTTTAAAATATATTTTGAGCACGAATCGCTCGGAGGCCTTAGATGCTCAGGTTGATCCTGCACGTACCAAATTATCGGAGTTTCTAATGTACGCCAAATCAAATGAATTTTGAAAACCTCTCGAATAAAATCGGTGAATAACCAAATAGCTGCATCTTTACATGCAACAAAAGGAACTCGTAGATTTTTGTAAAAAAAAAAACGGAAACTGTCGTTACTTATGCTCTACTGAGATTAAGTGCACCCAAAGAATACTTAGTAAAACGAGGAGCTCTTGCTCTGCTTTTACTTAATCCCTCCCCGGTTTGAATAATAATAGGGAATGAGAAATCCTAAATGTTACAATGCTTTCGATAAGGATGTACACTATGCATTGAGTGCGCATCCAAAACATCTTCATCTAGTTAAATGAAGTTGAAACAAGATGCATCCTGTTCGAAAGCGCTAATAAATATCTTGGGCAATTGGTGGTAAATTAAGCAATCCCGAAAATATTCATATAGATTAGGATAACGCAAGCCAAATAAATTACTAGAATATTATACAACTAGCGACTCCTGTGCGTTGAGCACATTAATATTACCTTTTCCCTGCCTCGTAGCTCTTCTAACGACCGTTGCTAGATTGGGTTTCTTGATTTGGGGATGCATTTTAACTTTGGGTTAAGTGTCTGACTGACACTTTAAATGTCAATTTTTCAATTGAAGTTGGACGGAGACAGTTTGTACTTGTGTCCAGTTCCAAATACATATAATATTTTTGCGAGTAGTTACATTCTCAGCTGTATCGTGAGGATGGAGTGTAATATTTTCTTAGATTTTCCTAACGGATTAAAAATGCCTGCTCTTGGCTACGGAACATGGCAGGTACGTACTACTTTTTTCATATCATAATCGATCTTTGGTTATAAGATAATGGTTATTTATTTACCTAGAACTAAAAATTGAGCTTTAAAGTATGAGCAAGTTTATAACATTAAGGTATCAATGGCGTTGTAAGGTTTATAACGCCCGAGATCGAACGGGTACAATCCGAGGGCCCACAGCCGATCGAGGGCGTATAATTTTAAGCCCGTGATGCTTTCAACGTTTAATATCCGACTAGTTTTGTATTTCGTTAGATTTAGGCATTAACAAAAAAATCGGAAGCGAATTATATCCGGAGCGTCATTTCACAGCGTCATTTTCAATTGTCAAGCTCACTCACTTTTTGGCAAGCACAGTTGTATTTTTCTTGCTTAAATATAGTTTTCTTGTGACTTTTTGTTTCGTTAATTATGAAGTTTTTTAACTAGTGCCAAAGCGAGGAAAATTGCGTCATATGCAATATTGCCCATTCCCGTTAAGAGTACTTTCTCTCGTAAAGTCAAGGAGGTCGTGCTTGGAAGTGAATAAACTAGGCCTTATAATAATTTAATTTAAATCCATCAAAATACTAAGGCCCGGTTTTTTCACCTCCACTTATCTTTATGTGATCACAATCTTAACTATGGGAATTAATCGCTAGATAAAGTTAATTGGAGATGAAACAACCGGGCCTAGAAATCATAGATTTTTTAAAATGCAGTCTCTAAGTAACGTAGTTTGTTACCCAATTTTATGACTTTTCATTTAAGTGCTGTCAGTTAGATAATTAAAATATATTGCTGAAGGCTGCAAAAGCAGCGGAAGCCCTTGTACCTCAAAAAACAGTACGAGAAAGAGTATTTCCGTTTTCAAAAATGGTTGCGTTAATAAAGATTACTTATAATTTATTCGCATTCGCGCTAGCATTGAAATAATGTCTAATAACTAGAGAACGCTTGGACCAATTTAGATGATATTTGGTAGATGCGTATTTCGGCAGCTAAGCTGCCATCGAAATACGTATCTACAGATATAAAATTATTGTGGACGGAGATTAATTTTTAATTATTTTATCTTTGTAATTGTTGATAATTCTTACGGTTTGGTTACAAAATAGGATAATCTAACTGCTTCTTGGTAAAAGGAGAAAATACATAAAGATTAAATGCCTCTTACATACATAACTAAATTATTTTTAGAAAGAGTCACTGCTTAGCAAAATGTTCTATGTCTTTGCAAATTTTCTTACTTGTTATGGTTAAATCAAAAAACTGTTTGCAAAAGACACTCTGCAGTCAGTTAAATTTTTCTGTTTTTTAAGTAAACCATAACAGGTATCAAAATTTGCAAAGACACAAAAAAGTTGACTAAAGAATAACTCTTTCGAAAAATAAGTTAGCCATGTATGTAAGACGCACTTACTTAGCGCAGACATACGAAAATATAAAAGATTATTCCTAACCTAAGACTTCGGTCTTTGTGAAAGTTTGAAACATCTTTCAATAGCATACAGGGCGAATAGTATCAGCCAAACACTTTTTATTTCATTTTTATGAGTTGACCTTTTTTCATTTCAGAAATGAATAGTACACTTAAATACGTGTCCGCTGATAAAGGTTACATACCTTTATTTCTAACATTTCTTTTACTAGAAAGAAATCTTGTTTTTACTACCTACTATTAGAACTTTCTGAATTTTTAACCTTTTATTTTTGTGTATATATTATTTTCATAAATTTGAAAGCGAAAATAGTTATTTATATCGAGTGCGAAAGTATTAGCACGAAATATGTTTACACACGTGCTGTATATAATAATTTTTCTACAATCAAACAGATTTCGAATTTTTTATCAACTGCTTTGTTTATTAGTTTGATGTAGTTCTTACTCGTGATATTATTATATGAAAAAGAAAACAGATTTTTTTTCTTTAATTGGTAGGCTAATTATTTATTATCGTTGTTTACCCTAACAAATCGATCAATCAATTCTGCGAAACGTCAGTAATTAATTTAAATATATTATTATTTGATAAAATTCTCTTTTCTGCTTTGTTTATATTAGTAATTACATTCTTTTTATTTGAGTTTATAAAGAACATTTATGCACCGCTTTTTAAAAAGTCACACTTTATAAACTAAAATTAACCTTAAAAGTATCTACTAGAGACACGGTTCTAGAAAAAATACATTTATTTCATACTGATTTCTAAAGTGACCATTTTATAATCCAGAAAATACGTCTTTAAAGTCCCTAGGACATTCAAACCATCATAATAAAGCAGAACGTGACGTGATTAATTCATTGAACGTTTTTTTATTGTTATTTCTTTAAGTTTTATTTATTCATTTTTTTATTTACTGTAACCAACAGCAATATGCCACTTACAGGTTACAAAAATGAATATTCATGAAATAGGTCCCAATGCACAACATAGAAGTACGTAATATGTATAATAAATAAAAAATAATAAAGTTAACAATTAACTACGAAATTATAAGATTTAATCTATTTAATATTTAAGTAAATTCTAACGCTTAAAGTAACCTCTAAAAATAGCTGTTGATTTAATATATGACACTTCATACTGCTTGATTGTTGCAATAAATTTTAATGAACCACATAGATGGGGTTTGTAGATCAACTTGTAAGGAATATGCAAACATGTACTAGTTTTTCTTGTAAAGCTGAAACTTTTAAAGTCCGTCTTATAAATTGCTCCTTCTAACACATTCTAAATTTACGAGAAAACAAACTTCTACAAGTTTTTCTTGTACATATACACGTGACAATTGAACTTAACAGTTCTAAATGCAATAGCGTCCCGAATAGCTACATCTCCAGCTGTATCATGGGTTCATGGCATGTAAAACTTTCTTAGCTCTTCCCAGTGGATTGAAAATGGTTACGGAGCTTGGCAAATACGTAATATTTTCATAACACAATATTGCATAATTTTGCGTAACATTTGTGAATCATAATGAATGAATAATTCGTTTAAAATGCAGTGTCATGGTCAGATCAATTCAAGAGCTCGATATCATTAAACTTGGTATTTTGAATACTATTCTCTAAAAATAATCTTTAATTCAGTACGTAAATGAAAATAATTTGAAATCGTCCAAGGATTTTATTGATTAGTTTCAAATTTGTGCCTAATATCATGTATCACATGTCGCATGTATCAAAATTATGAAAAATTGCAAAATATACTACTTTCCATAGAAAATGCATTACCTAGAAGGAATGGAAATATTTTAACGAAACTTGATGGATATATTTGTCTTCAATAAATAATTAAGTTATTACATTTGCGAAACGATACAATTAAAACAAAAGAACCACCGCCTGGTTTTAAGCATTCTTGAACTCGCCTAGGCATGGATCTAATTAAGTGATCATTTTTTTTCTTCAGGCAAAAAATCCCAAGTTACTTGTACCTCATACCGCAAAACTGCCAAAGTTAGAGGATGGCGAAGTAAATTGTTATCCCATACATGTTCAGTGGGATAAAGATCAGGACTCCTTGGGGCCACTAGAATATCTATTTCTGATTACTCTAGGAAGTCCATTGTCCTATGGGCAACATGAGGTCAAGCGATATTCTACTGGAAAAGAGCACCTAGTATGTTCTAACGTAAAGCAACTTCTTGTAGAATATCCCGAATATAGCTTCCGCTGTCATAACACTATGGATAAAGACCTACTTCCTTCACTGATACTGCCCCATACCATTAGTCTCACGGTGCGAGGTACATGACGTTCTGCAGTGTATTGTAAATTACGCCGTTCATCTCGACGTCTATCATGAGTTCCCAAACAAAACCAAGACTCATCACTAAAGGTAACTGAATCCCATTCATGAATCCAGTGACTTCTGTCACGCCACCATTGGAGACAACGTCTTCGGTGATTTCGAGTCAAAGGTAGTACCAATTGAGGTCGATACAAACAAATGCCCTAATCCTTGAATATACCGAGGGCATAGTGATCGGCCTTCCCACTACCAGGCATCGGCAATCCGTCTTGTTGAAGAGAATCGGTTCCTAAGAGAAAGCAGACAAACACTTCAATCTTGTCGCTCTGTAGTCATTCTCTGAGCTCTAGTACCTCAGCAGCGTTAACGATAGCCTTTCTCCCAAGTACGATTACATCTGCTGACCGTTGCAATATTGTGATCGATCCTTCTTGCAATTTTTGTAAAGGGAATTCCAGCTTCGCGTAACCCCCCAATTCTGCGCTTTTCAAATTGAGTTAGTTAGTGAAATTTTGGACGTCTTCTTACTCGAGGCATTCCCTAAATTCTTAACAACTCTAAATTTGACAGCAATTCAATGTCCCAAGACAGGAAATCGAAAATATTTGTCACGATGGTAACAAAAATTTGAAGAACAATACACCTAGATAACTTGATGCAGTTAATCAATTTGTTTAAGAACGTAATCATTTAATACTTTGTTCGAGACCAAGTTTCATTGAATATTTCCATTCCTTCTAGGCGATGCATTTTCTATGGAAAGAAAGAAATAAATATTTTACTACACTTTTTTTTGGTGCGCCAGATTGTATCGACAAACTATACATATTATCTACTTTGTAGAAATCCCTCACTTTTTTAATATGTATTATATTCCTGATTATACTTTAGTCTTCCGGAGATGATGTAGAAAAAGGATTAGAAACAGCTTTGGAGGCAGGATACCGACATATCGACACAGCCGCTGCCTACCAGAATGAAGATATGATTGGTAAAGTCCTAAAGCGCTGGTTTGATTCCGGAAAATTGAAACGCGTCGATGTTTTTATAACAACCAAATTAGCAGCGACATGTCTATTTCCGGACAAAGTAGAACAATACCTGAAGGAATCATTGCTAAAACTTCAGTTGAATTACGTAGATCTATACTTAATTCATTTTCCTGTTCATATCATCGTTGAAGAGGACGGGAGTGCATATGGTGATCCCAACACTGACCATTTAGAACTGTGGAAGGTACTTAAGTACTAAAATTCTAATTTCAACTTGATTTCAATAAGTAATTACAGGCAATGGAAGCTCAAGTAGACGCCGGTCGTACCAAATCAATTGGAGTGTCTAATTTCAATGTACGACAGCTCGATAGAATTCTAAAGAACTGTCGCATAAAACCAGCGAATAATCAAGTGGAACTCCACGTTTATATGCAACAGAAAGAACTGGTAGATTTTTGCAAAGAAAATGGGATAACCATCGTTGCATACTCCCCGCTCGGTTCACCTGGGTACAACGAATTTTTAAAAAAACGCGACATGCCACCCAGAAATATTCCTAATTTATTAAGTAATCTTGTAGTGCAGAAAATAGCGAAGAAACATTCCAAAACTTCAGCGCAGGTTTTATTAAGGTATCTTTTACAGCTGGGTGTTGCACCTATTCCAAAAAGCGTAACTCCAACAAGAATTAAAGAAAACATTCAGATTTTCGACTTTGAACTGGACGACAAAGACATGAAGGAACTGCTGGATTTGAATCTTGGGTCATCCGGTAGGGTACTCGATTGGCTTGTATTTAAAGAGTAAGATTTAGGTTATCTCCTCACAATCAAATAATTGTTTAATTGTTATTTAGTTCCAGATTGGCAGAACACCCAGAATATCCATTTTAATTTTAATTTATTTTAACATAAAAGTTTCTTGACGAGTTATAAAAAATACCATAAGAAAAATTTTGTGTATGATTTGTAAATTTTGTTTTTGTATAATAAGTAATTACAGATAATTTGTATAATATTTGAAATTTGCACAATCAGATGAATTGTATTTACCTAGATAATATATATTTAAATCAAATAAACAGAATGTACAATTAGTAATTACTAGTTTCTTTATAAGGAAATTACGAAGATCAAATCTGAATCACTTTGTATATAAAGTGATTCAGAGGACTTAGAATTTCGAAAAATAATCCACTTCCTTTAATAAAAAAAATGTTCAAAAACACTTTGCTTCCTAGGAAGATGGCCTCAAACTTTAATTTTTTAAACGATTTTTAAGAATAATTTAGGAAGAGAAAAATAACAATTTGGAAATCTCTATATTTATTTACATATTATTACAATGGCCTCGATATTTAATGTGGTTATTTACTTCATCAAGTGGCTATTTACTTTTCCAGTAATACAATCCTTATACCGAATATTACTTTTATGTGGTGTATATCACCAGGAACCCATCCGATTTTTTTCTTGCAACGCCTCTGGTGTCATTTGACTTTAAAAATGTCCAACTTGTTATTATTTAATCTGACATCTAGAAAGGGACCACTAAAACAGGAGGACTTAGTGGATTGATCTTAATAGATTGGAATCCTTTGTACTATATTGTTTAGGTCGTCTTAAAGCAATTGTGTGGGAAAGATCAATAAATTTTCAAAAAGCATCATTTCAAATAACACAGAACATATTTTATGAGCTGCAAATGATTCGGCTTAAAAAACAGCAGCGATAAATACACTGATTAATCCAATCCACCCAATCAAAAATTCATCCTAATTGGAGCAATATATTAGTAGTTATTGTAATTATCTTTATTTTATTATCTTTATTTGTTAATAAATATTAAGTTTTTGAATTTCTTTTTACATTAGTCGGTTTAATTTCAAATAAATTTTATAACAAGGATCTTGACAATCGTTAGTTTGTACATCTCTTTCAGAGTGACGTGATCGGCTGATGTAAAAACTGATATGTTAAAGTTCTTTCAACTAAAGAGCACTTTATTCTGAATTAATTTTAAGGGCGCCTTTTCATTAAGGTAATTCAATTGTTCATCAGTTAAAGATTTTTAAATTAAAACTGTATTCTTAGCAACAGTGACTGTCAGACCCGCTACCATGATGTGGAGTGCCCTTATACAAAATATATTTTGGCGCCCTTCAATAATACCTTTCAAAATTCTGAACAAATTAATTTTTTACCATTGTACTCAAAATATACACGAAAACCAATATTCGCAAACCTTTAATTGTACATGCTAATTCCCTTTCTAAAAAACGAATCAATATAGTGTACATACAGGGATGGCTGACAATTATTTGCCAGACAGAATGAATATCAAAGATTACGGAAAAAATTCTATGGAATAGTATACAATTAATTAAACATTTACCCAAGAAGTATGTTAAGCCAGTGTGCAATACAATGTAAATTAAAATTGAAGAAAATACAAGGAATTTTTATTAACACGGAGATTTTTAATTATTTTCGTGTTGTAATGCTTTATTTGTTTGTCTGTCTAAGCAGGTGTTCAAAGTGGTTTTTATCCTTAATGTATACAATTAGTACGGAATAGTTTACTTCAGATGATTTCATGCATTTGTCAATAAATTAATAAATGTTTTGGAGCTCGTACATCAACTGATCACATCACTTCGGTTTAAAGCTTATGTAAAACAGACCAGAGAAATATAAAAATGTCTTTAGGGCCTGTTTGTTGGCATTTTTTTCTTGATTTTAGTGGCCTAAAAATCTCTCCTCCCTAATAATAACGAAATTAATTTTACAAACTGTCTGATCAATTATAATTACAAATTTTGCGATAATTATCAACGGAGCAGTAATTACACATAGTACAATTAACTCGAACAAAATTAAAAAACGCCTGTTTACTTGTTCAAGCGCTCGAGAACGTGTTCGAATAATTCAAAAAATATCATATCAATGCACTATTTGATTTAAAATTTTCGATAAAGTAAACGGCCTCTAGATTACGATATTTAATTGACAGTTTATAAACATTTACGTGCATTCGAATCTTTAAAGCAACACTGAGCAATCATATCTATTATTTCATCTACATTAGATAAAACAAAAGCAAGGAATGAGAAAAAAAAAGATTCCAAAGAAATCTGAGTGGCTGAAAACTAGAGTCGATTGATTTGAAACTCTTGAAACCAATTAAGATACACATAAGTTAACACAATCGAAAGAATAAAGGCTAGTCCAACCAAACATAACCTATGTACTATAAAGTACATACACGGCTGAGTTTTCTTTTCTGTTCCGAAAGAAGTCTCTAGCACTAGCCTTTCGTTTCTTTATTCTTCTCTTAGTAAAAGCTTTATGAAGTAAATAAAGTTGTGTGTCATCCATTTTTCTGAATAATTTATAGGCTGAAACTCTGAATAAAGTTGTGTGACAACCATTTGTCTGAATAATTTATAGGCTGAAACTCTGAATGACACCTGACATACACGAAATCACGAAATTCGAAGTTTAAACATTTCTAACTTTCTGCGAAATCCGAGACTGCCATTATTATTTGCATAAAAACTGCACAATTCGTTCTTACATGAACCGGGCTTAAACACTATACTCTCAGCTGATGCAAAATATATTTTCTTCCAATACAAACATTTACATTTTTATCAATAAATTAACTTTAAATATCAATTTAATATTTCAGTCAAGAATTAACAAATTTTAGGAATTAATTAAATTAATCTTAATTGTTTACGATCTGGCCATTCTATAAAACAATACTGCAAAAAATGGCACGATTCTTTCAACAGCAAGTTTTATATATACGGCGACACCTGTATATACAATTTTTCGTCTATATAAACAATTGTCAAAGTACTTACTACTCGACTCAGATCCTCAGTCCAATTAAATTACAGAATAATTTTCTAAACAAATTATATTAGAACAATGTTCTACAAATTTATACACTATAACAAATTTAGAAGTTGCCATCGGCTATATCTTAAGAATGCAAAAGGATATTAATAATCACTCAAAACCGTTTAGATGACTAGATGAACGAACTAGAATAATGTGGAGAACGATATGCCCCCGACAAAACAATGGAAACCATCTCCAACTTTTAATATAAAATGATAAAAAATTAAGAATTTAAAAATTTTTGTGTTTTTTCTTTCAATTATTTGATAATTATTCAACCAAATTCTTATCTTTTATTATCATTGGAAAGCTTCTTTTAAGAACTCTCCATTGATGTATCTCAAGTTTAGGGGTGCCATTTTAAATTTCAATTTTAAATTTCATATTTTTTTATTTAATTTGCAGAAAAGAAAATAAACAAATTTTCAGGCATTATATTTCGTGACTCCATTTTGAGTTTGGTAAGTAAATGTATAAAATCAATAATAAAAAAGTATCTTTGGTCAGTTGAATTCGAAGAACTTAAATTTATACGTGGATTCTGCAGATGTTCGAAAAATAGAATTTTTTTGTAATGAATACATCGATAATAAAAGCGTTACAACATCAAATTAAGGAATTTGAATTTTATAGGCAAACTGTAGTTCAAAATTTAAATTTAACCGTTGTTTCTGAAGTTTCTTAAGAAACAAAATTTTTTGCAAAGAATAATTAAAGAATAAATAATAAATTTAATATTCCAAGTAACATTGACATTCTCATTGTACCAACATATTTTTGGAATTTTATTCACGTTGGTCAACATCTTTTCAGGTAATTTTGCAAAACACAATTTTCGCATGGTTGGTGTCTAATTTAATTAATATTTCTAAAGAAAAACAATTCGCAATTTTAAAAAGTCCTTTAAAAATGATTTTCAAAAATTTTTGAAAATCATCCAAACAGTGTAAATAAAATTTTGAAAAGTTCTCCAAGCCATAAGTTTAAACATTTCTAACTTTCTGCCAAATCCGAGACCGCCATAATTAAAGAATAAATAATAAATTTAATATTCCAAGTAACATTGACATTCTCATTGTACCAACATATTTTTGGAATTTTATTCACGTTGGTCAAAATCTTTTCAGGTAATTTTTCAAAACACAATTTTCGCATGATTGACGTCTAATTTAATTAATATTTCTAAAGAAAAACAATTTGCAATTTTTTCAAGTGATTTGAAAATGATCTTCAAAAATTTTAGAAAATTGAATATCATCCAACTAATGAAGTGGGCTACTAGAACATTTCGAATGAATTGGCTATAAATGCAATGTTACATGCATGGAGTTACCTTGGAGATTAACTAAGAGAACATATACATAAAAGAAACAATCTTGAGAAAAAATGTTAAGGGAAGAATTAAATAATTTATGTCAACTGGCCTGATAAATTCTCGAAGAGTCCTTACAAGTTATTTGATCCCATCTTCATGTGTTTTTGTACATGCAGATAAATACACATTAATATTATATATAACTCTTAAATCACATTAAGTGTTGTGTGAAATATTTATTTAAAATTTACATGATATTTACGATTGACGTAGTATATTGTCCTTCGAAATTTTGCGTAAGAAATTACTATTTTCTGAACAATTTTCTACGCATCATAGTTACATATTTGGAAAATAATTACAAGTTTATTTCATAATATTTAAAGAGGATGAGAATTCTTGCGATGACACCCTATACATGTGAGCAGAAATAAGCGAAACCTTTAAATCAAAGGATAATTACAATTTTAAAAAATCTCTATAATTTAGTAATCAAAAGAAAATTTACATTAACCACGGGGAATATTCCTGAATTGAGGAAATTTAGGAAACTACATACTTTGAAAGTATACAACAAAAAGGTGATTATTTTGTTGACATAATTGTTTTTATTGACACTTAACTATTGCGCTAGCACTATTATTTGTTTTAATGAAGTATAATCATTATTACATTCTGGTATAACATTTGAAAATTTTCTCTGGAACTTTTCAAACGATAATGTTTCTGTCTATTTTATTCACCTTATCGGTACGAATACGAAGTTACTCCAAAATTTAATCTACACTTGTGCAATTTTGGATTTTGTTTCAAACCGCTCTTTACTTGGAATTTCATGAAAATATTTCTAATTAAAAAATTTACCTTACATTGATAATCATTTGGAAATATTTATTTACATACTTATTAGCTGTTGCTTAATTATTATTATATTAATTGTAATTATTATATTAATTAAATTAAAACTATTAGTTAAAAATGGCGCGTCGTTGTGCATTAAATGATAGTTTGTAAAGTGTCACTCTTTAAAAATCAGTGCATAAAAAGTTCTTTTTACGCACCAGGGCGTAGAAAGTAAAATGTAAAATGGATTTCAAAGCATTTTATAACCTAAATGCAGATTAAAATAAAAAACCAGAGAGATTGTAATTAAGAGCATAAAAAAAGCAGAAAACAGATTTTTAACATGTGATAGAATATGTTTCCTTTTTCATGTTATACACAAAATTTGAAGTCTGTTCGATTGTAAAAAAAATATTGTATATAAGACGTGTGTAAACGTATTATTTTTAACTCATGCTACTATTTGCATCGATTAAAGAACTTATTTTACACACAATAACTATTATTGTGAATTATTTTGCAAAAATAAAATAAAAGATTTAGAAATAATTTTATACATAATACCAGACGAAATTCTTTCAGAAGTCTTCGCCATTTTCTACTATACATATTGATTTTTCACTTTAGAACAGACAGAAAACGAATACATTGATTATAGTTATTAATAAAGTTAAAGCTTTACGACCTCAACAATCAGTATTGGTATTTTCATTTCACTGGAATCGGCTGGTTTACGTACGGATTTGCAAGTCATTAAATGTCAATTTTTCTCTCTATTATCGACTTTTGTAGAACTAAGTTACTCAATACCTAAGCATTTCTAGATTTTTGCCCAAATCGTTTTTTTTACGGTGAATATATTATATTATGTGAGGACACATTTGTAGGAAAATTCTGTGAAAGTATTCGTGATCAAAAAATGTATCTTAAACTGATAACGATTTGGAAATCTCTATATTTGTTTACATATTATGCAATGCAATAGTATAAGTGCAGCGGCTTAATGTGCATACGATTCAGTAAGTTTGTAGCAGTTCTGAATGCAACATCATCCCGAATAGTTACATTTCCAACTATATTATGGCGTGTAAAATTTTCTTGGATCTTCCCAGCGGATTGAAAATGCCTGCTCTTGGCTATGGAACTTGGCAAGTACGTAATATATTTTTATAAATTAATATTGCACAATTTTGCCTACATTTGTGAAACAAAATGAATGGCTAAGATCGTGTAAAATGCACTGTCATGGTCAGCTTAATAATTCAAGAGATCGCTATAATTAGTCTTCTTATGAACCATGGGGTCTCATGAGCAAAGAGCGAACGCGGCTAAAATTAGTTTGAGACAACGATGCTCCAGGTGAGGACTCTAAAGCCTGACCGCACACTTTTACGCAGGCAACGCAGCGCATCGCAAGGCAGTTTTTATCTATATGTTTTAAATTTATGTTTTACGCATGGTAGAAATATATAAGGTGAAACGTTAAAACGTATACGCAGTAGTCAATCAACTTTAACCACCCTATTTGGCTAACACTTTGTTGGCTAATACCCCCATCCACTCAGATATTGTGCGCAGAAAGTGACGGGCAGAGAGTTGAACACATTTGTTTTATTGATTTCTCAGAAAATAATTTTCTTTGTTAAAGTTCCTGCATCCTAAACTCAAAATGCACATGTCAAAATTCGAATACCTTTTGTCACATACCGAGCAAATCAAAATATTTGAAATCTACACTTGAGTGAAGTACCATTATTATTCAAGATATGTGACAATATTTGGAAAAATTATTAAAAATTGCTCTGAGATCTCAAATAATAAATAATGGTTGTATAGGAAGAAAAAAAAATGATTCACGCAAAAAAGTGAAACTCTCAAGATATCTATGTAATGACCATAATGTCTAGTTTGTAGAGCGCGCAACAACTCCCAGAGTACATTCACGTTCAAGTTCTAGAATATATGGTATAGAGTGATTCCAGAAAAAAATGTTAAATTCCTCTCTTTCATCGAAGATAATTATCAATTCATAATCGAGATCTTAAAGCAATTCTGATTAACTTTTCCAAATAATATTTCCGGGTATTTTGAAAAATAAAGGTACCTTGTCAATTTCAAATATTTTTATTTCCTCGGTATATGATAAGATTTTTCAAATTCTGATACGTGTATTTTGAGTTTGAGAAGATGCAGGAGCTTTCATTAAGAATAATTTTTTGTGAGAAATCAATAATAAAAAAGTCTCCCATATGTGTCCAAATTTCTACCTGTCATTGTATATAATTGCACCATGTTTTAACATTGATATCAAATTAATTCCATGAATATCGATGATGTAGATATCTATGCTACCTATTAATATGTATTATATTCCTGTTGTGATGACATTTTAGTCTTCGGGAGATGACATAGAAAAAGGATTAGAAACAGCTTTGGAGACAGGATACCGGCATATCGATACCGCAGCCGCCTATCAGAATGAAGAAATTATTGGTAAAGTCCTAAAGCGCTGGTTTGATTCTGGAAAGTTGAAACGCGAAGACGTTTTCATAACAACCAAATTAGCAGCACCCTGTCTGTTCCCTGACAAAGTAGAACAATACCTGAAGGAATCGTTACAAAAACTTCAGCTGGATTACGTAGATCTATACTTAATCCATTTTCCTGTTCGTATCATCGTTGAAGAGGACGGGAGTGCATATGGTGATCCCAACACTGACCATTTAGAACTGTGGAAGGTACTTAAGTACTAAAATTCTAATTTCAACTTGATTTCAATAAGTAATTACAGGCAATGGAAGCTCAAGTTGCTGCCGGTCGTACCAAATCAATTGGATTGTCTAATTTCAACGTACGGCAGATCGATAGAATTCTAAAGAATTGTCGTATAAAACCCGCGAACAATCAAGTAGAACTACACGTTTATTTGCAACAGAAAGAATTGGTAGATTTTTGCAAAGAAAATGGGGTAACCGTCGTTGCATATTCCCCGCTCGGTTCACCAGGGTACAACGATTTCTTAAAAGTTTGCAACAGGCCATCCAAAAGTATTCCTGATTTACTAAGCAATCCAGTGGTGCAAAAAATAGCGAAGAAACATTTCAAATCTTCAGGGCAAGTTTTGCTAAGATATATTTTGCAGTTGGGTGTTGCAGCTATTCCAAAAAGCGTAACTCCGGCAAGAATTAAAGAAAACATTCAGATTTTCGACTTTGAGCTGGACGACAAAGACATGAAGGAACTGCTGGATTTGAATCTTGGGTCATCCGGTAGGGTACTCGATTGGCTTGTATTTAAAGAGTAAGATTTAGGTTATCTCCTCACAATCAAATAATTGTTTAATTGTTATTTAGTTCCAGATTGGCAGAACACCCAGAATATCCATTTTAATTTTAATTTATTTTAACATAAAAGTTTCTTGACGAGTTATAAAAAATACTATAAGAAAAATTTTGTGTATGATTTGTAAATCTAGTTTTTGTATAATAAGTAATTACAGATAATTTGTATAATACTTGAAATTTGCACAATCAGAATGAAATGTATTTACCTAGATAATATATATTTAAATCAAATAAACAGAATGTACAATTAGTAATTACTAGTTTCTTTATAAGGAAATTACGAAGATCAAATCTGAATCACTTTGTATATAAAGTGATTCAGAGGACTTAGAATTTCGAAAAATAATCCACTTCCTTTAATAAAAAAATGTTCAAAAACACTTTGCTTCCTAGGAAGATGGCCTCAAACTTTAATTTTTTAAACGATTTTTAAGACTAACTAGGGAACAGTCAAGTGGTGCCAGTTTAGTTGCATATGGAAACATCGAAAATCTGCTGGCGCCAATAAATTAACGCCAATAATCAATGCGCCAGTAAAGTTAATCTCAATTGTACTTTTTGGCGCCAGTAGTGTTTGTAAACAGAAAGTACACGTGTTGATAGAAAAGTTGTGCCGTAAAAATGCCAAAAGCATCAAGAAAATGGACGACTGAAAAAATAACACAGTTCTTGAAGGCGTATGACCGCTGATGTAGGTTACATATCTTTATTTCTAACATTTCTTTTACTAGAAAGAAATCTTGTTTTTACTACCTACTATTAGAACTTTTTGATTTTTTAACCTTTTATTTTTGTGTACACATAAATTTGAAAGCGAAAATAATTATTTAAGCTACTAGCGTTAGGTATTTTTAATCAAATGGAAAGTACTAGCACGAAATACGTTTACACACAAGCTGTATACAATAATTTTTCTACAATCGAACAGATTTCCAACTTTTTATCAACTACTTTGTTTATTAGTTTGATGTAGTTCTTACTCGTGATATTATTATATGAAAAAGAAAACAGATTTTTTTTAATTGGTATGCCAATTATTTTTTATCGTTATTCACCTTGACAAATCGAACAATCAATTCTGCGAATTCTTGACTTCCGGTTGGACCCGCGTGTCTCGGATTTCTTCACTGCCGACGTTTTGTCGAAACGTCGTTGCATAAGAACTAAGTTCTTCTGCAACGGAGAACGAAACGGCGGCAGTGAAGAAATCCGAGACACGCGGTTCCAACCGGAAGCCAAGAATTCAACAACTATTTTCTAAGTAAATTTTAATTTAATTATTATTTACCATGCCTTCTAGCCATAATTTATTTATTTTGTTCAATATTTGAGGTGTGGATAATTGTAGTATTGCAATTAATTATTTAATATTTAAGTAAATTCTAACGCTTAAAGTAACCTCCAAAAATAGCTGTTGATTTAATATATGACACTTCATACTGCTTGATTGTTGCAATCAATTTTAATGAACAACATATATGGGGTTTGTAGATCAACTAGTAAAGAATATGAAAACATGTACTA
Source organism: Serrognathus titanus (assembly GCA_039766575.1). Taxonomy (NCBI): domain Eukaryota; kingdom Metazoa; phylum Arthropoda; class Insecta; order Coleoptera; family Lucanidae; genus Serrognathus; species Serrognathus titanus. The sequence continues at coordinate 25,443,677 of CM077913.1, forward strand.
GTTTTTCTTGTAAAGTCCGTCTTATAAATTACAGCGAACTCTTTCTAGTACATTCTAAATTTATGAGAGAACAAACTTCTACAAGTTTTTCTTGTACATATACACATGTCAATTGGACTTAATAGTTCTAAATGCAATAGCGTCTCGAATACCTACATTTCCAGCTCTATCATGACGTGTAAAATTTTCTTAACTCTTCCCAGTGAATTGAAAATGCTTACGGAGCTTGGCAAGGACGTAATATTTTCATAACACAATATTGCATAATTTTGCGTAACATTTGTGAATCATAATGAATGAATAATTCGTTTAAAATGCAGTGTCATGGTCAGATCAATTCAAGAGCTCGATATCATTAGACTTGGTATTTTGAGTACTATTTTCTAAAAATAATCTTTACTTCAGTACGTAAATGTAAATAATTTGAAGTTCATCCAAGGATTTTATTGATTAGATTCAAATTTGTGCCTACGTTATATAAGAAATTATAAAAATAATAATGTTATAAATATTTGTATTCGTAATACCAGATGCTTATTATTTCATAAGTCTTTTCACTGTTTGCTATTCTATTGACTTACTTACTTACTTTAGAACAGACAGTAAATGGATATGTATGTATATACGGTCATTGTTTTGCGTTCAAATAGTAAATATACCTAGTGAATTTTAAAACAGTTTATTGTTTTTACAAAATGTTTGCACATGACAAACAGAATTTAGTCTCAGTCCTATAATTTCTAATATTTCTTTAGAGTATAAACTACAAAATTTTAATTCTTTTCTAAATTATTGTTTGAATAATATTTGTAATCTAATGCCATTCAGCATTAATTTAAAAAAAATAATAAAAGTGAGGCTTTAAGAAAAATAGAATAACGATAATTTTTGTACACGAAAAAGAATTACAACATACTTTAAGTATACTAGTAAATCTTACATATAATGAAAAATTTCAAAGATACGTCAAGGTCACTAAGAAATAACGATCGTAAAGTTCAAATAATCTACCAACTTGTTTCGGCCGCAGCAGCAACCATTATCGGGGATTACAATATAAACTTGTGTATATGTTTGCCGTAACATGCGTGTATCCCTTTATTTACTATCTACCTACATGTACAAAATTTTGAAAGATTGCAAAATATATTTTATTACACTTTTCTTAGGTGCAACAGTTTATATGGACAAACTATACTTAAGTATTATCTACTCTGTAGAAATCCTTCCCTTTTTTAATATGTATTATATTCCTGATGATATTTAGTCTTCCGGAGATGATGTAGAAAAAGGATTAGAAACAGCTTTGGAGGCAGGATACCGACATATTGACACAGCCGCTGCTGTACCTGTACCTGAAGGAATCATTGCTAAAACTTCAGCTGGATTACGTGGATCTATACTTAATTCATTTTCCTGTTCGTATCATCGTTGAAGAGGACGGGAGTGCATATGGTGATCCCAACACTGACCATTTAACAGTGTGGAGGTACTTAAATATTGAAATCCTAATTTCAGCTTGTTTGCAGTAAGTTGTTGTAGGCAATGGAAGCTCAAGTAGACGCCGGTCCTACCAAATTAATTGAAGTGTCTAATTTCAATGTACGACAGATCGATAGAATTCTAAAGAACAGTCGCATAAAACCAGCGAATAATCAAGTGGAACTCCACGTTTACATGCAACAGAAAGAACTGGTAGATTTTTGCAAAGAAAATGGGATAACCGTCGTTGCATATTCCCCGCTCGGTTCACCAGGGTACAACGATTTCTTAAAAAAGCGCGACATGCCACCCAGAAATATTCCTAATTTATTAAGTAATCTTGTAGTGCAGAAAATAGGGAAGAAACATTCCAAAACTTCAGCGCAGGTTTTATTAAGGTATCTTTTACAGCTGGGTATTGCACCTATTCCAAAAAGCGTAATTCCGGCAAGAATTAAAGAAAACATCCAAATTTTCGACTTTAAACTGGACGACAAAGACCTGAAGGAATTATTGGATTTGGAAATTGGCCCGTCCATTAGGGTACTCGATTGGCTGATATATAAAGAGTAAGATTTAGGCTAACAATCAAATCATTTTTTTATTTGTTATTTAGTTCCAGATTGGCAGACCACCCAGAATATCCGTTTTAATTGATTGTTTTAACATAAAAGTGAGTGTTACCATGAAATACCCACTTATTTTTTTAATTTTTACCGAGGAGTTAGGACGGCAAGAATTGCAAGAGGTGATAAAAAATTTAAGAATCACCTGGTACTATACTATAATAAATATTTAGTCTAATTTAATTTCTTTTTCACATTTTGTATATTATTTTGAAATTAACATAATCCGCAATCTGATGAAGTGTATTCGAGCAACTTACCAAACAAACAAAATGTGCAGTTCAGATGACTTGTAGTTTTCGTATACGTTATATATGATAACAAACTTCACCATTTATAACGTAATTACATTCAGTTTCATTCAGTTGTGAACGAAAGTCCGCCTGACCAGACGTATTTTTGCTGCACGATGGCTTGTAATATATTTTTAGATTTTCCCGGTGGACTGAAAATGCCCGCTCTTGGGTTTGGTACTTGGCAGGTATGTAACTATATTTTACTTAAATTCGAATTTTTGTATTTATGTTCAATAAAAACACTCAGTTTATTACTACTTGAAAATTTATAATATGTAGAAATAGATTGTTTTCAATAATCGCTCTTCGAACAACTTTTATAACGCCTGAAAAATCCACCTCCCTCAAGTTCAAATAATAAATAATTATCTAATAGCTTAAGTAGAAATAATTTTATTCCTAAAAATTAAGTATCGTGATACTTAGAAAAGTAAACGACTGTAAATTGCTAGTAAATTTATCCTGAAAAATGTCTTGCAACAAAAACAAAAAATTCTGAAAATTTATTTTCAGTAAATAATAAAATTTCTAATGGAATAATTAACCTTTTCTATTATTTTCCAAATGATAAGTCTTTGAAGTTTTCACCCAAAAAAATTGAATTCTGAAATTAAGTTTTGATATGTGAAATTTTGAGAAAATTTCAAAAGTTGAAAAATCAAATTTCTCGTTAAAGTTAAAGAAAATATCTTACTTTCTGGCACACGGTAAAAAATTTCGTTGAATTCTTGATTATTTTCTGAAGAATAACAATTTTAGGATTTTCGTAATTTTGGAAAACGCTATTTTATAACTAATCAAAAATCACTCGAGGTATCTGTCAAAGATTAAACAAGTTTTCAGAAAAGTACAAATTATTACCACAATAAGTTTTTTTTTAATCAAAAATAAATCATTTTTCCCTTTGATGCCGATTTTTTAGTGGTCACAGTGTGGCTTCTAAAAACTCAAATCCATAATGTTTTCAAAGTGGGCACTGAAGCTTTCTAGGGAGCAGTAACGGGTTCTGAAGCAATTGGGGAGCGTTAAGACGGTCTAGAGGTGTGTGATGAAATTAATAATAAATATTCCTACTTTCAAATTAATAATTTTCGTGATTTCGTAATCGAAAAGTTCTTGTCTTGTAAAGTGGGCGGTGGTCCCAAAAATTTGGGAACCTGTGCTCTAATCTGGATATCAATGAATTACTTTCACAAAAATCCTGTCCGTTTACAGTAGCCTAAATGAGCAGATTTTTTATATTCTGCCCATTTAGTTGACTTAAACAAGTAAATCAGCAGATTTTTCTGCTTACATACAAGTGTCCCAAATCTCTGGAAAAGTCCAAAAATGCCCAAACGTCTGGAAAAGTCCAAAAATGCCCTTTTATATACATTTTATCAAGAAAATACCTTAATAGAAATTGTGTAGGTTTCCATTCCGCATAATATGAATTATACAGGCTTGTTCACTTAAAAGTTACAGACCTAATTTATGATTTTTTAAATAGAACACTATATATCTTATTGCTGTTATTATTATCTTATTATTGGGTTGGGTAGTAAATTTTTTCGCTCTATATATTATAACATATGTGAATAGGCCCTTTCTACGAGCTTTCTAATAATACCACATTTTATGAGTTTAAGATTGATATGAATTACATATCATTTGTTGATATCAACTTACATAAATTTGCTTTATTTATTGATTGATTGGCAAAATAATGTACAGCATGTCCATTTAAGAGAAGTGACTTGTTAATTTTATCTCATAAACTTGTGCACTTAAAAGTTACAGACCTAATTTATGATTTTTTAAATAGAACACTATATATATTATTGCTGTTATTATTATCTTATTATTGGGTTGGGTTAGGTAGTAAATTTTTTCACTCTATATATTATAACATATGTGGGTAGGCCCTTTCTACGAGCTTTCTAATAATACCACATTTTATGGGTTTAAGATTGATATGAATTATATATCATTTATTGATATCAACTTATATAAATTTTATTTATTAATTGATTGGCAAAATAATGTACAGCATGTCCATTTAAGAGAAGTGACTTTTAATTTTATCTCATAAACGTGATATTCAATTGTTTCTTCGACTGCATTATTGCAATCAACGTGAAAAGTACTTTTTGTATAATTTATTCGTTGTGGCTTTAGTAATAACATATTAACATAGTGCCGACTTAAGTGTGAACAAACTGTATTTGTGCTACTAATATTTTAGTCTCTTGGGGACGATCTTGAAAAAGCGTTAGAAATAGCTTTGGAGACGGGATATCGCCACATTGATACCGCCGGTGCATATGAAAATGAAGAAATCATAGGTAAAGTTCTAAAACACTGGTTTGATGCCGGAAAGTTGAAACGTGAAGATCTCTTCATCACAACTAAGCTGGCATCATTTTCCTTACAACCTGATAAAGTTGAGGAATGCCTGAAGGAATCTTTGCGGAAACTTCAGTTAAATTACGTAGATCTATATTTAATTCATTTTCCCGTGGGTTTGATTTCCAAAGATGGTTCGTTTATGGCCGATCCCAAAACAGACCACATCGCCTTATGGAAGGTGAGTAACTCATGTTAATTAATTAAATCAATTACTTCATTCATTGATTAATTAAATTAACTAATTAATTGATTAATTTAATTAATTAATTTTTTTAAACATTTGTACGGATGTTTCTTGACAGTTTATAGGCTCTTATTACTTTTAAATAAAATTTGAGCATGTTTCACTTGTAGGCCTTGGAAGCTCAAGTTGATGCTGGACGCACCAAAACTATCGGAGTTTCCAACTTCAATATACGCCAAATCGACCGAATTTTGAAGAACTCGCGGATAAAACCGGCGAATAACCAAGTAGAGCTGCACGTTTACATGCAACAAAAGGAACTCGTAGATTTCTGTAAGAAAAATGGAATAACTGTCGTTGCATATGCTCCACTGGGGTCACGTGGTTATAAAGAATTTTTAACGAAACGAGGGTTTCAAATTAAGGAAATTCCTGATTTATTGAGCAATCATGTCGTTCAGAAAATAGCAAAGAAACATTCAAAAACTCCGGCGCAGGTTTTGCTTAGATACATCTTGCAGCTTGGCGTTTCGGCCATCCCGAAGAGCGTCACTCCCTCAAGAATTAAGGAAAACTTTCATATTTTTGACTTCAAACTGGATGATGGAGACATGAAGGAACTGCAAGTTTTAGAAATTGGTCCTTCCATTAGAATATGTGATTTCCGTTTCGTTAAATCGTAAGGAAACTATCTTTAAGTAAACAAATTCATGTAAATTATTTATTATTATTTTAGGTTGCCAGAACACCCGGAATTTCCGTTTTAATTGAATTTATATATACATACTTATTGTTTTTATTAAATAATTCTCAACTTGTAAATTGTATTATTACACTTGAAATTTGAAGAACAAGTATTTTATTTATCATCCTATTAAATCGTCTTAGGACACCTCCTTAATTATTTAGTTAATTAATTATTATTAATTAAAAATAATATGAATGAGCTGAATCTACAACGATTCTAACTTTATAAAGTCGCAGTCTCTAAATAAATTTATAACGAAAACGTATCAGAAATAATACTGAATCAATCATTAATAATAATTGTAAATCGTTTTTGTTATTACTGACAGCCCAAATAAGAAACCTATTTAAAGAATTCCATTTTGCTTTTGAATTTGCTTTTATTAACTTTAATGTTCATGGAACAAATGAAGAATATTTAAAAAAAAAACTATTATGGAGCACATTTCCAAACTAAAAAAATATATAAAAAATATTTAACATGAAATTGTTTCAAAAAATGTTTATTTTTCTTGTTATATATACACGGTGATATATTTGCATGATGAATTAGAACATCAAAAAATAAGGTCACGCTGTTGTTGAATCAAATCGTCAATATATTTTATAGTATCTTCACATTTAAAAAAATGATATGCCCTCATTATTAGAGGATGTTTCACTCATTTATCAGGTATTGCACATGTGATTATTCCTGAGGGAGGTGCGAAATTGGTCTTTTATGAAGAGCAAAATTTTCTTTCTTTGCATTCAACAAAGACGACAGACTTTAGATGTTAGTGTCTTATCAATATTTTTCTGTAATTACTAATTATTATACTTTTATTTTCAACAACCCAAAGATGCGATTTAATTCGTGTAACTTTTAAGGTCCGAAACCTCTCCTGATGGGTAGGTTTCATGTGAGAGTGAAAGAAAAAATTCTTATCATTCAAATCGTGTTTGAATTCTTACCGACTTCTTCTAATTGTGTTTTCTACTTATTCCAATTTGTAGAGCGAAATAGAGAGAAAAAGAAACTTCTGTAATCTCGGTGAAAAGGTGTATAATAATAATAAATAAGAAATTCGATAATTGTAAATTATTGAAATTGGCGGGATACTCGAAATTAAATTTAGTTTTTCTTACAATAAATATTTATTCATCAATAAAAACATGCTGCAAGACGATATGAATCTTGTACAGATGCATAGGTATATACAGTTTGGTATTCGCACGACTGTAACTTCTTTATTTCTATATTTTGGAATATGATATTTGGTGTAAATAATATAGACTTATCAATAGTTTATTTGAAGACATGAAACCATATACCACTTCCGATTTAAGTGGAAGTGGTTTTATGTTAAAAAATTTAAATAGCACTTGTATATTTTTGAAATTTGGATTGTAGAGATAATTCTAGATCGACTCTGTATATGGGATATTTTACAACATTTTGAAGTATCTCTACAATCTAAAAATACAAAATATACAAATTGTGGTATTATTTTTTTTAACTCAAATCCGGAAGTGGTACACATTGTTTCAAGTTGTCAAACAAACTATTGGTAGGTCTTTATTATTTACACCAAATGTCATTTTTCTAAAAAAGTTATAGAGATGCGAACACCAAACAGAATCAAAAGGTATATTACATTTTGTTAATAAAAGCTGTGTATGTATATTACTTGTATAATTAACTCAGAATCATTAAGTATACAAATTGATTTAAATTTATTACACTCGAGCACATAAAAAATGATGATGTGTAAACTAGAAACAATGTAACTCGCAAAACTTACTTATGCACCATCGTCATCATACTGTTTGAACTTGCCCAAATTTACAAAACAAAAGATCATTTAGATCAGACACATTTTCGACTTTCTTATTTTTTTTTTTGGCGTATTGAAATTTTTTCTTCATATTGTTTTACTTAATTTATTTAGTATTGCTTCACTTTATACGTTTTCCTGGAAAATGTACATTAAGCCAGGCTACAGGAACAATATTGCATGGTGGAGCGCCATCGTGCACCAACCAGTTGTTTCGTAACACATTCAACGGTAATGCACCCAAAAAATCTTCAACGATGTTCCGCAAAAAATGTAAACAGGCAGCACTTGTAAAACGAGATGTTAATATAAAAGGCTCTACAAGTGATCGTTGCTGTGAATGAGCTTCACGTATAGCATCAGGATTTTCATATGACCATACATATGTATTGTGCGTATTAAAAATGCCATCGCGAGTAAAAGTGGCCTCATCTGTGGTCATCAGATTTTGAAAAAAAAATAGGATGTTCTGCATGTTGTTCCAGTAAACACTCGCAAAAGGTATGCTGACGTTCGGAATCTCTCAGGTGTAATTTTTGTACGTGTTGAACATGGTAGGGATGCAAACCCTATTCATGTAACGTTCTCCAGACCAACGGTGGGCAACCTCCGGCCCGCGGGCCAACTCCGGCCAGCGAATTAATTTTTATCCGTCCCGTACGACCTAAATCTGGTAAATAAAAAAATAGATGTCAAATATTAATAAAAACAAAAATGTGGAACAATAGGTAAATGGACATGCTCCTACTAGCAGCTATTAAGTAACCGTTAATCTTATTTACAAAAGGTTGCCCACCGTTCCTCCAGACAACCTTAGCTGGAACATCCATTCTGGCTGCCAAGCGACGTACACTTATTCCCGGATTTTCCGCAACAACGTTCAAAATTTCTGGTTCCAGTTCCAGAGGAGCTGCATCACGGTTACGTCCTCGGTTTACATCTTGCGGTCGAAACGTTCCTTAATCGTGTAAATGTTCTTGCAGTAGGAAGTTCTCGGTTCGGAAATTTATTTGTATAAAGTCGCCGTGCTTCTTCAATTTCCTCGAGCTTCACTGTAAATGAGGAGCATATCTGTTCTCTCATCGTTCGTGAATTGCGGCATTTTAGCTTCAACTCGTTCAACCACTTTTCACAAATTAAACTGTTGATCCCAAACGACACGGAACAATAAATTGTGTGTCATAATTATAAAAAAATGAAGCAAATTCTTTAGCTCAGCTGTGATATTGTTTTTGCGAAAATAATATGGTAATGCATTACAGATTTAAATTTTTACACTTATTTTGGAAATACGCTGTATTTTTAAAGGACAACGGGTCCCACTTTAAACATCTGCTTCGACAGGTAAAAAATAAATTACTATAATACAAATTCAGTTCAAATATCTGTGTTAAGAAGTTCTAGAAATTGTCTTTAATTTTAATTTTAATTGTATTGTAAATAAAGTATATTCCCAAAAGCAACGTGTCCATCACGCACCTTTTTATAGCCCAATTACGCGTTTACGCTTTACCATTCCCTTGCAATCTAATCAATCGGTTTTCTTTAAGTCGTTTATTCGGTTTATCTCTAATGATGAATAACAATAGACTTTGCTAATAACAAAGAGATGCTGATGACAACCAAAATTTGAAATATTATAATCGGTAAACACATTCGTAATCTGTTTGGTTTGTTAGTTATTATAATTTCATTTGTGTGCACCGTTCAATGAGAAACAAATTTTATTATTATAAGAGATGAATTTGTGTACAGAGCTTATCACAATTAAATTGAAACGACGGAATTATTTGTCATAAATTATTGTTCACTTCAATGTAAGTATTTTCCTTCTGTTCACCTTTTAAAACGTAATTTATTTTAATTAAACTCATAGCACTTTATACTTGTACACACAACGGTGTATTTTTGGTTCACGGTCAAGTTTTACGTTTGAACGAATTTGATTCTCCGCGTAAAATGATGTATATTTTGGTTCTCGTCTTATATTGGACGTAAAGTCAATTTTCGGATAAATTTTTAATTAATTATAAACTGTTATATAGAAAATTTTAACATTTTTTCCATGTCCTTCAAAGTACCTTCTTTTGTCAGTATGCTTTTGTCGGTCTATTCAAGAATCAGCCTCTATGAAAATATTTAATTTAAAAAGCTTTTTTTTATTAACTTTAGTTTAAAATTAACTCTAAAAGATGTGGTCACTTATGAGAGGAGAATAATAATCCATTTTCTTAAAATATCTTTCCATTTATTTATTTATTTTATTTTGGAACTACAATAAACAAGATTGGCACTCAATTACGAGAGCTTTAAAGTGCTAACGTAAAGAAACAAACAAATAAACGCAAACAATCTACATAATTATATTTTTTGAACTCATCGCCCTTTATTTGATTTTTCACGTTTTCGGCCGAGAATCAATGTTTCCCGATCGAGTAAACCAGGAGATACCATCAAAAACATTGGTCCTTTACATACGAAATTATAAATAAATAAATTAGTGTAGATAACAATAAAATTTAGTTAATAAAATATAATTTCCCGCCAATTTCATTTATTAACAAGTCCAAAAATGGGAAAAGAAATCACTAAAAATTCTTCCAATAAATTTGATAACACCATTTGTTGGGTGCTTGCTGTTTTACATTTTTGATTTGTCATGATATGATATTACATTAATGTCCAGATTTGCAATTAAATTTTTGATTCATTTCAATAAATATTACCTACACGAATCATTTTTCCACGATCGCGCGCATGAAGGCGAACTGCGTTCATGCGGGAGAGTTGCATTCCCCCACTTATTTCGTAAATAACTATAGTGGAAACAACATACATACAATATAAAAATATTGAATCCATTAATTTCGTTCATTTTAAGGCAAAAATTAACGTAAAACGTTGTATGTACCACGGGCATAATTGTAGACAATACTGCCCTGCTAAGTGAAAAAGACATATCTGACTGTTTTAAAGTATCATAAACATATCTTTGTATGATATTTGCTGAACAATATTGGGGTATTTCAATCACAGGATTACGTATTCTTCAAAAGAAATATTATTATAATTTCCCATTCAGTTCGGGTACTATTTCAAAAAGACATGACATTTCAAAAATATTAAATTTTCAGATACGTTCTTTTGTCTTAGCATGGCCGGATTGACAATTCATTATAGTAACTAATTGGCAAAATTCAAAAGTCACAGAATTTGTTAACACCGATAATCAAGATGAAAAGCTGTTGTAAATTCCTGAAATTTAGCAGCGGTGAAATCGCTAGAAATTAAAATAGAAGAGAACATTTAAAACAAATCCTGAACAATGAGGGACGTAAGGTCGCCCTAGGTTAGGTGGCGATATTTTGTAAAACTAAACATTTTTCTGTCCTCAATAAATTTAAGTTTATTATCTAATATTTAATTATTTATTACACAATACATTTGAAGTTAAGTATTTTGATATCATTGTAACGAAATATCCCAGACCGTCTGATTATATTTTTTAATTAAAAGATTATTTATTGTGTCGTAGTACACCAAAATATTCGAGAGTGATGAGGATGACTGTGAAATTTTCAAATGCATTATGCAATACGCAGATAGAATTTAAATCACGTTGTTATCGTGCTTTTTTATGTCATACTCCTACACGTCATTCAAACTGAACCATCTCTTTCTTTCAGTCGCAAACACAGAATCGTTTAGAGCAGACGTGTTTCCGGCTGCAATAATATGGCGTGTAATATTTTCCTAGATTTTCCCGGCGGACTGAAAATGCCGGCTCTTGGCTACGGAACTTGGCAGGTACAAGGAATTTTTTTTTTTTTTATAAAATGTGCTTGATGTACAAAATTATACAATTGTATTATGCTCACAAATGAATTCACCGGCAATTTAACAGTCATATGTATTTCTGGGTCGAGATCTAAATATAAAATTTCCGTTTCGGTATAGAATGTATCAATGAATGTGCCCTTGAAATTCATGTGATATACGAGCATGTGAGAATTCATAGATAAATTTACGCTTGTGCGTTCTATTCCTATATGTTTTGTGGGCATGAAAGTTATAAAATCAATAACGCTTTTCCTCCATACTGTAGAAGTATCCCATTAAAATCTTATAACATTTTCGATTAAATGCTTCAGAACAGTATTCTCATATTTTATTTTCACTTCATGTGTTAATAAGAGATGTACATAGATACTCTGAAAGTGCTTTAGAACAATCGAATCGAAAAGTCTATTAGTAAAAAAAAAGTTTGTGCAGTTCTTACTCGTGATAGGTATTATATAAAAAGAGATTATTATCAAGTAAATAGTGTATTTAATTACCACTGACATTTCGCAAGTAGCTTGTTTGCTTTTTCAAAGTGAAGTTTCTTACAAATTATTTAAAAAGTTAAAAGTTATCGTAATAAATAAATAAATAAAATTGGCACTAACGCTCTATGTTTCGCTTTCGTTTGATAGCTTCGTCAGGACGAACGTTCTAAAATAATTTATTACGAAATATCGAAACATGGTGACAGTTAAGTTGCTGGTTGCTATGATACGAATGCACAAAATTACTTCTTTTGTTAAATGTACAGTACAATTATTTTTGTTGTTTATATTCTAGTCATCTGGTGATGATCTAGAAAAAGGTTTAGAAGTAGCTCTGGAAGCAGGATATCGACATATAGACACCGCCGCTGCCTACCAGAATGAAGACATCATCGGAAGAGTCCTAAAGCGTTGGTTTGATTCCGGAAAATTAAAACGCGAAGATCTTTTCATTACAACTAAACTGGCAGCGTTCTCGCTATACCCAGATAAAGTAGAGGAAAGCCTAAAGGATTCCTTGCAGAAACTACAACTGGACTACGTGGATTTATATTTAATTCATTTTCCGGTATGCATGGTTTTCCAAAGCGACGGAAGAGTACTAGGTGATCCTAAAACGGATCACATAGCTTTATGGAAAGTAAGTAGCTCTTTACTTAAAAAAAAGAATTTGTACATGTATCGCTAATAGGCCTTAGAAGCTCAAGTAGATGCTGGCCGTACCAAAACCATCGGAGTTTCCAACTTCAATATACGCCAAATCGAACGAATCCTGAAAAACAGCCGAATAAAACCAGCCAATAACCAAGTAGAACTTCACGTTTACATGCAGCAAAAAGAACTGGTAGATTTTTGTAAGAAAAACGGAATAACCGTGGTTGCGTACGCCCCACTGGGTTCACGAGGATATAATGAATTCTTGGAAAAGCGAGGGCTACCACAGAAAGAAATTCCCGATTTATTAAGCAACCCTGTGGTGCAGAAAATAGCAAAGAAACATTCCAAAACTTCAGCGCAAGTATTGCTGAGGTATATCTTGCAATTGGGAATTTCTGCTATTCCTAAAAGTGTTACGCCAGCAAGAATTAAAGAAAATGTGAATATTTTTGACTTTAAACTGGATGATGGAGACCTGAAAGAATTACTCGGTTTGGAAATTGGCCCATCCGCTAGAATATGCGATTTCCTTGTGTTTAAAGGGTAAGGTTTAAAATACATTTAAATAATCATCATTTTTAACTGTTTCGTGACTTTGTTTTAGATTATCCGACCACCCGGAATTCCCATTTTAATTGAGATGTGATAAAAAATAAAATTATGTGCCTTTTCTAAATTCACAAAATATTTACGTCTATTGCATTTAATAGAAATGCTCTGTATTTTGTAATATTTTGTTGCTGTTTGAATTATTAAAGATATTATGTGCATTTAAAAACGAATTTTTTGTTTGTTTTATTTTTATTATCCAAGAATGTGAAATCAGAAAATTACGATTTAGGCTGTACAATCAAATACGGATATTTCGAACGTGTTATTACTTATCTGAATAATTACTATAAATTTGTTCCTTGTTCGATAGGTCTCAACAAATAAGAACCTACAAATAATTAAGTATTATTAAATATGTTTACATTTTATCGTACACATAAAAAATGAATCAGCAGTTAGATACAAACTTCGTTAACATTCGAAACAGTCCGCAGTTAGCTTTATCTGTTTCACAGATTATGTAATTCAAGGACATTAAATTCCACATATTCAACGTGCGTTTCTTATTAGAGTGAGTTTACAAATCCGAATTATAATTTTGCTAATACAAATAACAAATACGTAACTTAATATGTTGTATTTGGATTTACCAAATGGTTGCAAAATGCCAGCTTTAGGTTTAGGAACCTGGCAGGTGATTTCAAGCAACAAAGAAGATTCTCTTATTTACATAAGTATTTTCTTCAGGCAGCAGATCAAGAACTGGAAATTGCGCTGGAGAAAGCTTTGGAAGTAGGATATCGTCACATTGACACGGCAATTTTGTACCAGAACGAAAATATAATCGGGAAGGTTCTTAGTAAGTGGTTGGATACAGGGAAGCTCAACAGGCAAGAGTTATTCATTACAACAAAGTTACCCCCTGCGGGTATGTACGCGGAAAGAGTTGAACATTACTTGAAAAAGTCCTTAGAAAATTTGAAGCTGGATTACATAGATTTATATTTAATTCATTCACCAGACGGTATTAAAAATATACCTGATGATTTTAGTGTAGGAACCATTACAGGAATACAAGAAATCGAAATGGACAAAAATGTTGATCACATTTCTATATGGAAGGTAATGTCTTATTAAACACAATTTTTTGTCCGCTGAAAATTATTTGCAAATAGAAGTACAATTTATGGGAAAGTTGCAAATTCACTTTAAAAGTCAACGTTACGGTATCCTGAAGAAGCTGTGAACTTGGAGCTAAATATCGATTTTTAAATTGAATTTACAATTGTATTTACAAATTATGTTGATAAATTCTTAAGTTTGAAAGGGGATGAAATTTCAAAAGCATTTTTCATTCTAGAAACTCGAGCAACTAGTTGATGGGGGTTACATAAAATCAATCGGCGTATCAAATTTTTCAATCCAACAAGTTGAAAATATTTTGGAAAAGTGTAAAATAAAACCTGCCAATATCCAAGTGGAACTCCACGTTTACCGTCAACAAAAAGAGCTGATAAAATTTTGTAAGGATCATCAAATTTCCGTTGTAGCTTATTCCCCTTTGGGATCTCCAGGACTAAATAATTTTTACTCTGCTTACGGAAAAATGTATGACAGTTTCGACAAGTTTTTCAGCTCTCAATTTAAGCATTTACAGGAAAGACATTCCAAATTTGTTATCCAATGAAACAATTAAGCGTATAGCATGTAAACACAATAAAAGTACTGCCCAGATTTTACTGCGTCATATCGTTCAAAGAGGATTAGGTGCAATACCGAAGACGACGAATTTACGAAGGTTAAAGGAAAATATTGCCATATTTGATTTTTCACTGGATCGTGAAGACATGAAAGATTTAGATGAATTAGATTTGGGTGATTCTGGAAGCGTCAATGAATGGGAAAATTGGACCTGGTATTAGCTAGATAGTTATCTCCTAATTTAATTAATTGTTGTATAAAATATTTCAGGATATAATGAAATAAATCATCGCACATGTCTTATCTACCCAGGTGTCCACATAACTTAATTGCTAAGTTTTGAGTAAATTTAGCGGTTCGTTTTCCTTTTCAACTCTGGTTTAACATTTTGGTTTGTTTCTCTAAATAACTTAAAATGGTGAATTCTATTATAATAAGTACCACTAAATAAACATTTAAAAAAATTGAATTCTGCGACTGTACGTACATGTTCTTTTTTTGTATTCCCAGAAACAAGCTCATATCGAAGCTTCAAATCATCAATCGTTAATTTAATACATAATTAATATAACAGTGTGAGTAATCTTTAATAGAAACAAACATATTTGTTTTTAACTAAAAAGTCATGCATACAGATTCTTTTTAATCTTTAACTAACACAAACATAATCTTTACTAAAATATACACGAGTAGTACTTGAAGAACCCAATGCAAAAAGTTCCTAAGTCAAATTTTTTTAAAAACGTAACTATATTTTGACGATTTCTTTGCAAGTTCTCGACCGATATATTTAAAAATAAAATAAAAACGATATTAAAACAAAATGTTAATAAAGCTATTTATTGTCTACATTTTTTTGTAACTTGGATACTTTTTTCATTGGCCCCTTCAACTGTTCTTCCAACTTGAAGGAACACGTTAATTTTTACATTTAGGTTACTAGTTGCAAAATTTGGCTTACAAGTCGCCAGGATTATTGCAATGGGGTCCCTAGCATCCAATGTATAGCCGTTTCGGTCTTAATTGGGGGTTCATCATCAAAAGAGTAGCTCGAGAACTCCATCGCGACGACCAACAAGACTTCCGCAAAGATAACGTGTAAAGCAAATATGACATACTGTCGCGACACCGTACTATTTTCTGACCTGTAATTGTGTTGTGAATCGCAGCCTCTTAAATGATCACAGACGAGATGGCCAGAACGGACATTTAACTTGTCATCGCAAACTTACAAAGTTTGACAATTTGCAAGTCGCCAGGATTGCAATAGGGCCGCTGAGAGTAAGTCTTGTTGGTTGTTGGGATTGCAATGGAGTTCTCGAGATACTCTTCTGATATTGAGGCCCCAACAAGGGCCGAAGTAGCAATACAGAGAATGATTAGGGGCCTCATTGCAATCCTGGCGACTTGCAGCCAATTTTTGAAAGTTTGTGATAACACGCTAAATGTCCGCACTGGTCATCTTGTGTGTGATAGCTTAAGAGGCGGCAATATTTCACAATACAATTAAAGGTCAGTATATTGTCATGGGGTGCAGCGCTATCTGTTGAATCATGCCGATTTTTTTTTTCGTTTGTTTCAATTTAGGGAACCACTGAATTGGGCTTTGTATTTTTTTAAATAAAAAATAAATAAATAAAAAATGAAACTTAATCGCTTTCACTCTAATTTTACTTCATACCTGCACCGAATAAACGAACTCATATACCTACCGTTATTTTTTAAATTTTGTTTATTTGTTTTCTTTGCTTCGTCACCTTTCTTTCCAAACCTTTTTTCCCTTTTATTTATTAATATACTGAGTATTATAAAGTTTTCTTAATTTTAAATCAAATCGATTTGATTTAAACAAGTTGGGGCGAAAATGTTTCGAAATGTGTTGTAATAGGGTTGCAATAAAGACAATCAAAGTTCTTGTAGTTTTATTTAATTTGCTTTTTACATCCAGCTCACCACACACGCTGTTTCACCTCAGCCGCTATACTGTTCTTCCCCTTCGGGCCTACCAACTTTTTCTACTCTCACAACAAAATGTAGGCGAACTCTACATTCTAAGTGTGCTAATAAGACGTTTTTTGCAGTTTTTACATGCAATATTTGTACGTAAAAAATACTTTTGTTATAATTTTTCAAAATTAAATTAGTTTAAAAATCATTTAATACGTGCGTTTAGGTACCTACTTTACATTTATATTCTTTTTTTATAATGCTAATTACTGTATTCCTATATGTTAACAACTGTAGCATTAGTGCTAGCCACTATAGAATATAGCAGTCTTTATTTTTCTTTAGAATAACGTCATTTAAATTAAGGACAGTGTGTAAACAAATGACATACAGCGAGATTGAAATTGGTTGTTCTGATCCTACACTGCTTTTCACGAGCTTAATATCGATATTTACATCCATTATTAAAATGAAGTTAGCAACATAGAGAGATGTGGGGAAGTTACTAGATATCTCGAGATTTTGTTGACAGTTCATTGCTGTTCTTTCATGAAAAATGGTTTATTTTCAAACAATAATTATGTAAATAAAATCTTTATTAATTAAGTTAGGTTTGGATGTAAATTTCAACACGTTAGTACTTTTCGTTCTAACTTTCATGTGATAGATTTAAATATTGATACCAAGCTCACGGAAAGTAGTGTAGGATCAGGACAATCAATTTCGATCTCCCTGTAGTTGACTAATACAGATCTTCTTTTTTCGAATAAACTGGTTATTATAGATTTTACTTACATAGATTGCTTTGCTTTGATGTATTTAAAAGTAGTAGTTTTCTAAATGTGTCAACGACTGTCCCCTTTACCCTAATTATTTATCTTCTTTTTTTTGGTAACAAATTTTAGGGATTTTCTAGTTGAGCAGGAACTTTTTGGTGGCCCTTGATGGATTTCTGCTTTTTACACGTTGGTGACACTGAGCGGCAGCCATTTTGTTTCGAAGTCATCATAATATTGACAGATAGTAGCATCGATTTTATACAAATTTAGACAAAATGGAAAGTATTCCAAGAACCCACGAAGGTAAGTTACAAACCCATGCATCTTTTTATTGAGTCCGCTTATTTCTTTTAATCGCAGATATCGAAGCGCAAATTCGGGAAATCCAGTCAAAAAAGAAAGAGGTCGTTTTGGAGGAAACCGACAAAGGCGTAGGACTAGGTGAAAGCGGATATTTCGACAGTGAAATTTACGATGGAGGCGGCGGAAAGAGCAAATATGAAGGCTATGTCACTTCGATTGCTGCTAATGATGAAGTTGACGATGAAGATGAGGACGATGGATATGCCAAAAGGACTGGATTGGGAGCATCTGTAGCTCTCTTAAATGATGTTGCACAAGTTAGTCTTAACCCTAAAGTACTTTAAATATTAATAAAATATACTTAAATCAATTATATACCCAATACTCCTGTTGTTTTGGGACCTGCCTTGTAAACAAGCAATTGTCTTATGTGCATGTGCAATAATTTTTTGCTTTACATATTTCAGAACAATATCCAGTTTAATTTGTTTCTTCCTAATGTTGCTTTATTTTATGTTTATCACAAATCAAACATTAACATACTTAATTTTATATTAAAATACTAAATACAGTTGACACTCAATAACATTAACACCTAACACTGAAAATATTGCGCTAACACAAACATGTTGTGACATGTATGAATGCTTTTGACACACACAAAATCATGCCAACCCTTATTCATAGTTTTTTTTTTGTATAATACTCACATTTAAAAGTTGCATTCACAATTGTAAATAATTTGATTCACGTTATTGAGCATCTACTATAATTTAAATGCGGAATTTATTTACTATTTGTATCCAATTCTATTTGTCTTTACTGGTTACAAGAAGCACAATATTTCTTTAATGTTTTTATTTTCAGATTTCACGTTCCTCTAATATTCATTCTCAGTTAATTTTTAATTTTTTATTGCAGTTCTTGTCATTATTCTCTGATTCTTCTTCTTTCTCTTTTGTTTGCTGAACCATAATTTCTTCCCTAGTATGATAAACAGAGAATTTATATCTTTTTTCATTCTCATCCTCTTCTAAATTTATTTACTGCATTATGACCAGATAATGGAATATATGCAAAATGTTAATCTTGAATTTTAATTTTTTGCAAAATGTTAATCTTGAATTTTAATTTTTTGCAAAATCAGTATACCATTTTATTGAATTTTGTAATTAGAAATTAATTATTTTTAATCAAGTTAGTATTACTGAATTTAATATAGTTTTCACAAAATGATTAAAATTAAAAATTAACATTGTGCATATATTCTGATATATAGTTATGACTTTGCTTGAGTTTCTCTTGAAGTTTCTTAAAAAAAATGTTAAATTTGTATATTATTTTCAGAGTGACAAAGATTATGATCCATTTGCTGATCGGAGACGTGCAACAATCGCAGACCGTGAAGATGAATATCGTCAAAAACGGCGTAGGATGATAATTTCCCCCGAAAGAGTTGATCCTTTTGCAGATGGTGAGTTTTTCACTTACAAAATAATCTTCTACCTACAAACCTAAGGTGCTCTAAGTTTCAAACTTTTCATGATTCTTGTTATTTTGAATTTCCTGCATCATTACTGCATGTTTTTAAAAAATGTTAATTCAATATGATGTAATTATCCAGGATATTCAAAATGTTTGGGGTGAGCGAATGTGGCCTGAATGTGTGCGCGAGTGACTTTTGCCCATCATAACTGATGGTTTGAATTGTTAACCTTGCCAGTAACTAGGCATATTACATACAAAGAAGTACAAAAAGACTAATGTTGTTTTGTTCTCCATCGATTCGTTATATAGGACAAGACTTAGAACAATGAGCTGCAAGTAAAACGGACCTGCGTATGTTAAAATCGGTAAAAAAATATTTAGAGAATGAAAGAGAGAGTGCATTGTAATGAAAATTATTAATTACCCCAGCCTATTTCTAGGTTCGATTTGTTTGCCTGTTTGCAAGAGTACTTCGCCAGAAGCATCAGTCACGTACGTATTTTGATTTGCTTACCTCCTTCCCTCACTACAATACATAATTCTAATTACTTTAAATAAGATTGATGATATGAAGCTATAATGAAATAAACACTTTAAAATTAGAGTGAGTGAATGTGGAAGACAAATCATTTAATGATGATACTGGAAGAATGGATACTACAAAAATGTAGTAACCTGTGTTAAAATTAATTTACAAGCAAATTTTGATGCTATAAAAATTTCAGGTGGCAAAACTCCAGATTTCAATGCCCGTGGGTACACCCAAATAATGAAAGAGCAGATGCTCAAAGGAGAAGAGAAAGAGGTAACTTTCATTTGTGCTTTACTATTGATATTGTATTTAAAAAAAATATTTTTTCAGTTGCACAAGAAAATTTTGGAAAAGGCAAAAGATGGCAACTTAAAAATCACCAACGGTGAAGTTAAATCTACTCCAAAAAAACGGGCACGTTGGGATCAAACGGTTGAAGAGACATTTGTACCAAGTAAGAAAAAGACTTTAGCTGTTACATCAAACAGCAGTGCAGCTACTCCTATATGGGATGGAGATGTATGTAGTACCTTTAAGAAGTATATTCCTAATTATAATAATTTTAATTTTTAGCGTACACCCGCCGATCATCGTTGGGATGAGACTCCAGGTCACAAAGGCAGTGAAACTCCTGGAGCAACTCCTGGCCAATCAACTAGAGTTTGGGATGCAACACCAGGCGCCACCACTCCAGGCCGTGAAACGCCTGCTCATGACAAAAGCACTACTAGAAGAAACAGATGGGATGAAACCCCAAAGACAGAAAGAGAAACTCCTGGACACTCAAGTGGTTGGGCCGAAACCCCCCGCACTGATCGCACAGGAGCTGATTTAATTCAAGAAACTCCAACACCTGGAGCATCTAAAAGACGGTACTTTTATTTATAACATGACTAATAAAAATTTCTAAAATTAATTGTATTATATTAGATCTCGTTGGGATGAAACTCCATCTGCCACTACTCCTTCAGTGTCAATGACACCAGGAGCAATGACTCCTCAAACACCACATGGAACACCTAGCCATGGAACAACGCCAATGTTAACACCAGGTGGATCTACTCCAGTCGGAGTTAAAGCAATGGGAATGGCTACACCCACACCAGGTCATCTTGCATCAATGACCCCCGAACAACTTCAAGCATATCGTTGGGAAAGAGAAATTGATGAACGAAACAGACCATACAGCGATGAAGAATTAGATGCTATGTTTCCACCTGGATTTAAAATTCTGCCCCCACCTGCTGGATACATACCCATCCGGACACCTGCTCGTAAATTAACTGCCACACCAACTCCGATTATGGGTACACCACAAGGTTTTTTCATCCAGCAAGAAGACAAAACTGCAAAATACATGGATAACCAACCAAAAGGGCAAAACCTTCCATTTATGAAACCAGAAGACGCACAATATTTTGATAAATTACTTGTCGATGTTGATGAAGAAGCTCTAAGTCCTGAGGAACAGAAGGAAAGGAAAATCATGAAGCTTCTGCTTAAAATAAAGAATGGAACCCCACCTATGCGTAAAGCTGCCTTGAGACAAATAACAGATAAGGCAAGAGAATTTGGTGCAGGTCCTTTGTTCAATCAAATTTTACCACTGCTTATGAGTCCCACTCTTGAAGATCAAGAACGTCATTTACTTGTTAAAGTTATTGATCGTATCTTATATAAACTCGATGATCTAGTAAGACCATATGTACACAAAATTCTTGTTGTTATTGAGCCTTTGCTTATTGATGAAGATTACTACGCGCGTGTAGAAGGTCGAGAAATTATATCAAACTTAGCTAAAGCAGCTGGTTTGGCTACCATGATTTCAACAATGCGACCTGATATAGATAATATTGATGAATATGTACGTAATACAACAGCCAGAGCATTTGCAGTTGTCGCATCTGCTTTGGGGATTCCCTCATTACTTCCTTTCCTAAAAGCTGTCTGTCGTTCCAAAAAATCTTGGCAAGCAAGACACACTGGTATTAAAATAGTGCAACAAATAGCTATATTGATGGGTTGTGCAATTCTGCCTCATCTTAAATCATTGGTGGAAATTATTGAACATGGTTTAGTAGATGAACAACAGAAAGTGAGAACAATTACTGCTTTGGGAATTGCAGCCTTGGCTGAAGCTGCGACACCTTATGGTATTGAAAGTTTTGATTCTGTGCTTAAACCTCTATGGAAGGGCATCCGGACTCACAGAGGCAAAGGTTTGGCTGCCTTTCTAAAAGCCATTGGTTATTTAATTCCACTTATGGATGCCGAATATGCTAATTATTATACTAGGGAAGTCATGTTGATTTTGATTAGAGAGTTCCAGTCCCCTGATGAAGAAATGAAGAAAATTGTACTGAAAGTAGTAAAGCAGTGCTGTGCCACTGACGGTGTTGAAGCACAATACATCAAAGAAGAAATCTTACCTCAGTTTTTCAAACACTTTTGGAACCATCGTATGGCTTTAGATCGGCGAAATTACAGACAATTGGTTGATACTACAGTCGAAATAGCTAATAAAGTTGGAGCCTCAGAAATTATTAATCGCATTGTCGATGATTTGAAGGATGAAAATGAACAATATCGCAAAATGGTGATGGAAAGTATTGAAAAAATAATGGGCAATTTAGGAGCTGCTGATATTGATTCTCGCTTGGAAGAACAATTAATTGATGGTATTCTCTATGCATTTCAAGAACAAACAACTGAAGACGTCGTGATGTTGAATGGTTTTGGTACAATTGTCAATCAACTTGGTAAACGTGTCAAGCCTTACCTACCACAAATCTGTGGTACCATTCTCTGGAGGTTAAATAATAAATCGGCTAAGGTAAGACAGCAAGCTGCAGATCTTATTTCAAGGATTGCAGTAGTCATGAAAACCTGCCAGGAAGAAAAACTTATGGGACATCTTGGAGTGGTATTATATGAATACCTGGGCGAAGAATACCCAGAGGTATTAGGCTCAATTTTAGGGGCTTTAAAAGCAATTGTAAATGTTATTGGTATGACCAAAATGACGCCTCCAATTAAAGACTTACTGCCAAGGCTTACACCAATTTTGAAAAACCGGCACGAAAAAGTACAAGAAAATTGCATAGATTTAGTTGGAAGAATAGCAGATAGAGGACCTGAGTATGTATCTGCAAGAGAATGGATGAGGATTTGCTTTGAATTGCTGGAATTATTAAAGGCACATAAGAAAGCTATTCGCAGAGCTACTGTCAATACATTTGGGTATATTGCAAAAGCCATTGGTCCACATGATGTTTTAGCTACACTATTAAATAATCTTAAAGTGCAAGAGAGGCAGAACAGAGTTTGCACAACTGTTGCAATCGCCATTGTTGCTGAGACTT
Organism: Serrognathus titanus; assembly: GCA_039766575.1. Classification (NCBI taxonomy): domain Eukaryota; kingdom Metazoa; phylum Arthropoda; class Insecta; order Coleoptera; family Lucanidae; genus Serrognathus; species Serrognathus titanus. The sequence continues at coordinate 25,466,866 of CM077913.1, forward strand.
GTTCTCCTTTTACAGTTTTGCCAGCTTTAATGAATGAATATAGAGTGCCTGAATTAAATGTGCAAAATGGCGTCTTAAAATCCCTGTCATTTTTATTCGAGTATATAGGAGAAATGGGTAAAGATTATATCTATGCAGTAGCCCCATTATTGGAAGATGCACTTATGGATCGAGATCTAGTGCACAGGCAAACTGCATGTGCTGCTATTAAACATATGGCTTTGGGTGTGTATGGCTTTGGTTGTGAAGACGCATTGATACATTTGTTAAATTACGTTTGGCCCAATATTTTTGAGACATCACCGCATTTAGTCCAAGCTTTTATGGATGCCATCGAAGGCATGAGAGTTGCTCTAGGACCTATAAAAATACTTCAATATACATTACAGGTAACTTTACTTAATTTTATTACCATTAGTTCAATAATTTCAGTTCATAGAATTAATTAATAACAAGGTATTTTCATTTACAGGGTTTATTTCATCCTGCTAGAAAAGTTAGGGATGTATACTGGAAAATATACAATTCTTTGTATATTGGTGGACAGGATTCTTTAGTTGCTGGTTATCCAAGGATAAGCAATGATCCAAAGAATCAATATGTTCGATATGAATTAGATTATGTTTTATAGTTATTTAACTTCACATTTGCTTATTAGATTTTGTGCAAATTATGAGGGCTAATTGCTATTTTAGTGTGTATTTTTCTGTTCAATAAAAATTAATTAAAACATTCCTTGTGTGTAATTATAAAATCTGAAGTCTCGTGAAAAAAATATTTATTTAAAAAAATGTTTAAAATATAAAATGATATACCATACTATAAGAAAATTGACCAAACGATTTCACTAAGTATTTAATTAATTATTGAATACAATGAATAATATACATATCTTTTGAAACACTTAATATTTTTCGTTTTACATTAAGAACACTATATACAAAACTATAAAACTACATGCAATTGAAAGTCATGTAAGACTAATATTTCTTTTTTCCTTTATATGAATCTTCTCTATCATTTGACTTGCGTTTTCTTTCATAGTGATCATAATATCTATCACCATTAAATTTTCTATCTCGACTTCTACTGTGTTCTGTTTTAGTTTCTCTGTCCCACTCCTTGCCTCTGTCTCTTATAGATTCTCTTTTATATGTCTCTTTATATTTGTCAAAATCTTTATTGTACTTTTCACTGTGATTTCTTTCATCTCTGCTTGAGTTTGTTTTGTATGAACTTGGTAATTCATTAGATTCTTGATTGTAGTATCTGTTGGCAAAGTGATTGTTTTCTTCTATATTTTCATTTGATTTATTCCTTTTATCATCATGTTTACCAAATACTTCATTTCTATGACCTCTTTTCATGTTTAGATCATCTTCACTGGTGTCATTATGTATTTTTGTCGTCTTCTTATGACTTATTTTTTCATTTATTGCAGCAACGAAAGTCTTAGATATGTTCCTATCTTTTTCATCGCTGGTACTACTGATTTCTGACTTCTTCTTTCTTTTGTGTTTTTTATCAGCGTCAGAGTCTGAAGAGTTGGAGGCATGTTTAGTTTTAGATTTCTTTTTCTTCTTCTTGATGTCTTCACCACTGCTGTCGTCTGAGGAATCATTCTTCTTCTTTTTCTTCTTTTTTAATTTTTTGGATTTTTCTTTTTTCTCAAGTTTCTCGAGTTTTCTGAAATTAAAAAAAAAGCTTATTAGATGTCACTTCAATGACACAAAATTTTAAATATACGTTGATATCATCCGTTTTAATTATAACAATATTTTTATTTAAAAATTTGGTGAAGAGAATATCTGATTTATAAGAACCGAAGATTTCATGAAATGGTTTTAACTTGTGAGTATGTGTTTGACGGCAGCGTAATTACCGAAATACGTATCTACGGATCTACAAACTAACTGCGGCATGAAATTTTTTGGTTAATTATTTCTGAACTATTGACTCCTTCACTATTCTAAGTTTACTCAATACAGATCTCTGAAAATTATAGCTTTCTTATTTGTTTTGTAGTATTTTCTTCTTCTTTTTATTTTTGTGGTCAACAATGATTGAAGATTTGCATTTGAAATATTTTCGAAATATTATCAATCTTTCATTCAGCAACTGCTACTTACTATCTAGAACGATGTCAATAATATTTTCTACACAAAGCTGCACAGATAATACAAAATTATTATAGAGCTGCACATCCAATCACTGTTTATCAGTGTACATAAGAGTGAGTCATAAGTTTGTGCGTTTTTTTGTTCGAACTTTAAACGTAAATATAACAAAAACAAATAAACGTTATTTTCAACGTAAAGACCGTTTGATTGTACGGTTCGAACCCATATTTCGGCGATTAGTTCAATTCCTCGACGGTTCTTGGAGGCTAAAAACTCGCGACATCTCACCTCGACACTCTCCAAGTTATCAAATCCTCGTCCACATAGGAAGTACACCATGGTCCAGAAAAGATGAAAATCATTTGGTGCAAGGTCTGGGCTATATACAGAATATAGAAAGTTGGATCACATCGAGTTCTTGAAAGTTGTTCTTCGTTAACTTGACTGTGCACAGAAAAGCGTTATCTTGTAGCGTTATCATGCTTTCTGTTGACCAAAGCAAGATTATTTCCATATCAACTCCATGTACATCCGCTTGAGTTGGATAAAGTACAGGCCATCAATGATGGCATGATTGTTTGGAAGTACAGTAAAACTTGCTTATAATGAGTACTGGTTATAACAAAAAGTCAGATATAGTGAGCAAATTGAAAAGTTCCGTTTCTCGATATGGTAAATTACATGTACAGAGTGTCGCTAAATTTTGTGGACATGGTTTAACCACAGATTCCTGGGTTCAAAATAAGATGATTGAACTCAGCATATCTATATCCAAACGTGCTTCATTAAGCTGGCATTCTGCTTCAAAATTCTTTAAAATAAAAGTAAGTTTCTGATATAATTAATAAGTTTTTAGAAAGGAGTATTCATTAGGAAACTTTTTCGTGTCTTCGTAATTGTTGATGCTTCTTACGGTTTAGTCACAAAGTAGGAAAATTTAAGTGCTTATTGAAAAAAGTAGGAAATACATGAAGAACAAATGTATCTTACAGCATAACTAATTCATTTTTAGAAAGAGACATTCCTTAGTAAACTTTTCTGTCTTTGCAAATTTTAATACCCGTTAGAGTTTAGTCAAAAACAGAAAAATTTAAATGGCTGTAGAGTGTTTTTTGCAAACAGTTTTTTGATTAATCTATAATAAATATCAAATTTGCAGACACAGAAAAGTTTATTAAGGAATGACTGTTTCTAAAAATAAATTAGTTTTGCATGTAAGAGGCATTTGTTCTTCATGTAGTTTCTACTTTTCCCACTGAACATTTAAATTTTCCTACTTTGTGACTAAAGTGTAAGAATTATCAACAATTACAAAGACACGAAAGTTTCCTAATAAATGCTCCTTTCTCGAAACTTATTAATTATAGTAATTTTCTTAACCTCAAAAAGTTAATGCAAAATCTGTATTATGGTAACCGTTTTTCACACTAGCTCTTCACTTTAAATTATTAAAACCATCTGGAAAGATGCCTACCTGTGGGTCCTCATATCAAATATTATCTAAATTGGTTCAAGCATTCTTTTATTATTAGAAAAAATAACTTTTCTTTACAAAAATTTTGAAGCAGAATACTGGCTTAACGAAGCCTGGAATTAGATACATTGGGTTCAAACGTCTTATTTTTAAGGCCATGAACCTGTGGTTAAGCCCTGTCCACATAATTTAGCGACACTCTGTATAAATGTTTCATTAAAACAAGCACGCTTATTACGAGAACTTGATTATAAAGGCCACTTTCTCGCTGTTCCGATAGCTTTGTGATGTATCGGTAATATCATGACACACATAATCTCATAGTCACTTTCTTTTCCCGAAGCTCTAAGTATTAGAGCCGGTCGCTACCTATATAATACCTGTATAATACAAATTTATGTACCTAATAAAGATTTGAAAATATTTTTTTTAATGTAATAGTACGCACTATGCCCGACAAAAAAATCTAAATGATGAATTATTGTTAAAAAATTCGTCCGTTTGTTTACATTTGTGTTTTTACATACAAGCAAAATGAATTGTTTAAAGTTGCACTCAAACTAATAAAATAACTCAAAAATGCAAGTATAGAGTTGTCTAGGTTCTGCATATATTTTTTCATTTATAACGAGCACTTGCATATAACGAACAATAAATAAGTGTGGCCCTTGAGCCCTCATTATATGAATGAATAAAACCATCATAACAAGAATTTTGAAAAAGCTCCTGGCAAATGTCCACGTGGCATTAAACTTGATTAGACTTCAATTTATGTGGCACTTCACCACATGATTTATTGACCTTTCCGAGTGCATTAAGTTGCTGAATGACTGATGTCTATGTAATGCCAAGCTCAGCAGATAATCTTCGCATTGTGGAAGGATTTATCTCAATGACTACACGTGTATCTTCAAAATCCACAACTGGCTGACCGGAATGTGGCCGATTTTTGATGTTAGTGTTCCCGTCATTACATTTTTTAAAATATTTCTGCACTGCACGAATTGAGACATCACCTCTTTCCACATTTTACTTGCCACTTCTCTTGCTTTGAAGTTCTGTTTCGAATGGAGACGTATTAACCAATTTTTCTAATATTTTTTTAAAATTAATAATGATATGCAACTCAATTAATTAATGAAAAGTAATATAGACTTTGAAAGAGCACATCAAAGTATGTTCAAAATCTGCAAAATGACATCACACTTGTACATAAAGCAACTTCATTTATTTAAACAATAGCCTGAACTAAGTTAAAACTTATAACCAGTCTGCGGCCCGACAACTTCCACTATCGTCTATGAATTACACGGAGCTTGCGTATGTTGGCACTGCTTTCATTGTAAAAAGACGCGCACGTCTGATTTAATTTATGAGTGTCGTAGATGCGGTAATAAACTCGCAGAGAACGTGAGATTATACTTACTCTAAAAAATTTAAAAAATATGGAATATGAGTGTTCAATAACTGGGAAATTAATGCAATGTCAAGACAGCAAACGACATTGTTCACATTATATTATATGTGTACGTTCTTAGACACGCACGACTCTGCCCGGGCTTCCTGGTGTTGCGATAGTGGAAGTCGTCGGGCCAGTCATAATACAGTCAGGAAGGGGGTAAATACTTTTGAGTGGTAATTAGAGATAATAAAATGATCATTTCTACTTACTTTAATAATAATAACTTCTGTTCCCTCGTCAATGACTTAATAAAATTCATATTAGCATCCTTATCTTCATCATCACTCACAATCAAATCATGTTTAGAAGATGAATCTCCAGCATTAATATGTTGACTTTTCAGAGCCAATCCATCATCTAACATTTGTTGCACCAGTGATTTCTGATCCAAAACTGGACCGGCTTCCAATGACCTTGCCGCACTCATAGACAAGCTGTACATTGGACATTCCTTGTCTAAAACGAACAAAAAGTTCACAAATAAGAACACTTTATGTAATTGTAGAGTACCTGTATTAATGTGACCCCACTTGTGACACTTAATGCATCTAACATTGCGAACCTGAATCCCAAAGGGTTGATCTCGAATCTCCTGGTCACCCTTGCAGTAGCTCTCCCTCGGCGCATTATATTTGCGTTGCCATTCAAATTTATATTCTGGTTCATTATCCTCGCGCTCTCGTTCTTTCCTTGCACCAGGCGGTGGTTCATACATGAAGTTAATGCTCAGCTTATCTTTGCTATCTTTGCTGAGCATGGCTTTGTTATCATGCAGGTCCTGTTCCTTTTCATATTGTTGTCTCAATTCTTCCTGTTTCTTTTTGTAAGCATCTGCTTTCTGTTCTGCCATCCATACCTAGAAAATTCGTAAGTATCACGTTGCATCAGCTGAAATTGTGTACTTACTCGTTTCAGATTGTCTCTGGAAGCAGGATGGAAGAACTTCTTGCACATATAATTATTAAATCCCTTGCCCATCTTGTATTGTTATGATGTAAACAATAATGTAAAACGTAATATAGTCACTGTCAGCGGATGTCGGAAGGAAGCAGTGGTCGATCACTCGGCCAATGAAGTTATAATTTATAATTGCTGTTATTTATGACAGGTTACTTTCACTTCACATGACACCTTGAATTATAAGAAATGTTACTATTTCATAGAAGATGGCGCCACTGTGGCATTTAGAAATAAAATCCTTGGTTAGCTTTACATGATGCGCCTGCCTTATTTCGTGCGGCAAAGCAAGCGCTAATTATATGATTTACTACGTATGCAATAGGAGGCAAGAAACGCATGCATGTTTAATGTTTAATTATCCATTATCCGGTTTAATGGCCGGGTCTAGGTTACCAGAAAATTGAATAAAACTGAAATCGAAAATACAATAAAAAATCAACTAGCCAAAAACGTAGTTTTATTTTTGAGAAAAATCTGTTAATCTGCGTTTGTTTCTTTTTTTCATTATATATTTTTAGACAAACGTAGGTTCATTTTTTTTAATTCAAGACGTCGATGTAATCTGCATCGTTTTCTTGATCGAGGTAACTTAATATATAAGCCGTTTGCATAGCTCAGTGCAATTTCATGAGAAATTTTGACCTCTTGTGTAAAAACTCTACACAGATAAAAATGCGGTGTTAGATTTAACACCGGGTTAACTCTTTTTGGTAGTTCCCTCGCGTCCATTTGCACAAGTAGTTAAACATAAAGTTGTTAAAATTTCACGAAGTGAAAGTAACACCGAAAAGGAAACAAAGGTGTTAGTTTGACTACACAAAAGTGTTGAAATATTCTCTCAAGGAGTTGCAGTTACACTTTTAATGGTGTTAAAATTACATTTTACAGGTGTTACAATTACACTTTTAAAGAGTTGAAGTTACACTTTAATTGTGTTAAAATTACACTTTAAGGGTGTTAAATTTACACTTTAAGGTTGTTAATCTTACACTTTAATGGTGTTAAAATTACATATTGATGGTGTTACAATAATACTTTTATGCAGTTGAAATTATACTTTAATGGTGTTAAAATTACACTTTAATAATGTTAAAATTACACTTTAATGGTGTTAAAATTACACTTTAAGGGGGTTAAAATTACACTTTAAGGGTGTTACATTAACTGATCTAGGAATATATCGACTCTCTGGAACAGAAGCAGCTTACATACCATTTCTACCAAATGTAGTTTTTACAATGTATGCTGTACACTGTAAAAACCACATTTTATAAAAATGGAACATAAGCTGGTGCTGTTCTACAGGGACGTATACTCTGGTATATTGGTTGTAACACCTACAAGATGTAATCAAAGTGCAGATATGTCATATACTGTGAGGTACTGCACTTATCTTCATTATGTCTTGTCCCTTTAAATTGGAGTTCTGTCTAATTTTATTCACTCTCTGTTTGAGTATCTCCTCTTAATCCCTACTCTGTGGTGATTAAATTAAGGGCTTGCATATGTATATATACATTAAAAAACGATATATTATATCAAACATATATATTTCAATAATAACATACATTACAATACATATTATAGCTTTTTCTTATGTGAAACTTCTATTACATCATAAAAGTTCAACCAGGTTGGCGGACGCGCATTCCTTATCAAAGAGCTGAAAGCATATTACTAAAAGATTCATTTTGTAATAATACTTGTAAAGTTTGCAATATAGGAATGTACATAAATGTTGTAGGCACGACTACTTCTTTATAACATTTTAAATGTGAATCCCATTTCATCTCTTTACGAGAACCTATTGTCAGTTCTACAGGTTTGACAATATTAGCAGAAAGATGTTTTGTTCGTTTATGTTGAGTGTTATACTTATCAAAAAGATGCCGAGCTTGTAGAAAGTGATCATCAGTAGACTGAGAGAGAGGCATATTAATTTTTAAGTTGTCTACAATGTTATGTACTAATGAATTCGTTAAATTAATGGCAGAATCTATTATGTGCTGAGTAGTTGTATTAGGCAAATTCAGTGAATGTATATCAGTTACAAAAGTATTTGCTATAGTCGAAAGTGCACGTGTATTGGACTCCTGCTTTTCTTCAATGATATCTGTAATTCCATTTTCAGAACTATTATAAAAAATCGGGGTATTATCTGCATCAATAATATTGAAACTTTTTTGTCCACGTAAAAAAACTTGTGCAGTACTCATTCTTTCATTTTCATAACTATTTTCTTCACGTGAAACCCGTTGTAAAGTATGTATTTTTATGTGTTCTTGGAAAACATTGAAATCTTTGAACGAGATCAGTGATCTTTGACATCCTTGGTATTTGCAAACAAATAGATCATTAGTATCGGAAGAAATTTGAATCGTTTTTTCACTTACATTACGATTGGAAGGGAAATGTACAGTATTGTGTAAATCAATATCATCAACTATTTCTTCAGAGGAAATAGCTTGTAGAGTATGTTTACCTAAATGTTTTCTGAAACCAGCAAACGTACGAAATAATCGTCCGCACTTGTGATAATTACATGGCAATAATAAATCATTTGAATCTGACAAAGCATGATTCAATCGTAAATGCCTCAAAACAGCTAATACATTGGTCAATTTTTGACAACATAAAAAACACTCAAACATTTTTACGAGAAAAACTAGGTAACAACAAGAAAATCCTAATAAAAATGAATAAAAAAAATAACAAACGTACTGTGAAGACAAAATGATTAAAATCACAGTGAATTCCAAGAACTTAAGTTGAACTTAAAAATATAATAGCAGGAAATTAAACCTGAATATTAAAATAAAAATGTTATTGTACTTAATCTAACTGTACATTATTAATTTTTATTTGCATTTCGCGTTCCCGTGGTGTTAATGCAATATGTTCATTTGTTACCAATGAATAAACTTCGGTTTGAATATAAGTCCAAAAGGATCGCAAGTGATCGTCAAATTTAGTTTTAAAAACAAAATAACTTTGGAATAATTCATCAAACGCACCCAACGCAGTTTTCGATTCACAAGGTATCAGAACACCGTCGAGTACGATATAGTAATCTACTATCACTTGCTTGCACGATCCAACTGCCAGCAAATACGGTTGGGTTGTCTTTCCCTTATTTAAGCCTTCTGCTAATGGGAGAGAAACCTAAAAAATAAAGAGTAGTAATTAATTTTTCCAAAATTAGAACTGTGTCAAATCTTATCTTATTTCCCTAGTTTTCTCTAAAATCAAGGGCCCTTGCTTCAATACTTGTTACTTTAATTCAATGAAAAATTGATAGGAAATGTTTTAGTTTAACCTAGGGAACTAAATTAAAACATTTATTATCAATTTCACATTAAATTACAGTAACAACTATTGAAGCAATGATCCTTGACTTTTGTGACTTTTAGAGATAAACATGTCACAAGAGAAATTCAACTCCTCGACTAAGATAAGGTAATTAAGTCAGGTATGACATTTTCACAAGGTGGCAGTGAAAAAAAAATTAATTTAGAAAGGTAATTAATTAGAATGCAATGATATACATACGTGATGATAACTGATGAGTCTGTCAATAGCCTCGGTGACATTACTTTTTTTACCACCTTTACGGCCTCTAGCAGTGGGGGGTAATGAATGAACCAACGCTATCACACCATTCGTATCGTTATCCCACTCTGAATTCAAAAATAGCTGTGTTCCAAATGTAAAATTTAATTTCTTTTTTTCTTGGGCGTTGCTACGATTAATGGTACGCAGTCTGTTTTCTAAAAATCCAGTTCTTTGATCTGGATTAAAAAACAGTTCCTAAAACATAATTTTTTAGATACTTTAAGTGCTTATACAAATGCATTAACTCACGTATCCTCTGCCTTCATTATCTTCGAAGCATGGAAATAACTTTACCAATGCTTTAGCATACTGTAATTTTATATGTTTATTTGGATAATTTCCATATTGTTCAATTATAATAGCTGCAGTTACATTAGTTAGTTTTTTTCTGTTTCCTATAGTCAGTTCTCTTGTACTGTTATATTCTTTCACAATTGTTGCACCTTCTGTGTGTGCTTTGAAACGTTCTATGAATTCCTGTGCAAATAACAATTGTCATTTTTAATTAATTAAGTAATTAATTCAATTAATGATGTACTAAGTGATTGAATTTTAAAGGAAAATATTTTAAAGATCTGTAAAGGGTGATATAACACGTAATTTTTTAACAGATGAAAGTTCTATTTAAACATTTTAGCTTCGTTTACTTATTTTGGTTTTCTTAACATAAATTTAAAATATTTTCCTCTCGTTTCTAATAATTATGTATATCACCTGCTCATTGAAAGAATAAGACAACATATGTTTATGTCCTTCGGGCTTTGGTGAAAGTGAACGTTCACAAATTAAACTTTGGGGAACATCAGAACTACCAGAAAAATTAGTTAAAGTTGAAGCAACTGATATATTGCTATGAGGAGCTAAGAAAAAAATTTTATTAGAATATTATTACTAGTTTAAAATGTTGTAGATAATTACTTGATGGTAAAGAATTGGAATGTAAGTCTTCGCCTTCTACTTTTATATTTAAAATAACGCCTCTGGGATTGAACCAGATAAAGTCTTTTAATAAATCATTATCTATTTGGTAATGTGCTTCATCGTAATATAGAATATTTTTATCAACAGGTATTTCAAATCGGTGAGCAACTGTAAATAAGCATAAAGTGATAATAATAATGCCCGAAATATCAAAAGTAGAAAATGAATAAATGAAATATATTTCCGACAATTTAAATCTTGCGTCACTTTTTTGCACATTTAATTTCGTGGTTTAGGCAAACGCATTGACGGCCAGAATCAAATAATTTTAATTACCTACTTAGTAAATACTTACCGGCCCTGTTAATAGCTTCCGTCACATCAACACTTTCCGTGTTAACTTTTACCCACCGCTTTTGATTATTAAACACGACTCTGATATAAAGCGCGGTATTCTCCTCCATCTTCACCTACGAAAGCAAACATGTGGAGTGGAATATTTTTAAGTAAACGCACCCCTTCATATCTTCGGCATGATGTCATCCATCAAATGCGCACAATAATTTATCAACTTAACTAGCAATAAGTGTTATATTTTAATTTTTAAGTGAGACTCTAACACATAAAAGTATAACAGAATGTTTTTGGAACTTTTTAACACCGTTTTCTTGTTGAAATAATATTTTCCTCCTAAAATGAGTTACATGTTCACCGGTTCGAAAACATTTCAACAGACAAATATGTTAAATTTATCTTCAATACCGTAAAAGTGTAATATTTATCCGTTTCGTATATTCAATATTTTTAACTACTACAGAAGTAGTTAAATAAACATCAAAAAGAGCTACTTTGACAAAATAAAAGAATAGCTGTCGATACATTAGGTGAAATTTTCACTCTTTTGGTATAACGTTTAACTACTTACTCCTTAAACTCCGCAAAATTTTTATCTGTGTACTGTCTTATTTTTAGAAGAGTTGGACAAAAACTGACCTCTGCTCCTGGAACTGATTTTTAAGACAAAATTAATGGTGAAAACCCCATTTTGATATCTTGTATCGCTTAGGAGCTACAGGGTATTTTTCAAAATTCTGCGATTTCTCTAGACCTCCATAACTTTTTGTTTATGAAAATTCTTGATTTCTGTAAAAACTTCTTTAAGACCTTTTTCATGCAGAATTCATTTCTCCAAATTATTTTTTCCTAAAGTGCTCAGTAATTGAAATGTAAGCAAGACCTTTGATTTTTTTATATGGAACACCCTATATATTTTAAAGTTTTTGAAAAAGGCATAAAGTTCCATTTATGTAAATATAAAATACTTGATATTTTATTCAAACTGTTTTTGAGAAATAGAGCTTCAAAGTTTTAATCAAACATTTAATTGCTTTTACAGCTATGAATGACGATAACTAAACAATTCAACTTCGTGATAGACCCTGTCAAAGTTTGACACAATCTCTAACAGTATTTGCATTTCTCTTAAATTTTAGTATCTTCATAAAGTAGGCTTAGGGAAATAAGTAAACATGTGTGAAAACTAATAAAAATACATGTTATAATATTTATACCAACCCAAGACTTCATAAAGAACTTGCAAGTGTGTGTGTGTATTGAAGATGGCAGCGTAAATGCCGAAATACGTATCTACGTATATAAGCTATTTTGATTTATTTATACGGATATAAATAAACTTTTGTGATTTATTATTTCTAAACCATTGTCTCCTTTACTATTATTAAATGTTGAAATGTGTTATAGAAATTAAATTGGCGAAAATTCAGAAGCAGCAATTAATCTTTACACTGAAAGAAGACAATCCTTCAGAGATATATTCTTTATTAAATTTAAAAACAATTTAATAAATTTTAGTGATTTAAACTGCCAAATCTAAAAATTATTAATCTCAAAACAGAAATAAAGAATTAGAGGAGGTCATATTTTTGGAAAAAATCGAAAATAACCAACGCCAGAACTTGTGGATTACGAATTTTAAAAAATCAAAGATTCCGGGTGAACGTAAAATGATCTAATTCAAGACTTGCTTCAGAATGTTATGAAGTTACTTGATTGAACGTCTGATAGTTTTTGTTTTTATTAAACAATAATTTTGCTTTCAGTGAATCCAATTAAATGGTTGTAGATTGCAAATGGTTCTATTTGGAGCTACATTGCTTAATAAAAAGTGTTCGCTTTTAGATTTTCAGTTTTCGAGTTTCCGTCCCCAACTTTAGTTTTACTTATGGGACCGTCTTTGGAATAATCGAATGTATTCTTTTTTTCTCTTGACAATGATATGACATACGTAATATTTATTTTGACAGACAATGCAGAAAATTAAAAAAATGTCATTTTGCAAGTGCGAGCGAGGCGCTAGCCGAGACTTCGCAAATGAGAGCACTTGCAAAGCACTTTCGGGCCGTGTGATACACACTATTTTTTTGGTCCGACCAATTTTAAATTATCTCAAAAGTTCAAAAAAAATTCAAATTGTTTGCGCTAGGGAAATTACCTGTATTCAGGTTGGCAACACAATGTCCAACGTGATGATTTCGGATTTGAAATTAAAAATCAAGTTACAATTTTTACTTGTTTGACATTTAATAAAGAATCATACTCACGTTTGATAAAAACAAGCTGCAACCGTATTATATACTGCGTGTTTCATTGAAGACGCATCAAACTTGGTATGCGGGTAGATGTCGGGAAAAGAAAGAAAAGTTTCTTTGTAAAATTTTCTCTGTAATGAATAAATTTTGAGAAAATCTAAAAGAAAGCAAAGTGGCATATTTTTTGGATGGGCTTTAAATGAGAATGAATGGATTGTTACTCATTCACATACGAAATCGGTTTATTGGTTAATTGCCTCTAGAATGTCGCCCCAGTCGATTCAGCAAAACACATCATGGTTGTTGGTAATCAATAAAAATAATAATTAGTCGTTTATTTTCTGAGCTCCATTTAATACGAATTTTCTAAGAATTTAAGATTGTTCAAACATTTAGTAGTTTGCGCCTATTTAAGAATTTATTATTCACGTTCACCGTTTCATGAAATCGTTCGTAGAAATTTAGCGGCCAAGTACCTGGTTTTACCCAAAACATTTCGTTCGCCATATTACCCCAATTAATGACTTTATGGTATTAGATTTTCCATGAACGCACAATTTACTAATTTCCTTTTCTTAGTACTGTCTTAGTGTACCTAGAAGCAGGCATTTTTTAACATTTCTTGTAGTAATAATAATGTAAGGAAAATAAATGTTTTTATTTATAAGATTCGACAAATTTTATTTTAATAACAATTTGTAATGTGCGACAACATACATACTAAATGCATATTTTTGCATAGCCCCACATTTGTAATTTATTATTAAATTAAATAAGTTTAAATATCCACGCGATTTCACATCGCTGCTGCATTCGACGTGTGGCAAAGTAGAAAACACCGAGCTTTCGGTCAAGGGCAAAATAAAATCTAGTCATAAATTTCTTTGCTGTTTATGGATTTATTACCCCCCTGCAGCTTTGTGCCAATCATAAATGCAACTTAGATCGCCGGTTTTGTTTCACGATTCCGCGCGGTACAGTATTTCAAAAAACATCGACTCCAAATTATGCAAATTTCAACTTGCTCCGATTAAAATTTTTTATTAGGATATTTTGTTTGGAATAATGTCAGAAACGTGTTCCTCAATTTTGATGCATCTTCAATGAAACAGGTTGTATATAAATTTTCAGCTAAACTTAACTCCAAATTTAAAAAATTATTCAATACATCAAATATTTACTACGAAATCAGACCTCTTGTCAACCACAGATGTCAATATTGCCAACGTTTGGTAAATTTGTTGATGGTCTAGGCCTTCAATAGGACTCTTTCCGGACGATTTTGACGAATGCAATACCAACATTTCTGGACGTAGGACCAAAAAAGTATTTTACTGACAAATGTATGCTTTCTTTGCTGTTGAAAATAAACATATTCTTTAACAAATGAATATGTCTAAGAAATTGATTAAAATTAATAAAAAAGTATATCTATTTACAAAAAAATAGGTTAACTAGGTTGGAATTCGAACCCACATCCTTCGGGTCCAAGATTCCACCCCATAATTCAAACATAATCAGGGAATATTTTTAATAACCGGTCCCCTAATTCGTGGATTGGTAAACGTGGACTTACTCTATGGCCTTCAAGGTTTCCAGATATAACCCTTTTGAATTTTTATTTTATTTTTTTTTTGGGTTAGGTACATCAAAAAGAAAGTGTTAAAGTATGCTTGCAATATTTCGCTATATTACACGACGTAGTCTTTGTGATGTGTTCAGAATCAGAGCAATGATTCGCAGGTCACAATTATTATATTTAGAATGTAAAGCGTAACTCCTGACGAAGCTATCAAACGTTAGCGAAACGTAGAGCGTTAATGCCAATTTTAGTGTCCGTTTTTAAAATAATTTATTACAAAATTTCTCGGAAAAGTCCACTCTAATTAAGTAAAGCGTAAAGTTTATAACTACCCTAATAAGTACTTATACAGCTTGAGTGAAGCAAGTGGGTTGGTGACGCGTGCCTCGGATGTATTCGAGGCGATTGGCCTTGTCTCGTATTGGGAAGCGAAACGATGAGCGCGTATTTAATAATTTTATTTTAACTAGGATATCAATAATTCTTGTTACAATATTGTTATAATTACAGCAATACATTTGCATAACGCAATTATTATGTTAGTAATTAAACAATACTTCCATAAACATTACAGAAATTAATAAATGTAAAATCTTCTCTGATAATGGTTAAATTAAAAAGAATTCACAACGATAATATAAAAACATAATTTATTATAAGAGATTCTCTTGTAACAGAAAAACGATTTCTCAAACTGAATGAAAGATTTTATAGAAATAAAATAAACTTAAAATAATTCTGGTCAAGAAATAATAAATATATTAAATATCCTTCAAAATTTTTATTAATTCTGCGGATGGTTGTAGCAGAAGGAATTGGACGATTTACAAATTTTTCTCTGAATAAATTAATTCGTTAATATCACTTTATAATTTGTACATACTTTCGCAGGTACACTATAATTCATACTGAATTTTTGTACTGAAGAAAAATAAAAAACAATTAAAATAAATATTATAATATAATAAAAAAATGTATATTTGCAGCTCAAAAACAACTCTAAAACCTGCACGCTTCGAACTAGAGGCGTGAACTGATACACGCTAGCGCAAGAACCCCCTCTACTCCTATACGACTTCGTCTGAATTTACTTCTATCCACCTAGTTGCAAAATTCAACCTGTATAGGAATAGTTCATCAAATTTAACCGAATTCGCATCTGTTATAAATGAGATCCTCTTGCTTAATTATCTGGGATATATTGTATAAGTGAAAGTATGTTACTAATTTAGAACTCATTATAAACGTTAACTTTTGTATAAGATTTTTTTATATTAACAGTTAAGGAGCTATTGAAGAAATTCGCACCCTTTTTCTTTCTTGCTTTGCTTAACAATAACTTTGCTCCTGTAGAATTTTTTTCTTCGGTCTTCATTCTTGAATTTTTAAATTTTAATTTAGGAGCAATATTTTTGAACATTAAGAATTTTCTTTTCAGATAATATCTCGGTATTTATCTTTCGGAAAAAGTATTTTCATACTTTCTCATGTTTTTCTATGGCATAGAAATAAAAATTCCAATCTTACTCCTAATACATTTATTAAAACTTACAAATACTTGTACATTTATTTATAAATTTGCACATCATACATCTTATACTTCCGATAATAATAATAATAATGCATTTAAATATAGGTACTTACGAAATTATTTTATATTAGTTCTACGATAATGGAATATATAACACATAATAATATAACAAATTAACTTCGTTTATATATTATTTATATATAATATAATCTGATTGGTCCATTAAATAAATTGTACTTTGTCGCAGAATGCGGCGGAAACAGAGACAAACGTTTTACTTTACTTTTCTAAACAGCGAATACCAACATTACCGTTAACATTAAAATATGTTCCATATACTATATTGCTTATGTAAATAATTAATTAAAGCTATAATTATGATTTACACTACGAATGAAAAACATAGAACGATTTTCGTTAAAACAAACACAGTCGTCATCCTATAACAATCTCAAAATGATATTTATTTTGAAAAGTGCCCAGAACACTATGAACATAAATTTTTAGTAATTTTTGAAATAGAAAAAAAATCTTAACTCAAGACGGAAATTTAATAAGAATTTTGGCATTTCCTTGAAGGACAAAATTTAGATGGCACATTTATAGGATTCGTGAAAAATGATTATAATACAATTTGTTCATAGCATCCATCAGGTCTATCTGTAACGACATGACAGTTTTATACATAAACAAATTTCACGTTTAGTATTGTTAATAAAAGTCAGCACATTCATTAATCGCTAATTAAAATTGAGTATTAAACTTTTTGATTATGAGACTTTGAGCTAGAGTCGAGCCTTGTATGTACATACACATAATTAATTAATTATTCGTGCAAAGGCATTCGTCAATTGATTAGTGATTCTTAGTAAAATCCACAGATGAGTTACATTAGTTTTGGCATGTCATTTCATTGTTCGAAAGTGATTTTGACGATGCGTTCGAACACCTAAACTAAACATAAAACACGCAAGACCTCCGAATTACTCTAACATCGAATTATGATTGTGTATATGGTATATGTTTAATTTGGCGTTCAGTATCTTTCGATTTGATTAGTGGCATTTTCGTTATTATCCGAGGTTTGAGCGCAAGCAAGCGCCTTCTCCTACAATCTCTCGGTAACGCACAACGTAGTCTCTCCTCGAAGGGAGGGCGCACGCACTGCGTAAGATACCAGAATAGCCAGGGCTACCAGCACCATACCAAGAGCATTCACTACTATCCCTTGTTCCGGCCACTGTGAGTAAGTGTTCCTGTAAGTTACAGTGTTAGTAAAAAAATGGCATTAAAAGCGAAACAAGCAACCGTTTTAAGTAAATACATAATTAGTAGTAAAACGTTCCGGGTTACAACTTTTCAACATTTCAAAATTTAAATAGCATCTTGCAATTTTAGTTTGTAAATACTGTTAGTTTGATGTAACCAGAATCAAAATGGTCATGATGAATTGGGATTAGATTTCTTATTTAAAATTATCACATATGGGAGCGGACTGGTAACTAGAATCGATTATATTTCTTTTATACTGTTATATCTCTTTGTACAGGTAATCCAACAAAAAAAGAAGTGGACACGATTATCTATCCGATTCGAGGTATTCTACATTTTGCTTGCAGATTTCAGAGCCTTCTGAAGAGTCTTTTGCAATTATTGCATTCAATATTCAATGAATGGAAATAATTAAGTTTGTAACATCATTTTCAGTCAGCTTTCTTTCATTTTCTCTAGATTTTCTAGGAAGGCTGTACTGACAGTAATGTCATTTTCTCCACAAGGCAGTAAATAGAACATAGACTCTTTCCATACGACGATATAATAATAAGTTTTATAGAACTGTAGAAATCAGGAATCAGAAACTGTCATCCAGTTACTAACAAATGAAAAATATAGTGTTAACAAATTTCATAACGGGCTCAGAAATGTGGGTGACAAAGCAAAAATTGATTGTAAAAGATGAAGATTTAGACGCACTTTTAGGTAATAAGCCACAACGCGTACGACCGACTTAAAATATAACTTAAAAGTGCACCTAAATCCGTGCTTTACTAATAACTCAACGGGTCAGCCCGCTCCTGATTTTTTAGCCTCACTATTTTCACTGAAATAGTTTAAACTGATATGGCAAGGAGAGGATTTTTTTGGAATGAGTTACAACAACTAGCACACTTACACATCCACATGCTTCATAATGTTACTTTCCCTCGCAAACTTCCGAATTAAAAAAAAAATTTTAATGTTTTAGACTCATGTAATCGGGCATATTCCAAGCGTATAAACAAAAGCGTAGAAATCCATTAACCAATTTATAAATAAAAGAAAACGTACATTATTATAAAATTAAAGAAACGCAAGAGTACTTCGCACTTAAGAAACTATAAATTATTTTAGTTAAAGAATTAAGAAGGGATGATTACATGAAATAAATTTCGATAAAATTTATTTCACGCTTTTAATAGTTGCAGCTAAAAATCACAAGTCTCCTGAGCGAATTAGGATGTGTGCTCGATGTCGGAATTCGTCTCGTAGCAGGATGTACACCATTAAAATTAAAAGAGCTACCAAAGACATTCCTATGGCGTTCACTATGATACCTTCTTCTGGCAGCCTAGAGTATGAGGCGCTAAACGAAGAATAGTAATTAGAAAATAGCTTACACAACAGAAAATATTTATCATAAATTGAGTTTTGAAACTAGCACAGGACAATAGTACATGTGTTTTTGAGAACGTATTTAGCTTTCTAAAAATTAAAGGTACTTCATCCTCATATTCAAATTTGAAATCGCATAACTTAAATATTATAAAATTAAATTTCATTAACTTACTACAAATTTTAAATAGTAAATAAACTGACAGACCTTGAATATAGGTAGAATTTTTTAACGTAGAACATACATAATGTAATAATAAATACAATTGAGCTTTTTGAAATCGAATGTAGGCTGAAAGGTAACCTACTAGATTTCTCGAAACAGTGTGTCTATCCGGCCTTCGCAATTTATTAGTTCAAATGTTTCTCTTAATGTCCAACTCAACAATTTATGACAAGTGCAGTTGTATTTTTCTTGTTCCAATATAGTTTTCTTGTGATTTTTTTTTTCGTTATTTATGGTGTTTCTTATTTAGGTAACCAGCGCCAAAGCGGAGAAAATTTGTGTTTAATGAAATATTGTCCAGGCCGGTTAAGAGCTCCGACTCGTGAAACCTAGTAGGTCGTGGGCTGAGAAATACTTTATCTGTCATTATTTTTCTTTCATACATTTGACAATGCAATTTGGTATGTATTCAATGAATGAAAGGATAGAAGGTTGCAAATATAATTTCTACTATGTACTTAAAAAAATTGCGAAAATTCCTGAAATATGTATGTGACGTGTTTTTAATTTCAAATTCAATCAGCTTTTTCTTTCTTCACTAATTTATGTAATTTTGGCAAGACTTATAACAAAAATTATTGCAGGTATTTAATTTATTAGATATAAACATTTATTACATGTCATTGCAATACTAGCTGTATCTGCATATGTCCTTTGGGTTATTATGCACGTTCATCGTCGAAACTCCCATCACAGGAAGTAGATCATCAAAACAGCAAGGGCCGCCAATGTCAGTGCTATACTATTTAATAACCAAACTTCCCGAGGTACTCAACTTTGCGCATATCTAAACGAATCATGTGCATTAGAAGCGACTACACGTATATTGTACACTTGGGGCAATATCCTTGACATTTCACTTTATTTCTGTTGTGAGAAAATTGTTTTTCCAAACTCTTTTTCTTCGATAAATTCGCCATTAAGTCTTTATATTAAATAAATTATGCGTTGCAAGGTTTAATGAAAATAGTTTATTGAAACAACTTTTTTTTTTAAATAAGAACATAGAGAAGATAAAATAACAACCAAAGTGAAGATAGATTGAATTTGTAACCGGGAATTTGGGGAGAGGTGTTTCATTAAGGGATTACTTCTCTAGTTCAGAAGCAACAAAGTAGAAACTTAGAAACTTCGCCGCTAAAGTTTAATCTAAAGTTAGCTGGTTTTGTTATTTGTTCAAGAACCAGAAGGGTGGAATAATTATTGCAACACGTGTAATGAAATGGGATGAAAACGAAATAAACTGAAAATCTATTTCGTCATATTAAAATTATTATCATTAACCAATCTAGGAAACAAGTGGAACTATTTTCTGAGACCTTTTTATAATAAAACTTGAAAAATGAGTAAACTTTTAATGCGTAGCGAAGTTTTAGTTTCAATCGTGCTGTGACAGATCGAAGAATAATAATTAAAATTTCTATCACAATGTTATCCAAGTTTTTGCAAAAAAAATTGCAATTTAGTTCTACAATGTCAGTCTACCTATAACAGAACAGTTGCTTCTCACTGGTAGTTTAAAAAGAGGCCATAGAGTCTTGCAATATTGTACAGTAAATGAACTTAGCTTTAAGCTCTGCACTTGTTCGTTTATTTCATAATGTTCTTTTCATGTGATACCAAGAGTGTTTGGATGACATTTAAGCCCGGACTGATGGAAGGTCATAACAAAATTATTTCAAGTACTCCTAGTTTCGCCATAAAGTCTTAAATAATATTTTTTTCTTTGCAATAAAGCTTACAAAATTAAGATTTATTGGTTATTTAAAGTTGTTAGGGCTTATAAGAGACAGTAAAATTCAGACGAGAAGAAGGGAAAATTGAGAGGTTGTCTTCTGTCATCGGCATCTGTTTTTGTACGATAGATCGATACCGTTATGAAATCTAACTGTAAAAGCTTGGGGTGATGTGTGTTAGAGACAAGCTGTGATACGTACGATAGTGCAAAGAACACTTTCTCCGTGAGACCGGTCAGACAGGCAGCAATCGCCAGCAAGAACGTAATCAGGCCGAAGGAGGCATGAATTGGAACCAGAGCTGCTCGGAAGGCCGCCGTCGCACCTTCACAGCACAGTAGTATGAGGAAGCTGAAAAATCCCACGACGTACTGTAAAACAATGTTTGTTTTTCTGTCTGCTGTCACTCTAATGTATTTAAGAAAAATAAAGAGCATGATGAATTTGATTTTGAGTTTTACACTTCTTCGCTTACTGATGTTTATTGTATTGGATTTCAAACTATTTTATGAATCCTTTAGTTCGTTTTTTTCTATAAATTTTATTCTTTTACTCATTTTGATGTTAAAGTTACTGAGAATTCATATTATGTAGTGTTAGTTATTTGTGAATGGTACAAAATATATACGTTGCAACAATTTATAAAAATTTTAACTTTAATATTTTGTATTGCTGATTAATGAAAACGCGTTTTGACAGTGACACGTTTATACATATCTTTTTTCATCAATAAAACCAATATCGAATTAATGAACTTCAACTCGTTTTATAATTTAAATCATTTCAGAATTGGTCTCTCTGAAATCGTTTCAATTAGGACTTTTTTCAAAACTTTTTAGAATTGAACATGGATGTGTATTATTTTTTACTCCAAATTCCATTTAATTTAGCCCTAAAGCCACACGTCTACATCTATTAAGATGATTATATATTTCTTGTTGTATATTTGAATAAAACTGAAGAGTGAGTGTGAAACAATTTGTACTTTATCAAAATTTCTAAACTAATTAGTTAGTAGATTCATAAGACAAACTCCAGCCATTCGTATAAGCTTCGTGATATGTTAAACAGGTGGATATGGGAGTGCACGTCGTTTCTTAAAAATCCCAGAGAGCCTGAGGCGCACTTCAAACTGGTTCCGCGGCAGTTACGCAATCTCGCAACGATTGATTAACTTTATTATATTGAACACTTCGACTACGTACACGATGAACACAGAAATGAAAATTCCCGGCGAGTTTGTTCCGCCATCGCACAAAAACATTCTTGTCGGACGTTAAATCAGCGGAGTAATGCAATTATTCGATTAAAAGAAAAAAAAACTACGAGGCATTAACACAGTTTACGGTAAATTTATAATTAACACGATTATTCCAGTCAGTTAATTGACATTATTGTTTCTACTACTTCACAGTACGTTGAGTATTTTAAAAATTTAATGTCTTTCACCTTGTGTCATTTCTTAAAAATAAAACTGAAGAGTTCTAATATAAGTTTGTATACAAAATTCTCCTTGCTCTAGGAATAAAGAAAAATATTTGAAAACTGAACAGACCTGTATGATGAAAAGTCCCATTGTGACGAGTCCAATCCAACTATGCAGAGAATAAAAATTAGGGATGGGATCTGGTCTGTTCAAGTTGTGCGAGTCCAAAACTGCCAAGAAACCGATTGCAACGCAAGGGATGGCGAGGGCATGGAAAACGGTGTGAAGCAGTTTCACGTAAATCCGCCGACAGCATCGACAGATACGGTATAGAAGAATGGCTGAAAAAAAAAAAGACGATTTATATATAACATTATCTCATCGTACATCGAGATTTCGATAGATATTATTGTTTAAATGTTTGAAGTTAAAATTTCAACACACTGTCTACGTCTACTGTCTATAACTGTAGAGGTGCAGACATTGCTAGAATATTTATAGGTACATCTCTTTCTTGCTTTAGACAGAGTATGAAAATCTTCGAATATAACGACACGTGTGAAAGATTCAACAGTAAATCAAATCGACGAAGAATTGAGCAAAAAACATCCAATAACGAATAAGTTACTTCTTTAATTATATATTATCAGATCTGGATGCATATTTTCACAGATCTCATCATCATCTCAAATTATAACATGCAAATAATTTGTTTTAATTAAATGTAAATTATAACTAAACCAAGAAAAGAAGGCGAAAACATTTAGTTAATTCATCTTTTGTATGTTTTAATAAATCGGCACTCAATTTTCAACAGTCAAAGGCTTCATAGCTAAATTTTTAATTTTCCGTACAATTTTATTTGTCGGAAATTTGTAATACACCCTGTACATATACAATTGGGAATTATAGCAAAAGGTATAATTTACAAGGCTATAACCATAACATCAAAATCCCCAGAGATGTAATTACAACCGTTACATTTGAGTTGCATCAAGGCACGACAGTAGCAGTAAATAATTTAATAATTCCACCGTCGAGAACTACAGCAACAATAAATACAGAGAGTACTTCAAGGCTCGTAAATGAACGTCGTTACCGCATTATGAACTCCGGATTTTAGCTGCTTATAAGCAACTCGCTGCGGATTACGACGCAAGAGGAGGTAAATCGAATTAGAAATTTTTAACGAGCGGAATCACCACTTTTACTCCACTCAAAATTGCCTTGTGAAGTAAAAATATGTATTTTATGAATCGAGTGGTTTAATTAGCGTAGAAATTAATTACAAGGGTACGTACGAAATTTTAACTTATGAAAATATTCGCCCTGAAAAACTTAGAACAGAATTTTTATATCAACATGAGTTCTTTTTCTGATT
Source organism: Serrognathus titanus (assembly GCA_039766575.1). Taxonomy (NCBI): domain Eukaryota; kingdom Metazoa; phylum Arthropoda; class Insecta; order Coleoptera; family Lucanidae; genus Serrognathus; species Serrognathus titanus. The sequence goes on from CM077913.1 coordinate 25,490,558, forward strand.
TTTTTAAATGTTGGTTTTTACATGGTGAGGTACAGAGGTCAAAAGGGTTTAATTGAACCAAACTGAAGCAAAAATTTCCTTATTCTTCTTTCAATAATTATCGAAATATTTTTGTAATATTTATCACATCTTATTAAATTACCATTAATCTTTAATATTCAATAACTTCATTACCAGAAAGCTAAGAGGAAATTCCTGCACAGTTTTTAACGTAAAATGGCGTGTTGAATATTTGCCGGAAATTGTAATACACTCTGTAAATAGCGCCGGTAAGACGCTGTTTCGTTGATCTTAAACATATTCATGTACCAGTACAAATATGGATTCGCAGAAAATCCATCATACCTCAAAATCTTCTTTCTCCAAAGGATTTGAATGGTTTGTAATACTCTTTCCGTGAGTGCTTCTTATATTTGCTTCTTATATTATTTTATGAAATTTGAAGACCAACAAACTTTGTATCTGTCACATAAGCGTCTTATTACAAAAAATATTCGATAAAGAAATTCTTTCATTCAAAAAATATGATTGACGAGCAGAACAAGTCAGTGAACGAGTGAAAAATACTTAGAAATCGGAAGAAAATTTTTAATGGAACTGAAACTAAGCATGCAAAATAAAAGAAAAATAGATAAAATCGTTCGTACCTATGAAAATAATGGAATTACTATGAAGAAAAAAATAATAAAAGAAATTAGAGAAAACAGTGAGAAATTTATGAATATGGAAAACAAATACAAATAAAGTTAGTAAGAAATGCCATTCACTTCCTTCGTTTATCTTTTTTTTATATGACCAGAACCCGTCCGCAAAGAATGCACCGGAGGCACCGCAGCCATTTAGGCTTATTGTGCTCGCCCTGGTTCTCTTACCGCAACCATTCAGTGAGGTATGTCCCCTGCACCAGCTGGTACCGGTTTTTCACTGATTGCGTGTTGAAATCTTCGGGAACTATCATGAGATGTCCGAATATACGCTGTCTGCGATTTGCCAGCGCATCACATCTACACAAAATGTGCATGCTGCCTCTGGTTCTCCATTGCAGATTCTGCAATTTAGATCCCCATTGAATTTACCGATTCTCCACAGATGCTCCTTAACAGTCAGGTGTCCTGTTAGCAACCCCGTGGTGAGTTGCGCCCTGCTTAAAAGCAAAAGTTCTGCAGCTCTCTTTTTGCAAGGACCTTTAACGAAGGTCTTGCTGTGGCGATGTCCTGGCCTGCTTAGCCAGTATCTGTTTTGTTCCTCACTTATCCAGTCACTAAAAAAGCTCCGAATAGCGTTCTTGGTTATACCTAGGACAGGTTTAGGGCCAAGGTATGCCATATTCGCACCCTGCTTGGCTAGTTCATCGGCCCGTTCGTTGCCGATAATACCCCGATGACTTGGCACCCACACCAACGTGACGCAATTGTATTCCGCCAGGTCATTGAGCTCACTTAAGCTAATTTTTGAAAATTTTTGGAGGCGTTAAGCATTCTCACACCAGTTTGGAAGAGATCTTTGGGCTTACCAAAGCCTTCAAAGCCGCCCGGCTATCGGTTAGGATAAAGATCCGTTTATTTGTGTAAACCCTCCTTTTATTTTTCCGCGCACATTGTAATGTGGTGTATATTTCTGTTTGGAATACGGAGGCAAATCGGCCCAAAGGGAAGCATAACTTCTCCTTTGGTCTATGCCCACATATTCCAGACCCAGCACCAGTCTCAGTTCTGGAGGCGTCCGTATACCAGATCAAACTTCCAGGAGGAAAGTTCTGTTCAGATTCCCGATGCTCAGCAGACTGATTAATTTCTATCTTAATGAGCAGGTTTATGTTACCTTTGGGGGCCATATAGTCCGTCGTCATATCGAGTAAAGGACTCCTTATGCTGCCAACAATACTTGTATGACCTTTACTTGTATTCGTTTATCTTAGATTTTGGATAATGTTAAGTGATGATAAGGAGAGATCAAGAATTTCCTACATTGGGAAAAGATTTTGGATTCTTAGAGTTCTTAGGTTCAGATCTAAGGAAACGGGATTCAAGTGGGACTTTTAAAAATTGAAAGATCAAGGTATAAAAGTCTTAATGAAATATATATTTTCTTGCTCATCACCTAATATCACCTAACTTATTTGGAAAAGCACAATAGTTTGTCAGAAAATTCTTCAACGATTTTGCTTTCTTTTGATTTTTGAGGAAATTTTGAGTTTTCAATTGAAATATAACTACGTATAGATATAATAGCACGCAAAAGCTGCGTGTTAAAAGATTTTGCAACTCAGATATGAATTCAACCTGCGTCAATTTCTAAGAAACATTTTCAGCAGTCACTAAACAATTTTGATCGACGATAATAGTTATTTAAAAAAAAATGCCAATAAATATTTTTAGGAGAGCTTATCTTTTAAACAAGAAATTTGCAAAAATTTTGCAACTTTTCTACGTACACAACTGTTAAATGTTATCATCTTTCAGTCGTTATCTTTTAAGGTCCGGTTTTACAATCGTCGGATAAACTAAGAATAATAGTATTCTTAGAACAACGTGAAATAGTTATGGAAGAACATTAAAGGATATTCGGCGAATAATTATTCAGCCCTTATTCTATACTTGTAAAAAATGTACTACTTAAGATGAATAGTAGACAACCATTTAAAATAAATATGATTATTTTTTACCTAAAGAAATTTTATGCTATAAATTTTGCTTTAATTTTTTTAAATTTATTTACGACAAATGTTTTCCTTAACTTTTAAATCCCGTTCTGATAAGACAATAAATCTCAACGATTAAAAAATATTTGCCCGACTGCCGCATTGTGTTTCTTTATCTCCGGCAATATCGTAAAAAAAGAACCTCTTACGAAACGCGTAATTGTATAAATTTACATAATTTGTTTTTTGCCGCACTTACATGACGCGAGTGTAATCACATTCTTTACGTAACAAAATAAAAGCAAGTGCGCGAGTTATTTTTGTACGGCAAACGAAAAAACGCCAGATTCGAGAAGCGAAAGGAGAAAATTACGACCTGAGAGAATCTCGTTGCCTTTTTCTCTTTTCGAAGCGATGAAATGTAATCTGTAATTCGAAAGGCGGTGTCAGTGTATATGCACTTTATATTGATTAAGTAATCCTCTTATTTATAAAGCAATTTCTATGTAAAATGAAACCTGGAAATTTATATTTATGTTTTCATTACATTGTAGTCACAATTATTTTCATTAAAATGGGTAAGTAGTTACGGCCGAAGTGTTATTAATACATACTTCTATAAAAAATAAAGAAGCATTATATCATATTAACAAAATAAAGCAGCGAATAAAAATTTTTATCTATGAATGCAAAATCATTTAAATCTCGAACTTTCACCAAGATTGTTTCAAAAAAAAAATCCTTAAGAAAGGAGGTATTGAATTTCATTTACATTTACTTTAATTGATTGTTCACGATTATGTGGAAATCGGAAACTTTGTATGCAAGATGTTGCTCTTGTTTTTTTAGTGTTTTTGGGAAACTACAAACAAATGTGTTTGTGTTTGACAAAAGTAAAATAATGTTTTTTTTCGTATTAAATGGATGGATGGAGAAGAAATAAAGTATGCGTGTCTGTAAGAAGCATCCTCTTCGGCAGACAACTTGGACAATTGCACATTTTTTAAAACTAAGGTTGAACTTAAATTAAGTTTTAAATAAAGCAGCACTCGATTACATGTTGTTTTCTTGTTGTTATTTTTCATATACATAAAAGCTCTAATCGAAAGTAATTTAAAATCATCCCATACCTTTAGGTATTTGACGTCTTCTAAAAGTGTTCTAATATAATTATTTTTTTTTTAATTAAAAGGATATTCTTGGAATCAACAGTCATGTATTTTTGTCGAAAACGTTAATGCTTTATAACAACAACAAGCAAACAATTCCGGACTGTTGACGACTTCAAGAATTTTCTTTTAATTATCAAAACCAAGTCAAAAACAATTACATTATTAATTATTTATTTTATGATCTCATAACCATTTTTTTTTATCATTTGGTGTAAAACAAGAACTTACAAAAACCGCTGAATGTGATGAAGCCGGCCACCATGAGGACGGGGTGCAAATTAAACTGCTTTCTGGGGTCGTCCCTCCACGCAAAGCCATTGTGGTAGTTGATGACCCAAAATAGTGTGAGTGCTAGCGACCCTAATAAAAGTAAACTTGCTAGGACGACTACCAGGGTATACTCCAACCAGCTGCCGCAGCCCCATTCATTTTCCTCTTCGTAGTGTCTGTGTCTGCAAGGAAACAGAAAGGAGGATTTAATATTTTAAATATCTCCCAAGTGTTCCTTTTTTTTATGATTTAAAGTTAAGACTCATCTTTTAATTGGTTAATTATCTCCCTGTGTGTTAAATTAACATTAAATTAAACGACAGATTATATATAAATATTGGGATCTTTGAAATTTTTGGAATCTAACTAAGATATGACTTTTATTATCACTTAATCACTTAATATCAACTTCTTAAGTCCATAATTAAAAATAAAATTATGTTATGAAGTTTCAAACGGATAATTTTAGAGAAATTAATTTCAGTATTATTATTACTGCCATTAATAGTTAATTATTCAAACGATTTAAAAGCTACTAAATCGAACTGTTAACCATACGTCATGCTGCCAGCCTACCAGAGATAAATTATGCATGTATTCTTGTCAACTCCGAGGTATTCAGAATATCAAGAAGTGAACGGAACCTTTAACTAACTTTATTAAACTATGCGTGCGAAAACTCCATTAAATTATACCATATGAATGAAATTATTTATCATTATTAAGTTTAAGGAGTATTATTTGAAGTTCTGAAGAATTCTGAATTCTGAAGAAAATTTTACTTTGAGTTTAAATTGATTTAAAAATAAATTCCTTAACTTAGCTTTATTTTTGCTATATTAATTTCTACAAGGTCTTATCATTAATTAAAATCGCACATAAGTAGTACTTTAAAGAAATCGTAAAATATTTTGTGACAACCAACATAGTAAATTTGAAATGGGTCCTTCCCGTTTTCTTATTTTAAGGCAGACTCAAAACCTAAATAACTAAGTAGTGGTGTTCAAAAAAAGTTACGTTCACCTCTTGTATTGTACCTTTTCTTTTCTTATTTTGTTCGTATCGAATCTGTTGCATGTTTATGATATTGTGCATTGCTAATAACAGTGTTTTCCAACTATTTGTTCTAATGGCATACATAGACTCTTCACAGACAAGCGTGACATCTTATGTAAAAAATAATTAGTATTGCACATTAAAATGACCTTATATGTCTGTATGACTGATCCATAAATGAAAGGCCGAAATAAAAACTTACAATGTGATAATGATATCACTTTTTAAATTAACTACAATAAAATGAAATGAATCAACAAGTATTTCATACAATATTAATCATACAATTATAAGTATATAATTGAATAAGTATATTCAGTTAACAGTTTTTTAACAAAGTATAATACCATAGATAATGAGTCATTTGAAAAAGAAAAAGAAAAAAAAAAGAATCACACCCATGTCTATAGTGATAATAGTTTACGGTAGTAATTGTTTTATTATCAGATTTAATTGTAGATTAAATAAGTAGTGCTTTGGGTTAAACCCAGCCGAATAATTAATTAAAATTGAACTATACAAGAAAGTATTCGTTTTATTTCACGCAATTAATAACTTGACAAGTACATACGATTTTGTTATATAAAACCTCTGCTTATAAAATATGCCATAAATTAGTGTAAGGTCAAGCAATTACGCTACGTTGTGTTGTGCAACTGAAACCGTTGTATTTTTATCTCCAACTGATTGGATAGGAAATAAATACCCACACTGACAAATACCGTGCATTCTAAGACAGTTTCTTTCATTTCATACAGGTGTCTCAAGGACTCGCTTAATCTGCGTTCTTTCGTGAGTTATCTGACCAAAGAAAGAAAAGAACAAAGAGTCACGTTCGTGCTAATTTATATTCGGAAAGGACTGCAAATAAAAGTCGAGTAATTTATATGGAGCTTGCGATAGGAAAGGCGATAAATTAAATTAAGCGCCAATATATCCTTTCCGAGTATCATTCGCCCGGAGTAGTAGGTTGCACTTCCGGTTGGATCGTATTTATTAAAATTAGACTATTTCCTGTGCGCCATCCAATTCGTGCTGCCGTCATCGTCTTAAATGAGGAAATTAACACTTTTTGCAATCGAAAGATTTACTGCAGATTTAGAAAATTAATGGCATCTTTAAAGACTTAATTGGAATTTGATTATATTCAGGAAAAGATAAGAAAAAAATATATGTATTTTAAATATACATTTTAGGGAGATTAAAACTCTACAAATAAAATACGTTGGACGGATATTTTGAAAGGCACATGGGCGCAAACTTTGGTAAAATATCATCGAACATTGCCTCAAACAATCCAAGGACGTCTGAAAAGCCTTTAGGAGACTGTTAACAAACATGAATATGCGAAATTTTAAAACCACGCCATCTTAACTCGTTTTGTTATTGCAGAAATAAATTCGATAAAAAGCTTCTATTTTTAGAACTTGAATACAGAGATACAATCTGAACGACTTCAAAGTTTTTTTTTTGCATTTTACCTCTCCTATTATTGTAAATGCAAATTGTAAACGGTTGTAATACACGTGTTTTTAAGTAAGTATTAGTAATGCAAATTTTAGAAAACAGCAATTGAACATTTATTCGTTTCACTTTCACGTGGTAAATAAGAGATTAGCAAGAAGAAATGTGTTATTAAGCACAAAGAAATAATGGCAACCCGCTCATAAAACCGAACATAATCTTTCACTAATAAAATAAATAACCCACATCGATAGTATTCCTACTACTTTCACTAATAAATCTCAAGCGATTAAAACAAAGTCATTGCAAGTTGTCTGTGTTATTAAGAGCAAAGAAACCTATTAATTTGCGGCACTGTAGAATTGAAAATTCATGTGACTATTTCTATAGAATTGAAAAATAGTAGACGTTACCTTGAATAAGGTATAATTATTCACTTTGTCGTTCGTGAGCACGTAACGACTATAGATTACCAATTTGGAAATTGAGTAACGAAAACCATATTTCCATATTTAAATCAAATATGATTCGAAAGTAATATGACAAGAGATTCAAAGGGTGTTAAAAGTTTTGCTAAAATATCATGAACTGATATACCAACAAAATGACAAGTTTTATAAAAAAAGACGAGCCGCATCTGTCGTCGCAAAATTAATTGCGAAAAATTCAGACCGCGTGGAAGTTTATAATTGGATTTGAGCGATGACTGAAAGCTCGCATTAAGGAACCATGGCACAAGCTTCCCGTTTTAATCTGAAGCACAGACGATTTTGTTTTGCTTTTCCAACGTTTATTAAAAGCCGCTTTTCTGGAAGAAATTTGTGCGATCTGCAGGAAATAAGCAGCGGTTTCATTTTATTGCAGACGCTGCAATTTTAAGTTTACGTTTTAGTACTAATTAAATTATTTTTATAATGAATTCACATTCTGTTGTGAAGAAAAAGTTTAAAATTAAGTCTGCAGAAAACAGAAACTAATGTAACTTCGTATACTGGCCAGCTTAATAAGGGAACCGCTAATTTTTTTGAAAGTTTTCCAGATATTTTATTATAGATCGGTAAAAAATGATGAGATTCGTGGGTTGCACTCACAACCATAGTTCTGGAGAAAAAACTTCCTAATTAATGTGAACACATTTTTCAAATCAATTTCCTATAAAACTTGCTTAGGTAATTCACGAAAAATTTAATATTAATTTAGTAGGTCCGTGATGAGGTATGAGATCAATGATATAAGAAACGTAGAAGAAAAAGCTGCACGAGGATAAATCAGGAACTAGTTGAAATATTGCAATAAAAAAAAAAGAAAACTGGAAGGCCCAAATGGTCGAATTTATGTGCCATGATAAATAAATGGAAAACAGATTTAGTAACAGTAATACAGATCTGACAACGGCTACAAATTAAATAAATACAAGATGATGTTGATTACCCCACCCACAAATTATAAAGGAATGATCTGTTAGTAGTTGCCACCACATTCCAATCAAAGCTTTCATAAAATTAAGTAATCTCTTCGAAGTTTTTTGATATCTAAAGAATTCTCCATGGTTGCTTATTATCATTGGTTTTCGAATCTACGAGGATGATCAGAAGCAACGAGAACATGGATCGCTGAAGAGCGTAGCTAATTGTGTATCAAATTGTGAATTGCAGAGTGCGAAATTATTCTTAGTATGTCCTCATAGTTGAACAAACGTTCAATCTGAAAACAAAAAAGCAGACAAAAATGACTTTCATTAAAGGAATAATAAAATTACCCTTTGTCAAATATTCTGTAATGATCAGATAATTCTTTATTAATTTTAATTTTGTCGATGATTTTTCTGTAACGCAGTTATTACTGGTGGAGTAAGAAATAGGAAATAAGCATAGATAACTCGAAGAGATGGTATAATTACCATAAATCAACATTTTATTCGATATCCTTCCCATCTATACATTTCTTTATTTGAGTTCTAAATGTTGATATCAAAATTAAACGTTTAATCGTGATGTGCATAATTAGTTGTTGTACGAAATAAGTCTGGAAGAAGCTGTCAACATAAAGAGAAACGTCAACATTAAAACAAACAACTATATAATTGATAAATTTCAAGGAATAAGAAAGTTATTATTAGTGTTCAAAGTGCCTTTTTTGTGAAGATTTACCGGTTGTAGCGTTACAGTCAAAGAGCTTTTCTGAAATTCCTAAATAATAGCTTTCATAGCCCATTAAGCTACTGTTTCCTGCTCCCTATTCACCAGATGCTACACCACTGCCTAATCCTTCACTCCTGCTTTTATTATTTTAAATCTTCGAGAACAGCAAGAACCGACGAAAATGTGGGTTGATAAACTAAAGGGCTTACGAATATTGACATTTCGAATACTGTTTCCAATCACTCCTGCCTTCGAGAGCCACGAGAATCAATGAGCACACGCGTGAGGTTTGCTGGAATATGTTGACAACTATTAACAGGTCTGTGGGTGGCCTATTAACCAGGACGTATCTTTGTTCACTTTATATTATATTTTTCTCTTTGACTGTAAGGCTATCGAAAAGAACGACAAATAAAATGTTTATCCATGGAAGGCTTTGATTAGAGAGGTGAGTAGAAAGAATAAACCACTGGAAGTTGCCTGAAAATAATTGAATAATTCTGATTAACATCTTTCATCGCCAATGAATTCAACGGCTGGTGGAATTGATTGGCCAAGAAATTTAAAATCATCTAGTTAAGATAAAATTGCAAGACGACAAACCATTACAAATCATATCAACATGATTCTCAAGAAGCTTGAGATGTTGGATTTTTCAACATCTTCGAGATCACAAGATATCATTTTTTCAACTTATTTCTGCCTACTTTTCATTGAGGTTTCAAGAATTACAAATCTGATTAGATAATCGATAACACTATGAATTTATTATACAATCTAATATGGCGGATGATTCTTAGGCCCGGTATTTAGGGCCTAAAATGGTTCGACCATCTTACCTGATATAATCTACACGAGGTAAGGGTTGCGGATTATCTGTAATACGAGTTCGACCACCATCACCTCCCGTGACAGGTAATCTGAATTTAGGTATTAGAAACAGGAAGGGTGAAATAAAGGAAACTTTGGTTGAAAAACAAATCAATGTACTACATTGTTAATTGATACACTTTTAACAAATTGCATTTTGGTAACAGATTTGTTTATGTAACATTTATCAATTTCCCGTTGCAAATAATCAATTTTTCTTTTAATGTCCGGCCTAATTTTTTTTAACAAAATTGTTGGCTATATGTATTTTAATATATATTTCACTTTGAAAATTAACTAAAACTTCTACAAATTGATGGAAATGAGGATGTGAATTGTAAAAATTTTCATTAAACTTAGCATGGAATAATTCACATGTATTAGTTTGGCACATAGATGCTGAATTACATGCTCAAATATCGGGAGGAAAAAGTACATCTTCAGTAATATAGTTTTCTAACACATAATCACAAATTTCAATTACTCGTTCGTCATGGGGCATGATTTCAAATAACTCTGCAGCATAAAAATCATCGACGTCTTGCGAATTCAAGTATGGGAGACCAAAAAAGATTTTTAAAAATTGGCCACTATAAGAGTTTTTGTTCTCATAATCTTTTGACAAACCTAAAGCTTGAATCTTTTTATACCAATTTTGACAAAGATGAAATTTACAACCATTTAAAACACATTACCCGAATAGCATTATGAATTGTTATTTTAAAATCCACAACTACTTTCTATGGTTTTAAATTTAAATCAAGAAGAGAACAATGATGCACTAATTATTTGAAAACTTTTAGATGTCTCTGTCTTCTTGTCATGTAACAAACAAAAAAGTAATGGTGTATAGTGTCCTCCTTTGTAGCCATGGATAGTAAACATTTGACAGAAAAATTTGGAGCAATATTGGAATGTTCCATCTACATAAATACTTTCAACATTACAAAGAAAATACAAATTTGTAAAACTTGTAAATATTATAAACTTGTCGTGTTCATTTGCCTCGAGTAAAAAATTTTCCTCTTTATTTGTTTTGATATCAATATTTTTCACCTTCTCGATAGTCTCATCCTAGGTTTTGGGTATCGTTGGCAAAATGGAGCGACGATGTTGGTACATATTTCTCCGTGCACATTGGAGACGTTAACGTTAAGACTTTGAACTTTTCTCTCCTAAGGTGTCGATGAATTATTTTCGATGGCCTCTCTGATAGATCGTCAATAGCTTTTCTTTTAACCGAATTACTCAAAATTTGTCGGTTGAGATTAATATCAGGTGCATGGTTATAATCTACATTACATATATTTTTTAGGACAACACAGTCTATATATATATATGAGTATATATTTTGGCTAAACACTGTCTCTGTACTCAGCACCACGAACTTTCCCATCTTTTTGAACATGTGCTTTTGAAAACTTGAAATTATTCACTATTAACATCACTTTGGTCTTTTCACTGTGCATTTTGAAACATCCATGTTAACTGACAACTGGGAACTAAACTGGACGGGACATTAAATTACAGGTATTTATTGTATTGAATTCGGGGTAATCATTATCGTATGTAGGCGATTTGCGATAATCCGGTGAAGGAAATTTGATGGTCGAACTCAACCAAAGGATACAGCTACCTTGGTTTCGTGGTCGAACTCGTAAACTTCGGGTATGTCAGCCACAAATTAACTTTAATCTTCAGTTTATTGCCATAGAAACAATTGATTTTATAATTCTTACTATGGGAATAAACTGAAGCTTAAAGATAATGTGTGTCTGAAATACCGACCTTAATTGTTTCAAAAAAATGAAATCATTAATATAATCGTTGCCATAAATTAAGTAACGGAAAAAAATATGCTGATAAATGGAATGGAGCTAACATTTAAGGAAAATCAATCACAAACTTTTTCCAAATTGCGTTGTTTTAATTCGTAATGAAACTATTATTATTATTAATTTATTTTAAAGAAACCTTGATGAATGTTTGGACATCATGGACATTAATTCGGACATTAGTCATAAAAGTTGTTGATTATAGGTATTTTACTTGTATCTAGATACTAATTTATAAAAGGAAATTAACTTAAAATAGCACAAATCAAATGTAAGATAAATTAATTGCGGAAGCAAAATTTCAAACATCCTGGAAATTTGAAAAAATTGTAAAGCTGTTTCACAAATAAGAAAATAAAATAATCCTTGATCGTCGCACAATAAAACAAAAAACACAAAATATTACTTAAGTATACGGCTTATATTATAAATTAACAGTTCCTATATAATTATTATTCATCGAAACTATTTCTTCTAGCTTTCTACGTCCAACAAATTATAATTAACAAGATATTAATGAGATCAAGAATAAATTAAGATAATAATTAAAACTGTACTTAATTTCAATTTCATTATTAATGCAACGACCCAAATTTGAACTCGGTCGTAAACGTAACTTTTTACGTCTTCTTTTCGTGTCATTCATAAACGTGATTTAATCGCTTCATGCACCTGAGCGGAGTTCATACGTAGCCCGGTTTTATGGCACTTCTTGGAGCTTTGTGTAAACGACGCCATTACGTACGAAGTTGGTGAAAGGGCAATGAACTTGAAATTTGAAATTTACAGTTCAGTGAAGCAGTCGCTCATCTGAATCGCGTTTTTATATGGTGTTTATAATTAGTCTAATAAACTGTGTGTACATTTTCCACGTCGTGTTATTTGTTTGTTGGCTTTAACACTCTAATTTTAGAGCATTTATGGAGTACATAGATGCGTTTATTTAGCTGGTAATTTTTATAAATTCCAAATAATGGATTCATAGGTGGTACAACGCAAAGAAAAATGTCGAAAGAAATCTCCAACTAGGACTGTAAATAGTACTTACATTGTGTTCCATTTTTGCTAAGATAGATACAGATACATAGCTATATCTAAGAAGATGTTTATGATAATTGTAGAAATAATTCTGTACATAACTGTAAATTTAGATAGTAATGTAATGATGACCAAATATGACTGACGTTAATCAAACATGACGTTTATAATTTGAAATTTCAAAAGCAAGCATTCCTTTGGGAAAAATTAAATAATCCTATTTGGAAATTTTCTTACTCGTGAAATTTATAATTCGCTCGTTTTTTATAACTGTTTGTTAAATAAGAATGCACTGTTATTTATTTAAATATTTTTCTTTCTTAAAAATGCATAATATTGAGAAAATACATTAGATAAATAGAAATTGTTTTAAATACAAAATGTTTTACTGATTTTACTCTTCTCATTTTCCTTTTTTGAAGAATAATTTTTAAATATCTTAAAATATTGATGTTTATAACTTTAAATTAAATTTCTAAATTACAACCAAGAATTATAATATAGTACTTCCATCATTTATTAACGAAATGTAAATTTCCTTGGGTCGATATATTACTTGTAACGCAAGTTCTAAAACACATCCAGCACCAAGTCTTCGGGTTCTCTTTATTACTGTAGGCGTCTATTAGGAATGATTATATCACATTACTGCATATTGCGTTTCATCTCGTATTTCAAAGCATATAAACGATCCCTAGCTTTGAACCGAAACTCTTCCCCTACATACATTGCACAGTAGTAGACAAGTCTCCCGTGACACGTGCATTTAATACAAAAGTACCTTTTTATAATATAAACACAAATTAAAAATTTGATGAAGTTTTAAAACGAACATTAAACTTTTATTTATTTTGAATAATCCTTTAAGTCTTATTCATATTATATTTAGTTTAAACAATATTAATTCTCTCTTTTTAATTTAGGGGAGAATTTAGTGAGGATCAATTCACTTGCAGATTTTTTTAATGTTTTGGATATCTACTATATATTTTTTTGAAATGGCTGGGGGAGTAGGAAAAAATATACAATTACAATATGGTTACATTTTCATTGAAATTGTTTTATACGTATTTTTTTTCTACTTCTAGAGTTACAATTTGGACTTAAACATAAAAGGAGTCTGATAAAATTTTGAATACAAAAAGACAGGGTCAGGTTAATTATGCAAGAATTTTCTTTCACAGTATTTGTATTTCTAGGAAAGTTATGTGTCAGAAGTGTTATAATTTAATAATTGTTCTTGTCTATTATTTTTTTCTTATGTCCTTTTAATTATTTTATTAATTTACAGAAAATAAATTTCAAAAATATCAGAAGTTAAATTCTCTAAAATTAATTCGACTATTTATACTTTTCCTTTGTATACTATTTTTCCATCCGATAACTTCCATACCTTTTACATCTTCGACAATCTGATTTTTCCATCTTAGTTTCGGTTTCTCTTTTGATATTCCTTCCTTGGTTTCCACTTCGTAATTTTATTATTGCTGCATGCTTTTCTTTTTGTGCCAGTAACCAAATCATCTTAAAAATGTCAAAATTATTATTACAATGTTTTTCTCAATATTTTCTCCTGTTTGGTTTATCTTCTTATTGTTCTTGTACATAATCTTTGCACAGTAAATTGAAATTTAAATTTCCATACCTTTTCATCTTTTTTGTTCGCGAGGTATAACATAGTTTCCGCTCCGTCAGTCCTATGACTTCGCCTATTGACATTTCTCTTTTATATACTTTTACCTTTTATATTATTATCCTCTTACTTTTTAATAACGGTTTTCTTCTGTAGTACGATTTGGTTGACTGCATTACTTGATCGATTTTCATATTCTTCTCACTTTTGCGATTTATTATTCTCCGTAATTAGGTCATGAAATTGTTACTTCTTCTATGGTATATTTTCCTATTTTTGTTGTTATTTGATCTTTTTCTTTCTACCACCTTCTATTTATTCGTCGCTGCTTTCCTTCATTTTTAGTATATTTTCCATTGCTCTTTATCTACTTCAGTCTATATTTTTTAAATTTCTTTTTATCTCCTTATTTTTCTGTATCATTATGTAATTATTAAAAAAAGAAATTTTTGAGCCAACAGTCTTATATTGTTTTCTGTGTTGTTTTCAAATACTAAAATTCAGTCAAGAAAAATAACATTAATTTATATGTAATTATTCTTAACATAATTAATATCATAATCATAATCCTCTTTTGTTCTTATTTATTTGAATTTGGCCGTTTTTTCATTTTTTTATATATTGTTTTTTTCTTCAATATTTTGATCTTCAATGTTACATTTTTCCATTACTTCTCTAGTTTTGGTTAGTCTTAGAATCATCTTCACGACCGCTAGGTGCCTCTGTATAATCGAATATCTTATACCTTCTTCTCTTTCTTTTCCTATTAATAACTTGTATTCTGTCACTGCTATTTTTTCGACAATAAATATTTTTATATATTAATTCTGTTAATTTAAATTTAGGGGTCACTGTAACCATATCATTTTTTCTTGATAAGTTAAAAAATTACAAAACGTATTGGTAAATTTTCTTGATCTTTATTTTATTTGTAGATTAAATTTCAGTTGCTCTTCACTTTCCTGAGGAGCAAAAAAGAAATTCAAACACAGAAACAATTAATAAGTCAGGGATGGGCACAAGTGGGGAAGTGTACCCTCACCACATTAAGTGTTGGGCAAGGAGAGCGACGGCGATTTTGTCCAAGCGACGCGACGCAAAAAAATGTGGACGGCGTGTTCTGTAATTACATTTTTTTATTGGACTTTAAGATTTTTTTGCAAACACACTATTGTGCACTACCCGGTTTATGTAAAAACTATTTTTCTTGATATGCATGTTGCTTGCTATGCGCCAGCGCCTGTTTGTCTGGAAGTAGAAGCCACAACATTTTTGGATTCTGTCAAATAATGGGTAGTGACTTTTTCAAGGGGTTTGTCCGCTTATTGGAGAAAACTTCTGTAAAGTTTTACTAACATATATCGATTGTGAAGCACTTTAGTTCTCAAATTACTTATGTTTCGTGGGAATTTTGAAAACTACCTTTGCAGTCTTCACTCCCTTTTGTTTATGTGATGTGCATTGTTTCACACTTATCCGGTTAATGTTGCTTTTTTTTACTGTGCTAGGAAATACAAACTTCCTTTCGTGTCACACTGTTCACACGACCATTAAAATTACTTATTTACTGCATGGCAAATTATTCATTTAAGGCTACTAATGCGGCCCACGTCGTGTACAGCTGTGCTAGATTCGATTACATGTGCTTTGTAAGCGCAATATGAATTGGTATTATATTATGTGAAAACTGGAAAACTGGAAAACCTGAAAAAATTAATAATACCTTCCTGATATGAAAACAGATTTAACTTCGTAAACAAAATAATTCAATCGTATCCTGATTATTTAATCAGTTCAGGGGAGAAATTACGCTTACCCTTGTTTTCGTAATTGATAGATCCACTTGTTATGCTAAATCAAATAATTGCGGTAGTCAGCAACAAATGTCAAGTTCTCTTTATCTCTTGACTTTAATTGACTTTCTCGTATTTCTGGTTTATTATCTAGCACATTTCCATTTAAATTAACGATTAATCAAATTAGAAAGTTTGCTTATAAATTGACGAATATTTCTTTCTGATTATAGAACAAGAAGTAATTTTTAATTCATTATTATCTCTTATTCAATCTAAGTATCCTCTTGTTTCATATTTGAAAAATATTTTACTGTTGCCCTAAATTCTAAGAATAAAATATACACGGTGAAACAGAATTGTTTTCCAACATCTTGGTTAATTAAAAAAATAAGGTAACTTTTTTAAATATTTTTTTTCCAAAAGTTAATAACAAGGGAGTTAGAAGTCCTGACAGAGGGGTGGAAAGTATTGCTTTTTTGACAATATTTTCTGGATCCTTTAAGTTATCAAACTAATATTTTGGCCCCTAATTGCGCATTTACAACTTACTAGATCCTCTCTCCTTTTGAAAGGGTAGTTTTAGACGTTATTTTCACTATATTTTATCCCTATTTTTTTAATTTTTTGCATATTTCATCAAAATTTATGAAGACAATATTTTTTTGATTATTTTCGAGTAATTGACGTCTAAAAGTTAGCATACGTCTACTGCAGTGGTCGCCAACCCGTCGATCGCGAGCTAGCGATAGCTCGTAAAGGCAATTCTGGTAGCTCATAACATATTTTATATTTTAAAAATACAAACAATTAAAAATCATAGAAGCCTCCGTAAATTTTGCAAATTCTCATAATAAACACAAGGAGTGGCAACACATGCTAGAATTGGCTGGAACCGCAGAGCTCTAGTATTCGAGAACGATCTGGTTTCCTTTGAATGAGATAAATACGCATTGAGCGGCGACATTGCACTCAGTTTAAAACCGAACATCACTTAATCTACTTCCAGCAGTTGGGTTCGTAGCGAAGTAGAGAGCAATAAAAAATATTATGACAAGCAGTAGTAAGAAGGTGAAAACATACCATTTCCATTCGGAATGGGAAAAACAATATTTCTTTACAGAAGTTAAAGGCAAAAATGTATGTCTGTCTGTTGTGTAACACTTCTGTTTCCGTTGTCAAAAAAGGGAATATTGAGAGGCATCATAAAACAGTACATTCGAATTTTGAAAAATCATTTCCATTACATTCTGCCACCAGAAAGGAAAAATTGAAACAATTAAAACACCAATTAATTGGACAACAGTCAATATTTTTAAAAACAGTCGACAAAAATAAGGTTGCAACTGAAGCATCATACCGTGTGTCCCAGAATTGCAC
Source organism: Serrognathus titanus (assembly GCA_039766575.1). Classification (NCBI taxonomy): domain Eukaryota; kingdom Metazoa; phylum Arthropoda; class Insecta; order Coleoptera; family Lucanidae; genus Serrognathus; species Serrognathus titanus. The sequence goes on from CM077913.1 coordinate 25,507,851, forward strand.
AAAAGAAGAAACCTTATGAAGACGGGGAAATGATAAAACAAGCTGCAGATTCGCTATTTGCCAACTTTAGAAATAAAGACGAGATAGTTACAGCTATAAAATCTATGCAATTTTCTGCTAATTTAGTAATGAGGCGAATAGAATTTATGAGCAATGATATTTTTGTACAGTTAAGAACTGACTTAGATAACTGTGTTTATCTTTCATTGCAACTGGATGAATCAACAGATGTGATTGACACTTCCCAGATGGCCGTGTTTGTAAGGATGGTTTTTAGTGATTTTACGATAAAAGAAGATTTTTTGAAGTTTATTCCACTGAAAGGACATACTACTGGTCAGGAGTTGTATTTTCATTTCAAAAATATTATTTCATATGAGAAAATTCCCATATCAAAAATAGTAGGCTTGACTACCGATGGCGCTGCAACTATGGTGAGTTGTGATAAGGGTCTGGTGGCATTATGTCGTAAAGATGAAAGTTTTCCAGAATTTCTCTGTCACCACTGCATTATCCATCAACAAGCGTTATGTGGAAACTTTCTAAAACTAAATAACGTTATGAAACTAGTCGTAAAAATTGTGAACAAGATTAGAGCTCAAGCGTTACAAAGAAGATTATTCAAAACCTTGACCGATGAAATTGACTGTCAGTATGGGAAGCTACTTCTTCATTTTGAAGTCCGATGGTTAAGTAGAGGACGAGCGAAACGTTTCAACAATGTCCTATCTGCCATAGTTTAATTTTTCAAATAACGCAATGAACCGATTCCTGAACTGGAAAATTCAATCTGGCTTAGAGATTTTGGTTTTCTTGTGGACATTACCAAATAATTAAATGAACTTAATTTACAGCTGCAGGGGAGGGACAAAGAACTAGCGGAAATGATTTCTGATATAAAAGCATTTATCAAAAAGCTTGAGTTTTGAGAACAAAACCTAATCAACCGCGATAACAGGCATTTTCCTATTTTTCCAAAGAAGATATCTCAAAATACATTGTATGACAGTAAATATCATATATAAATAGTTTCTAAGTCGAAGAAAAACTTCAAAAATCGTTTTAAAGATTTCAATGAAATGGCTTTAGTGGCGCAATTTGTTGTTTCACCTTTCATGGAAATTGAAATCCAACAGTTTGCAACTTGTGTTGTGCAGAATATTTGGATAGTTGTATTCGAATGGCTTTATCAAACCATGCTGCAAACATTAACAGACTCATCGATGAGTCTGAGTGTCTGCCTTCTCATTGAAAATGAATTTTATATCGCCATATGTTTTTGTTTAAAATAGTGCGTTATACTTTTTGTTATTTTTATTCACTTTTATTAAATCGCATGTAACGTGCCATCGTAACTGCATAAAAAATCTTGTTTACTTTTCAAACACCTACAATTGGTAGGTATAGATTTATTCTGTTCAGTTTTAGTTTATTAGTAGTATGTGTTAGTTCGTAAAATAAATAACGTCGAATAAAACTGTGCATTATTTCATTTAGGTGTGCTTACGTCGCTTAGGACTAGGTAGCTCACTGTTTATTACAAAATTATCAAAGTAGCTCCACACATTGAAAAGGTTGGAGGTCTAATGCATTTTGTTACCATAAAATACCGAAAGTGATCCCCTCAAACTACCCATTAAATACGATGTAAAGGTTCAGTTAGGATTCATAAGATGTTATCCAAAGAACAATACGGTTCACCCCCCTTTTAGTGTTAATATTGACTTTAGGAAAAAGTTTATATAAAAAGGTGACCTCGTTTTTTGATGTTCTATTCACTTTGAAAATATCTGGAGACAATTCTAAATCACCCTGTATAAGGTTTGATCACAAAGTACAAAAAAATTCTCATTTATTAAAAAAAATATATTAATTTATATTAATATTGTCCCTATTAGGGAATTAACACGTAAAATACACAAAATTTGAAAACTCCATGAACTTTCGATCGAACCTCATATATTTTAATTATTTTTATCTTTATTTTCAAACTTTAAATATTTAAAGATTAATTTAATATGTATTTAAGTACAGCAGTTTTATTTACTTTATGTTTTATTTTATTTAAAGTACATATATTTGCGATCAATACATATACATAATCCTGTGATGGGTAACTATCAGCAGGTACGTATGCAAAAAATGTATAGATAACAGCTGTTGTAATAGTAGGTATTGTGATAGAAAGCAAGTTAAAGTATGTAATAAGCACAAAAATAACGACTTTAGCATTTACTCTGTATTAGAAATCAGGGAGAAAGATCGACCTGAGTGGCTTATTTCCTCGCTATTGTTTCACTTGAGTTGATGTGCCGCATGTTACAGATGATTAAAGAGAAATTCAGCAGTCGACAATAATTCTATTAATATCTTTGCCACCAGCACATACTGGCTCACCTACTTGCTTTGTGTAACTATTCCCCTTAACGTGAGATAATGAAAGGCGACAGTTTTCATTCAAGTGATGAAGGAAATTATTATCGCATTTTATTAATCAAAAACAAGTGTTATCTTTTTCTTAGAGAATTTTGGGAAATATTCATATTCTAAATAATACACATTATAGGGTTTTTCTTAGAAGAAGAATTAATTGTTCTTCTTATGAAGAGATAATAAAATTACAGATGGGATAAATAACTTCATTTTCAACGCAGGACAGTAGTAAGCGAGATTTGTAAATTGTAGTAGTGTAACAGCGGAAACAGAGATAAATGGGTAAAGTTTGTATTATAAATTACTGTAACTGCAGACAATAACAATATAAATAGTGTTACACATCCGTTTTAAAGTTGGATTTAAAGAACGCTGTAACATCAGTACAAGTTATATGAGTACTTCTTAAATCGTGTGCCTGCATCTTACGATTAAATTGCCTTAGGCTGATTGCACAATCGTTGGCTTTTAGAACATTTTTTCTTAAGAAATTTTATAGATTTTGTTGTTTTTTCTTACATATACAATTTAAAATCTATTTCAATATACCAGTATAATTATCAATTACATATGAATAATAAATTATTTCGATTTGATTAAAAGAAAATGACTTATTTTGCTCCGTATTATTTAATCAGATATTAAATTTAATTGCGTTAATATGCATATTCCTATACTAGTTTTAACTTCAGGCAACTTGTTAACAGGCCTTATCGCGTCAGTAAGACAAGAACTGTAGAACATTTACTTAATGTAATTAAGAGTGCAATTAAATTTATTACAAATCAACTTACTTGAGGCTGTAAAATAATAGAAAATAGAAAGTGGCAATTTAAATTTGTTGTTCAGTCCAACTTTCACGAATTTTTACAGCTTTGTCGTTTTTAGAAGAAACATCTATAAATTTCCTTTTGTTTATAAAATTTTTAGTTGCGATTAATTACAAAATTAAACCAGTAAAAAGAGTCCATAATTACGGGAACCTTTTTCAAAAAGTTCTGTTCAACAAATTAAAATGAATAAAAAATTTACCCAAAGAGTATGTTACGTTTCATAAAACAGCAGTAAAACTGAACTATAAATTTTTATGGTCATTGACCTACATCACAGTTTGACGCATTGCAGTTTCATAAACTCGTACATTATGCATCTATCAGCTGTAAGGGAAGTCATTCTAGTGGTTTACTTTTAATTATTGGTATTTGCTAGGAGATCAACGACAAAGAGTGATGTCAAAATTTACAACCAGCAAATATGCACCAAGATGCGAATAAAAAGACGCTAAACAATTCTTGCAGTAGACGACGTTTATAATGATCACGAACCATTACCTAATTATCATGTGGTGTTCGAAGCACTATCCGCTGTGTGAATTTTATTATATTTCTATAGTTGGGCCGCCTTAGGTACAATTAATTATTGTCAGTTTGTTATTGTAAACCAAACTTAAAATTTTATGTGTTAAAATATATTTTAAATGCATCATTTTATTATCGATTGAGTAGGTACTGTATATGTCGATTGCCAGAAGGCACAAACAAATTGCACTTAGGCGATTATCTTCACTCGAAGATTTTTTTTAATTATTCTCTGTACACAATAGTCATATCGATTTTTTCGAAATCATAACATTCGTAATTTTAATACTAAATTTAAAAAAAATTAATTAAAACCTGAATAAATCGTAATTTCTTCACTGTAAATAACTTTTCAACCATAAAGTAGAGTACATTCAATTTCATTGTTAAGGTCATACTCTGAGACTTAATCGCAATCATAAAAGAATAAAACTTTATTAGACACACCTACGAGTACGATGCGCTTTAGCTTTCGTTCTACGTAATTGCCTGTGGAGTATCATGGTTTTGGGTATAATTTTTGATCAATTTTATCTCGAAAACTAAGAGCCAGAATTTTTACATTTTTCCCGTAATTTATTATATCTGTTCTTTTATTAGTTTTATTTTTCTGCGTCAGTGTAAAGGAAATTCAGACCGAAACTTGAAATTTCTGATCTAAATTGGAAAGCAATAACTAACATTCTGGAAATGTATTGAAATCTTTGAGATTTTTTCTTCAGAAAATTATAAGAAAAACTTATAGTGAAAGTAACCGTTTAATGAAAAGATACAGCCGTAACCCCGTATGATTTATTAATAATTGTAAATATTAATTACTATTCCTTTCTAACTATTAATAAAACCTGTATTCTCTGAAATCGACGACGCGCTTATCTTATTATGCAATTCATTACGTGTGTGTTATTTATTATTCACGTATTACGTCAAGCGGAACAAAGGAATAATTTGAATACTGTCTCCGTTTGAAAAACCTACAGCAGATATTTAAAATGCTGAAAGAAACGGAGGAACGCTCGTGGGCAACGCAATAAACCAAACGGAAAAGAAATCCATAAAGGAAGGCGTGTGTGCATTTAGAAGTTCGATTTCACAATGAGCCCACGCAATATTCGCGTTCGGCTGGATTTATAAGCGAAATTAAACGGAATCTCATTACTTAGACCTTGTTCTACACACCTGTAGAGTCTACTAAAAATATTGGACGAACATGTTCTTATACTGTACGTAAAAAATTGCTTTACTTCGTTATTTCACGCCACGCAAGAAAATAAGTGAATGTTAATCGATGGACAGAAGTAACGGAGGGAGCATCTTGGTCTTTTTTCTATAAAATAGAATATTCTGCTTATCATACTTTCAGCTTCACGACTCCGAAATCATAATTTCTTATTACGTCTTTAAAATTTTCCAGTTTTCGCCCGGATTTCTTATCCTTCAGAATCCATTCGATTTATTTGCCCGTTACAGTTAGTTCTTCTCACATTTACATTTATCTACAACCTTTTTGTTGTCTCTTTTTATTGCTTTTAAATTATACGTGGAAATACTGAGTAGCAGACGTAAATCAGGCTTTCAGTAAGCATATTACTTTTGGCTATCAAGCCAACCATCATCCGCTTGTACGCATGTATTTATAATTAATTTAAACCGTATTTATTGCAAGGTGTGTTGTTAATTGCAAAATAATTGAAATTTATTGCGTGAATCGTCAGTAAACCTTGAGGAATACTGCATATATTACAAATAAATTTTTTATAAATTACTGTATTGAAGTTAAATATGTAAATGCAAATTTCATTTGCAATTAATTACCGAGTGGAGATGAAACTTTTACTGACTTTGCTTTTAAAACGATTATAATGTACGTAGGTTTACAGGAAGTGTAATCTTTGCAAGTCGGCTTAAATATGACAGCACAAAATTTTATGTGAACGCGAAAGCTACGAATGTTTATCGTTCTCGTACTTTTCTGTGGGCCTAACTGATTAAATATGGATAACATCAAACTTATGTTGCAAAGTTCGGATGATGGAGAAGTAGAATTTATTGCAAATTCTCTGGAGAGGTAAGAAGAGTGGAATTCGGAATTTTCTCTTTTAAAATATTTATTAGCCTTACATTTCGCTATCGCTTAAAAGAATAATAATAATAATAATAAGTAACTACTTTTTTGTCAAAAATTTTGTGTAACTATTACGAGTAAAGAACAATGTTTTAGTAAAAACTCGTTTTGGTAAGATTTATTAATATTGGATTATAGGTGATCTGGCATGCAATTCTTTAAAAAGTCGAAAATTGGTTTGTATTCATATTTTGTAACGAAACTGTATCATTATTAATTTTTTCCTACATACAGGCTTCAAATGCAATACTCAAAATTGTAGTACGCTTATTACAGAACACACATTGTTTAAATTCAAGTAAATTTTGTACCCATTAATAATTCATCCAAAATATTTTCTGTGTTAAATAATACAGGGTGTTTCGTAACTTCATGAAAATAAATTAAACAATGAAAATTTGCATGAAAATGAATAGAATGAACCATTTTTGTTGAACAAAGTGTTATTAAATTTTCGAGAAAATAAATAATTTTGTCGAACGGGTAAACCGTTTGAACGTCTCTGGTTTAAGTTTATGATGTTTACGAAGAATATGAGTGATGTAATTTATTGTTAGTCATCGCCGGCCGGGTCGGGTAGTTTGAAGGTGTACGTTGAGGTGGTTGCACTGAAATTTAGTGAAAAAAATGGCAGAATTTACAAATAGTGAGATTGTTGACATGATTTTAGTGTACGGTGAAAGTGGGCAAAACGCATTAGCGGGAAGGCGTTTGTATGTACAGCATTTTCCAAACCGACATTTGCCAACCAGTGCCACATTTCTCTCTGTTGTGCAAAGAGCGAGGGCACGTCGCGGAAGAGGTGGAGGACGGCAGCGTCCACAACGCATCCTAAACAGAGAAGAAGAAATACTACAACTTATCGAGGAACATCCTTCGTTAAGTGTACATATTATCTCAAGACAAACGCGTTTATCGTCCTCCGTTGTTTGGTGCATTCTTCGCGAACAACAATTACATCCGTACCATATTCAAAGAGTTCAGGCTTTGCTACCAGCCGACTATGTTCTACGCATACGATTTTGTCGTTGATTACTGCATAAACAACAGGCAAATGCGAATTTTGTTCATAAGCTATTTTTACCGGAGATGGGGTGTGCAATTTTCGCAACATGCATTTGTGGGCTGAGGAAAACCCTCACGCAATTCGTCGCGGCCATTTCCAACAATGGTTTTCTGTTAACGTGTGGGCAGGTATTTTAAACGGCAATTTAATCGGCCCGTTCGTCTTGCCGAACCGTTTAGATGGTCTCCAATATTTAAATTTTCTATGAACTAATCTATCGGAACTTCTCGAGAATGTGAACTTAAATCTTAGAGCAACGATATGGTTTTTGCACAATGGGGCTCCACCTCATTTTCGATGAGAAGCACGTGCTCACCTCGACGAAATTTTTCCTGGTAGATGGATTGGAAGAAACGAGCCGATCAGGTGGCCTGCAGGTTCACTTGATCTAAATCCGCTAGATTATTATCTGTGGGGACACGTAAAAGCGTTGGTATACGAAGAAGAAATCAATATGTTCCAAGAATTGAACGATCGTATTAACGCCGCATTTCTCTCTGTTCGACAACAAAACATATTTCATAACGCTTGTGAATCTTTACTTCACCGAGCAGATTTGTGTTTACGAGCGACCGAGGGAAGGAATTTTGAACACTTATTGTGACTCAGCCGGCACTGAGCCAGAGATTCTAAACATTTGTCAATGCGTTATCAGTTGAGGGTAAGTTTTATTTTCGTTTTTATTTAAATGCATTTATGCACACATCTCATGTCCAACACGCCATTATTTTTTTTCACGAAGTTGCGAAACACCCTGTATTTAAAAAAATGGAAAAATATAATTTTCTTTTTCTTATGATCTATGTTCGAGGAAATAAAATAATTTATATGAGATAAGGAAGTTGCACTTTGTATTCAAATATATTCTTACTTGTTGCTGAATATTATTACTTTTTCGTTAAATTTTTATGTTTTGCAATACGACACAACAGGTTCTAAAATAATACAATACTTTAACGTGCGGAAAAATGTCTTAACAAAGTGTTTCTATTTGTTTAAATCAATTTAAATAAAAGAAGTAAAAGAAAAGTAAGAAACTTTATCTATTTTTTTGTAGTTAAGTTAAATATCATTTAATATAGAATTTCTTTACGGATTATTAATAAACATAATATTAAACACTTAAACAAAAGAGTGAGTATCTAATTTGAGACAATCTGTACATATCACTCAAAAAATAATAATAATTTCTTAATATGGGCTCCAGAAATTTCTGAAAAATAAACAAAATTCATGTAATCCTCAAATTTATAAAATATTTCGTTAAACAACTTTGAATTTGAAGTCGCTCCAGTAATTGACATTTTGTTTGATAGTTTGTTCAAGATGGGTAGGCTTAACCCAATAAAACATCAATTATAGAAGGATTTAAAATATGTATGTCCAGTGAAATATATCACGAGGGGAAATTAAAAACAAATGTCTACCTAGCCATGAAGAAGAAGAAGAATGGGGGTAATTTAAACATTTTTATTTTTCAATATATTTTCCATTTAAGGTCACACACTTATGCCACTTTGCTATCTTTTGGAAGCTCCGCAAAAAATATCTACCGCAACTTTTATATCCTGATCTGAAGAAAATTGCCTCCCTCGCAGGTTCTTTTGAAGTTGTTGAAATACGGAATAGTTGAAGAGTATCAAATCTGGACTATATAGAGGTGGTCTAGTTCAATAAAGCCATTGGTGTCAATAAATTCCTTAACTTTTCTTGCTTTGTGCACCCTGCAGTGACATCAACAGAAATATTTCTTCACAACGCTGCTAGGCCATTTTTGACCAAGAATCTTTTTTAATTTTGAAGTTTCCCTCGGGAATCTTCCGCATTAATTGTTGAGCCTTTTGGGATGTATTTAATTAGAAAGATATCTTCACTATTCCAATAAATTGTAACCGTCAAGTTTCCTGGATAACTTTGTGTCTGCCTTTTTCAGGGGAGGAGAACCTTTATGGATCATTTCCATAGATTATTGTTTTGTCTATGGATCGCAAGAATGTATCTAGGTTTCATTGCCAGTGACAATTTGTGAAAATAGATTTGGAGGATAAATTTTGCGCTGAAAATTTTGTTCTAGCGACAAGTCATGGACAAGCATGGTTACACAATGCCTTCATTCTCTCGTGGACACTGTTAGGAGTATTGCCTACCTTAGTTAAAAAAATTCACACACAGTTACTTTACAACATCCATTTTCCACTTTTAAAAGATTAATAACTCCTATACTCGGATTTATCCGGTCAGATAGTTACCCTATCCACAAGAGAGTAACTCAGTAGGGTCAGTCTATTGAGTTACTGAGTTACACCGGGATGATTTAATCTTTGATCCCAATGCCACTTAACTATGAAAGTCCTTTAGATTTAATTAAATCTACCGTTTTTTAGTTTGCGTTTAGTTGTAGAGGGTTAGTTTTTTACATTTTTACTGTGGAGCACGTTTCGAATCACTGAGCTAACCCATTCATGCACATTATTCGTGTAATTTCATGTCTGCGTCCTACTGCTATTGGTATTTAATATTCAATTATTTTTTTTTATTTACTTGTTAACAATTCATAATTCCAATTACTAAAACTATATCATTCAATATGAAACGGAGTTGGTTTTCATTAACAAATATTAAAATTAATCGAATTTATATATTTTTCAACAACTATATTCAAGTAACATGAAGTAAAGTGAGACCAAAATATACGACTGCAGTTTATACGAAAGACATTTGCTGATTAATAACAGACATAATCAAGTTTTCGTAAAATATGAATCAATCAACTTCGCACAACTGACGTACATATATTTCATCATCACAGGAAATGAATAACGTTTGCAGCAGGTTATGCTCAAGACAAAGTTCGCTGAGTAATCATAAAGATGTGTTTACGCGTTTTTTTTTTACGAAATAAGCAATTAGTATACAATTTTGTTTTTGTTTTAAAGTCAAAATAACATTTGCTTGGAATAGAAAATTTTGAAATTTTGAATCATTTCTAACATGTTTACTATCTATAAAAATCATTTCAGTTAAATTTCAAATATTTTTTAATTTAAACAAGTTTCACATTTCATTCACAAATAATTTTAAATAGCTTCCTAAAGTAATTCTCAATAACGAATACAATTTCACCTTGGTTTTTAATTTTCATTTCTTTGCCGCAATAACAAGACTTCTCATTTTTACTACCGGTGGGTTACTGGCCCGACAAAATAAGAGTTTGAGTTCAAGTTGAAGGTCAAGTTTTTAAGCAGATTAATTTGCATTATTTTCGCAACATAATAGAAAGAAAATTTATTAAAACGAAATATTCTACGCGTCGCGAAACCGCGTTCGATGTCGCCTATTGTAATCGGAATTAATTCGCGGTTAAAAATACTAGAGTGCTTAGCTCTATTCGTGGTTGGAATTTCCTGGCCTAAAGATAGAAACATCTTAAAGAAGCAGAATCTACAGACGCCATTACATGCTTAATGAAATTATAATGTGCATGTGTTTGTAATTAATTAAGTAGAACACAGAAGTGGTGAGTGTTCATCTGGAAATTAATATTTTCACTTCTTTTTGCAACTTCTTAAAAGGTTTTTAATTGTTTCTTTTGTTCTATTACGTTTATGCATATACAAAAAGGAACAAACAAATAAAATCAGTAAAGTTACATAATTTAAAATCATTCTTAGAAGACCATACAATAAAAAAAGTTTTCTTAGTTAGGATTCAAGAAATCAACTGTAAATATCAAAATAATCTGGTATCACAAACGTTTTGTATTTAATGACTTATTGCATATTTGTATTGTTTATTATTATTAAGGATAATTGGTTCTCTTTTGTTCTTCTCCCTCCGTAAGGTCTTGACCTGCGTTTTTCTGAATTCTATTCTCTTGGAAGATTAATGTCCAACTGTCTTGACTTCTTTTCCACTGTCTTCTCCTTTTCTCCTCCTCCTCCTCCTCCATCTTACGACGTCCTGTGTATTATATTATTCTCTGATGTTTTGTTTCTACTGCAATAGCGGGTTGTTTTTACTATTAAGGACCTTCACATTTTTAATTCCAATGCACTTAGTTCTTGTTTTGATTTAGAGTCATAGGCTCCCGTTTCTATGGCATAAGTCTATATTGGGCGTTCATAGGTATTATAAATTCTTGTTTTACATTCTATTCCAACATGCTTACTTCTTCGTATCATCATCTATTAATGCTCCCGAAACAATGGCCTTTTTCCATTTGGCTGGTTTGTCTATCCCTAGTTATAAATATAAATCTTACCGATTGTTTGGAGTTCTTTGTTAGGCATTTCGTGTTTTGACTGAAATAGCTATATTATATTTCTCGGTAGTGTTGTTGAATTTTTTTAGAGTTCTTTGTAAATTGTCCAATGTTGGGTGTAAAGATCGCGTCATCTGTGTAACATAACTATATGAAAGTTGTGATTACCTATTTTGTATTACTATAGAGTGAATAGCAGTGGTCTCGGGCCATTATCCCATATTTACTCTTAGTTTATCTCCTATTCCTATTTTAGTGTATTATTTGAGTTTAAATTCTTCTATCATTATGATAACTTTCAGGGGAACGTCCTTTTTTGTTTTTGTTTTTTTTTAAACCACAACAAATACGAAGTCGTAAACACGTACAGTCAATTCATATTTCTGGGAACTTCATCTGACGTGGCCAATTGAGAGCACAAAATATCTTAATTGCATTTAATTGGAATTAGCGGGCATGACGTTTTCCAAATTAAATTCTCTCTGGGTGGCAATAGGTCCCGTAAATGCGGGGGCATTAATTCATTTGAGGTGGGCAATGAAAGGGAGAAGGCCGACGGTATCGGGGAATAACGGCGTTTAATTATTAATGAAGTTCGTACCAGATGCGGGTCGTTTGAATTCTCACAAATTATGGCCTGAACAGCCAATGAGAATATTCACCTTTTAAGATAATCGATGATATTAGTACTCTTGAAAGAGAACTGAGAATTGTCAAGAAACGCGATGTAGTACAAGCAGTTCTCAGATACAAAATTAATTCTACTAATTTTTGAACAATTTAACTCTATATCAATAGACATGACGTGCTACCTCGGTAGGTATTTCTTGTCTCGTTTACAAAATTAAAACGTTATTATTATTTGTACAGGTATCGTTTGAAGAGAACTCGAGACAGTAAGCCATTAATTACCACATCCCCCTTGGATGTATGAATCTGATTAAAATCTACATTTACTATTTTTTGCAATTACTTCTTAATAAAAGCGCACCTCTAAATGCAATCGGCTACGATGTAAACACGCAAGAAGATCACGCAATTCAAGCATTTACGTTTGTGGCATACATGTTTCAGTTTATGTCTGCCCGAGGTAGATGAATTTGAGGAGATCTGTTAATTCTTTCAGCAAACACACACAAGTATTAGCGCGAAAATTGTACAATTCTTTAATTCTCTTTGGACCGCGCGCAGACAGATAAAGTCGAGGCCAGTAGGTCAATCATAGACGGATATCCACCGTTAAGCCAAGCAATCTGTGTCGATGAAATTATCTCGGGAAACAGATTTTTCGCATCAAAGCTTTTCAAAAAGATAATGTCCATTGTTTGATTTAATGTACGATTAGTAAAAACCATTAAAATTACAGGAGATTGATAATGAAACTTCAGCCTTCAAATGAAATATGAAATTATGACGACATACTTATAGTGATAATTATACAACGTAATTTCACTACGCTATACGTAGCTTTGTTTAGCAAATGGTTAACGTTAATGTAATATTTGTATTTAATACTATTAGAAACTGAGTGGTTTTCAAGAACATTTTTTGTGAATGGAAACAGAACCGTTATTTTTTTTAACATAAGATTAACAAAAACAAATGGTTTATCTGGAAATTTACATTTTTCATCGGCCCCCTTTTGTATCGATTGGTATCCAATATATCTTGGTTAAACTTAACTTAGAGAGTAGTAGGTTCCGTATCAAATCAAGTTTTCAAGACGAGGTCTCCCCGAGGCAGTACAAGCAAGGAAAAGAATCGGGCCGTTAAAAAGAAGGCCGAGATAATGATCCCAAGTCAACTACGTAAAAATTTACTTGCAGGATGCGCTTCTGTCCGACGATAGAAAAAAAAAACATGACATAAATACACGTGAACATTATGTAATGTGCTCGTCGTACACGGTAGAAAACAGCACAATGGTGACCTTACACGAGACCTATTAATTGCCGCGTACAGTAAAAATAAGGATTAAAAAACAAACTTTATAATTCATAAATTATAAGACATGATTTTTAGCGCACACGTTTAAATTTACTAAGAGCTGTCATAATTCAATCATTAAAGAACCAAAATAGATAAAAACATATTTGTTTTAATAATACCTAGTCACTAATGACGGACATTAAATTTCGGACACTATTACCATTCCACCAACATGACAATGTGAAACAGCTTTTACGAACAAAAAATCTCGCTTATAGCGTCAATCGTATACATGCATATCATTTTGACAGTGAGAGCAATAATAATTACAGAATGTAAATGCATGCGATCGTTCGCGAATAATTTTGTTGGTATATTCATTTGGTTAGTTAAATAGTATCTCCTTGAACAACGATTATAAATCTAATTTTAAAGAAGATCCTTGAAAAGAAGATCGATGAAAATTGTAGTGAAATTTTATAACGAGTGATCATTATCTTTTCTAATTAAGTGCCTCTGGAAAGAAAATCGTGTGTCTTTGATTAGTTCATTATTTCAAATGCCGTTTGAATTATTTGTATTGCATTCCTATACAAAATCTAACTGCTGTTTTTATGTATTACAAGTCTTTTTTTTACAAATTTGGATATCAAATCCCAAGTTCCCATTTCCCACTTAAAAAGAAAGCAAGCGCCAAGAGCAGACAAGGGTCAAGTTGAATTTATTGAGAATAAAAAACACGGTCAATGTTTTCTACGATTTTACTTTAAGCTTCGAAGTAATTCCCTTCAGCAATGATACATTTGACCATTCTTTCTTTCCACTGTTCAGAAGCTCCCAACCAATCAATCATCTTCAGAATACCTTCAAAATAAGCGTGAACACGGCATAAATCTCTTCTTCTGACGAAAACCTTCTACCCCGCAAATTCTTTTTAAGCCCAAAAATAGCCAAAAGTCGCACATTGCTAAATCAGGTGAATACGGCGGATGTTTTATTACTTTTATATTTTTTTCAGCCAAAAACTGAAGAGTTAAATCTGCCGTATGAGACGATACATTATCATGGTGCAGCAAAATTCCCTTGTCTGGAACTCTACTGAATACTTGAGGCAAACATTTTTCAGTGTACCATTTAGCTGTAACTGTCTTTTGTCCATCTACCTTTACTAGGCCCGTACTTCTGAAGAATACCGCATACATAACTTTTTTCATAGCTCGCTGCTTCTTGGTCATTGTTGGAGTTTCCTTATCTTCGTGAATCCATACACGACTCTCTTGGCGGGTAGGTACGTCGAATAAGGGAATATAAGTTTTGTCACCTGTCACTATTTTTGAAAAAAATTGGTGTCCGCCATTATTTAAGAAATTTAAAGTTTCATGGCAAATTCTTACACGCTCTGCTTTTTGGTCAGAAAGGTGAAGGAGTACAAAACGATTAACCACTTTTTTTAAATGCAGGTGATCATGTATGATTGTTCTAACAGCTGAGGATCCAATCTTGAGTTGATGCTCTATTACTGCATAAGTGGCTTTATTGTCCTCTTCAATTAATTTTTTAAGTGCAGGAATGTTTCGGTAACAGCCGTTGGAGGACGCCCTGGTCCTTCTTGATGCTGAACAGAATTCCTTTTGCATTCAAATTTCTTATACCATCGGTAAATTGTAGCCAAGGAAAGTGTTTGTTCACTAAAAGCCAAATCTAAACTCTTTTTGCACTCATAAGCGCTTAAACTTTTTTTTTAAATTAATAATAAATCATGATTCGAAAATGCTCTATGGTTAATTCCATATTTTTACTTGTAATATCACTTTAAAAAATTAGTAACTTGGGTTCTAACGCAGGTAACTTCAATAACTAAACTTCAAATGACAGATAAAGAGTTGCTCTAAATAACACTGTATGTTTTGTTTTCACGGCCTACTATATTTTTTTATTCTCAATAAATTTAGCTTTACCCTCGTATACACAGCCGCAGCTCACAGCAACGATAGTTTTTAAGGTTACGTTCGATGCATATGAGTTTTGTTCACAATATAACAATAAACTGTGCCAGATTAAAGAATTTGCCGCTTTACTCACGCTAAAATAATTACTCCAAAAGTCAAAAATTTCCTTGTCAAAATTGTTTCCGTCAGGTCCAAAATCATATTCGTCATTAAATCACTTTCTATCGCTAAAACCACTAGTGAATTCAGCCTATCTTCTCTAACAAAATAAACTTAAATGCTTTATTTACGAACAATAATCAAAATAACAAAAAAGACTGGTTTGGAAGTAATGGATTTCACTCTTACGTTAGAGGAATGACAGTGAATGAATTTTGTGTTCGCAACTGTACCCTCCGTTTACAACTGGTTACAATATCTAGTTCTAATGAATGTCGGCTCGATTAAGTTCATTAATGACATTAAAGGTAAAACAATATGTAATGATACAATCTAAAAAATCTTTAAAAAAACAAGTAATAAATAGTTAAGGTTCCTTTTACTGCAAGGACCATTGCAGCCACACAGAGAGGAAAGATAGGTCTATTCTAAGCAGTTTTAAATTAGTATAGGTCTATGTTTAGTGACATGAGATAATCACTTTAGAATCGGTTTTTCCATCTGCTCATTGAAGTATATAATAATGGTTGATAGATTTTTATGAATTGCTGCCATGGTCGTTATTCGTCTAGGAATTATTAGTCAACTTGTTAAGAGACGAAAAGACCGTCCCTTAACGAACATAAAATATAATTGTGCTGATTTCGTTTCTAATTAAGTGAGGTCAATCAAAAAGTATGACCTACACAAGCATGCGTAAATCACAAGGCAAAAGACATAATAAGTTAGAAGATTCCAAGACTTCTTGTCTATAATAAGCAGACGACAAGGACAGTCGAAATCTACAAATTATGTTAATTATTGTATTAATATTTTACGGCCTACATTGATAGTTCAAACTATGGAATCTTCAACCTGGAAAAGTCATTTCACATCTCCTGGTAATTCTTAACGTACTTAAATGTTATTGCAGGTTTCTTGAACTACAATGCACTGTGTCGTTCAGAGCAGTCATTCATCATTAATCTTAGGAGTGAGATGGGAGGGATTTACCCTCGGTACGTCACTGTTTTAGATAACTAATCGGTAATTTTATTGTCTTTGTCTGAAATATATTTATGTCCTGGAAGCAAAGAATTCCAACATCAAAATCATTATCATTAAGCCGAAAAATCTACTTTACATTTCAAGCAAGATGGAAGAACTTTTGCCTAAAACGTTAGTACGTAGATTTCAAAATGAAGAGATTGCTTAATAAAACTGAAAAAGTGATTGCCTTATTTAGTTTTAGTTGTTTAGTGAAATAATTGCATTGAGAAAAGGTATTATATCTAGTTCGGATAGTAGAATTTTTTTTAAGTTTGGCCATAGTGCTGCAATTTTGAAGAAATGCGACGATTTGGTAAAAACAGCTACTTAGATGTCTCAAGGATGGTTTCCTAGAACGTATGCTGATAACTATCTGATGGAGGAAAAGGGGAGGTATCTGCAAGCAAGATTGAGTCTTATCAACCTTGGTATGTAACCTTTTTTAACCAAGGATTTAGTTTGTATGTAAGAAGATACACACACAGAAGTTTTTCTTAGGAGCTTCCGTGCTACCAGGGAGCTTCTGCATCTAGATTCACTATTGAAATTAGCGATCTAGATTCACTCGCCTTTGAATAATATATACAGAGTGTCGCTAAATTACGTGGGCATGGCTTAACCACAGATTCCTGGGTTCAATTAAGACGATTGAATCCAACTTATCAACATCCAAAAGTGCTTCGTTAAGCCAGTATCCTGCTCCAAAATTCTTGAAAAAAAAAAGAAATTTTTCTAATAAAAAAAACGGTTGAACCCATTTGGATCATATTTGGTACGACAACACAAGGGCAGGCAAGTCACCTTTCCAGATGGTTTTAGTAATTTGGAGTAGACAGACAATGCGAAAAACAGGGTTACCACAACACAGATTTTGTAATAACATTTTTGAGGTTAAGAAAACAATTGTAATTAATAAGTTTCTAGAAAGGAGCAATCATTATAAAACTTTCTCGTGTCTTTGTAATTGTCGATAATTCTTACGGTTTAGTCACAAAATAGGAAAATCTAAGTGCTTATTGGAAAAAAATAGGAAATATATGAAGAACAAATGCCTCTTACATGCATGACTAATTTTTTTTTTTAGAAAGAGTCATTCCTTAGTAAACTTTCCTGTGTCTCTGCAAATTTTGATTAGAAAAATTACTTTTTTTCAAGTATTTTGAAGCAGTATGATGGCTTAACAAAGCACTTTTGGATATAGATATGTTGGGTTCATTTATTTTGAGTCCAGGACTCTGTGTTAAGTTATGTCTACGTAATTTAACGGCAGCCTATATATTTCACATTATTGATTCAGTACTTATAAATGTTGATAGATATGGTCGCATGGTAATCTTATCGAATCCGAAAAAGAACTAACTGAGACGGTGAATGAATGTTTAATCATTGCAGTAAGATTTTTTAAATAAAAAAATATGGGCAACAAATGGAAAACAAGATTAATTGATATGAAGTTATAAACATTTTGCACTAGAAAGGGTAATTTAAAAATCAAATTGGGCTAAATATCTAGTTACACACCTATTGTTATTTGATAAACAAATAAAATATACAACTTGCTACACGGGGTTACAACATTATTTTTTTAAAGACAGCTTCCAAATTTATAAATAAATTTAATTAGTAACTAAAACTCCGAAAAAAGTACATATTATAAAATGGTTTACATCTATTGTTCCACGCTCTATATAGAACGTAGAAAAAATGTAGAATTTAAATCGAATTACCATTAAAAAAAAACAAGGCAAATTTGCTATTTTAACAGTATTTGTTGTTGTAGTAATTTAATGGAAGATAAATCGAGGATAAACAACTTTTAAACCTGTATTCAAATAAAGCATTCAAATCACATAGGAATAAACATATCAAGTTTTAATGCGCAAAATATATTTGATTAACAAATCGTTATTTATAACTAGGCACAATAATTAATCAATAGAAATAGTCAAATATTTTTCTTTTTTAATTATTGACTTATCTTATTGCATTTTAGTGGTCGTTTTTGAACTATATCTTTTTTAATAATGTAAAAAAATGTCCATCAACAACAAATCATTAAATAATTCAGTGATTGTTTCACTGCTATTTTTACCGGTGTTTACTATTTAGCAGTTTTCGTGTATGAGTTTTCTCATCTGTAGCACAACTGACCTTGTATTGTTATTATTATGTACACGTTTGTCGTCCTTTTCAACAACGAAGTGATTCTTTTACACATCACTGCTTTAATATCTACTGTTTGAAAAATTATATAACTCAGTAGCTTATGATTTCCACAATTCTGGAATATAAATAATAAAGTACACATACAATCTTGACTATATACACCCAATATAATAGAATATTAGGTAATGAACTAATGATAGTTTAGGTGTTAAAATATGTATTAGCTATCTACGAATGTTAGTGGATAAGGGCAGTAATTTTCGTTTTTATACTGTTGGGTGCTGTTATTGAATGAATTATATTTCATTTATTGATTTCTTTTAACCATTTTTAATCTCTTTTAATCGTTTGTCTTCGATTTTTAATTAAAAGTACATATTTAATCAATCTATCAAACAAATGTTATTTCTAATCATTCAGTTCTACGTAAGTCACAAATTGACTGCGAGGCAACTTTGTCACTAAATTTAAAATTTCAAAATAAAGGCCACCTAAATTCAAACTACAACAACTGAAAACCTTGGAATCTTCTGTTAATCCGACGTTCGAAACGATCATTCCTCATTTGAGAAGGCTGCATTATTTCGTTTGATGTTTATTTCTGGCTTCATTTGCACAAACATCAACTTTTAGTTGTGTCCGTTTTCATACAATGGGTCCTTCGCTTTGGCAAAATGCCGTCCGTATATTTTGACGGGTGAACGCAATCAACTTATTTACATACGCAAACATTTTTCGTCGCAGCATTGTTAAGCAAGCAACCTCGATTAAAAATTTTCGTCAAGTTTATGATGACGTTGCAAGTGGTTTGTGCTACGTGATAGAAGACGGCATTAGCATTCTTAAATCCTTAAATCAAGTTCAGGTTCAACTTAGTATTACAGCAGACTCAACTTCGGTGGAGATTGGAAAGGAGAAAAATAAATAAAAAAATTCGTAATGGCATTTGCAAACTCGTAATTTATTTGGAGGCCTTCATTACGTGCTGAGTTGCCAGTCACGACATCGATTTTTCAGTCTGTTCTTTATAAGGTTATATTGAATAACCGTTACGTAACAGGAAAAGTTTGTGCAGGTAAACGAGAGAAATTTCACTATAATTAGGTAATCATGCCTAGGGCCTCGTCTGCTGTAATGTATTACAAATTTAAATGTAATTCTGACATGTACAGTCTGTGATCCATCGTTTCAATCAAAACAACTGAGGATACAAAAAGCGACAAGCATAAACATTCAACGAATTAATTAGAGAATGAGAATTAATTAGTCAGATTACTATTGAATTAAGAAAAAGAGGATTAAGAAAACATGAAATGAAACACGAGATGCACACAAAAATTTGAAAAATTGTAAATGTAAATTAACACGTACCAATGAGAATTCGATAGGAGTACTATTTAAAAAAAAACTAACAAATATACTGTATGAGTATATTAAACATATTAACAATAAAATAGAATTACAACTAACCAGAGTGGGCTGATGTCAAGCATTGATACTAAGAATATTTCACGATAGCTTTACACTACCTTCTATATAGGTATTCTTGTTTTTTTTTTAAATCAAATTACAAAAACATAAAATTAAATACTTAGTTCTATTGAATTGTATTATTAAAGCGATACCGTCTCATCGCGATTAGATTGACTTCTTTGTATGAAATATGGCCGTGCCTTGCACATGCACGTTATTAAATATTGTGAGTACATATAATTACCGGGAGATTAAATTGCGATAAAAATATTTCGCGCTCTCTTTGGCAGTTTATTTTATTTTCTTTGCTTTATTATTATGTACGAGTAGTTAAATAAAAGCAGCGTATCGTAATAAAAATTACTATTTGAGTTCAGTGTCAGGTCAACATTTACTGCAAAGTTATAAAGTGGTTGATTTTGCTAATTTCTATATATATTTAATTAATGAATCAATTTATGAATCAATTTTTTAACGTTTAATCCCAAAAAAGGTCTTAACATTTCAATTAAAAATTGTAGTGTTACGAATTTAGGGTTCGAATAAATATTCGTTTATTAAATTATTTTTAAAGTATTAAACGACTGTCCACATTAAAAATACAATAAAATATTCAACGAAAAAGCTGCAGTACTGCAGTTCTACAAAGCAATTTGTTTATCATTGTACGATTCACTGTGATTCATTACAATCTGATTTTATAGAAGTTCTCTATGTCAAGGTATAATTCGAGTAATAATTTGGAACTGCCTCAAACTTCAGAAATATAAAGGATCTAGATGAATTGCAATTTTGAATTTATGAATATTGTTACAAGGCCTTCACCATATTATAAAGCTTACGAGTGATCATCAAGCTTCGACAAGGAGAACTCACTTGTGAGGATTAGAAATACAGCCATACATATTTTTATATCAAAAAGAGGGCTGCTTTTTAAATTTAGAAATTTTTTTAACATTTATATTTTGTATTAGAGTTGTATCTGATTTTTTTGGCGGACATTAGTACTTCTAAATAGAAGTGCAAAAGTGTTTTTGGAAAAGTTTCACACATTAACAAATCTGCGAGCTAATTGAAAAATAATAGAAAATTTGTTTACCAAATTCATATATGGAAATGAGTTAAATAATTTCCGTGGTTCACAACTCATGTCTCAGAGCGTTGTTGACATTTTAGCATAATTAATTGGTAATTACGGCACTTAAGAACTGAAAATAAATTTTGATAATTTATTCCGAAGGTGACAATATTTAACATTTGCTCACATTAACTACCTTAATTTTTAAAGCAAGTAAAAAATTAAAAAACGTAATACTTCATCTAATATACCGTATGTTTCATTTCAACTTGAAAACGTACCCGCATATTTTGCTTGCTCTTTGATTTTTATATGAATCTTGTGTCTAGAATAGATAATAGAATAACGTTATTTGCCTTTCGGATAATATATCAATATTACAGTTAAGCGAAGTTCCAAACTATGTACAAAGCGAAAAAAAACTTGTTAGGGTAGTATTAAATGCCACAACTTAATGCTGTGCTGCAATTAGGGCTGCGAGAATTTATCGATACCGATATTATTGATAATATCCATAAATATCGAATAACGATATTTCCATTTCAGCTATCGATATATCGATATATTTAAGCTAATAACGTTTGGGAAGTAACGCCGTACTTGTTAAGACATAAGAATCAAAAGCTTGACGAGCATAACCGAGTATAATACCTGACGAGTATAACTCAGCCGGTTATATTCGTCAAGCTTTTGATTCTTATGTCTTAACAAGTACGGCGTTACTTCCCAAACGTTATTGTTTCCAGATGGGTTTTTACCAACATATCACCAATACATACGGTCGTTCAACGACCAGCCTTTTGAAGACATAGGCAAACCTTAACATCAAATTGGCCAAGAAACTAAACCGAAGATACTTTCTACTACGATGCAGGAGACAACAAATTATTCCCAACCACATCTTCTCAGCCGGTTATACTCGTCAAGCTTTTGATTCTTATATTTTTAAGTTATCGATAACCTAGTATAGAATACATACCAAAATAAACGTGATATACATAGTGACCAATCGAACGGCTACATTCAATATCTACATAGCCTGTTCTTATTTCTGCCGTTTTTCAAGTTGTAAGAGTATGCACTCTTTTTTAATTTTATAATTCTTGGGCCTTTTAAGTATGGACACATTGCTGAAAGAAAACAGTTTCATTTGCGGTCCATGCCAACTTTTGTGTGAAAATTAACATGAGTAAATTTACACACGTACGTTTATAAATTTACACACGTGCGTTTATAAATTATTCACAGTATGATCCGTGTTAGTTTTCACATAAAAGATCGCAAATAACAGTTTTTCTCAGCAGTATAGGGCTTGTTGCTATTTAACCGCCTAAAATGTCCATTTGTATTCAGAATTTGTTTTCAATTAATTCGATCATAAATTGTCAAATTGCTTTTTACAATGGACCTGTCAACTGTAAATGTAATTTCGATCTCCTCCTGTTAAATGCGGTTTCTGTGCCTATGTGTTTATTTAAAACTAAATCCTGTTTTTAAAAATATCATACATATTTCAAAAAAATGCAAATAATTAGGTTGAGCTATTTTTTAACTAGATTCTTTCCTTTGTCTGATCGTAGCGATGTTATGAAATATGTACCAGCATCTAATCAAAAAATAATTATTTAATTAACAAAAATATGACAATCTCACCCTTAAGAGCAAATAAATCCAGTAACTTCTGTTATAAAAAAAATATTAAAAAACTAAAAGTTCGGAAATATGGATATTTATTTTTTCAAACACAATGTCATTATTAATTGCAGTATTTTTAACATCGATTAAAAGTTGTTATTGTTAATTGTATTGATGTAATAAATATTAATTGATGTTAGATTATATTAATATTAATTAATATGTTAAAATTCCTATCAGAGGACGCATATAATATTACAAATTGTAATGAGTTGCAGAACTATTCTGATTAAATTCGTACATGATAATTCAATTAGTTTCACGCCAACTATTTGCATACAAACAAACTTCTCGTTCGGCTTTGAACTTCGCATTCAAAATAGCTCGTCGTGATTGGAATTCACACAAGAAACGACAGCGTAACTTTTGTCTAACATCAAGTTACTTCGCTTTACAAATTAAATTCGAATTAATTTTACTTTTCACCTTTTATGTGTCTTTGATGATATGAATTGTATGAATTGTATGTAGACTGTTCTATGATCAAAATGTTTCAAAAATTATTAATTCAAAAAATATCTTAAGTTACTCAAACTATTTTATAATCGCCATTATGATTTCCTTATGAAAGTGTTATGCTAGTGTGTTAAGTTGACCTAATTTCAATCAAAGAAATTCAATTTACAAATTGATATTTTTAACACTTCCTGAAACAATTTAAATGAATTATTTATTTTCATCTCATAATACACTCTTGCAGAATGTTCGGAATGTATTATGTAATATTCTTAATTGATTTCATTGACATTAACTTCCAGCAGTTTTAATACCAACACACGTCAAAATGCATGAACACTTAGTGTTATTGTATTGACAAAGCAAATATTGCACTTAGCGAAGAAGTGGTTGGACATAATAAAGTAATTTATCCACCGCTGCTAACCCAAGCACATCGACCCGTTTTTCTAGGTTGCATATGAAGTGTTTATAGTTTGGGAAAATACGGCAAGAAAATAAATTCTTTATAAATGGAAGTATCTTTTGGTTTAATGAAATTTTATGTAACCAAATGCATGAGGAAAATAATTCAAAATAAGTAAACGCATGAATCATTTTTTGTAATCAAATTAATGTTTTATTCTATATGAATGTAATAAGAAAGAAACAATAGTCCCTTTTTTTAAGTCTCTCTTCACCTTTTCTTTGACCTGGTTTTAATTCTTCTGCTCTTCGGAATCTTGCCACCAATATCCTTTATTACGCCATCCTTCCTTCATCCTTTTGAGGTGCCTAAACATTTTCAATTTGCTTTTCTTGGTAATCCGTATTATTGGCCGATTTTTATATAATTCAAAAATTTCTTCTTTCGTCTTTTTCCTTCGAAATACATTCCTTTTCCTTATCTCTATATTTTATTTTATTTCTTTATTCACATACCAACTTATAACCGAAAATCGTTATAGATCTTAGCACAAATCTTGTCCTCTCTTATTTTGGTTCTTCCTTAATTCGTTTAATTTCTACAATAATATTTAGAGCAAGAAATTTTGGGCTACAGATATGGTTTGGAGATATAACACGTTCTATTTTTTCATATAATTTTTGATTCAATTAAATTTTTGTTACATTTTTCAGCATAATTCAAATTATTCAAGAAATTGAATCAAAGCTTGTGCAAGAAATAATGCAGTCTAAAACGATCTCTTTCGATGTGTACTTCCAGGACATCCATCGCTTTTTCTAACCCTTAGACCAATCTCCGTCTCTTCCAAATATTCCATTTTGCTCGCTGACTCAATTAATCTTCAATCTTCTCCTTCTTATATTTTCTAATTCGATTCTGCTTCTGGTCATCAAAAGATCAACGTCCGCGTTTGAAAAACATTGGTAATTTCGAATAAAAATGTTTACTTTATTATAAGTATATTAAAAAAAAAAACGAAAATTTGATACTTATGAGAAATGGAGAAAATACGTGGCCCCTACATCAAACAATGTAAGATTGTATTAATTACAAAAACTTGCTTGATAAAATAAAACAAACATCAGAAAAATTGCCTAAAATTCAAAATATCAACAACTATAGTTTATGTTATTATTAAAAAAATATATAATTTATGGAACATTCACACAACGTTAAAAAATATTAACAATGTTTTAATAGTTTTTTTTGCAATGTTCTAATTTCATTTTTCAAACTATAATCTATTTAAAATATTTTAGTCTATGATAAAATCTGTATTAAGAAAAAAAACTGGGGGAAATGTAGGAAGAGTTTTCACTTGTGAAAACAATACCTACACGTTATTAAAGCAAAAAGAATTTATTTTTGCAAATATATCCTAAACAACTTCGGTTTATTTAATTTCTTTTCAGAAAAAAGTAAATAAATCTTTGCAGTTGTTGAAAATCTTATGTAACTTCGATCTTCTAAATATTCTGAAACAGACATTTTAAAGTTCACATCAAAGAGTTCTTTTATACCTAAATGGGAATTTCATTGCCACCGAAATCGGTATTTTTATAAAAGCGTGTTATTGTACGTATATTGTAAAGGTATAAATTAAATGAGATTTTTCTTTTTCATTTTTAGTAGTTATTCAACAAAACTTGTTTGTGGTTTTAGAATTTTTTGCGCAGTCATTACAAATGCATTCAGAGCTAAAATAGATTTCACAATCGCTTCTACTAAACTACATATTTGTGTGCCATAATTCAACTGATAAATAAGACATGCCTTTAGTCAACAAACGAATTTATTATTACAAAGTCAAGATTACCTCAGAATAGGCGATTTACTTTCTGGTTTCTCAATTCTTTTTTAACTAAAAGTTATTTTGTGATTAAACATCTGTCTGCTTTTGGGTTTATGATTATTTATAATTCTTTAATTATCTTTTACCATTGGATTAGACGTTAGGGCCTCCCATTCTTAAATATTTCGTTAAATGTCCCACATTGATGAGCATAAAAACAGTGAGAAAAATAGACATATTGAAGATATTGGCTCTTATACCTCCAATTCTCCTTTGGCAATTAAATCTGGGGTGGCTCGAGTGACTTGAACCCTAAGTGAATAAATTAAGTATTTGAAAATTTCAGATTAGAATTATGCTTAAATACATGAAATTTTGATCATGAAACTTGATTTAAAAAGGACTTTTCACTATGTCCCCTTCTATTGTATGTAATATTTCCTTTTGAAAATTTCCATTGTCCATATCTTTTAAAGTTATTAGTTTGGTGTAATTTATTACTCTGTTTTGAACTCTAACCAAATTATGAATCTTCAGCTCAGGAAATTTTATCCCTTCATTCCTTCGCCTTTCGTCGGCTCTGGGTCTAATATGCAGGACATTTATGGGAGGATTTGGAGGATTCAAATAAAAATTGTTTGTTCAAAAACTCTATTCAGTGATACCCAATATAACGTGATTTATGTTCTCATCTGAAAGATGGTCTCGATACGGCTTTCTATCTCTCCTTGATTTTAGAATATGATTGCGGCCCTATTAAGTTCTTTAGATAACTATTCATTATTACAATTTTTTCAGAGTTTTCGATTATAGACGAATGTTTTGGAACAATATAAATAAATTAATAATTTATCATAAAAAAAATTCTCAAACATGGAAAAACGTTTCACACCCTTATTTTTACAAAAAAAAAATTTGGAAATCGGTTTTGATTGCAGTGGACTCCTCGAGCATCCTCTGTATAGCTGTTTCGCCCCTATTTGGGGCTTCGTCAGCAGAAGCGTAGCTCGAGACTTCTACTGCAAACCAACCTGACCTGTCTAAGGTTATTGGAAAATGCAATGTAATAATAATGAATAGTTTGAATCGCGACATCCTGCGATCATTTTTTGACACAACTTTGTATAGGAAGTAGCTAATTTGCTACTTCATAAGTTTGCTAATTTGCTACTTCATAAGTCATCCCATACAAGGCGGCCAAGCGTGCTATCAAAGCTTTTGCTGAGGAGGCCCCAAATAGGGCCGAAACAGCTGTACAGAGGATGCTCGAGGGTCCACTGCAATCAAAACCGATTTGCAACAAAAATTTTTAAAAACTTTCAATATGCTTTGACAACACGCTTGGTCGCCTTATATGAGATGACTTATTAAGTAGCAAACTAGCTGCAATTTGTCATTTCCTATACAAAGTTGTGTCAAAAAGTGATCGCAAGATGTTGCGATTCAAACTATTCATTTCTTATTTTTACAGTTTAAAATGTTGCAAATATGTGACTTTCGCATGAAAAATGAAAATTCGTTTAATTTCAAATAGAAACACGAAACAACTTTTATTTTGTTATCGAGGTTTCGTTCAGAGGTATTCTGAGTAAAAATGTTCAAAGTAAAGCATATCAATTTGAAATTAATAATAGGGCTTGGTAATTGTATGGAAACACTGAAACAACAGCCGTATTTAGGTTTATTTTCGCTTACTTAATTTCTTGCTCTTCATTCTTGACACTGAAAACGTAAATATTTTCACAACTGTGGTTCAGCAATGAAGAATATCCAGACATTATTTTTATTAACGACTTCTGTAACTACAGTGGTTTAAAAGAATTTTTTTAATTCATACGTATAATCAAATTCTGTTTTATGACCATTTTAATATCTATTTTATGGATATTCAAAACTCGATAGCCAAAAATATCATTTTGAGTTTTTTATTTAAAATACGTCGCGGAATTCGAAGTTTCTACTTTCATATGTTTAGAGTTTATACAGGCTGTCAATGAATGTGGATCAAGAAAGTGTAAAGCACTAATCTTTGGGACTGTATACATCTAAAATCTCTAGTTACAAAGATTATTTGCTACTTCTTTTTTGGACAAAAAACAATTCTAAATCTGGCAACATGTGAAATTCATTTCATACGAGATCTAATTGATGACGCTGTTACTTCAAGAGCAAAGCTGGCAACATCAACTTAGCCAACATCAATTAATAATTAAGGGAGGGGGTGTCGACAATCAAAGTGGCGGCGCAAGTAAAAATTTTCAGATTTGAAATTATCCTCGTTTATAGTTTCTTTTGAATGCTATTTATTTATATTTTTATCTTTAACTAATAAAACAATTAACCCATAAAGCTTTAATTACCTCACACTTGACATAATTTGAGTTTTTTTAAAAAGATTAACCCAAAATAAATTTTTTTAGAAAACATACTTTCAATGATTTACACTTCAGAAATATTACTTGATTTTATCTTACAAATGTAAAATAATAGCAATGTTTTGGTAACACCCAGCGTATAACTTTAATGCTGCGGCAACTTTTCCTCGATACTAACCCAGTAAAAGATATATTTCATTATATCCTGGAAAGTAGAATTTCATTTCAAATAATATTGACAACACCAACGAATAATAATAAATAAATCAAAAAGAATCCAACGTAAACCGAAACACGTAAAGCAAAATCTGCTACCAATAAAAAATAATTTGTTTCAAAAGTAACATTAACCTAGCTTGATTAATACTTAGCTAGCTTAATTAATCGGTGTAACAAAAAATAGTAAATTCTGGTAGAAGGCAAAGATTTTTATAAAATTGTGCTCGATTAATTTTCTCGATTTTAGTATTTTCATATGCCAGTGATCAGTATGGTTACTTTTTGCTTCACATTTAATTTACACCCTTTTAAATGTTTCTAATAATATATGGCAGCTATATTTTAAGGAATTTAAATCTCCTAATAGTTGGAACAAATGATCTGTTTTAAGTCACACTTTTTTCCAAGAATATTTTATTTTCTATGGAAATTTAAACGTGAAATTGCAATTAAACGGATAATAGTAACTAAACTAATTGAAAAAAAACAAAAATTCTGAATTTTTATATTGAAAAAATCGTTAAATAATTTTATAATACACTCTCACAGTCGGTCAAAAGTACTTATTAAACTATACAGAAGGAAACACTTTCGAAATAATTATTTCGTGATTAATTGTGAACGGTTTTTAAACTATAAAATTATTGAATTGGTTTCTTGTCAGAAACTTAAAATAAATTGTATTGTTACCTTCTGGAAATTTCTTAACGTATGGCTTTTCCAATATTTGCAAATTCTTATTTACATTTTGCACATTTCAGATTCTAGGTTTTCTTAAGTTTTTATTATTTATTTATTATAGTTGTGTGTGCTCAGATAAAATAATCTCTTTTCCTTTTAGAAAAAGAAATAAATATTTCATTTTTTATTAGCAAGTAGATTGTTTAACTAAACATTACAATTTGTTACCTTGTATTACATTGTTTAAGAAAATACGGAGATTTTTAATAAAACATAAAGCCCACCGGAGCATGTAAAAATCGTTACACAGTAATAAACACGTTGGATGCGATAAATTAGTCGAATACAAATTGGTTCAGCACAGGGTGAACCGTGAAATGGAGAGAGCGCATTATCAACTCTAAATTGCCCTTGTTTCGTTGGTCTATTTTTATATAATTGTTGATAAGATGACAGCAAACAAGGACGAACTTTTTCTGACTAAAAAAAAAAATTATAAACATTAAACATTTCTGCTATTGCATTGATAATATAAATATGAATGCGCATTAGAATACAGGCACGTTTACCTGTTTACGCGTGTCTTGCTTATAAATAGGCGAAGCCGTTGCAATTTTAATTTGAATTGCGTATCATAATATCATAAATAAATAGTGACTTACTACGACTTTTCACTAGTAAATTGAAAAAGTGCAGTCCTTGAACTTCATTTTTTTTATTATAAGGAAATAAAATCAACTTTAAAATGAAATCGCAACTACTTACGTGTGCATTTTATTTTTTCCCATTTTTATGTGTTTGCAATAAGGGACGGTGTCACTAAGAAACGTTAACGATAGACACGAACAAAAACACAACAAAATCACTATGCTCTCTCGTCGTTACATTAGCGGACACTACACTATATCAAGTGAAAGGTCACAATTGCTGGTTGCGATGGAGAGGAGTGGCGGGAAACAATCGTAATAGTTTCAAATACTGCAGCGCGAATGCGCACGCAGGACATTTACTGGTTTCGAACGCCATCTACGTCCTGAAAGATACAATAATGTTGGAGAGCTTTTCAGCTAGAGATATCTGTTTATATGTCTTTGGTAACCATAATTTCTGCTTGTTGTAGTTGAAAGTAGATGGAAAGAGATGTCAACTTATAATTTAAATAACCATTTTAACTTTAACACATTTATTATTTTTATTTTTGACGTGTTGTACTCACAAATATTTTAATTGAATTCTTAAGGAAAGAAAGTATTTCCATCTCATATTTGCTCTTTACAGTTATGATTATAAGTTACGTAATACCATGCCTAATACCAATACGCACGAATTTTGTTTTATTGGTATAGTTTTTTTCGAAGTACCTCTGCTCCTTAAATTTCTATTTCTAAACTTCTTCCTTGAAGTAAATAACCTGTAGAGATATTTTCTGAAGACTATTAAAACTATTTACTAGTTCAAAACATTGATTTTTGCCAATATAAAGTATTCCCAGGGTAATAATCATACAAATCCCAAAATGCATTTTTAAAAAGTTTACATGCCGTCCAATCTCCAAAGTTAAAATATTTTTACAATTTATTTCTGTTACTATTTATACTCTTCGTTAATAAATAATTGATTGAACGTAGCTTATTCTCTTTATAAATATCATCATAGTTAAAAGGATAAAACTCAAGTACCTATACTCAAACAGTCCTTTTCCTTTTAGTTAGTTTTCTTTACTGTTGTAGCACAGACATTCAGGGAGTTCGAAAATCGCTTGCTAAAGGTGATTTGGTAAATCTGCTAACGTTTGATCGACAAGGGCATTAACGAAAACGAAGCAAACTGGAAAGACAAGGGTAGAATTTGAATTAAATATTTGTATTTTAACTTTCTCTATACTTTGTTGCATTTTCAAACAAATTTGAATATCGTTAAATAAATTATCTCTTAAGCCGGATTTCCACAACGTGTGATTTGGCGAGCTCATAGGCTTTCAAACCAACTTGACGAGTATGATACGGAAAGCCAAGGCCGTTCCCATAACATTTGATTTGGCGAGCTCATGGCTTTCAAACCAACTTGACGAGTGTGATACGGAAAGCCATGGCCGTTCCCATAACATTTGATTTGGCGAGCTCATGGGCTCGGCAAATCAAGCACAATCCAGTAAGTTATGACCGTTTCCGCGGCACAGGATAACTCGGGGTTCCATCACTCTCTCGTCAAGAACTCATAGCGTGTGATACCCAACACACGGGAACATCAAGCCAAGCCAAAATTTCCAATCCTTGGGAACATGCTTTCATGTCTTTCCTCTTTCCAAAAAGGATTCTGATTATATCGCCATACTTACGCGATTTGGTGGAGATATCAATTCCAAGTCTTGTGAATAAATAAATATAAAAATGTTAAAAATTGTCGGAATCGAATTCGAAATCGGAGTCAAATTCAGATGATAGTATGTGCTATGTGCCCAGAAATCCTTTACTATCAATTCAAACAGAAATGAAAACAGTTTTTCAACTTTTTTCGTATTTATTTTTATCAATTATACTATTTCTGACTATATCATACGGATATGGAATGGGATATAGACAAGTAACAGAAAAGTTTCGGAATCGGATTTGGAGTTCTGTAACATAACAAGTCGCATCCATTGGAGTTTCTTACTCTCGTGTGACGCTGCCAAACATTCGGACATTACTACAGAAATGTGTAGGCTAAGGTACAATTCATTTATCAAGCACGAATATGATAGAATATAACAGTTCATTTTCTATTTCCTATCTGATATAATTTGTCTCTGCATGATAACCGAGTCAAAGATCCTTCCAAGAATAATCATAAACTCTTATTCATTTTGGGTATAAGATAGTGAATCAGGCGTTTCACTGCTTTCCATTTTCTTTCAGTCGTGTTTCCAGATTTCTGCATACAAATTCCACAACTGAGATGATACCAAGTTTGGTACTAGTAAATATCAATGTACAACAGAGTTTTCGTCTATGTTGCGAACTACTTACTGGGTAAGCTCAAACTAATTTCCTGTCGATAAAAAATACGATTTCCATTGAAATTTCCTATGGTCTTGGCCAAAGCCTCCATAATCTTCTTTCTTTTCTGATTAAGAAGAAAAAACTGTCTCCGGGTTTCACTTTCATTCTTTAAGTCATAACAGAAGTAATGTACAGACACTACGATTCCATAATTCGTCTACATTGTGATATTGTGAACTATTTATTGGGCAATTTAGGACTATTCTCTGTTCAGAAATCCGGTTTCTGTTAGAATGGTTACCGTTTCGTCTTCAGTTTTGGTCATTATATTTGTCCTTTGACTAAAAAGAAAGGACCCGTATGGTAAAGGTAAAGTCTGACATTTCTCGTATCTTTAACATTAAAATAACCTCCAATGTCTTTGCTTACTTCTGCGGCTAATTCTACAGACAAGTCTGCCACCAATATATAAGAGTACAGTCAGGCAATAAAAAGCCGTACCCCCATGAAGTGCTGTAGCACTCTGCCGAGCGGATGGACAATCGAGTGGAAGGAAGGGAGAGACGCCTTTTTTTTACCCGACTATACTAAGGTTTTCTCGACGCTTTGGCGACGATAACATTTACAATAAGACGCCAAACAATTTAGGCGTTGTTTGTTCTGGAGGTTTAGAAAAAACTATAGGTGTACCAAATTATGTCAAGAGTGCATATTTAAACGGCAAAGTAATGAAAAAATCTTCAGACATTGTGAGGACTGAACTTGAAATGAAAATGCTGAATCTGAACAAAATTCAAATGCCTTAGACCAATCTGAACAAATATGAAATAAAGAAGTAATCGAAGTACTTATTCATCTGGAACAGAAACGTCAGGACGCCAATTATATATGTTAGAGGAGTCCTTATTGCCACAAAACTTATCCTCAGTTCCCAATTTAATTTTAAGAAACAACGTACGAGTAACCTATGGAATCTAAGAATTTCCATAATTCCGAAACAGACTTGAGAGATCATTTTCTTTGTGTGATAATTTGAGCATCTCACTCAAAGAATTTGATGCTTTAGTGAAGCCTGGTGCAAAGCTTCTTGTACAGCAACAATCCACTCAAAGAATTTGACATTTTAGTGAAGCCTGGCGCAAAGCTTTCTTTTGCAGCAGTAATCCACTGCTGCCGTTTTCGATTTGGTAATTTGAGTATCTCGCTCAATAATTGGATACTTTAATTAAACCTGGCGTAAATCTATAATTCTCGCACATCAAGAAGATTAAAGGCACGACTTGTTTTTACGATTCAGCTTTCGGGTACGGTAGGTAAGACTTGTGGAAAAATCTTTCCTATTGATCTTAATTCTTTGAAAATATCATTCACTATTTCCTGCTGTGAAGTCCATCACTTGGTATCATTTGGATTATTCACGCCAAAAGAATGTTTAGACTCCATTCATTCGTATTTGGAATTAATATTGTTTAGCTCTTTCTATTTTCGCCATCTACAACTTTATCCACCCACTTTCTTCTCTTTTATTTGGGATAAAACCCAAACATACGCATGTGACTCTAATCTCTAATCCATCGTCATATCTATAAATAGCTAACGGAATCTTTTCAGTGACTTAGTGTATGATTTTGCAATTAAGCTGCATTCGGTACAACTTCTCCCCAAAACCGGAACAAGTACTTTTAAGGCTTTTTTTCCTAAAATGTGAAATAAAGTCACATCGAAA
Source organism: Serrognathus titanus (assembly GCA_039766575.1). Classification (NCBI taxonomy): domain Eukaryota; kingdom Metazoa; phylum Arthropoda; class Insecta; order Coleoptera; family Lucanidae; genus Serrognathus; species Serrognathus titanus. The sequence continues at coordinate 25,541,250 of CM077913.1, forward strand.
ATGAAAAAAAAATTTAATCGTGTTATTTCAGTCAAAACATTATTTATTGATAAATGTAAATAACAAAAGAAAATATTTCCAGACTTTCTGAAACATAATGTATGTATGTATGTATGATTATGTAAAAGGAAAAAAATCCTACTTCGTCTCTCCTAATTTATTACTCATTAGTTTATTGCAATTAATTAGATATCTGTTCCGATAATAACTTACACAATAATATTCTCACGCATCACAAAAAGTTCATGGTATTATGAAACAATTAATATAGCATCGTGTGAATATTCGAGGTGGGTGTATATTTACATAGGATGTGGGCAATAGAGACATTACTACAATAAGGAAGAACAATCAGGTCTCTTTATATGTTAATTATATCGCAGAACAACTTTGCCGAGCGGCATTCTCAGTGCAAGTTGAACCATTCGTATTTTAACTGGTCCTTTGAACTCATTTTTACAGCAAAATAAATGGATATGTAATTAAAAGTTTATTAGCATATGTATGTCGTGTTTTAAGCGATGATGACAACAAAGTCGCATTTTTTGAATTCCTTGTAAATGTTAAGGACATATTTTATGGTGAATTCTGAATGGATTTTCGAGTTTAATTCATAAAATAGTAATGTAACATACAAATATCGAATACAAAAGTAAATATAGATAGAAAGTATTTGAGAATAAAAGTAAATATTTGCATACGTGTAGGTATTAAAATACATGCAGAATATTTAATTAAAAATATTAACTGGGAATGTGTAGCAAACATTGTAACATAAAGCATTATGTCCTAGAAGCACGCGAGCATTAATTTCGATTTTTCACCGATTCTCGAATTTTGTCGCACGTGCAATTGCTTCTGTCATAAACTTTAAATTGAATTTTCCAAAAGCTCTTTACGTTTCCCTCTGTATTTACATTTCTCTCCCGAGTGAGCGAACGGAAACACAAATATTAAATATTTATTTCAGCCCCAGTCTCAAATGAAGCGATTAATTTCGCTTCTCATAAATCCCGGGCGTCCAAAATTTTTATTCGTCGAACCAAATAAAGATTTTTTTGTTTATATCCTCCATTCTTATGGAATCACGATCAGATAGAAATAGATATCAATTATTTGGTTAATGACCTTTACGAAGCCACACATAAAATAATAATAAACACGATAATTTCCACCCTCCTGAGAGTTTGGTTGCACCTGGTTTAAACGTTGTTATGGCTACAATAATACCAACATTTATATTGCATGTTACAGACGAATATACATTGGAAAATAATAAAGTAATTGTTTAAGTAACACGTCAGAAAAGTATTAATTATCGTATTCTCTTTCCTAAAAACCTGTATGCATTTGTATTCTATCTGATTTTTAAATGTTGTATGCACAGTCGCAATCATAATTCATGACGCTTACAAGAAGCTTATAGATCAACGTATTCTACTTTTTCAAAACTATGAACGTTGAATGCATCTAAATCTTACTACTTAAAAGTGAATCCGGAAAATCGTAAATTGTTTTTTTGCTTAGAAACCACAAATAAAATATCCACGATGATTTCTTCTGTAAAGGTTATGTCATGAATTAAAATTGCGACTGTACATGATGAGCCCATTTAGTTGAAAGGAACACTCTCAGAGTTTCTCCATCTCTTATTATTATAGGAGGTTAGATGAAACTAAAAACGAAAACACTATATCAAGCTCTGAAATAAAAACTTATTATTTTTTTATTAAGATTATAGCTTTTTTTTTAATATAACGTTTATAAAATCTTCGTTAAGAAGAATAAAATACACTCTGAAAAAGACTGTACGAAATGTTCGTTTACCCAACATGTACATTTCAATATTTATTCTTGAACTTAATATAGATTATTTCGAGGTTTATTAACAATAAATAAATAGCACCGCGTAATTAATTCAGCGCAGGATTATTTATGAAACATTTTATGATATGTGCATACCATTTTCTTACATAATAAACATCCTATACATAGCGCACATAAAACTTGGTGCGTTGAAACTATTTATTTAAAAAAATCTGCGTCTGGACTTAAAATAGATGTTTATTCATCGACCAGAAGACCTTGCCACTGCATGAAAATAGCAACTATCATTATGCAAAATTATTATTATTAAAGAGGTTCATTTGTTTGAACAATATATCTGACGTCTTAAATTACGTTTGCGACTTACGACTCACTTCCTGCATTCTGATAAATTAATTAATTCAACACGGAGGTAGCATTTTATTGTTCCTTTAAGTGCTTCTGCACTATGGTACAATCTAAAAAATAGAGATTGCAAAAAATTTCGAAATTTTACCATGTGGTAACGTAGGCAGACCTCAATTTTTATCCTCGTGTCATTACGTGTTCGAAGGAATCCTATAAATTACGTAAACCGCTGTTTATTATTGCACACTGACTTGCCGATAAGGTCGAAGCGGCTTTAAACTTAATTATTTAAACAAAGAGAGGAAATTACAAAAGCGAGAGTGCAATGACTGTAAAATAGGATTTAGATAAAATTTATATATATCCTGAAATCAGTTTTAAATTATAGTGTATTTTCTTCAATAGCTTTATAGAAATTATTGTATGTGGTCAATTCAAAGTGCCACAATATAAATAAACAGACTTAGGGCCGATTTACTAATAACAAGTTAACTTTAAGTTAAAGGGTGGTATTCACATGCGAATATGTGCGGCGGATCTATCTGTAGACAGATCTCTCGTTGACACACATTTATCGGACTTGTCTACCAAATAGATCCGTCATTAATGTCTTTACATGAACAAATGTCAACAGAGCTGCGAACATTCAGTTCAAATCGAAATTTTCAATGGGCATATTGTGAGTTTTGTGGCAGCAAAATTATTATGGATAATAAAGAAATTTATAATTAAACTAGGAGGATATGTAAACTTATTTGAAGTTAGAAAAAAAAAACAAAAGACTCTCACAAAACATTCTATCAGCGAAAGCAATTTCTGAGTATACTGACGTCTAATTTCACATATGAAAACTGCCCAATTCGTAAATCAACTAAAATTGACGGATCCGTTTCCGTGTATGGCGAACAAATTTATCGCCAAGGGCTAGTCACATACAGATATGTTGGGATCACTATCTGTGCTCGTCATCTTGGACTACGAACGGCGAGTAAGTACGTCAGACATATATATATCGGACAGATCCTCCGGACACACTCGCATGCGAATGGCATCTAACCTTCACTAAATTGCCATGACAATAATTATCTTCATGGGAACAAACTAAAAGTTAGAGTTAACCTGCGATTGATAAACCGGCCTCAAGCCACAAGATCCGCTTGAATAATGTTAAAATCATTATAATTTTGTAGATTTACAAGTTTTGTTTATTTCTGGACTTCTTCAGTATTGAGCACATATTGTCAAGGAGAAAGAAAGAGCTGTTAAATACAATACTAAAACATACATTTAAACATATTTTTGTTCTTTTCTAAATTTTAAAGCAATAAAACCAATGATGTCAAATATGGAAGACTACAATTCTTACAAAGAAGCAAACATTTTATTATTTATCTAATAATACTAGAAGAAATGTGGGAAAAGAACTTAAATATACATGATTGAGACCTATTTCATACAAAGGTGGAAAAATAGAGGCGAAGACATTTTTTTATTTAGTTTTTTTTAATGATATATTCTCAATTGAAACGTCTACAAAAAGCTTTTCAAAAGTCTTGTGCTTATTTTTTCGCATGTTCACGTATGTTCCTTACTTGATCAGTAAACCCCTAATTGATATTTAACTAATAATTACCAAAGGAGTTAGATCGAAGATTGCGGAGGCCATGTGTTTGCCATATTTCTGCTAATTACCCGATCTTCAAAAAACTCTTGAAGGAAATTTAAAATATCTCCAGCAGCATGGGCCGTTGCACCATCCTGCTGGAAATATCCAAATTGCAACTCGTCATCATGCAGTTGATTAATAAAGGGATGCAAAATCTCTTCCCGATATTTAAGTGCTGTTAGTGTGCCATTAAAAAATATTGGACCTATCAATGTTCTCCAACTTAAACAAACACCATTTTTTTGTGGATGGAATGGGGCTTCAATGAAAATATGAGGGTTTTCTGTACTCCAGGTCCTCATATTTTAGGAATTAATGTTTCCTGTTAAATGGAACCAGACCTCATCGAAAAGGAAAGTTTTGTCCAACAAATCGTCTTTATCAATATGCTTTAAAAGCCACTGACAGTATCTTCGTCTTGTTCACAATCTAATGGAAGCAATTCATGCACGGCAGTCAAACGATAAGCAAACATCTTCAAGTCCTTCTTAGAATAGTTCTGCAGGTCCCGACAGAAAGATTAACTTGTTATGACAGGTGACGGATGCAAGTGGGAGGAGCATCAGTCATAATTTGTCTCACATTTTCAACTGCCTCATCAGTTCTTACTTTAGACCTATCTGATAACTGTTTTCTACCCACACTGCCAGTTTCTCTGAATAGTCCTACAGAGTACTGAAGTTGATTAACAAATTTGTGGTACCGATATACAGTTTCTGGAAATTTTTCCTGAAATTCTGCAATACAATCAAGAATAGAATACGTTCATTCGCCATTGGTTTTTTGGGCGTTTCGTTTATTTTCTTACTTTTGAACACAATTTTCTACATCACCAAGGTCAACTTAAAAGAAACAAACTAAATAATCAAAGCAGGTATTGTGTTACGAGACGAAAAGTGGAAAGAAAGCAGCTCGTTAAAATTGCAAGCTAGTTTCTCCGCACCTAAAATGCATTTAAATGACTTGTTTTTTTATTTATATCACTAACAGAATTTCACTCGTCACATTTCTGCTGGAATCGCAAAAATAACGACACGTTTTGCCGCGCTTTCATCGGTAAATTATACAAATTGTTTTCCTATGACGGCACGATTTTATTTAGTACAGTTTATTTTGTTTGAAAAAACGAGTAAATATTTTAATTCTTCATGAAACCTCTTAAAAATGAAACGAAGTTTAATATGAAAGGAGTCTCAATCTCTTATTCTCATTGCAATTCGGCATCAACGGAAAAGTTGCTGCAATTAAAACAGAAAACTCAATTGAATATTCCGACTTTGATTAAATTTATCTATGCAAAGTAATAAAGTTATTTTCGTACCTAAAAGAAACTCCCATAACACTGGTTGAGGCAATTAAAACATACAAATAAGTTCGTAAAAGAACCGGTAAGAAATGTATTTATTTTGGTGTGTAAATAAAAGTATTTATGAGAACACACGCATTAATGCCTCGTTCTAATTTGTTTCACAAATAAGAAGCGATGCTTACAAAATAAAATAAACAATTACGTCCTCGTATGAAGTGCGTTAATTAAAATGAAAATTTGTAAACAAATTACGTCTATAGTTATTTACTACATCCTGTTGAATTATTAACAAAAACTGTTTTATGAAAATGAGAACTTATTGTTAAATAATTGCTTCACTATTTTTTGGAACAGATTGTAAATATAAATTATAATTAAAAAGCCACTAGAATGGAAGTATCTATTTTGGAAACCCTCGCTTTAACTGACTCTTCTTAGGTTTGATCGCCTTTGACCGCCCTTGTTTTCCTGTTGGGAATATTTGCGAGAAAAAAAATTGCATTAACAGATTGTGAGATATAATTTCAATATTGAAACATCCTTAAAAGTCTCATAAAAATGTTTTTGTGCAAGCTGAAAAAATTGGGTCATTGTGAGACTTTACACAATAATTATTAATTTATAAAAAAATTTAAAATCCACATAAGTAATAACTTAAAAAGGAAACAACGAAATATAAAAAAACAAACAGTTATTAACAATCCAAATCTCAAGCGATCCTGAATACCAGGAAGAATTTTTTAAAATGTTGATAAAATCCACAGAAAACATTCCAAAAAATTAGAAATAATTTAGAATATTTATATAAATATATTTATTTATATAAATATAAAATAGATAGGTACTTGACGTTATGTACCATTGCAACAAGAAATGAAAACACCTGTTTTTGTGTTAATAATGGTTTCTCAAGTCAACCAAATTGCAATTACAAAATTGGAAGGACGGTTACTATCAATTTAAATCAAAGACGCGAAATACATTTCCGCATACGAATTTTACATGGCCTAAAATATGACTTTTAATTTATATAATTTTTAGTCCTGGCTTTATAAAGGCAAATTAACTTTAACTACCGGTTTACAAAATTATATTACTTTAAGACTGAATTGCACCAACGACGTTAATTAATCCTAGATTAGACATGGGACTTTCTTCACTTTTCCTAATAGCTGATTAGTCAAGTGGTCGGACCGTTGGATTGACGATTTTGTGCAGTTTAACCATTCACTTTACTTGACCTTATATTTTCGCTTCGGGAAAAAAATTGACGGGCACTAGTACTACCTCTGTAGAAGACTGTCTTATTTTCAAGAGCAAACATCTGAAGTACTATTTAGATATCAACAATTCTCTAGCACTTTAATGCAGTCAACAAGTTTATTTCGTGAAACGGAAAATGTAAGTCGAAAATCTGCATGCGCATGTCTAACCAAAACGACAGCAGAAGCTCTGGAAGATCTTTAGCAAGTCATGGAGGATTCTTTTAGAAGTTCATTATATGTCTTGACGCAGCAAATGGCATAATCCCTTATCAACTTGTCAACGCCTGTTGATAAGGGATTTAAATTGTTTCCTTACCATTTAACTACTGTCCAAGGAATATTACCAATGGATAATGAAAAGCGGAAACAATTTTCTCGTTGATTTCTAATTAACGCAAATGAAGATCTTTTAAATCAATATTTTTTTGGATTTCACCTTACAGAATATGTTAACTCCTAAAGTAGTTTGCTAAAAATCCGCCTTTTCATACTGAAGTCCCTTTCATTTTCAGAAAAAAATTTCTGGGCCCAATTAAGCCGGCGACGATTAGTTGATCTCATTTCCCTTAATGACACCCTCACTGTAGAGCGTTACCGGTACGTACGAAATTCTTCAGAATTTCATAGGTCAACTCCATAACGATGAAATACAAGATACCACTGCATATTTGATAGAACTTTTCGACGGCTGCCTAATTAGCAGAAATATTCCCATTTTTTGACCCCAAGGTCTTGTGACAACTCCTCTTGATTTTTTATGGTCTTATTTTAAAAATTCAATTAATTGAAGAAGTCATGCAACGGATTACTGCCAAAGTGAATAACTCCCGAGATTTATTGCAACGAGAATTTACGAAGTAACAAGGAGGGCCTAGTTATCCTTACAAGTGGATGATCAATTCCAACATTAAATTTACTACAAAGGTTTGGACATACGTTTAGGTAACAAGATTTGTCTCAAATAAAAATTTGAATAAGTAAATTACATTATTTGATCATTAGGAAATATCAAGTGTTCAATTGAAAAGTTCATCAAGCAGCCTTTGAATTTTTGTAACATTGTAAAGTAGGTCTTGAATTCGAAAACTTTGGATTAAAAAAGTATTAGGTTCCACAACAAAAGCTATCGTTAAGCAAAAAAAAGATGTTCTATTTAGCCCTGAAAATAACCAATTTGTAATAACCACATTAAAAGAGGAACTTCATTGAAATAATGAAGGACATTTTTTAGAATTCATCGGTAATTGCACCGGTAGACGTTTTAAAATCCACTGTAAAGCTATAATAAGTTACTAACTTATTATAACTATATTATTATTATATACTTATTACAGCTATAACAGCTTATTATAGCTTTACAGTGGATTTTAAAATTTTGAAATGTCTACCGGTGCAGTTACCAGTGAATTCTGAAAAATGCGTACAAACCAAATACGTTAAGCAACTGTTTGATAACTGTCATCCATTAAACGTCAATCGGTTCAGGAAGTCATCCTTTTTTGACTTTTTTCATCAAAAAATCAAAATCAACTTCCTGAACTTTTCAATAGAATTCGCGTTATGTGTAATTAAAAGCAAAAAAAAAGAAATTATGTGAGATGTGATTATAAGTGATGAGATATTTTCAATAAAATATACGTAACTGGTCATGGGTGTTGTCAAAATATTTTCATGTGCACACACACATAAAAATTTTCGGGATAAATTGTTATCTTTCTAATCGGTGTTAAAATTTGGATAAAGTTTTATCTGAAAAGTTGTTAATCCTTATCTAATTTGTGTTATTGTTGTCTTTTTTCGATTAAAATGCCTCTAGAAATAAGTGTTAAAAAAAAGATGAAACAATTTTACTCCAACAAGCATAAGCTTAACTCCTGTTTAACACCGTATAGTGAACATATTATCGAAAACGGACTAATCGAATAAAAAGGAGTTAAGTTACATTGAATAGTAAAGTATTCTCTCTGAAATCATCACCACATTCTATCCAAAAATGTAAAAATAGTATCCTAAAGGTGGTAATTTACACATATTTCCTTTTCGCGTATTGGTTGATTGTGATTGTGAAGGGTTTGATGATTATATTATATTAACTCCTTGAAAGATAGAAATAACTATCGTAAGGATTAATGTGACACTTTTAAAGACGGTCATCTTAACTCCGTTTATTTTAACACCAGAAACGGATGGACGCGAGGGAATACCGAAAAGGAGTTAAAAAAGTGTTAGAATTAACTCCAGATTTTTATGTGTGTATACAGTCAGAATTAAAAGTAATGACACCCCAATAAAAAGTAAATGCGAGGTCCTATCCATTCTGATCAACATAACAAACAGGCAAATACCAACAGCGTAACAAAAAAGAATGACAAGAATTCGTTGCGTATCTGTCCTTTTATCCGTTCATTCGTTCTAGTGGTCAGAAGTGATTAGGCCGTAATTTAACTTTTTATCGGGAAGATATTACTTTTAATTCTGACTGGGAAACGCGAACATGGTTGCCAAATCTAATGCGCAACTAATTTAAATATTGAGACATTGAAACTAATCGCTTTCAAACTATCTCACAAGTTACAATGTAAATATTTAATTTTAACATAATTGAAAATATGTAAATGTAAACTGTTCTATATTAATCAATTCTCTAATTGATATCGTTATGAATTATACAAACGGATACCCAATATTACGCATAAGGAAAAACATTGAGGTCAAAGCAACGGCAGTTGATACAAGAACTTGTCAGCATTGCAGATCAATGCTGTCAATATAAATGCAAGTAAAATCACGTTCATAAATTGCGAATAGAAATTTTTATTCATAGTTTAAGAGTAACATGACAGTTATTGCTTTGATGACTCGTAACAAAACTTTTACAAAATACTATGTATCAGTTAGTATAAACGTCATTTTTTTTATTATATGCTAGTCCTAGTCCTCCGACTAGGAGAGACAAAGCTGTTTTATGAAATCTAAGAGGAGATAGCTACATAAAAGTTCTTAAAATTATCAATAGATCGATCGGCATGTATTAGAAAAATGACGTGTAGTTTTGAGATAGAGTTTATAGGTAACGAGCCGTATCTCATTACACAATTGGCAAAGTTTACCGCATTTTATTTACTTTTTTATATTAACCTTACATTGAAACAACCCCTTTAGAATCAGCCATTCATAATTAATAATTAATCAAACTTTTTCCTTAAGTATTTTTAGGTAATTAATAACCTAAGTTAAAGCTATGATCACATTGCAGCAGCAAATTTATTTAATAAAACGTTACGGAATTGGAGAAACTACTTGCCAAACGATCATTGATAAATTAAATATAAAATATTCTGGCATTCATGTTATAATTAACACGTCCAAAAATTTTCTGAAACTGGTTCTGTATTGTTAAGTAACGTGTACAGGGAATTTAGATACAAGATAGATAAGTATGTAAAGATAGCTGGGTATTACAATGATAAATTTTTTCCATATTTAAAATTAATAACAATTTTCGTAATAAGAAAGTAATGTACAAAGCCAAATTAATTGCGGTTTCAATTTTCTAATAACGGAAATTCTTAAAACAAGAAATAATGTTAAATATATCAAAGTCATATGCTACAAGACTGTTGCAAAAAATCATGGACACACTGTAGATTAATCAAGCATAGTCACATAAGCGAAATTTGATACATTTGTTATTTTTCTGCACGATTGGTTTCAATATTCAGCGAATATAATTTGAAAGGCATGGACGTTGACTTCAAATTTTGTAATATTCTTTTGCCAAAGATATGTTTTGGTATGTCACATGCATTTTTAAAGTAAAATTCGACAATAAATCCTAAGAAAGTGATGTGTATTAGATGTCGAAAAGAAAACTGAAAATTGAGATTGTTTTGTTATGTAATAAAACGTTTTTTTTTACGCCTTTATGCATATGTATGCAGGTGAACAAATTTAAAACCATTTTTATGGCCTTCCAAGATGCCAAATTAATATGAATTATATTAGTAGCTACTTTTTCCGGGAGATAATTTTGAAAATTTATTTCCAAAAAACCAACACTGAAAGAAAAAACAATTAAAGATACTCACTCTTCTTGTTGTTTTTCATTTTGAACGGTAACTGTAGTCGGTGGTGGGGGCAAATCATCCATTGGTACAGGTTCTTCCGGTGGTGTAGGTGGCGTTTTGTCAAATTCGGCAATAGGTGCCAGTTCAGGCATAGGTGATACTGAATTGCTTTCCATAATCGGCGAAAAATTTATTTATTATTAATTCTTTTACCCGAAACACTAATATATTTTTTTTGGCGATGCTATATCACATGAACACTTATATGTATTTTCAGTCGACGAATGAACACACTCATTAACACTGAACCGTTAACTGTTTACTATTACAATTTTTAACTTGGTTTATAGAAAGATTATACCTTTGTAACTCAAAGACAGGAACATTACTATTAAAAGAAATTAACCCGGAGACACTATTTTAAAAAAATAGTTTAATGGACACTACTTTAACTTTATTTATATTTGTTTAATTTCGCCTAAAATTATCAGTCTTTAGTTGATGAAACCGTGTGCGTTTCTGTAAGCGACGACGCTTTTTCTTTTGAACGTTGGTAACATGTGCGCGGGTACTAAATTGTAAATCGCAGGCGGCAATGTATCGTCGTCGTCGTCGTCGTCGCGATTATGCGCGGCGCATGGTCGGGCAATTTCTGAAGAACCGATTTTGAACTGCGTCCTGGAAAAAAAAGTAAAAGTTGCAGATGGCGATGCACACATAAATTTGTTAATAACTGTTGTTCCGGGGGGGAATGCGTCTCAAATTGAGCGTTCCCTTACTGTATGTAAGGTTTTACGCACAGGATGTGTAGTTTATAATTTGAATTAGATAATTATAAACACACACATGTTTCAGCTGAGTGATTCGAGTTGAAAAAAATAGGACCGTTTCGCAGTCCTCAACCTCATTTGAATTTGAAAGACTTTGTTTCTTTTTAATGAGGTGAATTCTTTTAATGCATAATTACATTCATCTTGCCTTAATACATATTGACGAGTTTCACGAACGAACAAAGTTTTTAAAACGGTAGAAGTAGAAGATTGAGAAACAAGTAATGTGAAGATGTTCAAAGTAATAATCAGCGTAATTATTTATGTAACAAGTACAAAAAGTATCTGTTTCTAGCACGCGACGTGAAATTGTCTAACGAGGTGAAGGCCGAGTTAGATAAAATGTCAAATGCCAAAAAATCCTCCCAAAAGTGTAATAAATGAAATTTTAAAATTTTATATTTCAATAAGCCAATATATATGAAATTTTAACATAACGATGAAATATGTATGGCGTTGAATCGCATATCTAAAGCACGGATTTAGATGAATTTTTAGGTCATGATAACTCATGACCTAAACGGATTTAGGTGAATGTTTAGGTCATGAGTTATCATGACCTAAAAATTCATCTAAATCCGTGCTTTACACGTAACACTCTATAGAAATAAGATGTCCTTTTTACTTTGCAGTGACATTTATTCATTTTCTTCTCATATATTTTTGCTAGTTTAATTGTTCATTCCAGGTATTCTGATATTTTTATTTAATATTCATTTCACTGCTGCCATAATTTTTTGGGCAACTTAGCAATAGGTAAAAACAAATGTAGGTATGAATTAAAAAATTAAATGGCTTTAATTAAGTTAGTTGGTTTTAAATGGTTTTAGTTAAGAAGTTATTTATTTTTAAAACAAAAAATAACAATAAGCAACTTAATAAAAAATTAATCTACAGAAATATGTTTTTTTTACTTGCTGTTTGTAACTACTGAGCGGGAATTTTATATCTTTCAAGGTTATCGGTGAGCGAAATGCTCAAATCTATCGAGTCGGTCAGCAGGGTCCATAAAATTTGTCGTTACCATGCGAGTAAAAAGCAACTAATTTGTAGGTAATTCGCTTCTCCCATCCAAATTCAGTGCGCCTCTGACCGATAACCTTGAAACATACACTGCTCCAAGAAATTAACGCACCACGCAAAAAAGTAAGAAATGTTCGTGCTCTTTATTTAAATTTATAGCGGTTGGCGTTGGTTTGAAACTGCTAATTGTATGACGTTCACTTGTCAAACATTTATTGATATTTGGTAGTCATTTAAAGGTGATTACATAAAATTAAATCACATGTGAGATTCGTTAAACAAAAAATCAATTTCAGTTTTAATTTTTAAGTCTTAGTTTCTATTGTTAAAGTAATTTTATTGTTTTTTTTTTGTTTCTTCTCATTATGCAACGTGAATCTCGAAATTTGACCAGCGAAGAATGTGCTCAAGCAGTGGTATTGTTAGAAGAAAGCTGGAACTATCGCCGAATAGGAGAAAAGTTCGGTGTGTCTCATACTTCGGTGCCCCAAATGGTGAACATATATAGAGATACTGGTAATTATTCTCGAAGACCCGGGCAAGATAGACATCGTACAACAACATGTGTTCAGGATCGTTTTTTGAGACTTTTTGCTTCGATACACACAGAAGTTTTCAATCGCAACTGCAGGATGTGCATGGTATTCAAATTAGCATCTAAACAGTTCGTAAACATCTTAAGGAAGCTAATTTGGTATACCGAGTGCCTGACCGAAGTCTAGCCTTATTCGTAGATCATCGAAGAGCTTGCTTGGAGTTTGCTAAACTTCATGTGGATTAATTGCAGGACGACTGGTTCTCTTTACAGATGAATCCGAATTTTGTCTGTCTAACTGTGATAAACGTATTCGTGTGTACCGACGACCAAATGAGCGGTATGCTCGGTGTAACACTCTGAATACAACATTGTTTGGTGGAGGTTTTGTTATGGTGTGGGGAGGGATTTCTTTGACAGCTCGCATGGACTTAGTGGTGTTGCATAATGGAAATCTCTATGCTGACGGGTACATAAGGGACATTCTCCAACATAATGTTGTACCATTTGCGCCCTATATCGAAAAAAAATTTTTATTAATGCAAGATAATCCTCGGCCCCCTCACTGCTCGGATAGTTCAAAATTACCTCGGAGAGGTTGGTATCGATGCCATGGTTTGGCTAGCAAGAAGTCTAGACCTCAATCCTATTGAGCACATCTGGGACACGCTTGGTAGGCACTTGAGTGAATAACCGGACCATGCCAACAACATGCAAGAGGTGGGACGTCGGCTTGTGGAAATATGGAATGGATTGGATCAGAATGAAATATCTTCACTTATTTTGAGTATGGGTCGTCAATGTCAATCAGTTATTCAAATTAGAGGTGGAAATACTCGATATTGAGGCTATTTTTCCAAAAATGTTGTTCTTCAAATTTTTCGACTTTTTCGATTTTATTGGTTTTCACTGTTTTTGTTCTACTTGTAGAGGATAATTTTATAAAACATTAAACAATTGATATTAAACAGTTTTAAATCAACGTCAACCGCTATAAATTTTAAATAAAGAAAACGAATATTTCTTATTTTACTGCGTGGTGCGTTAATTTCTGGGAGCAGTGTATAATAATTCCGCTGAGTATTTATAACTGGTTCCTGAACGGTCTCTTATAAACGTCTAACAGTAATCTGCTAAAATTGTTGATGTCTATTTTTCTTGAGGAGTTATCGTGGTAGAACTGTTCACCCTGCTCAACGCTAATCTGTAAAAATTTCTTGGGCAAATATTGAAAAGCTTGACCATCTTGATTTATTGCCTTCACAAAACTCAGTCCGAGTTTAACATGAAGATAAGGAAGCAATACTTTATCTGATTTAACATAATGGCATGTTTTGTACGTTTCTGAACTTCGAACAACCGAATTTCAAGGTGTTAACTCATTCGCAAAGAAAGCAACAGAATTTAGTATCACTTTGCTGCAATCCCAACAAATACTTTTAAATAGTCACAATTATGCTATTTTTTTCCTCTTGTAATACTGCCTAGGTATCAGAAATAGTTAAGAACTATGATGTTTGCATTATGAAATAGCATATACTCTAAATTTAATTTTGACGATTCTATGAAAAAAGTCCATCGGTGAGATTATACTTAATTCCATTAGCTTGTCAATATCAGGGCAAATGACAAAGCTATCCTCCATATTGAAAAATGTCATCAATTCCTTTCCTCGATTACATTTTTTTTCAAGTAAGTTCTATTGTTAGGTAAGTCGAGATTTCTAATCAAATCGTTTAATTTAACTTGAGTGATTTTATGTGGCCTTCTGGTGTTAGTGGAAACTATACTTATTTAATTCGAGAAAGTTGTTTTGTTCTGATTCAATTTCTTCTAATAAAGAACAAGTTTGTATACAGATAGGTTTTTACTGTGCGGAATAGGTCGCTGACGCTGACACTGACTATCCGCAATTTTTGTTGAATCTTCACTACATGCTCAGAAAATTGGTGTCTGGATAGCAGTTTCCTCCGAGATCACCTTGTTTGATCGTGATGGACTATTTTATTTCTTTACTCAAGAAATAGGATTTTCAAAACTGCTGTAGAGAGTTTGCAAGAACTGGATTGTTGAAGAATGTGTAACCATAACGCTAGCATGAGAAGGGGCGTAAATTTATGCATTGAACAAGGCAGAGAACAATTCCAACAGTCACTTTAATTTTTCTTTTCTTCTTGAAAAATGTTATAATTCTTCTATTTTACTTTTAAAATTAGTATATTAATTCTAGAGATAAAATAATAATGAACTTAGAACTAGAACACATTCGGTGACACTTGCATGTTATTATTTGAAAACGATGATCTAAACTAAGACAGTCGTTTTCCTTTTCATGATCACTGTTGGCCAAAGAATTTTTGATTTCTCGGTATATATATCAAATTTAGAGGCAAGTGATTTTCATTTATTCTTCTCCTTAAACATACCGGCTTAAAGTCATACCGGCTAGTTGAAATACTATGAAATAAATCAATAAGAAGCAATGAGGAATTATTTAGCGTTTTAAATTATTACTGAATTATCGAAAATTTCGTTCCTGATAGCAGCAAGTCGATAATCCAGATCTCATTAAATCACTACATGATTAGCTGTTTGCCACTGAAGAAAGTAACAGCGTAATTACTGAGTGCACGGAATGAAATCTGAAATTTATAGCGATAAATAACGCAGATGCATTTAAAACTTTCAGTTTCTCTGAAGTTGCATTTTTCTTCATGAATACCACGTACTTTCACGTGTAAACTTCCGTATTATAATGTTACAGAAATGTATTATAAAAAATGTCTGCATTGCTGCCGGAATTTACGGAGCTCGGTAGACTTTCCCTGAATAAGGTTTAAACTAATTTGTTTTCAAACAAATGTAATAATATTTTGATGTATAGTATTGAGAAAGTATTCAATTATTATCTAAGGATAATAATTTTTTTTAAATATTGCTGTTTAAAATATTCAAAATAAAATGGATAATTTTAAGTAAATGTAGTGGGTTGGTAGGCTTTGATTTTTGAACTAAGTATAATTGAAGCTAATATTTGCTTGTGTATTTAATAGAGCACTGTAAAACAAATACAATATTAATAATTCACCTTCATTCGTTATCGATTTCTCAAGAAACTGATAATCACGGAAGCCTGATGCGTATTTTAACCCCTTGAAAGCATCAAAAAATTGTTCTGTGTTCCGTCTGAAATGACTTACCCATTCGCAAAAAATTTATTTATTTTTTTGTTTCTATGGTGGCGCAGTGAAACTAATAAATTTTGATTTTCATATTTTCATTTTGACAAAAGTGCTGAAAAATTAAACAATGTATTTTTCACCCTCTCAGGGTTTCTTTGGATGTTTAAAAATTGTTCTCTGCTTATATTAGAGTGGGCTACTCATCCGCAAGGTTTCATACTTTTAATTATAATTTAATACTAGCTAAAGTTTGATATTTTAAAACAGCACGTGAGATTAAAGCGAACGTATTTGACGTTATCGTAAATTAAAAACACGTTCCAGACGGATCACAAACGAACACATATTTGATATTAAACAGAGTTTGCTATGTAGAGCTCAATATCCGAGTGTAATTTCGCGTTATATACATTGAAGCCCGGTTAATTAACTAACCGCACTCCTCATTTGGGATATGAATTAATTATTTCTGTGAAAACAGTACCAACCCGGATATGTAGCATTACGTTCCCGCATTCAGACTCAGTGCAAATGTAATCAGAACCACTCTTTCTATTTCTCTAATTTTATTGTGTGGTTTTTATTTCGCAACTGTTTTTAAATATTCTAGTTTTTGAAAAATGTTTCTTATCAATTGTATTTACAAAAGACAATGAATTTTGGAAAGAGCTCAAAAATGTATTTGTTAATTTTCCCCATTCCTGAACAACCTTACTTACTTGTTTGTAAATACATACCTTGTACAGGGAGGGCCAAATTCGACACTTTTAATAGGAAACACCTATTTTTAGAAGAGTTAGACAAAAACTGACCTCGGCCCCTAGAGCTCAATTTTTAAGGCAAAGTTAATGGTGAAAACCGAATTTTGATATCTTGAACCTCTTAGAAGCTACAGGGTGTTTTTCAAAATTCTACGATTTCTAAAAACCTTCATAACCTTTTTGTTTATAAAAATTTTTGATTTCTGTAAAAACTTCTTTGAGGTACTTTTTAATGCAGAATTCATTGCTCCAAGTTATTTTTTTCTAGAGTGCTCAATAATTGAGATATTAGCAAGAACTCTATCACTCTATCACTCTATATATTTTTAAGTTTTTGAAAGGAACATAAAATTCTATTCATAAAAATATGAAACACTTGATATTTTATTCAAATAGTTTTTGAAATATGGAGCTTCAAAGTTTTAATCCAAAATTTAATTTTTTTACAGTATTGAAGTAGGCTATGGATGACGATAACTAAGCGATATAAGTTTTTGTAAGTTCCTGGTAAGCCGCTGTAAATATTTGATACAATCTCTTACAGTATTTGCAATTCTCTTGAATTTTACTATCTCTATAAAGTAGACTAGGGAGACAATTAAACATGTTTGAAAACTACGAGAAATACGACGTGTTATAATATTTATTATATCAATCATGAAGTGCCTTTAACTTGTAAGTGTATGCGTGTACCGAAAATGACAGCGTATCTGCCGAAATACGTATCTACGTATATAATCTATTTTAATTTATATTTACGGATATAAACTTTTTTGATTTATTATTTCTAAACCACTGTCTTCTTTACTAATATTAAATGTTAAAGTGTTTTATAGAAATTGGCTAAAATTCAGAAGCACCGATTAATCTTTACCATGAGTGGTATCCTGAAAGATGACAATCCTTCAGAGATATATTCTTGAGATTTAAAAACAATTTAATAAATTTTTAGTCATTTAAGCTGATAAAAACTAAAAATTGTGAATCTCAAAACGGGAATAAAGAATTAGAGGAGGTCATAGTTTTGGGAGAAATTGAAAATGACCGACGCCAGTTGGAGCAAACATCTTTGCAAGAGCTTCTGCCATACGAATTCTAAAGAAACAAAGATTCCGACCTTATTGAATAAGAAAAATGCATCACTACCAGTCCTTGAATTGGTGATGTCAGCTCAAACCATAACAAAACGGAATCGTTTATGTTTAGTACAAAATGACCGACAATTTGATATTTTATGTAATTTTTGTGCAATTTCGATTACATTAGTATTTACGTTATAACTTCATTATATTTATTAAAAATAAAGTAATATTTTTTCATGGTTCATTGAATCTTTAAAAAATATTTAGCTATCATCATCCACAGCCTACTTGAATACTACAATAACCATCAAAATTTTCATTAAAATATGAAAGCTCCATATAAAGAATTAAAGTTCTTGCTAATATCTCAAATATTGAGCACTCTAGAAAAAAATAACTTGGAGCAATGAATTCTGCATGAAAAAATGCCTTAAAGAAGTTTTTACAGAAATCAAACATTTTTATAAACAAAAACGTTATGAAGGTTTTTAAAAATCGTAGAATTTTGATAAACGCCCTGTAGCTCCTAAGCGGTATAAGCTATCGAAATGCGGTCTTCACCGTTAATTTTGTCTTAAAAATCGAGCTCCAGGAACCGGGGTCAGTTTTTGTCTAACTCTTCTAAAAATAGGAGTTTCCTATTAAAAGTGTCGAATTTGGCCCATCCTGTACAGTGACCGGCAGAATGTTGGACACAGGGAAAATTATTATTGATTTATCAGAAAAAATTATTCTTTAAAAAAGACTCTGCATCTTCACAAACTCAAATTGCACATATCAATATTTGAGTGTCTCTTGTCACATACCGAGGAAATCAAAAAATTTTAAATCGGCATAAGAGTAACTTTATTTTTCAAAATTATTCCGCATTATGGAAAAATCTCAAATGGCTGTTTACGATGAAGAAAAAAATTACATTAGATGCCGCGGGATTGCTTGCTAACCAATGTCAGCAAGTAAATGTCAAATTAAAGATGTCAAAATTATGAATTTTTTCCAGACTTCCGAAGCTCGCTATATATACTGGGTGTTTTTGGAAGTGTGGCTAAAAATGAACACGGATGCAATATGAAACAAATCTAAAAAACTTGCTGATTTATTTTTCTTTTATGTATTTATTTTGAAAAAAAAAACTTTCAAAAATTACTGAAAATTGATGTACACTACTCATTTTGTATTTCTACTAGATTTTCAATATGTTGACAATTATGACAGTTTCCCTTTAGTTATTTACATTAGTTTTTTTGTGTCAAATTTAATAATTTTGATTCTAAATAATTTATTTAAAGAAATTTTCTTATTCACCAGTGGGATAGAATACAAAAAATACATATTATATTTGTTTTTGAGCAAAAAGGTAGGGTTCAATCATAACACACGTTCAAAAACTCTCGCGTTTGCAGTTGGCGTTGGTTCGATAAACATATGTCGGCGCTCTGAACATAACCATAACCAGTTTTAAGATTATAATTAATTATATCTTGCTTCTATTTTATTAATAAATAATGTGCCTCAGCATTTGGAAAACGCAATAAATGGAGTCAGGAATCGAGTTTTAAAATGTATTGAATCCGATGGTGGGTTTTTTATAACCTCAATTTACTTTAGTGTTTATTTTTGTTCGTATGACACATGCAATTAATAAGTTAGGACATACTTTGTTTGTTGCTATCTCAAGTCATGGCCAACTACAAACGTGGGCGTTTTTGAACACATTTATATCCAGTACAAACACACTCCCGAAAACAGCCTGTACATATAACTTCCGTTCCTTTGCCAATGCAGTGATATGCAGGTAACACTAATTAATCTCTTAATTTCGGATTATTAATTAATTATCTTATCTTTTAGCAACATATCGCATTTGGCGAGGGTGACTTTGTACTATTTAGTGAATACCAAAATCCACTTTCTCATAAGAGAAATAAATGATTATATTTTTATTGAAAAGTTTCACGTTTGAGTAATTTATTCTATACTATTTACGTGTTGTAAAAAAGATCTTTTAAGATATATAGAGAAGGGGTAAATAATTGAGATTTTAAGAATAGCGCTAGTTAGGAGAAAAATGTTTTCCTTCCTGAAATTTATGTAAAAAGTTTACAACAATAAAAATGACGATATGAAGACTAATTATTATTTAACGTTCATGTCTGATGTATTTGGTTTAGTATAAATACAACAAAGAGGAAGTAAAATGAATGCAAAAATTCCAAATTAAAATGATAAATGAATAATAATTAATAATAAAACTATATTTTATCAACTTCAAACCGGTATTAATCAAATTCATAAAGGAAAATATCAAATTGAAAATAATTGGAAGAATCAATTTAGAATTGAAAACTAACAATTCTAAATTGGAAATAAATAACTTTAAGCTAAAATTGGATGGTGCAAAAAAAAACTAATAAAAACAGTCAAGTACGTTACATACTTGTTGTTTGTTACCTTACACATCCTAAATTGTTCGAAGTCAAGATCTAAAATGTATTTAGAAAACGTTGTCAACTTAAGAAGTAGCATAATTGTCGCCTTGGAAATTCCATTATCTGTGCTGAAATTTTAAAAATTGATTATAATATATTTTCTGTTTCACGTTAACTACTTTAAAAGTAAATAACATCTATTGTTTTTTTTTCACAAAGAAAATTAATGAGCTTTTCTATTTAACCCAACAAATTTTGTTCCAGTGTAATAATTCTAAAGACTTAATTAAGGATCGGGCCTCTCTCAAAACAAATTCTGGCCCTCCGAAATTGCACCGCAGACCATTCTGCATTCTTGTAGTAAACAAATGAAAAATTATTCGAGCGAGCGAAATCCTCTTAGGCTTCCACATCTGCGATGAACTTCCGGATCCGTTGCAGTGAATGGAGTAAAGGGTGTGGCAGCGCCCGGGGCAGTTTACCCCCAGTGAACGATAAATATCAAGCGCTCGTAGCGTCCGAACGATGCGAGGCTATTAAAAAAGTTTCAGGAAAATAAGATAAATTCCTGGTAATAGTACTAACAGAATATAAGTCACAATTTTCTAAAATATAAACTTATAACGTACGAGAAGACCAAATGATGATTTTAGTCCGGGCAAGCCGCAAATCGGATTATTCTTCTTTTTTCTATAAAGCCGTATTTTTATTTATTTTATTTATTAACAAATTTGTTTGTATTCGTCAAGTGAAAGGCAATGCCACTTCCACATGTATTAATTCGAAACGATAAATTTACCAGTGGATGCATTTAGGAGTATGATTTATGAGCAAAAATGTTACGTAACAAAAACAGAAAACATCAAATTTAAAAGCAAATATATTGATATAAGCCGTGTCTCTTTAGATTGCGTAACATTTTCCCTCCCGCAGGAGGGGATTAAGATCAAAATCTGAAGTAGTAGCATGAGTTCATATTCATACTATTGAATTCTCTATAAAATTACCTTTTGAATAATATACCACTCATTGTATATTTCCCGTTTAAATTTTATTGGCTAGAAAGATGGGGGATTACGTATGACAATTGGATACAGGAAAGAAAAGTGTCCTCCTTGGATTAAAAGTGTTTCTTCAAACAAACATTTTACTGGAAGATATTCAACCCCATTTCGTTTTCGGTGGCCTATCCCGTATATTCTTAAAAAAAAAACAAAAATTAATTTTTTTTCCACTTTGCGATTCGCTTTTGTGTTGTGTGATTACTCCAAAATCTTGTATTTAAGTCTTTTATGTAACTCCTAAAATAAAGCCTGTAGATAGGATGCAAAACATAATAGTTATTAAGGTACCAAGGGCGTTATAAGGTTTATAATGCTCGAGGTCGGCAGTGGACAACGTCGACCAAGGGCATATAATTTTAACGCCCGTGGTGCATTCACGTTTAATGTCCGAGTAGTTTTGTATTTCATTAAATTTATAAATAATTCGATTAAAACCATCAAATCACTAAAAATCATATTTTTTTTTAATACGTATATATTAGCAACATATTTTGTTTGTCATTTTTTGCGACTTTTCATTTAAGTCCTGTCAGTTAGTTAATTAAAATTAAAAAAGAAGAGGTTAATCTCTCAAAATAAGTACTGCTGAAGTATACAAAGTGTACGAGAAAGAATATTTCCGTTTTCAAGAATGGTTGGGTTAATAAAGATTACTTACAATTTATATTGTTATTTTTCATAATAGAGTGCCTTGAAAATTTATAATTATTTTTTCATAACGCCCTAGGGCATTATTTCAATAATAACAAGTTTTAAATTTGTGTCATTATTTCGTTCTAATAGTTTAGTCGAATATTAAAAAACGAACATCATCTTGATTATAACAGTAATAATAGAATGAAGTTCTTATTTATTACAATTTTAATTTACAATTTTAAAATTTTATACGTTAATAATTGCTTGCTATTCCTTTTTTTTAGTTCAATTATCATTTTTCACATAATTAATTAACAGAGGACAAGCAGGTGCGGCGAAAGTCTTGCCACACTATCACCACTGTGCTATCACCATATCTAATTCAAATTTCCCGCGGGACAGTTATTTTTTTATTTTATTCGTGACGTAAACCAACCTATCTACATTAATCCAGGAAGCAAATTTAATTATACCTCTATTAATCCGTTATAAATTAAAACTATCTACTATTGTAATAAAAGTATATACAGGGTTACAACAATTAAAGGTTCACCATGGGGATCTTGTAAACTATAAGAGGTTCAAATAGAGATACGTATGCTTTTGTTTTAAATCAAAATATTTCATTACTAAGAAATATCATAAAATTTTTAATCTTATATCCGGATGCTTACAAACATTAAGAGCTAAAATTATTATTAAATCAAAATATCTTATTAAATTATAATGCGTAATTGTGGCTCAATTAAATTTAATTATAATTAATATCTATCGACATCCAACAGGAAATCTTAAGGAATTCCTTGAGATCATGTCCAAAGTTTTAGATGACTTTCAGCATAAATCGATCATCGTGGGTGGTGATTTCAATTTGAAATTTCATTTGATGGACTACGACGTCAGAACATTGTGTGGATTCATGGCTAGTTATTATCTTTTCCCAGCAGTCACTTTTAATACAAGGAAAGATGCCAGATTAGACAACGTCTTTACTAATTTTGCTCCTGAATTATTCTCTGTCTCACCTACCAATCTTGGCTTCTCCGGCCATAGAGGCATAGCCTTTCAATTAAAAAACGTACAGAAAAAAAAACGCTGATTAAAGGAAATAAATATCAACCAATTACTAAATTAGGCAAAATGATTTTTTTTAATATAATTGACGGATGTGACTGGAGTATCATCTATGACACTAGAGTTACCATTGAAGACAAATGTCAATTTTTTGTTAATACTTTTCAAGACGCAGTCAACAGGCTTTTCCTACAATTACACGAAATTTAGCTAATCAAAAGAAGATAAAGTGGTTTACAAAAGAACTACGTGTCTTGCGTAACACTGTATGTCTTTTAAATGAACTATTCCATCAGCGCCCTGGCGACAACTACCTGAAAGAAGAAAGGAATAGATTTCGAACAATTTACCGCAATGTGCTAAAAGATGCTAAAGTGAAGGCCAACAATACTTTTATTGCAAACTCCAGTAACCAAGCAAAATCTTTGTGGCAAGTGGTAAATCAAGTGAGGAAAAGCAAAGTAAACAGTGATATTGATTGCAATATAGACTGTGATTTAACTTGAAGGCTTCCGCGGCCGTCATCCATTGTTAATTTCTTGGCTTCCGGTTGGAACCGCGTGTCTCGGATTTCTTCACTGCCGACGTTTCGTTCTTCGTTGCAGAAGTTCTTCTGAATAATCTGGTCGTGTTACCAATTGGACTTCTACCAAGGTCCAACTCTTTAATGTTTGTAGCTATAAGTAAGCACATAGACAAGTACTGACGGGATTTAGCTATAGAGATTCCATGGCAGGGTAGTCTTCCACCTTTATCGAACAAAAAATTCATTGGATAAATTTACCATAAATCGGTCCTTTCGGTCTTAAATTTCCAGATGTTGCGCCGATTCATCAGTTTTATGTGAACTATTCTTACGTTTGTGATAGCAAAACTATCTTTACTATGTGACAAGGTGTTACTTTGAAGCATTTAAGCACTGGCATGTGTGTCTTTTTATTGCAAGCACTGCATACGGCTTTAAAATATTATGTTTTGAATTATAACCTGAAGATGATTTGCACCTGTTTTTAATTGACTCGGATTTATTCTTCTTGTAGGCAGACTACATAGTATTTTTATCTGACGCCATGGACATTTCAAAAACAAAGCGGGTTTCGCTGCAGTTTCTAGAGAATGATCATCTTGAGAAGATCAGGGTGCGGTGAATGAATTAGAATCATTCCGCAATCTAATCTGGTTTGGTTAGGTTGTATGGTTGTATCCGATATTGAAAGAATTTGCGACAAACGTCGATAATATGAGTAGACTCTTGGAAATGCGCGAATAGTTTCACAGCTAACATAGTGAACACCTTTAGATGTTTGGTACCGAATAATTTCTGCAAATAAATAAATAAACAAATGAAACGGCCCACCTATGACAAAAAGTATGAACGTTTTTGGGAGTCATCCTGTACCCCCAGCTCAAAATGACGATTAGGGCACTTTAAATAAGTTCCCTCTGAATTAGGATCAAATCTATGAAATGAAGCAATACTGACTGTGATTGAAGAATATAAGAGCACTTCACTTGTCACTTCACTAGCTGCACATGACAACGTTCCTTTAGCTAGTTATTCCGTGAGCTCGATTTCAAGCTGCATTTGCTGAAGAACTGCCTCTATATAGTTTGAAGTCTCAAAGTCTTGGCCAGGAGGATGATCAAATTATGTGCTATTAATATAGATCGCTCGTTTATGGGCCAAATTAAAACTATTTTCGTGGCATCAAAGTATTTGTAATATAAAAACTAATATAATTCAAGTTTGCAAAAAATAGCACGGAAATATTAATGCGATAAATTTTGAAATCTAATTTAAGAACCAATAAAGATACTCAATGAAACTTCGACATAAGGTGAAAATGCTTCATATTGGTTAGGCGCAAATTATCCTAGCTTCATCAATGTTGAACAATGACCTACTTCCTCGTTAGAGCTGAACCATCGACTTATTGTATCTGGTGTATATTAAATATTAAACGGGATAGTTAATATAAAGCCTTATTCAATCGCTGAAGTGAAAATTAATTCAAGAATGAAATGTATATGAGTATAGTACGTAATGCGATCGAGAGATATTCTTCCTTGAAGTTGTAGTATTCTTAGATTTAGATTTCCCGATCAATTATTATTTCAACTTTAAAATATTAGATCTTTTCTGTACTCAATTTAATTCAATTTTTTATTTCCTTTTTGTATAACATACATTCCGATGATGCTCAAGAGTTTTTCCTTAAATTAATTTTTATTATCCCTCTGATTTGTAATGTTTTTTGTTTACTTTACCTTCCGTCTTACTTTTATTTGTTTCATATTTTAATTATTTCGTTGACAGTTCCGAAAAAGATTGACTCAGACTTTTAACAACCGGAAACAATTTCCAAATTTCGAGGAAAAATTTCCAAATGTTTTCCTTCAATTATTTTTATGGTATTCTAAACTAATAACCTGCAGGTTAAACACACACTGAAATAACCGTCGCTGTGATGAGTAAAGTGTGATATTATTAAATCTATCCGCACTCTTCATTTTTCGAACATCTGGTTCATAATATATTTGGAGATAAGGTAAACACCTTCCTACTAAGAGTAGAAATGAAAGAATATCTGAATATTAAGTTAAACATTGAAGCTTCTATTAATAACATTCACAAGGAGATAGCATCTATATTCAGAACAAATTCGATTAATTTTCATTTTTACTGTATGTAAATCTTTTCGATCAAATCTAAATTTGGATCTTCATATAACATTGCTTAAATTTAGATTTACGCTTCTTTAACACATGTAGGATTTAGTAAATCGATGTTAAAACCCTACCAACATAAACGGATACAGATTCGAAATATGTAAATATCGGTTTACACGAAAGCAAGCTGCTATGAATACCCAGCTTACCGCATCCATTAATCTCTTTAATATTAAATCTCTAATACTCGCCATAATTACTTGTTGTTCACGTACGCACGAATTATCACAGCTAACAAACATACACGCCCAAAACTAAGTTTTAACAGCCAGTAAATTTAATGACGTACTTGACCCACTTTGGCAGTTGTGTCCTGATTGTTCCGGGCACAACAGCTCTGAACAGTTGTCGCAACTGCCGGGAGTAATCCCGGAACATTCACGGACGATGCGAAATTTATTTTAATCGCTTTACCTATCTAGAAAAGCTTGTGTTCTGGTTTGCTGGAGCGGTTGTGTGTATCACGCGTTTCGAGTTGTTTCATTAGGAGTTTCTGAGTTTCAAATCCGAGAGAATTATTTGAATTGTTAACAAGGTTACCTTTGCAATGCAAAACGTATTTCGAGTTCCAGAAAAGTGATTTCCGTTGTGTATCACATGTGTACAAGGAATAATTACGAAAGGCTTGGCCATGGAAAGCAAAAATAACGTCTACTGAAAGCTTTAGAATTCTTTAACTGTCGTCATTGACAAGCTTTATTGAACTCACGGTGTATGATTTGCTCTACGGGTAAACTAGAGAATAAAGTCTGTTCACAAAATTGGCAGTAGAAAACAGTGTGTCGCAAAGTAACAAATATGTATACATATAAATTATTTCAAGAAGTGAAATAAATAGAGCAGGAACTTTAACATAAAATCCCAATAATGTCACCTTATTTACAAAGATGTAACAATTATAACGAGCTATCAATTATTTCCAAGAGGCGCAAAACGTATGAAACTTACCGGTTAATCGGTTCTGGTGCGTGGGTGATCTATTCACCAAATCGTAACAGTATATTAGAGAAACATTATCTTCAGCTACAAAAGTATCAGCAAATACAAGAAAACTTTCCAGAAAATTATCCAAGGCGTATAAAAACCACTACCAAGTTTTACAACTCAAAGAATTCAAGGTAACGGGCAAATACCGTAACGTTCTCAATATCGTATTCACTTAGACCATTAGTCGATATAAATGAAACCATCCTCAACTAAAAATAACATATAGTGACTTTTGCAGACACTTTTCAGATAAAAAATTATGTAATAATAGAGAATTACGAGGAGCTGAAGGAATGAGAAGTGAGTATGAGGTGAAAGTTGTAATACCCCAGAATTGCATCAAAAGTTACTAAGAAATTGCAAAACAATATGACTTGTCTCACAGCTGAAAATCGTTCTTTAAAAACCAAGGATGTTCATAAAAGGCACGGTCAAGATCGTTTACCGACCACTACTACAAGGGAAGGTCCACTCTTATCAGTACCCAATGAAATCGGCAAATTAACACTACACAGTATTCAATTGAGTTCCGACTCTATTTACGGAGCATAAGAAGACGTGAAGAATATTGTTTTTTTTTATAGCGAACTTTAAAGCGTGCTTTGTCCAACTCAAAACAGTGGATAAAACGGAATTTTAACAGCAAGGGTAGATAAAGTACTTTAATTTTTTTATTTGAATAAATATTACAACTTAACCATAGCAACAGCCCACACTAGTTATTGAGATCATGATCATACATCGCGATTTTGACATATGATTGCTCCTTTTATTTTTCTGCGAAATTGTTTAAATTTGTCTTTTCGCTATAAAAAAAATAGAATGTTACACACGACGGTAAAATTTAATTATCGACTCGTGAAAATTAATTCGCTCGTGAATTAAACGTTTTCACTCATCGATAAAAGTCAATTTTACCGTCTTGTATAACAAATAACTATTAATTTATTACTAGTATATTTTCCTTCTTCAGCTTAATATGTATATATTCATATGAATTTCATATCATCAACTGATCTCGCCTATTACAAATTGTCTGAAAATTGTATTATTATTATTATTCATTGCTGTGGCTCTTGCGGCCCCTGCTATTTTATGAAAGTAGAATGTCTTTTTGTTACGCACTTGAATGTCCATTCTCTTATTACGCTTTTTCTTGATTTCAAAGATCTTGTTCTTAATACTATCCCCACGTATTTGCAGTTACAGAAACGTGGTTATCCAGAGATGTTCCCAGTGATTCTGTAGCTGTTGAGAATTATACCCTTTACAGATTTGATCGCCTTGAGAGGTGTTGGACTTTATGTTCATAACGATTTAAATTGTACTTGTGTGACTCTTGGTAACACTTCAATTGAACAAATATGGGTTAAGATTAATTTAAACAATAAAATTATTGCTGTGGGCTCTTTATACAGATCGCCAGGACCTCATCATAGAATGTTTTTCGAAGAATTTGAAAATGTAATCACTGATTTTCTATACTCGTGTGATGAAATAATATGTTTAGGTGATTTAAATATAAATATGTTAGACTTTAATAATCAGTACGTTATACAGATGTATTCCTTGTTTGATGCCTTTGGCCTTAAGCAAGTGGATTAGCGAGCCTACGTGCTTATCTTCTTCTACTGAGTCTCTGATTGATGTTATTATTCTCAGTAGCTCTCTGGAATCTGTAACTTCCGGATCCCTCAGCATGGATAACATCTCTGACCACAATCTTGTATTTTGTGATATCGACCTTTTCATTGCTCCTCCCCAAATTACTTTAATTACAACATATTTAATACTGATCTCTATAATATCCACTGGGATCTAATGCTGAGAATGAATGATATTAATGAAAAGTTACTGTTTTTCAATAACGCTCTTCAATTTTTATTTGATTTGCATGCTCCTATTCAGTCTCTCATACCCAGTAAACACTATGCTCCGTGGTTTACGGATATACTCCGCGAAATGACCAAATTACGTGACGAAGCCTTGATTCGATATAAACGAACAGGCAATCTAAGCCATAAAGAATATTACAAATCTGTTAGAAACTTTACAACTTTTAGAACAAAAAGTTACATAAAACAGCAATTTAATGATCGGATTTCTAAACATCTTTGGAGGACTCTGAATAAACTGGTTCTGAATAAAAGTACCAAATCCTTACCCGAATGTTTTGATAATCCTAATGAATTGAATAAATATTTTACTAGCTCCGCCATATCCCCTAACTTGTTCAAAGATAATGTCATTTCTTCCTATCTCAGTACCCGTCATCCAAATTTTGTCTGTGAATTCAATTTTCATCTTGTTTCTCCGTCAGTTGTGGAAAAAATAGATAGATATATTACATATATATATATCTAGTAATGCGGTAGGTTCAGATGGACTTAGTATTAAACTTATTGCTCTCTGCTGTCCTTTCATCGTGCCCTATGTGACTTACATTATTAACTTCTGCCTAGAACATAATGTTTTCCCTTCAAGCTGGAAGGAAGCGATAGTTATTCCGATCGCCAAAATAAATAAACCCACTGAATACAAGCATTTACGCCCCATTAGTATTCTACCTGTCTTGTCCAAAGTCTCGGAGCGAATTGTAAATGATCAGTTAAGACTGTTTTTGGGTCACTACAATATTTTACCTGCTCATCAGTCTGGCTTTAGGTCTGGACACAGTTGCTGCTCTGCGCCTTTAGGTATCACTGACGATGTTATCAATTCTCTGGACAAGAAATTTTCGTGCTTAATGGTGTCACTTGATTACTCTAAAGCCTTCGATACATTAGACCATGATATTCTGCTGTCGGTTCTTTATCAGGTCGACATGAGTAATGGGGTTATTAACTTCTTCCGTAATTACCTTCGAGATCGGAAACAGAAAGTTAGAATCAGAAATCAAGTCTCGGAATTTATTTATTTCCACAAGGCAGTATTTGCGGTCCCTTTTTGTATATACTATATACGTGTTTGTTTAATACAACTACTCCTTTTTCTAAGTTGTATTCTTACGCAGATGATACTCAGATCCTTTTCTCGTTTCCAGATGGCAATATTATTGATACCATTAATTGTGTTAATCGTGAATTAGAGCACATCAAATTATTCTTTGATAATCATAGTCTCCAAATAAACTCTTCAAAATCTTCTGTGCTAGTATTTGGTTCGAACGATCTCATTGAAACTATTAACCAAGGCACTGAAATTAAAATTGGAAGCGTAACTTTAGGTTTATCTGACTGCGTCAAAATCCTTGGTATGTCCTTGGATACCAAATTACGTTTTAACAGTCATATTAATACTCTCATTCAAAAATCTAACGCAGTTTTAAAAACTATGTTCAGCAATAGATTCCTCCTCACCCCTAAATTGAAACTATTGTTATGTGAATCTCTTGTATTATCACGTTTCAATTTCTGCGATTCTGTATATGGTCCTTGTATTGATGCAGTAGATACATCTCGAATTCAAAAGGTTCAGAACTCTTGCTTAAGGCTTATATATGAAAGAATTACTCATACGCTAGAAAGAGCTAGTTGGCTAAATATGGCTGATAGGCGACTTCTTCACGGCGCCTGCACCTTCTATAAAATCATAATTAATAAAACTCCTGCCTATCTTTACCACAAAATAACTTATCGAACTGACGTACACAATATCAATATTCGACATAAAAATGTAATTACCATTCCTCGTCATTTCACTATGTTTTACCGGCGTTCTTTTTCTTACAACGTTGCAACTCTATGGAACTGTTTACCACTGGAATTTAAAAAGTCACCTTTTATGAGTTTTAAGCGTAAAGTTATTACGCGGATTGTGGAAGGGACATTCAAACCTTACTCTTACTTTTAAGTCTTAATTTAGGTCCACATTCATCATTCATTAACGATCGCTACAAATATTCAAATGTTAAATTCTTATATAATTTATAATTATTACAACTAATCCAAGCTGTTTAGAATTCATTTCATTTCACTTAGTGAACAGGCTCAGATGGTAGATCAGGTGGCTGGCTTGCTTTTAACCTGAATCTGAGCCTCTTGATTCTAATTTTGTTTCATTTTTCTGCCTTTCCTGCTTGTATATTGTAATGTTTGAGGATCAATAAACTTATTATTATTATTAATAATATGGGCACAGGAACAGGAAAATTGGTTACCTGAAAGTTTCAGTTTATGATGAATTGCTTAGGCGTAATAACGCAATAATTTGCTCTTGTTCATGTATAACCCATGCATGAAAGTGGCAGTATTGTAGTAGAAAAGAGGGACAGTACTTGTGTTATCAATAGACATGATTCATTATCGATGATTGACAGGCCTATTGGGATGCTTTGGAATAAAGAGTTAGGAAAACAGAATAATTGTAAATTGCTTGAACTAGGAGCTGCCCAGAATCCATCAAGATAATAGTAGACACCTTCGACAATTAAGCAAGATAAACTAGTAATACTACTTCGAAGGTATAAACGATTATTTGAAGCCAACATCAGCAGAATCTGGTGATTATTCGCTACCTTTAGCCGAAGAGAAGAAGAAGATCGAAGAGATAGGAAAAAGATCATACTTTACATCAAATTATAATGACTGAATTGGTTAGAAAATTTGGAATGAATGAGCGATATTTAGACATAAAAAAATTAACTAATGAAGTGACAGATGATTGGTGACAGACGAAGAGGTACGCCAAAAAATCATTGACATGATAATGTCTCATAGAACATAGAATCACTTGGGAATCAGAAACAAGTAACGAAACAGCAGACATAGATTGAAGATCGGAAAAGTTAAATTCCAACTTTGGAGAACTAGAAGAAGAAAATATGAGAAATGAAATTAATTAACTAGTAAATAAACTGAAAAATGTAGAAATAGATTGTAGATATAGGAAGAGTAAAATGATTGGGACAAGTTGAAAAGTGGAGAACCTAAAAATGGAAATCAGAAAGCTTTTAAATGTACAGCGAAACATTGACATTTTAAACTGCCCGATCAAGTATTATTACAAGTTTTGCGATAATGTTGAACAGAAAAAATCAATTAAAAAAAATCTCTGACAATGCTCCTGAAAAAAAAAAGTCAAGGAAAACATAATTGCAACAAGGTCAATTACAAATTAAGTCTGAATTTATTATTTGTTTTTATTGTTAAAATTTACTCCTGGCAATATTAATTGGATAACTGTTAAAACTTAATTCGCGATTTTGCAAGCTTGGTTATAAAAAAATCGAAGTGTGTTTCATAATTACCAAGCAATTAAAAAAGGTTTAAACATGCACTTTAAAAAAAAGAACGAATCCTTTTTGTTAGGTCGTTACGAGAATTCTATGTCTGTTTACGCGAAAATAATGAAAACGGGGAGAATTGCTCCAACAAAGCAAAGCGAGCTTTACGTTTACATGCACAATAAAAGGGATAATTACTATGTAGACTGTTTTTAACGTTAATAAGCCCTAAGAGTTTTGTTTTGCTCAAAATAATTCACATAAATGATTCAGAATAGTAACATTTTAATTGTTTCAAAATAATCAACTTGGAACACAAAAGTTAAAGTTATTTCAGAAATAGTGAAAAACTTCTTCTTATTTTCGATCGCATAATATTATTTACATCAATATAAAACAAATTATTACAAATTGCAGCAACTGAGGTGAAATTTTCATCTTAATGTGCCTTTTAAACGTACACTTAAATGTTTCGTGTGAATTAAACGAACATAAACCAGATTATTGTAAACTCGGATTTATGTAACTGCAACTGTAATTTGTTATGCGAACGTGTTGTTTTAGTAACATTCGTTCGGTCGATACACAGGAATTAAGATACTAACATTTCAGTTTGTGGTAATTTGCTATTCGAAATGAAAATAGATGCTGCGAGGAATTCGTAAACGTTAGCAACTCCCAAATCCGCAAAGTGTAAATTTTCCGTTTAAATAATTAATTTCACAGCTCTTTCTGACGTCTACCGCTGTGTTCTGAAATATTCATGTGAAGCAAATTGGAAACTGCAGTTGCAGGCAAGGCATTTCCACGTAATTTGTTTATGTACAATTTAATTTCACACAGCACAAGAGAAAAGAAAGGACAAAATAGAAAAAAAAATAAGTAAATGTAGAAACAAAAAAATGAACGCTATAGATTATAGGATAAATGTTAAAAAAATTCAATTTTTAAAACTATGAAAATAGAAACGTAAAATTTTCGCACACTAATTTTTTTAAAATCATTTTTCATTTTTTCTAAATCCTAATTTTTTAAGACCCACTTTACTCCGTATAAGTATCGTATATCGTTTTCGCACATACAAAAATTTTGAAATCTTTTATACTTCTAAAAAGGAACAATATGGAGTTTTGCTGGACTTCCAAAAACTGTGTAAGATACATTGACATAGGGCATGCACGTTTAAATTTTCCCTTTTCCAGAATACCACGATATGAAAGATGTACGACTATCTCATAAGAATGCAGTGTCCTCCTCCCTTTTGTCGCTCGTTATTAAAAATACAAAGGAAAAATGGGAAATGACAAATGATCGCGACGAGAGAATACACAAGAGGCTTTCCTTTTGCTGATAAATTGCGCAGAGCCCTAGTCTGCCATATTTCTCTTTTTTCCCTGTCTTACATTCAATTCGTGTAAAATAGTATATTTACAAGGGATATTATCCCGTTGGGACTGTTGCATGTGCAAATGAATAATATAAAAACTTTTGCTTTAAATACGCAAACTAAAGTGCTATCTTTAATCATTAATATTTTATACTAAAGCTAATTCATGCGGTCCAAATTTCACAGCAATAGTTGATAAAAGACTTATTCGTAGTGCATTTAAAAGATAAAAGACTTATTCGTAGTGCATTTTTAAATGTAAAATTTTAATTAGTTTCATCACGTTTGTTTGCCCGCGTATTCAGAAACGAGGTAAATTCATATTTCCGCATCAAGATTAAATCCGGGATATGACGGGGTTTGGGCATTTTACTACATCCTAGCCGGTTAAAGCCCGGGCGTATTGTAGAGGCACGTTCACAATAGTGTACTAAATAATGTCCGAGGTCGGGCAATTAATTTTGAACGCCGCCGCTACACGACTTATTTGCTCGGGCAATTAGAACAGCTCCATTTAGAAAGCGGCCATTTTCCTATGGTAGATTAGGAAATTGGAATGCAAAATCAACACCGGGTAAACACTGTTTGCACGAGGCATTAGACAAGAATGGGCGAAGGCGAGAAGGTGTCTTGCCTTTTAATATTAAACACACACAGAGATTAAAAGTACGCCTTCTCGTCTTTAATCTTAGTAAATAATTTTGCTGAGATACACACACATTTCTGTAAGATCTTACTGGAGAACAAACCTATGCAAGTAGGTATAGTTACAATTATGAGTACATATTGGAATATATGCAAAATGGTAATCTTCAATTTTAATTTTTTCGTGAAATCTATATGCTACTTTATTGAATTCAGTAATACTAACTTGATTAACAATAGTTAATTTGTAATTACAAAATTCAATAAAATTATATACTCGATATTTATAATTAGTTATACACACTAAAAATAATTTTTGACTGCTAAATATGAATAAAATACTTCTACATTTCAGCTCTGTCATCCAGTTAAATAGCTACTGATTTGATTTGGAGCTATAGTTGCTTAATAAAAAAATTTTTGCTTTTAAAGGATCTATTGAAATGCGAAAAAATTTATACAATCCATTTAAAAAAGTACACTTATGGAACATGCTGTGTATGTGAAAATAATTTACTGATATAGAACTCATTATAGTCGATAACTTTTGGGGGCCAATATATTTTCCTTTATAATTAATAGATAAGGAGCTATTGGAGAAATCCATGCCAATGATGCATCTTGTATGCAGTGTAAGAAAAAAGTAACGAAATGTGACTGTAACGTTTTTTTATTGAGTATAGGAATGGCTAGGTAAGTCGGAGATTGAAGTTTACAATATAACTGGCTTTAATTTACTTAGTTATTACTGCCGTATAGAATCTAAAGGTGGAGGCACTGCAATATGAGCAAAAATCGATGTCTCAGCGAGGCCTATTGATTTGTCATTATTTTGCTTAGAAAAACATTTAGAAGCCTCTGGAAAAATTATTGAAAGTGACAACACTTATTATACAATTATTAACCTCTATCGTTCATCGAGTGGTAATTTTACCCATTTCATAGCTTCCCTTAATAAGATTTTAGGAAAAATTTGGCCGAATTAACACTAATTTGATAATCATAGGCGATTTTAATATACATTTTTCAGAAGTATCACCCAAAAAAACTGAATTTATTGATTTGATGCATTCATATAAATTAAGTAGCATTTTAAAGGGCTTTACCAGGGTTTCCGATGGCCATGCCTCCATGATCAATAACGTATTTACCAACAGGGATGATTTTTTTATCTAAATTCTACGACAATAACTTATCCGATCATAGATATTTATTAGTATTCAAGCCAAAAGATATAAAATCTCTACTAAAAGCACGTATTCATTGCGCCGGCCTATAACGGATTCCGGATTGAGGAAAATGTATAGCTTACTATCTAACCTCGATTGGAACTTTCTGCATGACATCAGTGATATAAACGTCGCCTTTAGTCAATTATTCTCAATAATATTAAGAGCTCATAAGCAATCTTTTCCTGAAAAGAAAATAAAAACATCCTATAATGGAAAGCCATTAGTAAACTGGTTTACTAATAACTTACGTAATATGAGGGATCACCTAAACTTTTTATATGAACCACTCAAAATCTGGAAACCTATAAGAACTTTAGAATATCATACAATAAAAAATTAGAACTCTCAAAGAAAACCTCATATGAGAAATACATAAAAAATTCGAACAACAGCATTAAGGCGATGTGGGATATAATTAACCTGCAAAGAAAGGGTCCCACTGAAAAAATTTCTGAAGAGGAAAATCTGATTTCCATTGACGACTTCAATACTTTCTTCGCAAAAATAGCTGAGGAAACAATTTCCAAACTAAAACTACCAACAACTCCATTTGATACATTTCTTCTTAAAATCAAAAGACCTACTCATATATTCCATTTGGAAGACGTAACTTTTATTGAAATCCGTGACATTATAATCCAACTCAAACCAAATAAGAGCCTTGATGCATATGGAATTAATGCACTCCTAATAAATATATTTTCAACTTAATATATATCGCGAAGCTCATTAATAAGATGTTTGAAACCGGTGTATATCCCGATGTTCTAAAATTTTCTTGCGTTGTACCTGTACTGAAGAAAGGCAATCCTAATGAATGCGGGAGTTATCGCCCCATCGCCTTAGTTCCAGTAATATCTAAAGTTATAGAAACGGCTATGAAAAAGAGAATATGTATCTTCTTTGAAACACACAACTTATTTAGTGCAAATCAACATGGTTTTCGGAAAGGTCGTTCCTCTGCCTCTGCCTCAAATCTCTCATTCAATATATTATTAACGTGTTTGAGAAACGAGAATATGCATTTTCCGTATTTTTTGACCTCACAAAAGCTTTTGACTGTATTTCCCACGACCTTTTAATTGCTAAGTTAAAATATTATAATTTCGACCTACCCAGCATAAAGTTAATTGAGTCTTATTTAAGCAACAAAAAGCAGATTGTCCAATATCAGAACAAATCTTCGGATTCGGTAGACATTGCATTTGGTGTACCGCAAGGGTCTGTTTTGGGCCCAATCTTGTTTTTGCTTTGTATATAAATGATATCGATCATTGTGTAAATAATGCAAAAACAATGTTATTCGCAGATGACACCACATTGTTAAACAGTGACACCAACTTTACAGACGGATCACATAACTTTATGGAAGTGTGTAACACATAGAAGATTGGTTCTTGAGTAATAGACTTAGTTTAAATGAAAATAAGACGCAATTTATGCAGTTTTCCTTGAGAAATACCGACATTAGATCGTATTTTTAGATTCGACTCTACAATGGAATGAGCACATAAACTATACAGCAAATAATCTCATTAAAACCATATATCTTATGCGACATTTAAAAAAATCGGTCAGTTTGAGCACCGTTTTAGGAGCCTACTATGGCTTATTTCAATCTGTTATGTCGTACGCTATTTTAGTATGGGGCCCATTATTCTAAAGCTAAAAAATCTTTTTACTCCAGAAAAGAATTATTCGTATCATGGATGGTGTTGGATATCGAGACAGCTGCAAAGAAGCCTTTAAATGACTACAAATTCTAACTTTTCCATCAGTATATATCTTCGAATGCTTAATTTACATAAAATTAAATATCAATAATTATATTGATCACCTAAGTAACCATGAATATGACACAAGACACAATTCAGACATAGTAGTGCCTCAACATAGATTAAACAAATTCCGGTATGGCAGTAATTATTGCGCAATAAAATTTTTCAATTCTTTGCCACTTGAAATACGGCAGAAACCCTTTCAACAGTTTAAATCGACAATGAAAGAGTATCTGGTAAACGAATCATTCTATTCATTCCACGACTTCCTTCAGCATACTTAGTTTTCTCATGTGTGTCATCACTCATCACTGTTGTTTGGAAGATAAAATGTTCTCCTTATATTAGTTAACTTTAATTTACATTACGGTAACATGTCTAAGCACTACTCTACATAACTTCAATTTTTTAAATTGCAACTTCGTTATTTCGTAATCAGCACGTTATTTTGCTTATGACATAATCAAATTTTAAGTAGATTACTTAAACAAATTTTCGAGAAAGCCATTCAAGAACTCGTTCTTCGTCCTTCATTGAATCTGGTCACCTGAGATAAGTCTTCCAATTGAGATATTTAACTAATGAAATGACATTTAGGCCCAATTGTAAAATGCCGCTTTAAATTTAAGCAGAAGCTTAAACCTATAACAACTATTATTTTAGCAATTGTTGTTAAGAATTTAACAACATTGAAAGGCGACGAAGAGAAATTTTGATGATTATAGGATGAGGAGATCGAGCAAGTTTTTCGACTGCCAAAGTTAATATTGTACAATACACTAACTGAATGAATATGGCTTTGAGGTGTACTAGTAGTATTATTTTCTGGGATGAAGCTAAATTCTGCCTTAACGGATCCCTCAATAGACATAATTATTAAAACTGGTCGCGCTATAATGCTCATAGGCTGGAAGCAGCATCGACCTGAGAAAGTATTATCTGGTTAGGAATTGTTGGACACCATTTCCTTCTTATCCGGTATTTTAAATTCCAATAGATTTCTAGAACTCTTAAGAAATGAAGTAGTAGCTTTCTTTCTAGAAAGCTTAAGTAATGTTTGGTTTCAGTAAGACGGTGCTTCTTAATTTCACTCCGCTCGATCTTTATTCACTGAGTCACCTCAAAAACATGGTCTACTAAAATCGACCAAATAATTTAGAAGGTTTAAAACCAAGAATTCGAGCAGAAGTTGAAAGAATCATACCACGTACATTAGAACAAGTACGAAGAAATTTTCAGGATAGGTAGGGACATTGGTAGTTAATAGAAAAAATGTTGAACATTTAATAAATTATTTTTAGAAAATTGTTTATGCAACTTAGCATCAGATGTACAATCGCAGTCAAAGATATTGACGTAGGGAAATACTATAGTATTTGCTGTTACCGTAAGCGCTTCAAGCCAGAAAGAGAGGACGGGCGATAGAGATAAAAACTCACCGGACCGAAAGGATGGATCATAAACATTTCCGATAATCCCAGAAACTACTGTTATGACAGTAGGGTAGGTAGATATTTAAATGTTATACTTTGATGCAATAAATTAGAGTCTGGGTAGAAATATAATAACGGCCAATATGTGAAATCAAGCGAAGTCAGTAGAATTCATTAATTTCTAAAGAAACGTTACTGAACGGCATGAATAAACAGAA
Organism: Serrognathus titanus; assembly: GCA_039766575.1. NCBI lineage: Eukaryota > Metazoa > Arthropoda > Insecta > Coleoptera > Lucanidae > Serrognathus > Serrognathus titanus. The sequence continues at coordinate 25,579,982 of CM077913.1, forward strand.
TATTTTGTATAAAATCAATTGCTGAATTCCTTTAAAAACGGAAGATACAACCGATTAAGATATAAGAAATTTATTTAAATTAACGCGTATATTCCAAGTTTTGTTTCAGTTGCAGGAAAAACTTGCATTATCTTGCAAAATAATAACGCAACTCTACCAAAACTGATAGTATAATCTAATAACAATTAACATGGTAATAAAAAAGAACTACTATCGTAATAACAATTACTTACTGGGTTGAAAAGAAAGAAAATAATTAATGACTGAAAGAAAAATGATTATCGCAACACAAAATATTACAACAATAATTTATTGCGTTAAAAAGAAAATATAATAAATAGCTGAACAAAAATAACTAACTTACTGACTTAAAATAGAAAAAATAAGTAACATGTAGGAAAACAAATGATTAGTGCGACAAAAAAATATTAAAAATAACTTAATAACATATTGCGCTGAAAAAGAAAATATGATTAATTGCCGAAAGAGAATTAATTAGCGGATTACTGAGAATGTCTTCAACAAAATTCGCTTAAACTTATTTAATGTTTATCCAAATACGGGAATTTTAAATTTATTGAAATTATTTCTACTTAGGCGGCGGTATTTGTCATTAGTTCGAAATATAATAAGATGATTGACGTAGAACGGTGTAAAAAAGCTAATGAATTAAACTGAATAATTATACCTAAATAAGTAGAAATAAGCATCTAATTATAATTCGAACTAATTCCAAACGATACGTCCTACGTTGAAGTGATTGAAAAATTACTAATTTGGTTAATTTATTAACTACTAATGCTTAAATAAATCAACTGAGGGGAATATTGTTGAACACGTTCTCAATATTTCGCTAAATCTCTCCAGTAACGCCTATTTCAAAATTGTATAAATTTTGGATATGTTCGAAGTGCTCACATTCTACTTTGGTAATGTTTATCGCAAAGTTTAGTGATCCAACAGTGATTAGATTTTGCTATAATCCTTAAAGTTTTCCAAGTTTTCTTTTCTTGATTGACTTATTTGTGCAAGTGATATATTTTTGAAACATGGCAAGATGAAAGGGACAACAGAATTCATCGGATATATATGCGGATTAGGAGAAGCTAGGATGTCTATAGCAAATATATCTGAACAAGTTGGTTTGTCGGTAAGTTTGCTTTTTTCATCACTTTGCCTCATCTTTTATCTGTTGATAAGTTTCGTATGAAAGTTACAAGAAAATTTAGTTAGCGTTTAAAGATTTTATATTACTGTCAGAGTTTCATAAATATCTGAATTCACAAAAATACAAAATAAATATACTTTTTCAGGAACGTCAAATTCGGCGGTTGATTCAAAGAAGACAAGAAGATGCTTCTCTAGCAACACTCTCGAAACCATGTTGTTGTCGAGTAACAAGCAATGGAGAGGATCAGGCAATAGTTGACGCTACCGCAGCGAATCCTTTCACTGCTTCGATCCGAATCAGAGAACAATTACATTTAAACTGCTCATTACCAACAATCAGAAGGAGATTACGGAAAGCTGGAATCTACAGCAGAAAACCGGCAAAAAAAATTGAATTTACAATAGAATATGCCGCTGGTAGATTACATTTCTGCCAGCAAAATATGGAGAGAAATTGGCAGAATGTTGTATTTACAGATAAGAAAACTTTCCCTACGTCGCAAGATTTAACTAGCGGAAGGATATCGGCAGGTTAGTGGGGTTGGATTTCGGGTGCTGGTCCCGGTGAATTGGATCCTGGTTCTCCTCCAAGATTCACATCTGAAAGGTATATACAAATTTTAGAAGAAGTACTACCGCCATCGGTAAGATTATATCCCACAGACGAGATGGAAGTAATTAGCATTGTGCAAGACAATAGTCCGACTCACAGAGCTGGTAACGTAATGGCCTGGTTCGCTGATCGCAACGATATAGAGGTGTTACCGTGACCTGCAAAATCTCCAGATTTGAATCCTATTGAAAATATGTGGACAGCCATGGTAAGGAATTGGGAGGATATTGATGGATACGGCGCTAGGGAGAGGAATGTTGAGCAACTATCCCAACATGTCGATCGAGTTTGGCAAATGTTTAGACAAACAAATTTTTGTAAACATTTAGTTAACGTAATGCCGAATACATTGATAGAATGCATTCAACATAACGGGTCTATTTTAAATCTTTTTAATGCAATAAATTATTGTTGTAATATTTTGTGTTACAATAATAATTTTTCATTTAGCCGTTAATTATTTTCTTTCTTTTCAACCCAGTAAGTAATTGTTATTACGACAGTAGTTCTTTTTTATTACCATTTTAATTGTTATTAGATTATACCAACAGTTTTGGTGGAGCTGCGTTATTATTTTGTAAGGTAATTTGAGTTCTTCCTACAACTGAAACAAAACTTGAAATATACGCATTAATTTAAATAAATTTCCTACATCTTAATCTTCTGGTTTTAAAGGAATTCGACAGTTGATTTTAGACATAAACACTCTGTATATTCATGCCGTTGACTAACTTTGCTTGATTTCACGTATTAGCCGTTATTCTATTTCTACCCAGACTCTAATCTATTACATCAAATTATAACATAAATATCTATCTGCCCTACTGTCTTAACAGCGGTTTCTGGGATTATCGGAAATGTTTATGACCCATCCTTTCGGTCCGGCGAGTTTTTAACTCTAGCGTCCGCCCTCTCTTTCAGCCTTGAAGCGCTTACGGTAACAGCAAATGCTATAGTATTTCCCTATGTCAATACCTTTGATTGCGATTATACATACTATAACACGGTGATTTACAAAATATTTAAAAAAAATCATCGTTGGCCATTTAGAAAATTGAAGTTGAATGTTGTAGCACTTAGACATAATGACTTAAGATAAATTAAAGTTAACTGGTATAAAGATCAAATCTTACCTAGCAATATTATTTTAATTTGTTTTTTCTAAAGTATATAATATAACATTACGGGCATGTTTCGTTACTTTTTCCTCTTCCTGTATAAGTTTTAAAGCATGTTCAATTGAAAAGTTCATCAAGTTGCTTTTTATTTTTTGATGAAAGAAGAAAAAGGGATGACTTCTTAAACTGATTGATATTTGATGGATGACAGTTTCTTTTTTTCCACTATTTCCCAAGCTCCTAGAGCTTGTCGGGAGAGGGGGGAGATTGGCGGCTGCGACCGACTTTGATGTTATTTTCACCTTCGGCTTTCCCCTTACAAACTTGGGAAACATAGAAAACTCAGTCGGCATGAATCCGAATACGGTCCGAGCCATAAGAATTCTATTTCCCACAACGTTGACAACGTTTTTGGTTTAATTGGTTGAATCGCTTGAATTAAGTTCCCCTTTTAACGAAGTTATTACAAATTAGCTATTTTCAGGGCAAAACGCCTTTTTTGTTTAACGATGGTTTTTGCTGTAGAATGTAGGACTTTTTAATCGAAAGTTATCCAAATCAAGACCCGCTTGACAATGTTACGAAAAATTCAAATTTTCTCGATGAACTTTTGAACACTTGATATTTACTATTAAGCTTTACAAAATAAAATAAAAGTAAGTGAAAATGAGATTTCTTTTTCTATGTTTCGGTACTTGCAACAAGTTTTAGAAGAGTTTTTTTGTTTTCCGCATACTCCTGATATTTCTAATTTCTAGAACATTCTAAAAAGCATTAAGTTTAAAAATAATAAATAATGAGACATTTAAGATTTTAATCCGTGGATTTCAAGTTGCAACATCCCACTAAATTCATATAACGCCCAAAAGAAGAGCGGTAGTTTCAACTTTGATTTAAAAAATAAACACTTTAATTGGGTATAAACTTGGAAAATATGAATTATATGAATATGAAGAGTTTGAAAGAACTCTGAAACTTCTAACTCTCCAATTCCTTAAATGCATCCAAGGTTTAAATAAGTAGGTTACAGAGGCAACCAAAAGTCATTGACCTTTTGATCAAGGCAACATTTACTGTTTTCCTTTCAGGAAATCTTATCTTAAATTTATACTTTAACTGTTCTGATTTACGATAGATAAAAAATTGGATTAATAGCAACAATAATAAATTATTTTTGCTTAAATAAAATAAAAATAAAAACATGCTTTTTATAGTTGAAAAATATCAGTAACGTACGTCGTGAAAATACATCAAAAAGTAGGTAGCAAGTTTCTAACTTGAATGACAATTCTTTGTAAAGCATGTAAATAATTTGAAAACACCTGAACCGGTATTCTTTACACTCATTATAAATAATGGTTTTTAACCAAGTTATTTTACATTTGTTTAATCCAGGAACTCTCGCTCTCTCTCGAGACGTCCTCAAACGAAACTTTTCGGAATTTCCTCTTAATTAAACGTCAACAATCCCGCGCTTTCCGAACAAAGGATAATGGTGTGAACAAAGGAAGAGAAAACAAACGCGTCTTTTACACACCAGGAAGTTACATGTTCGGAAAATTAGCAACGTTCACGCCTATTACTAATGAATGAATAAATATAATTTTAAAATTAAAAAAAAAAATTATTTCAAATAAACTTATTTACTTACGTAAAATTAATTTGAGATTGTTTTTCAGACTTCGCGCTAAGCACGTCAGAAATACACACTTCCGTCTTAACGGGATTGTCGCTGACCACACTGAAAGGGCTAGATGTTCTCACTACACCCTGTACTTGGTGCAGCCTCTTCACGCATTCGCAAAACGCTTGGATCTGGCGTCGTCCTGGCAACGGCGAAGTCATTATGTTATCGGTCCTCTTGTATGTTACTCGGGCATTCCTGATAAGACGTGTGTTTGCTGCCCTCAGCGTCTACCGGAAGAAGAGATGTATGTATATGTTCGCTAGGTAATAGATAGCGCGAAGGGTGGAATCTCCAGAAGTCGATACATTCGGTTCCCATTCGGTCCTTGATTTTATCCATTTTGAAAACAAAGCACATAATATACCTATTATTTTATTAAGGTAGATCAGATTAAACTACCACGAAATTAAAGTAGTTCATATGGAAAGAAAATTAAATTTCTACATAAAGTTATTAACTATAACTAACAACGTATAAATATATGGATGAATTTTTTTCTAAAATTATCAAGAAATAGTAAATTTATGTACGCTTTGTTCCGTCACGAAAAGTTTCTCTATTTACATACATTACATACATACGAAAAAGTTGTTACTCAGCTAGAAATTTCTTTTTAATTGAGTAAAAGGATTACTATAATATTTGTTTAATCAAACCGTAACTGATTAATTTTGAATTAAATTTGTTTAGATTGCCATCCCTTACAAGCGCCTACACCATTTTTTAATTGAATTTTTTATTGAATACATTTGCAATTTTCTTTATTAATTCATAAATCCGAATAATCCTAAAGCAAAGGCTTGTTTAATTTCTCCAATATAGACGATATTGTTTTTCAATTGATTTAATTACTATTTAAGTGATATTGAAAGGCTTTAAAAAAAGTAAACCCTGACTGTTACGAAACTTATTTACTAAATGATATGATTAGTAGTGCTGGGTACAATTAAATTATTTTGGTGATGAACAATTAATCAATTGTAATTGTTGGATGCCTACAATTACAATGAATTAATTGTCATTTTCAAGTCTTTACATCAATTGTAATTGTTTGGTTCTTACAATTAGAATTGATTAATTGTTAGATTTTTTTAATGAGTTTAATGAACAACTAACAATTAATTCTGAAAAGTAGTTTCTGTTTGATTATACACTATATATTAGATCTCTTTCATTTGCAAGAATTTCAAGTTCAGAACCATTGAAATCATGCACAATCTGAAATTTATATCCCTATTGCCTAAGTAAGTTGAAATGCTGAAAATAATACTGTCTCTGATATTTTTCATCAATTATAATCCTATAAACATAAAGAAACAACCAATAATTCAAAGATCATAGCAAATTTAAATGGAGCAATGATGACGTTATTAAAATAGACTTTTTAATAATTGTCATTAAAAATATTAAATTTCAATTAACAATGAAATTAAAGCAATTAAATTTAATTGTGATCTGAAAGTAAACTATTTAATTTCAAAATGAATTATCCCAAACGGACACTGAAATTAGCACTAACGCTCAACGTTTCGCTATTGCTTGATAACTTCGTCAGGAGTGAAAATAAATAAACGAAGCTATCAAGCGATAGTGAAACGTTGAACGTTATTGCCAATTTCAGTGTCCGTTTGAGATAATTCATTACACAATTTCACCGGACAAGAATCTACTTTAATTATTTAATTTCAATTAAGTCCAATTGATGTTACTTGTGATTAAATTTAATTGCGATTAAACATTAATCAATAATTTTTAATCAATTAATGAATTGAATTTTTAATTGATTAATATCCTACTCTGATGACTAGTAATATCTAGCAGTTTCTGCTAAGAAAATTGTAGCCTCTAGACTAGATAAAATTGCAGAGATGAAGTTTTATCCATATATTTATATTATGTACTAAGTAGCACTGACTCTGTCTTGAATATAAACCACCACCCACAATATGCCACCGGAAGAAACACTTAAAAATTACCTCGAAACCTCTCGCCATTAACAGTGATAATTTTCCCACAAAGCAAATCGGAACTTATTGAACTTAAAGTGATGTCAAATTGTTAACTTATTGCAATGTTGACTTAGTGGTTTTATGAAATTACGTCAATGACTGGTAGGAGTGAAGACTAAATAATGCTATAACGTCGGTAAATCGGTAAACTGTTCGATTAGATAAATTTTTCCCTAGAATTCTTTTTTCATTCCATCTAAATTGTAGTTGAACGGTAAAAGCTATTCCTTAGAACCAGTTGTCGAAGGTAACGTTTTTCGTTAGTTTCTCCATTTTCAAAATAGCGTTGCCAGGTGTATTTTGGAGTAAAGAAATTGGAACTAGGCGTTCTAAGTTAGTGACATCGTAAAACTACAGTGATGTAAAAACCTATAAAATTATGGCGCGGTATTTCAGTCACAGACTAACTTTAAGCTTCAGTTTATTGCCATAGAAACAACTATTTTAATTTAACTATGAATTGCCTGTTTGTGAAAAAAGTGGTTCCTAATATTGCCAGGTTATTACGTACATTCAGGCTGTTTCCAAAATAAGTGCAGAAATTTTAACCACAGAACCCTGACAGCACAAATAACACGAAAAAATACAAAAAGAAAATCATATAATAAAAGAAAATGCCTTTGTCCGTCCCTTATTCGGCGCTCATGAAATAACAAAAAAACTTACGGAACCTGCTTCGCTGATCGTAGGCAGTAAACATCGAGGGTTTGATTAATATGCAAAGCATACTCACCAAATATCATTAGTATAAAGGATCACATTCAAATAAACGTTCACCATCGGCATTTACAAATGTTTATAACAATTGTTCAAAGTGGAGTCCATCATTAGCGACACACAAGCGAGCTCGGCGAAGAAACGATTCTTGTATTCGCATTAACATGTCAGGATTAGCGCGAATACTGTCGGCGACGTTATGAATATTCACTGTCAACTCATTTAATATGTTTATAGGAGCGGCATACACTATTTGCTTCAGGTGACCAAACAAAAAGAAATCACACGGATTTAGATCAGGAGATCGGGCAGGTCACCACATGACTCCGTTTCGACCAATCCATTTTCCTGGAAAATGTGCAGTAAGCCAGGTTCTTACAGGAACAATATTGTGTAGTGGAACGCCATCGTGCATAAACCAGGTATTTCGTAACACATTCAACGGTAATGCATCCAAAAAATCTTCAACGGTATTCCGCAAAAAATGTAAATAGGCAGCACCTGTTAAACTAGATGGCCTTACAAGTTGATCATCCAAAACTCCTGCCCACACATTAACGCTGAAACGTTGCTGTGAATGAGCTTCACGTACAGCATGAGGATTTTCATCTGAACATATATTTGTATTGTGCATATTAAAAATGCCATCACGAGTAAAAGTGGCCTCATCTGTGGTCATCTGATTTTGAAAAAAAATTGGATGTTCTGCATGTTGTTCCAGTAACCACTCGCAAAAGGTACGCCAACGTTTGGAATCTTCCAGGTGTAATTTTTGTATGCCTTGAACATGGTAGGATGCAAACCCTGTTCATGTATCGTCCTCCAGACAACCTTCGCTGAGACACCCATTCTGACTGCCAAGTGACGCACACTTATTCCCGGATTTTCCGCAACAACCTCCAGTTCCAGTTCCAGAAAGCTGCATCACAGTTACGTCCTCGGTGTGCACCTTGCGGTCGAAACGTTCCGTAATCGCGTAAATGCTGCACATTAGCACATGTTCTTCCAGTGAGAAGTTCTCGGTTCGGAAATTTGTTTGCATAAAGCCGTCGTGCTTCTTCAGCATTTCCTCGAGCTTCGCCGTAGATGAGCAGCATATCTGTTCTTTCGCCGTTCGTGATTTGCGGCATTTTAGCTTTAACTCGTTCAACCATTTTCACAAACTAAACTTTTGATCCCAAAGGATATGGAGCAATAAATTGTGTGTCATAATCATATAAAAATGAAGCAAATTCTTTCGCTCAGCTATGATACGACTTATTGTGACGTGAAGGAAAAAATTCATTCCCAGGGTTCCGTAAGTTTTTTTGTTACTTCATGAGCGCTGAATAAGGGACGGATAAAGGAATTTTTTTGTTATACGAATTTTTTTGTATTTTTTCGTGTTGTTTGTGCTGTCAGGGTACTGTGGTTAAAATTTCTGCACTTATTTTGGAAACATGCTGTATGTATGATGATATTTAACTTACATTTTTCTGAAAACAACACTCTATAATGTTTTTGATTTTCATTTGAAAGTTAATGGAAAAAAGCATTGAAAAAAGAATAGTTTATTTAATTTTATTCTCATGGTACTAGTTGCAAAGCAAGATTTTATTTTAAGAAAGCTCGAATATAATAATAGTGACCACTTGTGACCTCTATATACATTTATCAGTGTTCACTGATGTAATATTTTCTTGGAAAATTATACAATATTTATTACTCCAAAGCCTATTTAATAAATTTCGTTCTTTTTTAAATACAGTAATATTCGCTTAATACGAACCCGGTTAAAACGAACTTTCGGTTATAACGAACCAATTTGAAAAGTACGAAGTAAAGCATGGTAACCATAATGACTATTGAGCGGAATCGAATATTTTCTTCAAGCAATGCGCCAAACGTTTATAATGCGTATCACACACAATAAACCAATTAATTCAAACTGCCAGCACTTCAATAGATGCCTGTACGTACTACATAGACATTAAGTCAACCGACTGAGGTTACGCCGACGCTTTCATAAAGCGAGGATGGATCCAATATCTAGTTGGTTCATTGTTCACTTTTTATAGATTTAAAACGACACGATTCAGCGGCGTCATATGTAGGCGGTTTGGAATAATATATAATTGTGTCGCAGACATTTTTAAAGAAAATAAATCATAAAAACGCTAATGTTAATAATAAGGAAAATAAAAAAATACTTTGTTTATTATCGAAATAATACTGGATGTTAATGAATGCAACCCGCCACTCGCGTTTTTCGGGTTCACGAAGTACCAATGATATTTGGTGGGGAGACTGAAATAAAATATAAAATTCCGCTAAATAATAATGACCCATCACTTATAACGAATCTATTTTGACAATCTCTTGAAGTTCGATATAAACGGACATAACTATATTTTACTTTGTCCAAAAATATAGTGTTGCATTTAAAGATAAAAGTGGAACATAATATCATTACATGGATATAGTGGACCGTATTTCAAATTAATTGCCACTGTAGCAGTTTTTTCAAATATTTCTAATAAAGAAAAAGATAAAAACTTATGAAACAAAATACCAGTTATCCGTCATTATTATGTATATTAATACATTTTGATTAAGAAAGGACTGAATTGAATTAATTATATGTATGTACGTCCTTACATGCAGCATTATCTTTCAAAAAATACAAAATTACATATAATTTTAAAAGAAAAATAAAAGTTGAATAACGTTATATTAACATTTTAGGCATAGAAATTTCTACATTTTGCATTCATTCTAAAAGAGATATAATCAACCCAAATTATTTTCTCTCTTTGATAATAAAAACGGAAATAATACGAGCCACCTGGAGGAAAGTAGAAGTTAAAGTGCTTTCCCATACTTCATGATATCCTGATGAATTGAAAATATTTCTGTCAATATTGGTCGTTGCGCTGCTACGTTAGACACGGGTATTAAAGCCATTGTGGCATGTATCAGGGGTTTAATTTAAAAAAGGCGAATTTTTTTAAAAAGCATTGTTGTTTCTAAAAAGCAACATTTTCAGCATTTCACTCAAGATATTGTCGGCGGGGTCCCTGGAGTACCTAAAAACGTGACGTTAAATAATGAGATTGATTCAATCTATGTTTAGTCAACTTACGGAAGCTAAATGCATTATTTCACACTTGAATTTAAATTTCTTATAAGGCTATATCAAGCAATCCATTATAATTTCAGTTTGAATTGTACAGACTGTTGATTTTAGGCACCAAAGTAACGCCTAACCAAAACACCAGCATTTGAGACCAGTTTGGCGAATATTCTTATTATTTTTTAATCCTTTCCAAAAACGCGATGGTTTATTGTTTACATTCAAAAAGGAAGAGGCCGCGCCTCACTTGAGACGTACTGCTCTCTTTAGCATTTCTTCCAGTGGACTTGTCCAAAAGGTCATTGGAGTGGTTGCGAGGTGTTTTGAACCGTCTACGCTTCCTTGCATGGGTTGTGTTCTCACGCGCTTAGAGTCTGATTTATTTACTTAAACGTCTTAATGGTTATATATATGAAGGAGAGTCAATATTTTAAATAAGCCATTAGCTCGCGCCCGTTATCGCGGGAGAATGTTTAAGTTCGCTAAAAAATAAAAGTTTGAATTTTTTTTGTGAATACGGCTAAAGAAGACTATTGTTTTAATTTAATCATTTAGAGTTAAATTTTTTCGGTTGTTTACACAGTGTTACGGGAAGCGTCAATTGGAGGCGGCAAGACAATTACTCGTTAAATTTATTCGAAGGCATACTGCTCACCTACTAATAAGTTATTTTTTCCGATCTTTTAGTACTAGTAGTCGAAATTACCAATATTTACGTTCACTGGTTCATCTGTGAGTTGTAGAACTCTTAGATATTGCTCGAGGTGTACCTTTGACCAAGGAAAGGAATTTGGGGATGAAAATAAATAAATAACAAAATGCTTTTACATACACATAAATACATTTTAAACTATCCTAATTGAGATAGGTCAGTACATGAATGATCATAGAATTTCAACATTTCTATAAATAATTTGACAAAATAGATGTATACTTTCGTATTTTAGCATATACATATATCATTACAACGCATTTTATAGAACTCTTTTCTTAGCAAATACTACAGTATCAAATAAGTTGTAAGTAAATAACAAAATACAAAATTGACTTAGAAAATAATTGTAATAAAAAACAATAAATTAGCCCTACTATTCCTCAGTCTGCATTTGTAATTATACCATCGTTAGCTCGCTGTTTTTATAGGATCTTAATATGTTAAGTTACTTCTTACAAGAAGTTGTTATACCAGAGCAGTATTTACCTTTTTGGGAGGCTGGTGTCCAAAAAAGAAAATACTTCGAAATAAGCGTATCATTTTAATAAATCCGGAGAATAGTTGCAGTATGTCATTGCAACCATTACATTGTAAAGTGTAAGAAAAATAAATAATTCAGAATATAAATCTCATTACTGAATAACGTTAATAAAATTTAAAATTCAACATATCTAGCATATTTAGAAAATAGAGTTACATAATTCGTACATTTATACACAAAATATATATTTTACATACACTTTTATATTGTTTATAACATAAATACTATTTTTTCTAAGTTAACATTGATGAATGCTTAGCGTCGAACTAATAATTCGGTAACAGTGATAAGGTACTCGTAAATTCATCCCTAAAGAATGTGTGTAAAATACGCCAACAAAATATTGTTACCGTTTAAGCGAAAAACAACGTCAAAACAGATATGTGATGATGGATATTTTTCATTTAACTGCGTTTGTGTACTTTCTGTATTATATGATATATAACTCTTACCTAACCAAACAACTGGAAAAATATTTGACCTTGTCAGGTCTTCTTAGGTCAAATTCAAAGCTGAAATGGACGTCGGTTATATTTCGCGGTACAATTTTAGTAACAGGGCTGGATGTTACAAAAAGTGTACTTAAACAACTTGATTTATGCATGATTGGATTACATCTTTGCCTTTTGATAGTCTTAAATATCTCATTTGGATTCTTTCTCCTTGTCTTGCTGGGGTGGCGTAGGTTGAGGTGGAAGTGCTTTCAAAATAGCGTGTACTTCCTCAGCTACAGCCGTTAGGACAAATTCAAATTGCTGCTTGGTTGCCACCATGCGTGACCTTTGATCTCTGAGGTGCTCAAGAGTGGCCGCAATATCGATTTCTTTTGCTCCCTTCGCCATGCGACTCAATACCATATCTATCAAACAGTAAGTTCCTGTACGCCCAGCACCGTCGCTGCAGTGAACGACAATGGGACAAGATCGGCCGCGATAAGACTTATTAACCTTCCTTCTAAATTCCAGCAGAGCTTTCGTTGAAGATGGTACTCCAGCTTCCGGCCAAGATAAAAAGTGGAACTGAGTTACGGTCCTGGTTTCTCCAGTGCGGATATTCTTCAAATAAAACGAACGTACCAAGTAATCATCGCACCAAATATGCTCGCTAACTAAATGGACTTCATAAATATGATACAATTCAGAGCCTTCCTCGGGCCAATAGCGATGACACATTGCTGCTCCTCCTTCAGTCAAGCGTGACAACATTACAATAACGACAGCGCCCTGTTCCCAAATCAATTGCCAAAAGTCCGGAGCTGTATGGGGTAGAGGTCCTTGTGTAGCAATGTAGGCCGGATTTCTTGGATCATGGTCGGTAATGCTTGACGCGTTGATGTAATTAGAACCGGTAGCATTCGACAGTTCATTCAAGACTACTCTGGCATGGTCATAGGGCAAAACATCCGGATAGCGATTCTTTTCGATGTTCTCTTTCTTAAGTGCCACGGAAGTTTCACATGGTTCGGCTACGTAAGCGCAGAGTGCAACCCATTCTTGCTCCAAGCGATCCTTATTCTTCAAATGATCTTCCATGTAGCTCAAAACCATGTGGCCCGTAGATATATCCATGTTATGCAAGGCCGGTTCTTCGCTCCAAGATGAAGTACTAGACCTACTGGACGGGCTCTGTTCAGACTCACGTGATAAGGATGTTATACGACCGTGTACCGTTTCGTTCTGCTGTTGGCCTTTAGTGGCCATTCGTGCTCTGCATAAATCTTGATAATCCTTGCTGGCTTCGGTATCAGGTCTCGTCAATCCTTTTAGTTTTTCTTTTGCCACGACATGTCTGCGAATCACGATCAATAGTGCTGAACCTAATATTAAGGCTCCTAAAATACCGCAGATTGTGAAGATTATTATATAGAATTCGTTCTTCAAGAGGGAGTCATTCGCTATTAAGGTTTGCATTTTAATCTGAAAATAAAAATGAATATGTTATTATATAGATATGATTAGGTGATCCCAGTGCGTTTAAAAATACATAGTGTTAACTAATAAATTTTATATGATCTCATTAGGAGTCTCTTCTCGTGTTTCGTAAGTTACCCAACAAAATTTCATAAAAGTTCTAGAACTTTTGCTCTAAAATTACTTTATCCGAAAGCTGATCTTCATCTTCTGACGTCACTGTAATATATCCTTCCTAATTTACCTAACGTCTAAACTAAATTTCGAACACTTATTCGACGTGAAACTTTTGTAATTAACTTACTTTATCTCCCACTCCCACTGCTGTAACTTCGACACCTGTGGCGGCTTTCAGGTCGTTTGTAATAGCGACTGAAAACCGAGAAAAGTTAGATGAAGTTTTATATTACGACCACGATGCTTACCTATTCTCTTTGCCACTTCCGAAGCGTTCAGGCCCTGTTTATTGGGATTAACCTTGAACGTCACTTCGTTCGAATCCACCCTACAAATTATATTAGATGTATCCAAAAGTTTATCGAGAAGAGATAAACGCAAATTGAAACAGAAGCTTAAAATACACCATCACAGACTCTGCTTATACTTTTAAAGGTTGTATATTTTCATCAAAAATAGACATACAAAATCTTCTGGATTTACGGTTCAATAGAAATATCAACAACTTAATGTATGCACAGGAATCTTGCAGAACTTAGATATAATAAAAACAAAAGTGTGATAGAGAAAGAAATGAAGAGAAAATGCAATTTCCTGGTTTCCTTCACATTGAAATGCATTCAAATTATGTAAAAATAAGCAGAATATTTTATTTGAAATTGTAAAGTTGTTTTTTTCCAACTGTATTTGATCTTTATTAATATTGCTTTGAAAAACAATATTAATGTGCGGTGGGTAAAAAGAAAAATTTCATTCGTTCTCAAAAAAACTCAGCTCAATTTACATATATGCTTCCCTGCTCCAAAAAAAATAAGAATAATGCAAAATATATTCAGCATGCGTTAAAATACTTCTCACGTACCGTCCATGGCTTAATGTCCCCAGTTCCAGATGTAATAACGCTGAAATATTGCCTATGATGTCGTCTCCTTGCGGCCACACTTTAAGCCTGCACACGTAGAAAAAGCTGATCTCGTTTTCAAGGATAAAAGCGCTAAAGCTCACCTGTCCTTTAGGCCCACGTAAACGTAGTCAGTGTCGACGTCGTAAATCTCATGAGATGGATTCGGATGAGCTCCGCGAGGCTCTTTTTTCATCATCGAGGGGCGTAAAACTTCTTCCGACTCGGAAGGTGTTAAATCGATGTGAAATTTTTGATTCCACTAAAAAAATATCTCAACTTTACTCAAAAATGTCTTTTCCTTAATTTATATTTAACTCAGTTTGTAATTTCTTTTTAACTTACTTTGTCCTTTGCTGAAACCGAAGTAACTTCTATGCCGGTAATAGCTTTCAGCTCATCCTTAATTCCAACTGAAAGATGAAAAATAGTTATTTTACTGCTCTTTATGTCCTTATGACCTTTTAAAAATTACCTATTTTCTTTGCCATTTCTGACGCATTCAGACCGTGGTTATTAGGGTTGACGCTGAACATAATGTTACTATAATCGGTTCTAAAATAAACATTTTTTCAACAAATAAAGAACATAAATGTATAATAATTAAAACTTTAGTTTTAATTACCATTTTTGATTTGTTTTTATTTTCTATTTTAATTTATATTATGTTTCGATCTAAAGCCTGCTTTACATTACACCAGTTTCTGTTACGAGAAAATAATAAGTAAGTATGTCCATACTATTTTTGGTAACATAATTTGTTTTTGATTTTACACTTTCCTAAAACTTGATATTTCTTTTTCTACTATCATTTTCTATGATAATGTAAAAGAGGCTTAAAGTTTACTAATAATGAATTTACCTTCCATGGTATAGAGTTCCATCTTTGAGGTGTAACAAAGCTGATATATTACTAATAAAATCTTCTGCTTGTACCCAATTTTGTAACCTACAAACACAGAAAAAGTCTCCATTAATAAAATTTTAAAACATGAAAACATGGACGTTGACCTGTATTTAACAGCGATGGTAACGTCGTTGATAGATTTGTCTAAGAGAGACTGATGATTTTGGAGCAGATGTTTCATGGCAGATTCCATACCTTGCCCCAAGTTGGAAAAAGTTCTCGTCGAATCCGTGCTATGAATTGCATCAAACCTTGGACCGGGCTTCTTCACATCCAGTCGCTCTGGTCTTTTAAATCCCATATTAAAATCATCCAGAAATTCATCGACATCATAACCCAAGACATTCTTCGACGTTAATGAAGGATTATCTGCAAGAAAAATCGAGCACATAAAGTTAAGATTACGTCAGTGTACTTAATGTACTTACCTGTAATTTTAAGTTGTGGAGCATAAACTACACCTCCTTCTGTATAAATACTAGGCTGCTCAGCTGATTTCTCATTATTATTTAATTGTCCTGGAAGATTATTTTCAACGACGTTCTTGCGTATTTGCTTCAATTCCCTGAACACTTCGTCATGATCATTGGCATCATTTGAATCATATCCTAATTCATGAAGTTGCTTTAATTCGCGAAAAATTTCCTCCGGTTCTTTTTGGCTTCCGCTACCGTATTCTTCTGGGTATTCTTCCTCTTCGTTTTCATCGAAATAAACCCGTGATTCCGGGATCTCCTCATCAAACATATCCCTATCCTTCCGGAATGAGTTAGGTGAACCAGGAAACTCGTTCTCAATATCGTCAGTTTCGGCTTGGACTTCTTCAATCCGGCGGTTAAGCAAATCTTCAATATCGACATCGTGCACCCTCTCGGTTGTTACAAATTTATCTAGAAGCGCCTGCAATTTTACAAAGGTTCCGGAAAAATCATCAGGTTCTAAGCGCAGCTCGTTTAGAAACTCCACCGTCGGAATAAAATCTTTCATGTCAGTGTTTTTAGGATTCACGCGTTCGTATTTCGCTGATAGTAAATCGTCAATCGTTTCTTCGGGGTATGGTTTTAATTTCGGTAGAAATTCCACGTTGTCTCTGGTTTCTTTTCCCATACGAAAATCTCTTGGCGTGTTGTACATCGGATTGAAAATCTGCGGTAAAGAACGTCTGTGCATCTGCGGTATCCAGTTTCGTTTCACCATTGCGTATTCCGCATAGGGATCTTCCATATCCATTACTGCAAACGAGTTACTAAGATTTTATTTATTTAGGCGTTTAAATTACTGACTATCCACGGCATTGGAAGGAAGAATAATTTCTCGGACAGCTTCTCGTTCGTCTTCCACAGGTGGATAGTAAACTTCATCCGCGTAATCTGCGTGTGGGTTTCCTACGCTGGGGGTAAATTTCACTATGGCCACTTCTTTCGGATCGATTTGGTCTTCACCCTCTAGTGCCTTCAGTGCGCCCTCTAGATCTTGGTCTACTAGGTGGGAGCACGCATTCGTTTCGAATGTCAAACTGGAAGAACAATTTAACGAAATCTAGAGAGAGAGAAAATGAACTTACTCATTCTTAGCTGCGAAAAGCATCCCTTGGAGACGACATTGCGTGTAAGCGTGACTCCAGCGGTAGCCCAATGCGAAGAGGCGCTTTAGCTCTTTGCTTAATTCGTGGAGCACATCTTTTTCCAAGTCGTAGCTTAATTATAAGTAATAAATATGAAAATTAATTATTAAATTATCTCCATTAGAGGCTTGAATTATAAACAAAACCATCAAGGCAAATGAAAAATAAAAAATGCATTTTTTAAAATATTTTAATATTTACATTCTTATTAGTTCTCTTTCGTGTAGAATAAGCTCCATGTGATTAATATTTTTTTGGATTGTGATTTTTTAAAAAAGTCGCAGAATTATGAAACTTTAGTTTCAATATGAAATTTCCATCCGGAGTAAATTGCAGTCACATTTTTAAAAAATTACGTCATAACTAACAATCGTTTAGGTTCCGAAATTACGTGGTCGATTTTTGACCTACTCTTCTGCGGACAAGAGGCCAAATAGGGCCAAAAGAGCTGTACAAATAACATTTTTAAATTAAATTAAATTAAGAGTGTTAAATTGTAATTGTAATTTCTATTATCGCGATACAATAAGTTACACAGTAGAGAAAATTTTTAATATTGTCTGCCTTTTCAAAAGCAATTTACATACCACCATCTATTCTGATCCTGATGTATTGTATGTATTGATGCTGACAAAATTAGAGAATATTTAAAATATCTCTAAAGGGCAGTCACCAACAAATTAATGTGAATCTGACAAATTTGATGAAAAGGAAATATCGATAGAAATAAATATCTTTATTACTGTACTAAGCATAGATTTTAATTCTTTATAATTAATAAATACTGATATTTTGTTTAAAAAGAAATTTAATTGTAAAGAAATATTCTCAATGCATCACAAAGTTCAATTCTCAAAGTAAACCGTCTGTGTAAAAAATTTAATAAAGATTATATTGCTTTTCCTTTATATTAGATCCTTCATAACGTGATGAATATTGCCACAAATTGTCCCGAGAAAATGTTATCCTTTTGCGATAATTACCGAAGCTTTTATGATTCGATGGAGCGTTCCAGGATAAAAATTGTCCCTCTTTCTTGGAAAGGATCACGCGAAAGTCATTAATTGTGCTTCTCACTGGGACTAATGTGGCGGACATTGTTCACAGTCAAGTATGATGGAATTTCGTAGTTATGAAAAGAATTTTAATGCTTCAAATTTAACGATTGAATTTAAAATAAAGTTTTAAGGAGTGCGTTTAAAGTCTGGGAACGAAAAATTTTGTACTGTTTCACTGGTCAATGCCTGGAAAATTCAGATTTTAAATGAATTTGCTTATTCAGTTTATTTCAATTTGTTCAAACTTTTTTTTTTATTTTTTATTAACAGTATTTATTTTATAAATATTACAAATATCTTTTTTTATATCTGTGCATATAATTTATTCGAATTTAGTTTTCAGTTAAATATTATTAGCGCTCAAGAATTCAAGATAATGAATTTATAATACCTGTAAAGGTCTTCTTCATCAAGATCCCCAGTCGCAGGCAAACAACGTCCGAACACGAAATCTGCAACGCGAATATCGACCAAAATCGTTTGATATAACACGACGTAAAAGCAAAGCTTACCGTTGTAGCACCATTCCACGTCTTCAAGGCAAAGTCTGTCACTGAATAAACATCCTGGAAAAATACGAATTAATAAATACGTTATTATTACATTTTATTTTTCCCCAAATTTGATTTTAAATTTCAGTCAATATTATATGAAGAGGTGACCTTCAAACCATAATATTGAACAAAATTCGAAAAAAAAGTTAGAAATGTCGTTGCGTTCGCAAAACGGAACTGAATCTAATGTACTATATAGCTTTGAAATCTCAAGTCGCATTATTTGGAGACCAAACAGGCACGGTTACTTTGACTTGAATTACAAAACGCAGTATTTGGCCATCTTAATGTTTTTCAAACTGCAGTTATTGCCTTATTTATTTCTAACTGCATTTTTAAATGTGATACTTGAAAGTTTTTGCTTGCAGTTTTCTTGTTTTAATGCTTTTAAAGTGGTTTGACACCGTTTTAAACTATATAAAATGGTAATTACCTTCGAGAATAACTATATACGCATTTCTCTTAATAGTTTTGCTTCTAATATTTTATTTATTTTTTACGTTATTCATTATTACATTTGTTAAATAATAGACATTTATTTGATTTAAAATGCTTTACTACTAAATTACTCCAGGAATTGACTTTCAAAAATACAGTTTTTTGACATTTGAACTTCAAAACGCAGTAAAATAAATTTTGAATATATTTTTGCAAAAAGTAAATATCCAAATGTGGTTTTTCTAATGAGATTATTATTAACAGAGAAACTAAATATCAAACCCAAATTTTGAAAGAAATGGACCAAAACTTCAAATTGAACGAGTTTTTCGTCGTCGTTTTGAACAATAGTGCGGTTTGAAGATCACCTCTTCATGTGTCTACTAAAAAATGTTCTTAGTAATTGTATGTGTATCATTTGCTTTTGTATCTATAAGTATGTATTTGTAAAAACGTCTAGACATGGTTGACATCTTATTATCCCTTAACATCAGAAATCTGATAACAACGTCTGTCTGGCAAAAGAACGAAAAATGTTGACAACGCCAGCAATTATTTATACGTGTGCGACCTAAAAATACGACAATCAATATTGCTCTAGTACCTACGTATTTAAAATATGTTGCTGTCATGCCTGAATGAAATGGAAATGCCCACGCAATTTTACTTGTAAACGTCGGGCGATCCTCGAATTCGGAATTAGTTGAAGGAAAACAGCCAAACAAAAAAGAATGAGTTCGTTAAATTGAAATACCGAAGGTTTTATTGTAATTAATTGGGTATTTCCTTTAATATTCAAAATGTGTCAACTCGTCAGTTGATTCTTGTAATTACATGAATCGATATGTTACATTAACAAAAAAAAAACTCCCCAACATTGCAGTATAATATTAATAATTGAAGCACTTCGCATTTGTAATTGAGGAGATGTTTATTTTGTTCTAATTCAGGCAAAATATTAGTACAAGGTAAAAACAAGGAATTTTGTAAAACAACATTGTTTCAGTCACAACCCAGGTAAATAATGGAAGAAAAATAAATAAAGATATCAAAATAACCCTTCACTTATCATTTTGCAAAATATACATATTTTATCCTTTCTCTTCCCTTCTTCGTATCTAAAAAGTTATTTTGAATTGTGCACGCAGAAAATAATAACAGTTTTATAATTGGTAGAATTTTTTTCTAAACTTACATACTTTTCCTTTAAAGTACTGATCATTTATCAAGTCTTCTCCTCTTTTGGGCTTTCTTCTACACAACCAATGCACAGATTGCACTGAACGTGTTCTAAATACAAAGGTTTTCTTCTTTTAATCATGATAGTGATTTTCATTCCTTGGCTAAGATTTTAGATAATTTATTTGTTAATTACGCATTGAAAACTTGTATTGGAAAGCAGATACTGCTCGCCACTTAATCATACAAAAATGCTAATGGTCCTAATCGAAAAAGAAAATTATGATCAATATTACTGTGTTAAAATTGTTGTTAAATATTAATCATTTCGCGATAATTAAAGTATTAAATTTCACTTGGAAAATTTAGTTTCCAGTATGTCAGATTTGAAACCTTGAATTATTTTCTACTCATTGAAAATAATTTATACGACACTCAAAATATTCCATTAATGATTATAGAGATCAAGAAAGATTTTTATTTTAAAAACTTTTTATAGTGGTGTTGGACTTCGGACAGTATATACGAGATTCCTTTTCCGTGAAATTCATGACGTGAAAATCTGTGATTCTCTATCTGTTAGGGTATTGTTTAGTGCAAAATTGTTGCTTGTTTGAAAACCTGTAAAATGTACTGTATTAAGAACGATTAATAAAGTTTCAATGTATAATTATTCACGATTTACATTTTTAATGTCGTATATATAAATTATTTTCAATTAACAGAAAAGAATTGAAAATTTCAAATCTGACATAATTAAGGTAACTAAATTTTGAAATTAAATTTAAAAATTTAATTTTTTCGAAATTATTAAACATTTAGGAATAATTTTAGCACGGTAATGTTAGTTATAATTTTCTCTTTCCTTTAAAGACCATTACCATTTTTATATGGTAGTGGCGAGGAGTAATCCCCATAAAAGCGTTTTTCAATGCAAGTTTCTTTATGTTAGGGTTTGAAACTTATATGCGTTTCTCTACAAATCTGCTACTTATGTTACGTCCACGAAATTCTTAGAATTCGATCATAAATTCACATTACAAATGGCCTCAATTTCTTACTCTTCAACTTTATTGAAATATATCCCTTATTTGACGATAAATTCTTTTTACAGATGCCCTAGCCTCTTACTCTTCGATTCACTTACTCCTTACATTTTGACTGTATCATATAAAGCGAATAATAAATATAAATATGCAAGTCGAACTTTTTCTGTAGTGCAACGGATTTCCATTGCACAAACCCTTTATTCATTTAAGGTCTAAAACTAGCATCAGAGCACATCCAAGAGTTAATGATAAGGAATATATCTTTAAAAGATTAGGCGTAATATTGTGATATTAAAATTTAAAATTACTTCTTTTTAACAGCCCAAGCTCTAGCTTAAAACATATTTAGAAGAATCAAACGATTAGCAAGTATTATTTATACAAATAAACATTTTATATCTAATTTGGGCAAGTCTCAAAGTCAAATAGTAAGGAGATTGACTAAAAAAAGTATAATGATGAGAAAGTTAATAAAGGTGATAAAATCTAAGCTAATATCTAAAACGACAAAGAAAACAATAAATAGAGCTCCAATGAAACTATAAAAAAATATAAGGAATTATCTATGATACTTGTGACTAAGAAAATAACAGTTACTAGGTTTGCCTTAAGTCTAAGAATCGAAGATAGTTTTCCAAATAAAAGTAAAGTTTCCAAATCATTTGGAAACTTAACTTCGATTTGGAAACTGAACTTTCTTATAGTGACATCTATTAACTATTATATAAAAAATTTACTAAAAGAGAAAAAGCAAGCGAAAGCGTACAGAAAAATAAGAAACTAATGAAAAATGCTGAAACAATATATCTTTTGCTTTTTATTGGATCATGGAGAACACGAGATTTTGCTGGAGTACTTGTGAATAAAACGTAATATTAACTGTTCCAAACAGAAGTGAATCTATACTTAATAATAATACAGTTTTTTCACATGGAGAATGGAAATTTTTATTGGGACATACAATTAATTAAAATTTGTAAATTATCTTATATATTATCTTGTAAATTATAAGGGACACAAAGACGCTTAAATTATAAAAAAGTTGCACTATTTTGGGACCTTTAAAAATTTTTAAAGCAACTCTTCTATCTTTATTCATGTCTGAAATATGTTCCAAGAACTGAATAATCTCCATTTCGAAAATTTTGTTTATTATTAAGATAGAGACACAAAATTACAAAGACATAAAATGTATCGTAATAAGTGCTGCTTTCTAAAAATTAACTAGGTAATTAATTTTACCTTCCTAACCTCAAGAAAGTTATTGCAAGATCTGTATAGTGGCAACCATATTTCTCACACTATCGATCCAGTGTAAATTACTCAAACCATCTCAAAGTGTTACTTTGGTTCTCATACCAAAGATTATCCAAATTGATTCAAGCAATCATTTGTTATAAGAAAAGTTGACTTTTTTTCAGGAACTTTGAAGCAGAATACTGGTTTTACAAAGCATTTTTGGATATATGTAGATAAGTTGGATTAAATCATCTTATTCTGGGGTTAAATTCTGTGCAGCCAATTTACCGACACCGTGTATAAGTGCTAAATAATTATCGCGGCAATATGACTTCTCATTGAATCCTCGTTAATAAATCAGACATTTCTGATTTGTATTTAATCAGTTCCAGTCAGATTAACATTT
Organism: Serrognathus titanus; assembly: GCA_039766575.1. Classification (NCBI taxonomy): domain Eukaryota; kingdom Metazoa; phylum Arthropoda; class Insecta; order Coleoptera; family Lucanidae; genus Serrognathus; species Serrognathus titanus. Next base: position 25,603,106 of record CM077913.1, read on the forward strand.
TTATCAATTTTTATTTCTTAATTTCCTTACATGTACTTACTATGTTGCAGCTTTTTGATAGTCGACAAAGCAGACATACTTGGACGTTGAAGTACACTTCAGATATTAAAGCTTTTATCTCTGCCTCATTTTATTGCTCAAAGTTTTGTTCAGTAAGTGCCACCTTAATGTGGTGGCTTTGTTCAGGTGTTGACATGTTGTAATGCACAGAATTTTGTAATAATTTATGTAAAGTTTCTATTTTTACGAGCACCTAGAAATAAGATCAACAAATAAGATCGGTACCAAAATCTAAGTTTTCATTCTGTGGTCTTCATGGTAGTAATATTCAAATGAAATCAAAGGAGAAAAGGGAGTTTAATATTAAATACTTCTTTCTGTCGAAATCTAATTCATTTAGGCTCCATAGGATTTATAGGAAATTTAGTTGTCTTCTCATAAACGATTGCATTGATAGGAAACTGTACTGTGAGCTCTTGAATTAATCTTGAGTAAGTTAATAAAAATGATATAATTCAATTATATATGGCTTTAAATTATTTTAAAAGTAAAAGGGGTGAGGTCTCTTCAATCCTAGTAGGAAGTATTAAACCTTTTAAGAAGGTGTTGCCAAATGCATATACGTATTTTAAGAACTTCTAAGTATCTTGTACTGTAAGCTAAAATTATTCATATTAATCACTTTTGTCGCTAAAACATTCGCATGTCCATAACATTCCTACTTCAATGGACCTTACATAATTAAACGCAATATAATAAATACATAAAACAACAATCTTGTTTACATTGGAAAAACTTTCATTTTTAAATCATTAGCTTTGAATTAAAATAATAGAGTACTTGCTTAGTAAAACTTGATTCCGAGTTGAAACAAAATCGCATTAACTTGATCTCGCCTGAGCGTAATTACAATAATCAGTTAATCTATCAGCGAAACTTGATTGTAATTAGGATCTATGCTGTTTTTTACGACTTCTCTTTCAGTATTAAGTAATTGGATAATTTCACGAACAATAAAGTACGAATTTATAACACAACTTCACCAAATAAAGAGAACTGAACAATCAATACCTAAATACCCAGCGAAGGCGTTACGCAAACATTATCGTAATTACATACTCCACTTTAATATTTGATTATTTATCACATTAAGCGATACGACAATGGCGTATTACGTTCATTAATATAAATTTTATTGCGAACAAAGGTGTAGGTACCCCTCATAATTATTTTTATCTTATCTTCATCTCGTCGTGTGTGGGTGTCAACGAGCTCCAGTGTAGGTCTTATTAAAGGTTGATAATTAAGGTTGGACGAAAACGTTTTCGCCGAGGGCAGAACAACAAATCGCTGTATTGATTTTGAACCGCGAAGTTCTGTGAAAGCTCTGTACAGTCGCCCACGTCGAAACTTCAGGTTCCACGCTGACGTCAAACAGCGTAACTAACTCTAATTACTTCTGATAATGCAAGGAAGATTTATTTACACTAAGGAAGAAGTGTGAACAACAGAAATTAATTTCATTATATTTCTCATAAAATAATATTTTTTTCCTTATTTTGAAAAGAAAACTAGATTCTGTGTAATCCTACTTGCATGAATAAAACGACAAAACTATGTTCCGAAAATTTTCCCTTCTCGAAAAAATAAAATTTCTTTCTTATGTTCAAGATCAAGAAAAAAATGAATTTTAAGCAACAATAGCTTACACGATTATATAAAACATTCTTTTATCATAAAATTGAAAATCTCTTTTATTGAATTCAAATAATACATTCTTAGATCATATGTTTTCGCTTTAAATATTTTTTGCAAAGTACATAAATGAATGTGATTCGGTTTAGAGTCCTCTATTATCCTAGACACATACAATTTGTGTTTCTGTTGTTTGTGCACCGTTAAATTTAATGCAATTATTTTTATCCGAAAACAAAGGACTATTGTTTTAATCCTGCGCGCGTTTAAATGAGGCTTCCAATGTTGCTGCTGCGTTCGCATTGCCTGGATTTAGGCTAAAAATAGCACCCGCCTTTTGCCTCAATTTATCACACAAATAATTGACGTTCTTCAGGTCTTTTTCTTTATATTCTATTCATTTTTACTCTGACATTAACGTCTATTCAGGCTGTAAATGAAATATGGAGCAAAAAGGACACCTCATTGACCACTACCCTGAAAATGTTGGTTGATTTCAAATTCTATTAATTACACTAAAAATTAACATTAAACTGAAAACACTTTTTCCATAATAGCGACTTGTTTGAAAGTCAAATCAACAAGTTTCATAGATGTTGCAATATTAACTATATTTTGATAAGGCGTATTCAACGTAATTATGAATCGTAATTCTAATAGCAATACTGATTCTAATTAACAACAACAAATTCTAATAATGAAAAAGTAAAAAGAAAACGGTGTAACAATTTTGCAAATTAGAAAATGCTTCATTTTATTGCCTACACTTTAACGACTTATTCAGCTTTTCACGGACACTTACGTTATAATTTAAAAGGAACTTACCTACAACGTACAAATCAGATAAAGTTCCTTTTAGTGAAATTACTGGTTAGAAGCCAGCTAAATGACACATTTTTTTTACTTACAAGGCAGATAAATTTACAAATAATTTTATAAGAAATTAAAAGAGCGGTCGGTCCTAAGTCTGCTTGATTATACATAATGTTTCATTGCATGATGAATCTGCTCAGTGGTTACTTTCCTTTGTCATTTTTAGGGCGTAGTACGTGATTTCATAAGATCGCCTTTAATACTGCTTTGGTTTGCAAATTCGTCCACACACTTTTTAATTGACTTTAGCCTTCATACTAAATTACTAGAATCATCCTTCTTTTTTTAATAATAATAATAATAATGCATTTATTGTCATTAAATCTTAGAAAGACATTGACATCATCAGAAAAAAATTAAATAAACAATTGTAAAGAAACATAGTACCATATACAGTTATCACTAACAGATACATACATTAATTTACTAAAAAAAATCTTTCAATAATAGCATTCCCGGATGAGCCAACATTTTAAATTATTCTTAAACGAAACGAGGGAGGATGCCTCTTTAATTCTACTGGGAAGTTTATTGTGAACTCTAATAGCTGAGCAAGGAGGACCCTTTTTGCGCATTTCTAATCTGCATCCTGGCAAAAGCAAAGTTGGTTGACGTATGCTATAGTTTTCGCTTGCAATGCTGGATTCAAAAGTATGTAAATTTTTATGAATATAGTCAGCTGCGAAATAAATGTACATGCTTGATAGAGTTAAATAATTATTTTCTATGAAGCAAGTTCTACGTGATGATCTAAAAGGTAACTTATGAATAATACGAATGCATGATTTCTGCAATATGAAAAGTGTATTAGAACGCCAACTTCTCCTCCACAGTAGTAATCCATTCTTTAACAGAGAATATATTTTGCTAAAATTAAAGGTCCTGCAAGTTTCTGTGTCACATAGATAAGAAAGTTTTCTTAAGGTAAATATTTTTTACTAACTTTTTTATATAAATTGGTTATATGTTCAGTCCAATCCAAGTTCTCGTGCAAATCGAACCCCAAATATTTAACTGTGATTACGCATTGAAGAGAATCAACTTTTGCATTATTACATTCATTTGCGTTTTTAGTGCAAAACTGTACGAACTGTGATTTAGTTTCTTTAGCAATAATTGATTTTCTTGAAGCCACTTTTTTATATCCTCAATCGCATTATTAGTTATAATTGAAAGTATCTCAACATCTTTTCCGTAATTAACCAAGACAATGTCATCTGCATACAATACGCATTTATTAACAGCATTTAGGTTCAAAGGTAGATCGTTTATATAAAGGTTAAATAATACTAGTCCCAGTATGGACTCCTGCGGGTCACCTTTGTGAGTATCAAGAGATGAAGATCTACTACATTTACCTAAGCATCTAATTTCTACAATCTGTGATCTGCCTTGTATATACAGTACTGGCCAAAAGTATGGAAACTTTCATAGGACACAAGTTAAGAAATGTTTAATAATAAATAATATAAAAAGTTTAATGAAATTAAATTAATCTTAGTTGTAATATTTATTCTCAACAAAAATTAATTTAAAAAAACTTTACTTGCTATAGTTATATGAAATATAATGATTATCCGGTGGACAAAAGTATGGAAACTTGAGTTTTACATATTAAACATGTCGCCCCTAGCCATGGAAAACAATGTAAGACCTGCAAGTATCATTTAATTTATTGAATGTCGCTGTCTGTGGAAGCTTCATTGTAATCTTTTCAAATTTTGTGTTTAAAATGCCTAAAGTTAAGTATTATTCATTAGAAATAAAAAATAAAATAATCCAGCTGTATAAAGAAGGGAAGCGACAGTGTGATATATCGAAACAATTGTCTATCCTTAAAGGAACAGTTTCGAAGATAATTAGAAATTTTAAGGAGAGAAATAGTAATATAATATTTTTTTTGTAAATGTTCATAGTTGAATAGATTTAATAAACATTTTCTTAAAGTTTCCATACTTTTGGCCAGTACTGTATGATAATAACCATTTATTACTAACTCCACGGATGCCACAATAATAGATTTTGTCTAATAATCGCTTGTGTTCGACGAGATCAAAACCCTTTAGTATAGTAGAGTAAGTTTACATTTACTTTCTGCATATTTAGAAATAATATTTTGTTAATAATAAGAATGTTCGTTAGCGTCGTGGCTTTGTGGCAAATCGGTTATGGTAACAATGATGGAATCTTGATTATTTCATTTGTTAATCTTAAGTCTTTAATTGAGAAACATATTGTCAAGAGGATTTTAGCTATTTTGTTGATATGCGTGCTGCTTAACTAATCTAATTGTAGGTTACCATTAGATTAGGTATAATAGAAAAAGAATTATTGATATTTCCTGGAATATTTAGCAAATAAACAAAGAAAAGCAAAAGTAAGACAATGAGACTCAATAATTACACTCTTGATATTTATAAAATTTATAACTTTTCTTGTTTTATTTTATATACTAAATTTAAAATAATAACTATATCTACGAATCACATGAACACATAAAAAAATATTGAACCTCAAATAAGGAAATTCATCAGAAACTTGAGAAATAAATGAATTAAACCAAAAATGTCGTGAACAATTTTCAGAGAAACAAAAAAATGACGAAATTATAAATATCTAGTGAATAACATGCTGGAAAAGTTTAGATCCTTAAATCCTTGTGATGCCATATGAATGCCAAAGTACATTTTTTACACTCTCATTTAGAGTGCTTTCTTGAAAATTTGGAAAAGTAAGTGAGGAACAGGGAGAGTGGTACTATCAAAGTATAAGAGAGTTGGAGGAATGACATCAAGGAAAATGAAACAAGAATAAAATAGCTGACAAGAGGCTTCATTAACGATGTTAGAAGATTTAAGATAACAAGCAATCAAACATTTTTTCCAGATCAAAAAGAAAAAAGAAAAAATTCTTAATGCATGTTATAAAATGTCTACTTAGAATTAGGTTTGTAAGCTTATTCATTGTAATTTTAAAAAACAAACATCTCTTCTAATTTTAGTAAATTTTATTATAGAAGGCTATTTTACTATTTTTGATTTGCGAAAATTTGAGGTTGACAGAGCAAGCATAGAATTCTCTCCTAATTTGAACCTAATTCACTTAAAATTACACAAATCATTGGTTAATTTGAACAACATAATTAAAAAAAAAAAGAAAACTAGAATGTACGAGATTAAAGATGTACGGTTTGTGCCGACGATGTTGCATTAATAAACAGAACAGAAATTAAGAGAGATTTTCAGGCAAATAGCATTGGAAGCAAAGTTAATTGTTACTTTCAATTACATTAAAAACAAATACACGGGTGCTATCGAACTCCAAACCTAATTTGCTCTTATGTACGAAACGAAAGAGATAGGTCAAGAGATAAATCAAAATCGAGATTGAAATAATTATTTGTGATCGGAAAGAAGAATCGGAACATTTCGTTTATTTCGTAAAGTAGGATGTCAAGTGAGGAGATTAAGGCCTTCATCAAATGGGAAATCGATGAGTGATACAAACCAATGTTAATCCGAGCATTTTTGGTTTTTGGACAGTGGAGAAATGACCAGCCATTCAAGCTTTAAAACCGCATTTCAAGTGTGGTGATGTTGACGCAGTGGAGTAACATTGTTCAATTTGGTCAAGTCCACTAAAAAATTCGTCCCCTAACCTAGACACCCCGCCGTGGAATGATCTTTCAATAAAACAACGCAAGGCTGCTAGTTCCAAATGTGAACCTGTAAAAATTGACCAGCCGGTCTAGGAATCTTTCCTTCATCCATCATATAGCCCTGACTGCCCCGTCTGATTACTTCTTGTTTATCTCTCATATCTTGTTCATCTTTCATCATCGCTCACTCATCAGCGGAAAAAAATTGCCAATTTTGACTACCTTCGAATCTATTTTCTTCTAAATCGTCAGATCTTTAATTCAAATAATAATAATGTGTCACTGAATATTTCGAATATTAAATAAGAATATTTAAACTGTACTAAATATATTTAATAAAAAATTATTACACTGTAACAAATTCATTTACACCCCAAGTAAACGAAAAAAAAAATGCGTTCGTTTTGAAAAACTTTCGATGTTAATTATTTCTTTTTTATAAACATAATAATTATTGCAATTTATAATTTTTAAAAAATATAAAATTATGTTTAACTTATCTCACAACCAAGACATAATTACAAACAGATAATAGAAGTATTTTTTTATAAAAGAAAATTGCAGTTAAAATTATTCCAATAGATGATGAACTGTAACAGCTGAAGACACTAAAAAATTGCTGATTCAAATTGAGAAAAAATAAGATCATATAACTTTTAACATAGAATCAATAAAGACAGAATAAGAATAAAAGTACAAAGTTCTATTCTATTGTCCCCATATCATTTTTAGCGAAAATTTTTATAAAGGTACAGAGTTCTGATGAGGCCCAATAAGGCCGAAATACATGTATAAACTCTTTGCTAACACTTTCTATATTGCCAGTTACACAATTTTAATTAATTTTCATGAAAATTTTTATGTTTCTATTGGTGTTAACAATATTTTTTTTACAACTAGTACAGGTGTTTAATAGCAAACATCCTTGTAAATGTTAAAATCAAACGAAACGATTAAAATTAATTGAAATGACACTTACCCACATTTCCTTCGGCGTGGACTCCGGGAGGGCCGATGGCAGCCACTAAAAGCAGTAGGGCACAGCGCAGCGAAGCGCTCGGCCTCAGCATGGCCTATAAACACATCTTATGTAATTCGAGGGCAATAAAACATGAGAATAGTCGAAACACAAATGCACCTAAATAAGTTTTTGTTGTCATATATCACGCTGGTTTTCGAGATTAAAGACTCGAGCAACCAGGTCAGATTATCTATAAATATTTTCTTTTTCGTATAAATGTTTTAAAATAAGCGATGGTGTAAAAATAGGAAAAATTAAATCAATAATTAATAAGAAACGCGCAGTAAACTTTATAATTAACCTCGCTTTCTGCGAATAGGAAAATTAGGGCGACAAGATCAGATTAATTCTGCTTACGTAAGTCTCTGTCTCAAAGTCGGCTAAAAATAAGCTTTTCGGGATGGAAAAGGTTTCACATCACGGGGGTAAATGTGAATCCTATTGAATAATCGAGCGAATTTCAAATCCCGTATATTGGCGCGTGAAGAACGTCGCACATTTGAAGAAACGACTTTTTTTTATTGAAGTAACCTCTTTTATTAAAAAAAAATTGAGACGTCGAAACTGCGAAATCTATTTTCGAATTCAGAACGCCTTTCGCCATTTTTTCGTCGTTTCAGAATTAATTAGTTGTTTCTCTTGAATTAAAAAAAAAATGGTAACGCAATACAAAAGATGAAATTTAATAATTTTAAACATATTAACATTTACCGTGAAATATTATTAATAACAAAGAGTTAAAATTTTTAATTTATAGTTTTTACGGTTTTAAAAGTATTTTATATAGTGCGTTTCAGTTCTTTTTTTCAAATATTCGGTAAGAACTGTAAGTTGTGAAGGACAGATTAAATAAAAGGTTGCTTCACGAATTTGGCGTTGTAATCGTCTTTCAAAACGAACCATTCACAACTTATGAAAGAGAGTTTTATACTTTCGAAAACTTATATCACAAAAATGAAAATAGATTTCAAATTTAAGAAATTTAATTTTTCACTTGGGAAATTTCAACGTCATGAAAGCAGATTTTACACAAATGAAAATATTCATAGCTAAGACAACCAGAATATTAAATGAACAGATGATACTGCTAATATAACTCCATAAGAGTTCTGTAAGATTTAGTAAATATGAGTATGGCGCTTGATGTACAATTTCGATATCTTCTTCAGGTTTAGACATTTTTTTTAAACCACAATCGAAATTAAATGTTGAAAACTAATTTGACATTTTTTCACAACTTTATAACGAGTCTCTAAATAAAAATCTGGTTGTGACCGAGCATTGGTTTACTGCATGCACGTCGCCCTAAGTTCAACCGTTAAATCTAAATTTTGTTGAATAATCATTTCATTATTAAATAGTGTTTTTTTTTTAATATTTTTTTACAGAATACTAAAAAAATATCTTTATCAATTGAATAAAAGTCTTTTATTCATTTATTACCTTATGGCGATTTATTTTTTTGCTAAAAGTACGAAACCATCCAAGAAGTACAGACCTTGTTTGGAAATTTTTCCACAGCCTACTTGACTAATTTTTTATTTAGACACTCGTTATATCAACTATACATCCAGAGCTTGCTATGCCATTTTTTTGCCAGAATTTGACCTCTGACTGCGCTGCGTTTGAAATATATAACTTTAAAATTAACGTTCGATTTAATCTTAGATTACTCAATATGTATCATTCGATTTTTTATTCGGTTTTTTACTTCCTAAATTACACATTCTAATTTTGTTATTTATTTTTTTTTTCATTAATTTCATTGTTACCGCTCTGTCTGAAATAAAATTTCATTATGTTGAAATCTATTTTCATGGATGTGTATTTCGTTTGTGTGAAATTAGTTTTTGGTGGTTTGAAATATGATTTCAGAAATGTGAAATAAATTTGTAAATGGTATTGTTGGGTAAACATCTAATTAATTTTGAACTTTTTCCAGAAAATCCTAAGAAATATTGAAAAATGTTCTTTTTCTCTTTTAGTTAAAGCACCATTCAACATTGTCCTCAACTCCAATTCCAAATACCTTGAAATTTCAAAGTTAGCCCTTAATTATTCCTACTTCCGATTAACAAGCATTTTTTTAGATAACTTTTTGCAGCTTTTTCTACAACTTTTGATTATCTCGCATATTTACAAGAAAGGGACAAGTTGGACAGTCTGAATCCTCAGTATAATTACAACTACGCCTAAGTTTGGAAAAATCGCTCGGTTGCTGGGTTTGTTTTGAAAATGTTTCGCAGTGATTTTTTTAAGTGCGACCGTAGGAATTTATATGTTAAAAATTATATCTTAAGTTAAGTTATGTATTGTACAGAGTGTTCATTATTGATTGAAAGACATTTGAATTTCTCGCCCTTTAGATTATTTGTAAAAATTGGTACTGCATATTATTCTGTTTTACCATGGGTGGCACATATAATTATTTATTATTAAAACAAATTATTAGTGATTAGGTATTATTTTACCTTTGTTAATTACATATATTGATATGGAGAATACAAAAAGTAAAGCGGTAGTTGGTAGCCGAGTGGTTCAGTCCGCTGGCAATGGACTTGACGCTTGGCGGGCAATTATTTAAGCGTAGGTTCGAATCCTCTCCTGGTGCGTGCGGGCTCTCTATGTGGGAGATAAAATTCTCATGGCTCAGACCGTGTTCGAATTCATGCCGGCCCTTCGAACTGAGTTTTCTGCGTTTCCCCAGTTTGTAAGGCGAATGCAGAAGGAGAAATTATAACATCAAGTCGGTCGCAGCCACCCCCCCTCCCCGACAAGCTCTAGAAGCTTGGGGAATTTGTGATAAGAAAAAAAAAGATATAAAATAAAATTATAATAACTATTCAAAATGTCCTCCATTTTTGAATCCAAATATAAATTTACTCTTTTTTTCATGTTTTCGAAAACTTTATGTCTTGTTTCTGGAGTGACGCTGTTGACAACCTTTGTAACTCTTCTAACGTATAGAGACGTTCTGAATAAACTTTATTTAAATAAACCGAACATGAAGAAATCAAGTTAGTTTAAGTCTGGTGATCGAGGAGGCCATCTGTCCCTATTTACTAATCTATCTTCAAAGAACTGTTGCAAATGATTCAACGTTGTTAGTGCAGTATGGGCTGTAACTCCATCCTGTTGAAAATGACCCCTTTGTAATTCATCGTCACAAAGTTTTTCAATGAAAGCATTTAAAATTGCTTCTTGATATGCGAATGCATTACTATCGTGTTGGAAAGAAAAATAGGTCCAATAATCCTCCTTCTTTAAATTGCCAACCACACACTGATGTTTCAAGGATGTAATGAAGTCTTTTCAAAACTATGAGAGTTTTCTGCAGATCATATCCTACGGTTTTGTGAATTTACGTAACCGTAAGATGAAACCATGCTTCATCACTGAAGAAAGTTATGTCTAACATATCTTCATTATTTAAAAACTAATTAAACCATTGGCGATATTGCACTCGACGAGGCAAATCAAGAGACAGCATCTCATGAGTTGCAGTTATCTTGTATGGATGTAAATTAGAACCTTCTTGCAAGCCTTTTGACATGAACCAATTGATAAATTTGTTTGAGCCGCTAAATACTGTAAAGACTTCTTTGGACTTACATCCATTCTTTGATAAATATCTTCAATAGCTTCTTTGGTGACGACGGTGGGCCGGCCTGTACATTTTCGTTTAGAAACACTACCTGTTTCACGAAATCTCTAAATTATACGACGGACCACCATTTTTTTTTTTTTTATAAATTCGATTTCTTTATAAAATAGAAAATATTTTTATACATAAGTATAGTGTACCCTACAGCTAAAATCATTCGCATTGGATTTATTCTAATCTAACGGATTCAAAATTGTATAGGTGATAATCAATCATACAAAGAAATTGATTAAACACGTTAATTTGATACAGAAAATATATATTTTGAATAATGCAGGAGTTTTTAAAAAAGTTGAACTAAAACGAATTCTTGCATTTAATTTTAAATCAAATATTTTATAAGATAAATTCTTCGCTTGTCCCATCAAATAAAAAGTCTCGAAAAGTGAACACAAGTGCAATCTTGAAATCAAAGAAGGCCGAAAACTGATCAAAAATGTTAGCAAGAAAGAGAAGGTCTTCTGACCAATCAAATGAATGGTCTCGAAGAAACGAACGCAATGTCGTATCTTGAAATAAAATATGGGCAAAATTAACTAAAAGAGAAGAAGTAATGTCAAATGTAATAATGACATGAGTTATTTCGGGCGAGTTAAGTGAACGGTCAAGCTACACAAAATCGTCAAGTCAACAGTTAGACCAAGCTATCGGACAAATCAGCCATTGGGAAAATTGAACACGTCTGACTAGCTTGATCGTTGACTTACCGCATTCTTTGTTTCATCATTTAATGTTTCAAAGCTTATTCAAAAAACAATTAATATACCTTCCAATGCTCCTATCCAGGATAACAGTCTATGGCCTGCTTTACAAATTTTATTTTTTTTGTTTGTTGTATTGCGCGATAGCTCATCTTGTGTCGTGACTTTTTCAAAGTGCTGAATGTGTTTTCATACATCTAAAATGTATTTATTCCGTAATTCGTTCTTCAAATTGTGTCATTGAACTTTACAAGGAATCCGAAATTGTGAAAAATAACAATAATAAATAACAATATAACTTGAAGGCTTCCGCGGCCGTTGTCCATGATTGAATAGGCTTCCGGTTGGAACCGTGTCACGACTGCTTCTACTGCTTCTCAGTCTCATCGATTAACGAGAAACATCAGCAACACCTCCAGCAGCAGCCCTCAGGAAGTTCTTCTGTAATGAAAAACGAAACGTCGGCAGTAGAAGCAGTCGTGACGCGGTTCCAACCCGAAGCCTATTCAATCAATGAATAACAATAAACAAATCTATCTTTCGATTGAAGTATACCAACGAAATCACAGCAATAAAAAATATTAATACTTGATCCAATTTTTATTGTTTATATTTCTTATTTTTTGATAATATAAATCATGGTACGGTATATTCCTCTTCATAAATGATCAAAATTCTTTGAGAACGTTGGTTACTAAACACAGCAAAGTTCAGTTCTTGAATTTTATTTGTTACTTTTATCAAAATATCGAATATTATTTAATAGTTTGAAACATTATACTATTTTCTTAAAAATAAGCGAAAGTTTTTTGGTGTATTAAAGCAAAAAACGAAAAGTGAAAATCTAAAAGGCATAAAAAATGTCAAAAGGTAAAATTTTTGGAATCCCGATTTCAAATTCACTTTAATAAAGTCGCTAATCAGTCAAGTTTAATACATTTCCATTTTCTCTCGCTTCGCCTAGTTATTTCATTAACTTTTTTTAGTTAAAGTTAATTAATTAAATGATCAAGAAACATTTTAGTTTCAGTAAATCGTTTTTTAATTACTTATACTTCTGATTCCCCCCCTATTTTGATAATGTCTTTTTCTAAGAACAAAAAAAGAATATTGCGTACTTGCTTACAAGACGTCCCGTCGTTCCCATTTCTAGAGTGCAGTCGGAAAATTAAATTACCGCCATGGAATTTCATTAATTCATAAAATTGAGGGTATGACACCGTAAGGGTAATAATAAAGCAATCCTACAAGAGTTCATAATTTTTATCTGTTTTTCCAAGGTTCTTATGTCTGTCAATTATTACATAATAAATATGACAGGATTTATGAAAAATAAATCTACTAATTATTGTTATGGTCCTATAACGATTATTTTCTACTTCCTCCTTGGATCATTGCCAAAGAGAATATAAATTGATGTGGCGATCGAATGATCCCTTTTAATGGAACTTTTTGTTGCGCTTGACATTTACAAGGGTGAAATCGAGACTGCTATGAATTTATCAGAAAATTTAAATTTGTTGCTTTCTTTCCCTTAGAGACTCTTTATTACTTCGAATTGAATGTAATTTTATTATTTCCGGTCGTAATTTTACTTTTTTTTTATTTAATAAAATAGAGGTTTAACTTATTTTTAATTTGAGTGAAATAATTTCTTTGTAACACAATTTATTTAGCAAAATTAATTAAATTATTACAATAATCGCAATTTACTCGTGAATCTATGTTTGCAGGTCACTTTAGAAATAAATCACAAACATTGCACAATAATTTGCTTTTAAATTAACTTTAAACCAGAACGTTTTGGATCGATATCCATAACTCGAAAAGAAAGTTTAAGCTTCAGAACTTTTATAATTACAAATTCGAACTAAGTTCGCAATAAGTCTTAGATGTTATCAAACGCGTTGAGAAGCTCAAAGTAAAGCTCGACTTAATGGAAAGCTCTCGATAATATTTCAGAGAGGCGTTGGCCGTAACCACGTAAATCTTAATTGCAATTAATTCTTTTGAATTCATTAAAAAAATATTCTTCGAAAAGTTGAGGTCTAAAGAAATTATCATCAAACATAACTTCAAACTAGTAAGAGTATTTTGATTATTGATAACTTTTTTGATAAGATGTAGAAGCGAGATTTATTTATAATCAGAAGCAGAATTTATTGCATTAAACACCTCAAACAACCATGCATGTCTTTTGATCGATGACTTTCTTTCTTTCTTCTTCTAAATTCAGAAGAAAATATTACATTTATTAATAATTATTCAAGCATTTAATCAAAAATTTAATAAAAAAGAAGCGTTCGTTTTATAAGATGTGCCCTTATTAATGACACAGAAAAGATCTTTTTATAATATCAAATAAATAAATAAAGGGCATATACTTCAAAGTGAATGAGTTTCACTAGTTTGATTATTTAAATAATGTAGTTACGGCAAGAGCTTTTATTAAAGCTACATCATTTAAATCATCCCTTATTTAGATTTTCTCCCAACCGTAACACAGCACTCACCAAGTTAATTCGTTTAGGCATAACGAATTTTCAGGTTCCATAAACTTGCTTAATTATATAAACTGGAAAGCGGAGATTAACTAGATGTAAGGGGAAAGGTCTAATCGTCAGCAAAACTATTCCCCGCGTTCTTAATCTAAAGTTAAACAACAAAAAATAACTGCACTTTTTGCCCTCGAGGCGAAACTGCAACAAAACTCGAACGGAGTTAATTTATTTCATACCCTGTCTCCAGAAACTTTCTTGATTAGGTTCAAATTAAATTTGGAGGATAGGGTGTTTGTGGGAAATTTATTTGCGAGCTATTGAAAAGAATAATACTATTGCAATTATTTTCCGCATGAATTCCACTGTTATTAACGAGCTTTCATTTTTCCAACTAAGTTTGTAACAATTGGGAAGCTCAAATTCTTAACTTTATACAACAAATCGACAACTGCGATATCTGTTCATTCGAAACTTCGCTCACAATAAAACAAAGAGGTTTCATAAGTTAGTTCTTTATCAGTTTTAAAGTTCGCCTTCGGTTATTGCAAACACAGAACTTGGCATTTCTCGAGTTGTAAACTCTAAACTGCTTAAAATCGTTAATAATTTCAAAAATTTTAAGTTAAAAGTGCAATAAAATTAAACACAGTAATTATTTTATAGTTTACACATCTAAAAAATAATATTTCTGCCAATTTATTTATAACGCAAGGTGCAGTTTTTAGGGCAAGGTTTTCATTTGGTTTCACTTCGTATTTTATTCTGACAAATTTATTTTTGATCTTAACATCAGCTTTAAATTGTACTAGTTCAATGTGATTAATTTTATTGTACGGAAGTGTACATAGGCACGTATTATCAGAGGCAATCGCTTAAATAAAACGTCAATGGTTATTGATTGTCGAATAAAGGAAGTAATCTCTAAAGACTCTACACAAAGTGATGGCAATCTAAGACAAATGACCCGGATTTCTGAGTCAATAAATTTCCTTTCGGACTTTTCTGATTAATTATTTTGTAAGATATTTTTTTTTTTTCAAGTCGAGTTTTGATTGTAGTTTTCACTGAAACGGATTGAAACTAAACTTGAGATTCTAAATAATAATTTTTATTTGCAAAATACCAAATTGATGAACATAAAATGACAATAATGACTTCAGATTTTAAGTTTGTTAAAACTTTATTACCTTTTATTAAAATTAACTCGGAGATAAAACCAAAGTTAGAGATGTAGGATATAGTTACCTACCTACTAAAGTATCAAAGTATTGCTTCGTTCACTTATTAATTATTATTCTATTATTTCACATATTAATTATAATTGGAAATGAAAAAGGATATGTTCTTTTGTATATTTAATTTTTCTAAAATTTTGGTATTTTCCGTTACTAAATCAATTAACTGCGTATGTCTAAAGATTTTCAACAAAAAATAATTCTATATAATCTTCTTTAACATTTTGTAAACAGTGTTCATATGGCATAATCTTTCTCCGTTTAAAAATGAGTTTGACAACTGACAAGATCAATTAATAAAAACTGTGAATGAATGAAACTGATATACCTACCTAATTACAGCAATGCTTAGTGTGATTTTTAATTTACTATTTACGTAACAGAAATGCGGACAAATTAATTGGTACAACAAAATAAACGTACACATTTCAAAACTAAAGTTCATTCATTTTCTATCTAATAGGAAACAGTTTGTAGAAGTAACACATTCCGATAAGAATGGAACACAAAGTAGAGTTAGATCGAAAAAAATGTCAAATACCATTGGAGTACCTCAGGGCTCAATACTTGGACTGGTTTTGTTTATCTTGTTTATAAACGATTTGCCACAATTTCTTTCAAATTATGAAGTCACTATATATGCAGACGACACCTTTGTTCTTATATCTCAAAATCCCATAGCAAGTAAATCCAATGCTCTACTAAAAAAATTAATGGAATGGTTTTACTCAAATCAGTTATATTTAAACATTTCTAAAACTTGTTATGTACATTTTCATAAAAAGCAAAATAGAATTCTACCTGATCTAAATATAAGCTTTAACAATATATTCTTAAGGCATGAATAAGAAATTAAATTTTTAGGAATTTATCTTGAAGAAACTTTATCCTGGAATACTCATTGTTCCAACCTAAACTCTTATCTGAATTCAGTGTGTTTTGAAATTAGATTTCTAAAGCAATTTCTCACAACACAGCAACTTTTCATGATTTACTATGCCAGTTTTCACTCAAGAATAACTTATGGACTATCTTCTGATGCCAATCATATATTTATAACACAAAAAAGAGCTATCCGACTTATTGGTGGTATTTCCCATACACAGTCATGCCGCGATGTTTTTAAATATTTTAACTTGTTAACTCTTGTATGTGTATATATCTTGGAGGTGTGCTCCTTTATTTATCAAAACAAAACTAATTTCTTAACCAATAATTCATTGCATAATCACAATACCAGATCTAACGATCATTTTAATTTAGTGCAACCACATACTGAAATTGCCAAAAGTTTCTTGACTTACACAGGCTTAAAAAATTTTAATGAATTACCAGCCTGTATTAGACATTCTGACATTTAGGAAATTTAAATCAACAACCCACACTGGTTGCTGGAATCATGATCATACAACGCGATTTTGACACATGATTGCTCTTTTTATTTTCCTGAGAGATTGTTTAAATTTTGCCTTTAACGTTCGCTATAAAAAAATAGAATGTTACACACGACGGTAAAATTTAAGTATCGACTCGTGAAAATTAATTCACTCATCGATAAAAATCAATTTTACCGCCTTATATAACAAATAAATAACATGTAAATTATGTGGAATGAAGGAATTAAGGAATTCTTTTAACAGATTAAGTTCGATCCAAAAGTCATTTTCCATATTTGGAGAACAAAAATCTGCCAAAAAATAATATGATAAAAATAGGAACGAGAAAATTGCAATTTACAGCACTTTTATTTTATTGTCAAAAACATCAAGATCTTAAAAGCAGTAGTTCAAAACACGGTCTGAAGAATTGTAGAAAAATACAAAGTGACCCTTAAACAATGCTAAAAAAACAGAAAAATCAAATTATGTTGAACCAATCAAAGTTCATGCTTGATCAACTTCCAACAGACTTTGTAACACCATTCCTCAAAATCATGACATCACTTTTCATAACTTAGTGACCGTATTTTCTTTAGTTTCCCGTAAGTCAGGTGGAGTACACGAAAAATCTTCACAGTCCGTTATTTTCAAGTTTTATAAAAATTGAAAAACAAATTTGAGGTTAAAAATTGCATTTCCCACTTTCTACTTAAATGATGTTAAATAAATGTTACCGCAAAGGACATTAAAGACGCAAAATAGAAAAAAAATAATATGAAATACTGTTACAAGAGGCTATTCAAGCACTCGTCCGGACTCGTGCATGAAAGACTGCCTTCTGTAACTTGTATTTTAATATTCTATTTTTGCATTAACAGAACTTCAGAAGCATCTGTGCAAATAAGTATGCATTCTATCCAATCCAAGGCGCGAAAATTTTGCCGAAAAAGGAAAAAAAAGGAAGTTTCAAAATGATTAATTTGCTGTAATAAAGTAATTATTCCGTCACGATCGATTATTTGAAATAATTGGAGATATGAAAGAAAGTAAATGACATTTCAAAACCTTGAAATAATTTTCATTGGTTTTGAAGAGCTCAGTATTAGGCTAACAATTATTTTTTTAATAATAATAATTCAAACCTCATCCATCGGTTTTTCTCAAAATTCGGATATGATAAGCCATTTTTATGATTTAGAAGAATGAGTGGTCGTCAAAAAGAAGTAGCTGATAATTACGATTTTTTTTTATAGAATGTTTCTTTTTTATACCATTTTTAGGTGCCCAATTTCCACTAATCCAGAAATGAAAAATAATTTTTTAAATAAGATGAAGTGGGGCAAGTGCATTTATCGGTTATACTTACTAATATATCTGTTAAATTATGGTTTACCACATGCAGAAATATCCTAGAAGTTACATTACGCCTTTATACCACAGATGTAGTAAAATATAAATTGGATGTGTCTTAATAGATAGTTGAAAACAGTGTTACAGATGCGATCAATATTGAAGTTGTATGTGGTATACGGATATTTCCATAACTAAAATAGTATTGTGATCATGAGTTTAACTACTAGTAAGTGTGTAAGGATCTAGCATAAAACCAATCTTAAATGAAGAAATATTTACCATTTTTTTTTTTTAATTTTACTGAAAAATTACTAATGTGTTCTTGCCCGATTCAAATTACCATGCGGGGCAAGAGCAGACCAAATTGATAAGGAAAATACATATTGATCTGCATTTGCTTTGAAGTTTAATGTTTGTCTTTTGTAACAATGACTTATTTAAAGATTCGTTTTTGAATAAGAAATGTTTTATTTATTTACGACAGTTTGTATTAACCGCACCTTTTTCTAAAACATTATCAAGATATCCTTGGTTCTTTCAAAGGACATAATTCTAAAACTGATATAATAAATGCGATAATAAGCATGCAAAGTCGATATGTAAAAAATATGCACTTCTACCTCTAATTCAATGCATAGATTAAATCGTAGTACGTTTTTAATTAAAAACTAAAGCTAGTTAGCTAGTATGCTCTTACCCCATCTTAACGGGAAGGGCCTACCATTGACAGCTAGTAATTTTTTTTATATTTTATAACATGTGTACAAAAAGTTTTTCCATCCAGTGTGTTGCTCTCATTTTTTCGCATGCTCGCGTATGTTCCTTACTTGATTCCTAAACAGACAAGTAAACAAACATAATTTAAAAAAAATGGTTTTCACATTGGAAGAAAATCTTTTATGGTTGAATCCTGTTGGGAATCCAATTTCAGACATCCTCCGCCATCTGGGAAACCGTCCCTCACTTAGATTCTCAACCCTTTTCATTACTCGTATTTATTCATAGTTAGTCGTACGAGTAATCTAGCCTCCGTTGTCACAAGCAGACGATTGTATTTGTCCTTAATCTTAGTGTAATACATAATCAATAAATCTCAGCAATTTTAATTCACAAGTGTTTATTAATTAGCACAGCTATCCACAACAAATCCTACTTTCTAAACGCCCAAAAAATCAATGGCGAATAGACCCATTCTATTCATGATTGTATTGCAGAATTTGAGGAAAAATCTCCAGAAACTGTATTTCTGTACCACAAATTTGTTAATAAACGTCAGTACTCTGTAGCTAGAAAACAGGTATCAGGTAGGCCCTACTTGAAAAATTCCATTTTTAAAACGTCCGTTAATGATTTACAGGAACTTACTCAAAGAATCAATCCAAAAGTGTGATGAAACAAGCAATTCTCCCCACATTTTGCAAAATGGATGTCGCAGAAGAAATAGAAAATGCCTCGAAGAAGACGGAAACCATTTTCAACATCTGTTGTGAATTCACGTTTAACGTTATTTTTAATATTTATTTTATTTGGTTTCAAATACGTAATAAATCATAATTATTGGTTATGGTTTTCTGTTGACGTTATGTCAAGGTTAAATGTCAATTAGGTGTTTACTGATCCAGTCAGGAACATACGTGAACATAAAAAAAATGATAGCAACGCACTAGATGGGAAAACTTTTTGTACACATGTTACATACACTATTATAATTACAAACGGAGGTTTTTTTACTGAATTTGAAGAAACAATAGTTGTAAAATACTGTTTGTGTGAACAATATTATGTATTTTGTTATAGATTCAAAATAAAGGGTTTTCCAATTAGTGCGTCAGAACATTAATGCCAAAAATAAGACTGCTTTGGAATGTAAATGGCAAATCTTGATAACAAATGAGTTCAGTACATTTTGTCAAATTAAAATGGACAGATTAACGATTCAGCGGCGCTTAGAAATTATTCGTATTTACCATCAAAATGCGTGTTCTGTTCGTCGGATATTTCGCGCGTTGCGAGAAGTTTATGGTCAACATAATCGACCAACCGAACGATCTCTTTATCGTTTAATTCAAAAATTTGAACAAACTGGCTCTATTGCAGATACGTCCACATCAGTACGTCACCGGAGTGCCCAATCAGAGGACAATATTGCTGCTGTAAGTCAAAGTTTAAGAGATGATCCGAACCTCTCTATTCCAACTAACTAACCCGGCCTTTCTCAGACGAATACGTGGAGAATTTTGTATGCAACTCTCCACCTGAAGGCTTATAAAGTTCACTGAAAACCTGAAGCCAAATGATCATCATTTGCGTCGAAATTTCGAGAATGGGCTCTTGAGCAGTTGGAAGCCGATCCACATTTTGCAGAAAAGCTATTGTTTTCTGATGAAGCCCATTTCTGGCTTAATGGGTTTGTAAACAAGCATAACTGCAGAATTTGGGCTGATGACAATTCTCGAGTGATTCACGAATCGCCTCTTTATCCTGAGTAGGTCACAGTTTGGTGCGGTTTTTGGGCTCACGGCGTGATCGGACCTTATTTTTTTGAAGACGGTGATGGAAATCGTGTTACTCTTAATGGTGAAAGGTACAGGAATATGTTAACTGAATATCTTTGGCCTGAACTGAGAACTTTTTTTCAACAAGACGGAGCGACGTGTCACACATCTCGTCAGACAGTTTCCTGGACGCGTTATTTTGAAAAATGCTAATGTCAACTGACCACCAAGGTCATGTGATCTCACGCCCTTGGATTTTTTCCTATGGAGTCATGTGAAATCTCTGGTTTACAAAAATAAACCACAAACAATTCTCGACCTTAAATGGAACATTCAACGCACTATTACAAACATATCACGCGATATGTGTGAAAGAGTAGTCGCAAATTGGGCCTCCAGAATGCATTCAGTTAGACGAAGTCTAGGAGGACATTTAAACGATATTATTTTTAAAACATAATGACATCGATTGTTCTTCAAAATAAAATAAAGATTAAAGGATTATTACTTGTAGTTATTATTGTGTCTCATTTTAAAGTTCTGACGCGCTAACCCTTTATATTCATTTAAAGTCTAATTTTTCAAAAAGTAATGCGCACTTACCCCATTTCACCTTACCTAAAAATAATTAATCTGAACATTCTGACTTCATGTTTTAGCTATTTTGAAATATCCTATTAGTACAAAACTGAAAAGTAGTTTTGAGCTATTTAGAATTTTTTAGCAATTTTAACGCTTCTTTTCAATTTTGGGTCATTTTATTAATTTTTATTAATATTTAATTATGCGCTTGCCAACAAGATAATTAAATATCTTGTTGACAAGCGCATATTTTAAGTCGATTAGCTTCCAAACGATGTCAGTAAACTAAATCTCTACGACAATGATTATAACAATTTCAGAAAGTTCTTACCCTTAGTAGTAAGAAACTCCTAAAATCACAATTTTGAATAAGAATCTTTCTTCTTCCTTATAAAGAGTTATTATGATCGCAGTGGCCAAAATTTTAGAATTGTCGTACTTACTCCATTTGTTGGACGTTAGTCATCTGCTCCTATCTTTCAAAAATAAAAATTTAACTCTCTTCCCTCCCCCGAGGACAAACTAATAAATTTCGAAACATTGGATTATATGAAAAACGACAAGTGAGAATAATGATCCCTGATGTATTGGTTTCGTTGTTTTTAATAAACAAGTAATAGAATTATTTTATCTGTGCAAGCCAAACTGAATGCAATTATTATTTATTAATGCAAACAAAGGTTTTGTGGTTTATACACTCGCGCCTAAAAGGAAATAATTTAGTATGTAACTGTAAAAATAACTAATATTTTCAGTAATTACCGTCGATCGTAATAAATTAAAGTGACAAGTTTTCACCCGCGGTAATTATGCAGCATGATTGTAGGTGATTGCAAGAAAAATATCATAGAACTTATCAACAGGGATTAGGAATTATTTAATGTAAACTTGACCAAGTTCTCTATTTTCTTTTTACTCTATTATATGACTGATAAAATTAATATTTAATCAAAATAAGCGCCCTATTATTATAAATCTTACTTTATCAATTTTAACAATAAACAATTTGATAAACTGAAATATAATTTGAATTTACATTAAATGGCCTATTTTGATATTATGAGATCAAAAGAAAATTTAGTAAGTTAGTTTTTGCGGTACCTATTGCAAGCTTTATCTTATTTGTCAACAACACATATTCTTCAATTTTTCAAAAATATTTTTCTCATCAACTGGAATATTATACTCGTCTTAATGAACTTTATAATAAAATAATGTAATAAAATTTGTATTGTTTTTAAGTTAAAGAAATATTTTCGCGTAATATCTTTAAAATTTGAACTTGTTAATAATTTTAAATTATCAATAATGAAGTTATACGACGATAAGTGAAACATACTAACATAATTCGCTTTAAATTTACTTGTCTACAATACTAGCTAGATATTAAATAAAACAGAAAATAAATATCATATGTACATAAAAGGCACTTGATGAGGCTGCATCTACAAACCGCACTTTTATGTGGTTTGAAAGTCGGTGATCCACCAAAGTTCGGTGATTTTGAATGGAAAAATAATATCCCTTGCATTTATGTGTACTGTTACATCATCAACTAGGTATATCGTCGTCGTATTTTATATAATATGGAAAATATCGTGTACTTTGTTTATGGACGTAGTAGACACAGACAAATGTTATGGGTATGACCCGGAAAAATCGATTTTGTAAGGAAAAAATTTTAATCGTTCGCGTTTATGTTTACCGTTACATCATCAACATATGTAATACACATACATACCACCTGCACTCATGATATAAAAAACATTTTATATTTTGAATATATTTTAGCAGATAAAAGTCGATGTGATAAATATGGAAAAGTCGAATGTTATGAACTGAAAAAGCAGAATTTATTTAGAATGCCATAACTTCGAAACAGGTGGGTGCTGTGACACGACAAAATCGATGCAAAAAACAACAGGTACAAGAAAGTTTCGAACTTACCTGCAGTGAGGGCCGATGCTGATCACAGCATCGCTTTTTGAAGGCGTCCGTCACTAGCTGACACAAATTTGTCAAAATCACACAGATTTCTTGCAGACGGACGCGGCCGCCTGGATTTTTCCAGCTGTTGTGATCTCAAAACGCAGAGCGTCGATGGGCGCCGGCGCTTCGAAGTGCGAAGGCGTCGTACGTAGGAACAGAAATCGATTGTTAAGGGCAGCGGTGGTTGGTCTGTATTTCCTCGCAGAAGTTACATACCCCCATTCAAGGTTCTGCTCGACACCCACTTGTATTATTTCGAAAATAAGCGACAAAAAACACGGAATTTATGCGAAAATCTAGTCCCGTTCGGCCACAAAGAAAGAATCGACGCCAACGCGTTCTTGCTGCTAATAACAGAACTCATGCGTGCTGATAGCGTTTGTATTATTACACCACAACGATATTGTAATTTAGCTGATAACGACTTGTAGCTTTCCAGTTTTATCAGCACTGGTTTGTGGCCAAATTAATTCTTTTACATTTCTTTTTTATGTTGTGATTTACGTCTGTTTTATCACATCAATTTACTTTAACGTGTTCTTTATATTAAAAATTTTTTCCTAGGCGTCTGACACATAACATTAAAAATTATATTGGACACCATTTTTCAAAAAAATATAATTCAGTATAAGTTTTCAAATATCTTTCATCTTCAAAAGAAATTTGCCCTACTTTCAAGCTTAAATTTTTACTAACACTGTATATAGGGTGAATTAAGAATCTGATTAATTCCACTATTTTTGAGGCATATACAGGATTTTTGTTTAAATTTTGAACAGTACCTACACATTTCATTATAAGACGTATCAAAAAGTGTTAAATAGTGTGTTAGGGACTTACCTGAACCGCCACAATTCACCTGAAAAAAAATGACGATCGGACACTTAACAAATGAGTTATCAACTTTGTTATTTTATAAATTTTGTTTCAAATCGGTTGACTGCAGTGGATCTCTCGAGGATCTTCTGTACAGCTGTTTCAACCCTATTTCGGACCTCGTCAGCAGGAGCGTAGCTCGAGACTTCACTGCAAACCAAATCGACCTGTCTAAGGTTATTTGCAATTGCAATTGCAATGTAAATTAGTTTGAATCGCGACATCTTCATCACTTTATGACACAACTTTGTATAGGAAATGATAACTTGCAGCCAGTTTGCTACTTAATAAGTCATCCCATACAAGGCGACCAAGCGTGCTGTCAAAGCATATTGAAAGATTTTAAAAATTTTGTTGTAAATCGGTTTTGATTGCAATGGTTATCTCGAACATCTTCTGTACAGCTGTTTCGGTCCTATTCTGGGCCTCGTCAGCGGAAGCGTAGTTCGAGACAAAAAAATTTTTGGTATGGGTTTGATCCTCAATCGATGCATGTGAGTCCTATGTGAGAGATAGAATTTCCATGCGTAGGTTTGTGTTCGGATTCATACCGACTCCTTCGAACTGGGTTTTCTGCGTTTGTAAGTTTGTAGGGCGAATGCCGAAGGAGAAATAACGACAGTCAGTAAGATGGTCGCAGCCGCTGGCGGTGATGCGAGTAACCAGTCAGAACACACCTCCTGACAGACAACAAGCTTGGGGAATTAGGTATTTGCCACACCTGAGGTTTTGACGTCGCAAATTTTGTTATCTCTTATGTGAGAAGTCACACTTGTGATTATGATTACAAAGTTGATACACTTTTATTAGTTGTCCGATTGTCATTTGTTTCTTTGTTTTTAGTTAATGGTTCAGGTAAATCCCTAAAACTTTTGTATTTAACATTTTTTTGTATGTCTAATAATAAAGAGTATAGGTCTCTTCTAAATATAAACAAAAAAAAAATCTTCTGCCTTTTCTCTACAATTACTGCAACATACATCGATATTCTGGAAGATATACGGTAAAGAATCGCACTACTCGTGCAAGTGCTTCAATATCTTCACATTGTGAATCAAACTTTTCCTGGCATGACAAATGATTTACTTCTTTAAGTTGTAGTGACTATCAACGATTTGAGAGTAATTTCAAAGAAGGTTGTTTGAAGGAAAAGGCCATATCTGAATACTCTAGGAACAATCCACGTCATTGTGTAACACTCAAAATAACAGTAGAAGAGAAGAATTGAATCTTCTCGTGATTTTTTTGTTTGGTAAGAGTCTGTCTAGATCCACCCCCATAAACCGTAATCTAATGAAGTAAAGCACTGTAGAAAAAATATTTTAAACGAAGATTTGTTCTGTCAATAACATATTTTCTGCTATGTCGTCCAAGGAATAATATCCATCAAAAATCCGAATAATCCATTTTGTTTGGCATAAGGAAAGAAAAAGAAAGCATATATGCAATGAAACAGCTGTGTCTCCGAAACAGCAAATATAATAACCAAATTCATTTTTTTATTATATGCCGATTGGATCAATCTAAGTTAAGAATACAACGTGACTTCCGACTGCAAGCATCAGTATTATTTTATTTAATACTATGACCTCTCCTACTGCACATTGACATCGTCTTTACAACAAAAAAGAAATAATGTATCCTGAAAAAGCTCTTAACGTAATATGATTCCTCAACAATCTAAGCACTTTTAAAAGATGATTATTATAAATTTATTTGTCTAATTGATTAATTGACTAAGTATTTGACTAATTTGCTAATTGTTTGACTAATTGACTAAGAATTTAACGAATTGACTAAGAATTTGACTAATTAACTAAGAATTAAATTGTTTGTAAATATTTTGTTTACTACGATAAAAAATAAATGATTAAAATACAGATTTATGTAACTTTAAGGAAAAGGGTCTTTCTTTAAGGAATATTATTAGTTTTTAGTATACAATAGGTTGCCATGGTTAACAAATAAATTAAACAAAACATTTCACTATCTACTGACCGTTTACTTTTATTTATAAGGCAACAACAAAAACGAAACAGTAAAAGAGAACGTTCTAAAAAATGTAGAATCAGAGAAACCCTTCTTGCTCCATTTTATTGCACAAACTTTAACGACTTGTCTTTCATTGACATTTACGTTTTAATTTAAAAGGAAGTTACCACAACTCACAAATCACATAAAGCTCCTTTTAATGAAATTACGTTAGTTTAATAGGCAGTTAAATGAGAGATTTTTCACGTACAAGACATTGAAGAAATTAATTTACAAGTGACTTAGAAGGACCAATCCTTAATTTAACCATAATTCTAGTTTTGAAATAACTATAATGGAGGATTTACTAGAAATGGCTACAATAGCTGAGAGTCTTGAACTTTCATAAATTGGTTAAATTAGAAAAGTTTCTTTAATCTACTCGCCTCGGCTTTGTGGCGATATAAAAGAAAAATAAGTGACTGTCTAATTTCCGAGATTTTCAATTGCTTAAATTTTTTAACCAATACTTTATTCTTATTATTTATTAAATGGAAGGAATTCCTATGCATACATAATATCAGTAACCTATGTCCACTTCTTTCGAAATTATTTAGTAAATAAGACTTGATATTAAGAAGGAGTGACTATAATAACTTTAATAACTTTTTTATTTGAAGTTTCCCAAAGAGAAGAAGAAAGATAACTACAGTAACGTGGAATATATAAAATGAAACCAATAAAAGAATCCATACCGGAGATTATGAGAAAAATGTTAAAATGCAACTGTAATAGTTATTTATGCAACTAGTATGTCTTTTTAAGCGAATACAAAATATTAGCACGAGATAAAAAAAAAACATTTAGACTCGTGTTGTATAACTTGTATACAAGTACACTTGTTTACATTTCAATTTTTTTTATTATATGAGAAAGGAAACAGAATTATTAGTTTTTAGTTAGTAGGCTAATTATTTATTATCGTTATTCACTTTGACAGAGCGGACAGTCTGCGAAACGTCAGTGAGTAATTTAAATATACTATTACAGTATAAAAATCTGTTTTCTGCTTTGTTTATGTTAGTGATTACATTCTTTCTGATTTTGTAGTTTACTTTAATCTACATTTGGGTTATGAAATGCTTTGAGAACTTTAATGAAACCTATTTTCCATTTTACTTTACGCTCTAGCGCGTGAAAACACAAACTAAAATTAACCTTTAAAGTATCTACTTTAGGCACGGTTTCAGAAAAACGTTTTTTTATATGATTATTAAGGTGGTCACTGATGCGTCGACCTTCAAGCAGTTTAGTCGTTACAATCTGATCGCCCAAAAATTGCACGAAAATCGCCAGAATAAACGGGACCCAAGGTCGCATGAAGTACTTACGAACAAAGATTTCCGGACGATCAAAATATCGTTTGCAATTTCATTGCCACTGTCCATTCTGTAGGGATATTGAAGCCCAATACCCCAAATGTAAATGACCATCTTTACAACCCGTAAACGTAAACGGAATTTGTGCAAGTGAGAGAGGGGGAGGGGGTGATTTCACATGCACTTGTTGGGGTTAACACCTTGACACGGTGCCTCAGTAGTGTAATAATCGCTGTGAGTGAAATGGTGAATTTCTCAAATACGAAAAACACTGATATGGGTCTATTTTGTGGATGGAAAAATTTCCGTTGCGTCAAGTCCCACATACAACGTTAGTACATTTGCGGGATTACGGGAAATTTCATCCTGCAGGGCACCTATGACCAGACCAGTTCGTACATTGAACATTAAACTGTAAAAGTGGTGAATTTGATATGAAGATTGATAATATGAAATTTAATCACAGGGTCTTAGTGGCTGACATCATTGATGACTTCATACTTGGAGTGGATTTCATGAAGAAAGACGACTTGGTTGTAGATTTAAAGGATAAAGTTCTATGCATTGGAACAGAAGAAATATCTCTACTACCGTACTGAAAATAAAGCTGAAGAAAAATGTGAACATTCCAACCTTAACTGACAAGATAATCTTGTAAAAATGGAAGGCAATCCTCGTAGCTACCCTATTGGGATCATAGAGCCAATTGAAACCAACTGCACCAAGAAAGAAATTTTGCTGGCTGGAACTGAATGAAGATTCAAGAAATAGTTCCTATTCGACTTCCGAATGTCAACAGCTACCCAGTTACCATATCCACCAGAACAGTAATGGGCAAATGTGAAGCGATTGCTTCTATAAATCATATTCAAGTAAATGATGTATCCAGTCGGCATCAGTCTGACACTCTACCACCAGTACTAGAGAAATTGCTGGCAGGTATATCAACATTATTGAAAAGGGCTGTTTCGAAAATTCAAAGGAATCTTTGCTTATCCCGACGATGACTTAATCCGGACAGACAGAATAAACACTGGCGATTCGAATTCAATTCGATAACCCGCACGACGAAAGCCGTTGGCAAAAAAGAAGAAGCCGACAATTTAATTAAGAAGATTCAGGACCAAGGTGTTATAGAACCATCACAAAGTCCATGAGCATCTCCTGTTGTACTTGTAACTAAGACGGGTGGCAGCATACGTTTCTGTGTCGATTATGATGTCACAAAAAAGGACAGTTATTCCTTGCCCAGAATCGATGATACAATAGATACCTTATCTGGTGAAAAATGATTTTCTACGTTAGACTTGAAAAGTGACTATTATCAAATTGGCGTGCATCTCGAATAGAAGGAAAAGATAGCCTTCACTATAGAAAATGGTTTATGGCTATTCAAAGTGATGCCTTTTGGCCTGTGCAACGCCTCAGTCCCTTTTGAACGACTTGTGGAATTAATATTACGCGGACTTACTCGTATACTTAGATGATGTGATTTTTGTCGAAAGAACCTTTAAAGAACACCTTGCAAATTTAACAAACGTCTTTCAAAGGCGAAATTGATGTTGAATCCTGTCAAATGTGAATTCTTCCAAAAAAGTGAAATATCTTGGACACGTAATATCAAAAGCAGGAGTCGCAACAGATTCAGACAAAATTTCAGCCGTTAAGAAGTGCCCTCCGCCGAAAAATGTGCATTAATTGAGAAGTTTCCTCGGACTATGCACCTATTACAGGCGATTTGTGAAAGACTTTGCAGGCAGCGAAGCTTCTGCATGCGATAACCGAAAGAAAAACCACATTTTTTTGAAGTGAAGACTGTCAAGAAACTTTTGATAACCTGAAGAATCTTCTAATGTCTGCACCAGTATTGTCCTATCCACGACCAGAGCTTCTTGCTGAGGCAAAAACGATAGAACATTTTCACAAGTACCTTTATGGCCAACAGTTTCATCTTCGGTCAGATCATCAGTATTGAAGTGATTGTTGCAGTTCAAAAATATAGAAGGCTAGCTTGCCAGATGGATAAAAAGACTGTAGGAGTATGATTTTACAATCAAACATCACCCAGGTCGTGGCCTTAGCAATAGAAATTCACTTTCCAGAAAGTCATATCCTGAAGATTGTCGGCACTGTTTAAAATTAGAAGACAAAGAAGAAATAATTCACATCAAAAGAACGCGCTTTATAAACAACCAATGGCAACCAGAGATTATAAGGCAAGAACAGCGTCAAGAGAAAGACATAGAGGATGTAATCTCTTGGAAAGAAAAAGCACAACATCCAACTAGCTTGGGCTGAAATATCAAAATTCTAATTGTCAAAAACTATTGGGCGCAATGGAATTATTTAAAGTTAGACAACGGACTTCTTAAAAGAGAATGGAAATAACACGATGGTAGTGAAATTAAAGAATAGTTACTCCTTCCAAAAGTTAGAATTGCCGAAGTTTTGGAAAATATTTGGTACGATGTCAAGTAGGCCTTTGAGCATCAACAAAACGTTGGCAAAAGTCCCAGAGAGGTTTTACTGGGTTAAATGTAGGACCGATGTAGAAAATTGGTGCGCCAGATGTATTACCTGCAAGGCAGTGTCTGGACTTGTGTAGAAAATTCTGGGAAAGCTTCATCATCATAATTTGATTTAATTTTTTATTTTGAAAATATCAATTAGCTAATGTCAGATATTGGAACAAGCAGGCCCGGCGCTAAGCATGTGAATCGGCGAATCAATCGATTCAGGCGGCAAATTTTCAGAGGCGGCAAACTGAGTGAAAGCTAAACGATTTTCTTAGATGACATTTGTTCATTTTTCTTATCGTTATAATAATCTCAAGATGGTTCGAACTTGCAATTTGCGAGCAAATAAGGGCAGTGGGAAAGGCAACATAAACGGGGCTAAGAGAGGTGTCCGCCATAAGAGATTTTACTATATATTTCTATATATTACGGACTTTATGATTTGAACTGCATATTTTATTTTTTTTATTTTTAAAGCACTAATTAAAACATTTTTAGTTTATTTGAAGACGTGGTTTTATCTGTTATACCTCTTTAACAGATTAAAAAAAGAACACTATAATTATGCAAACTATGGATTATTATTAATTATGTATAATATTTTGTGAATTTTATATTTCGTTCGGTTTATTTCTGTTAGAGATTACAAATAGCATATGTTTTTTTGTAACAAACATGCGCGGCGCCATTTTAAATATCTACTTTTTTCTGTAGGTTGGCAATAGATATGAAATAAGTGAAGTTGACGATGTAAACATGTTTTTCTGTGAATGTATGATTCCTTTGTAGTCCAGTTCTTAGTAATCCCTCTTGTTCACACAAAACAAAAAAACATTAACAATTTCGAACAAGGCGGCAACGTTATACGTTGCCGCTTCGTTTGTATTTAATCGACCGAAATATCAAATTCAAATTCATTAATTATTTTTTTGTTTTGGGGACTCGATGTCTCAGCTTCTCAAACCATAAATTTGACCAGTCAAGTACTTACAAATGTAAATACCTACCTGAAGTAAATGTAAAAAAATAATTTTAGTAAATATCTCGGTTGAAACAAAAATATATTTCAATTAAGCGAAAGCATCAAAAATACTGGATACTGTTTATATCAAATCAAGTTTTCTTGCCAGATGAAAATTATGAAAATTAATTAAAATTTTGTAACTGGCAATATAGAAACTGTTAGGAAAGAGTTTATACATGTATTTCGGCCTTATTGGGCCTCATCAGAACTCTCTACCTTAAAAAATTTGGTTTATTGAAAAATTTAGAAAAACTCTACCTTAAAAATTTGGTTTATTGAAAAATTTAGAAAAACTGACCCCTTTTTTGAATTTCTAAAATCCCAAAAAACAAGAACAGGAATTAATGATAAAAATATGAAAATCTTTTGCAAATTATACAAGGAAGCGATTGCATTCTCTAGTAAAATCACAAAAGTGACATTTTTAAAATATTTGTTTGTTTGATGTTACTCTTTCTTAACACTTTCTATATTGCCAGTTACACAATTTTAATTAATTTTCACTGTTTATATCATTAAATATATTCTCATTCCCATGTTTACGGTAGATAAGCATATTATAGGGTCAGGAATTACCTGTTTGCTAACAGACGACACTAGAAACTTTTCATTTAGGTACCTAGGTACGCAAATTCTAACTTTCTAACACATCAATCCGAACCTGAATTCAGAAGTGATTCGATATTTTCTTATAACATCAATATTCATTCTATTCTGTAACTTCAAATCGAATGGAAATGAATTAAATCAAATAGAAGTTACTTCGATAAGTTGAAAATGGTATTCTGTATCGCAATTTCTCTTTCTATAATCGAAAAGTGACTTCTACTTAAGAGAAATGTATGTCGAAATCACTTCAACCATTAAAATGACATCGAAGTTAAATTTCGATCGTAGGATTTTTTATATGCTTGCGCTTAATTAAAGAGTACCTTAAATTTAAAACCTTTCATTAAGTCGTCGCGTTGTTTAAAAGTATGGATATAAATTCGGGATATATAATTGGTGAAAATATAGGTGAGAATATTGGATTGGAAATTGAAAGGTAAGAATTTGCGTGGAACAACATCGTTAGTTATAAAAAAAATTGTCTCTTATTTATAATTATCAAATCTAAAATGTGTTATTTAAGGCAAATGTGTCGAATTCAACAAAGAAGGCTGCGTGTTTTAAGTAATCCATTTAATGTGCCAGAAAAAACGTCTAAGCGTGTAAATAGATTTCCAAAGCCAATAGCAAGGAATTTAATGCAACAAATTTATTGGAACAGCCTGCTAGTATCACTGTTATTCCTAATTTCTTAAAAGTAATACAACAGTTTTGTAAAGCAGACCACTCCTAAGCAACATGATGGGCAACATGCTCGGCAATATGTTCGACAACATATTTCCAGCAGGTTACTCACAAGGGAATATGTCGGGTAATATTTTCGGCAACGTGTTCGTGTAGGCTTTCGGGTGTGTTTCCACGAACCTGCAACTTGCCAACATGTTGACCAACCGGCCAACACACCAGCGAACTAGTTTGTCACGAGCTAAGTTGCTGAACATGTTGCCCAACATGTCGCCTAGTGGGTGGCCTGCTTAATAAGTGGATAGCCATATAGAGTGAGCTTGAAAAGTCTGGAAAAAAATTCGCGATTTCTTTATTTCTGACATTTCGAAAAAACGCTCGAACAAGTAAATTTTATATTCAAAAAGCTCATATTTTCGTGTAAAAATAAATTTTTGACAGTTATTTGTTTTCGAGTAATGACGTCATGGAGATATTCTTGTAAATAGCAACATACAATTATTGAATTCTCTATCCAATCACTTTAAAAATTTATGTTTTATGGGGAAAAAATGAGAAAAAATTATTGAAAAGACGTATAGGCCATCTCACTATCTAATAATAAGAAAAATTTGCCATTGCTATGTTCTTGGCACTTTATCAAGAGATTTTTACGTTTCATTTCATTTAGAAATTTTATTATTTACCGTAAAGTAATATTTTTGCATAATTTTTATATTTTTCGTTTAAGCTGTTTCTCAGAAGTAATTTTTTTCAATGATTATTATTATATATTTAAATGACTCCTAAAGACTCTAATCTAACCTAGTTAATGAATTACTTTCAGAAATATCCTGTAAAAGTTCTTTTACAGTTGCTTAAACGAGGAGATTTTTCATATCTACCTATTAAAAATATTAGTTTTCCGTAAATAATAAAATTTCTAAAGGAATAATGAATATTTTCAATTATAAAATAATTAATACTTCCAATTATAACTCTTTGAAGTTTTCACGCAAGAAAAATGAATTGTGAAATTAAGCTTTGGTACGTGAAATTTTCAGAAAATTTCAAAAATAGAGAAATTCAATTAAAGAAAAAAAGCGTTATTTTCTGTCCTCGAGATTGCTCAGTAAGCTAAGACTAACAGGCGATATTTTAGGATTTTGTCAATTTTGAAAAACTTGCTTTTCTAAGTAAAAACCACTCGATATATTTGAGATCGGCTGAACAGGTTTCTAGACAAGCACAAATTATTGCCATTAAATTTCTTTTCGAAAAAACAAAAATAATTTTTTTTTCCTGTTTGATGCCGATTATTGGTGGTCACTATACAATTTTTAACGAAAATAAAACCTCTAGGGGCGGGTTTACAAAAAGGAAATCAAATATTTAATTACGATTAACTATTGATTGAACTCAAAATTCCTGTTGCTTTAGAGATAAAATTATTAAACCGTGGCATTGCGAATTTAAAGCTCAATCAAATAGTTAATCGTAATTATACTCTGCTCACGATCTTTTTGCATTCAGAGTAAACCGTGTTAGGGTGACATTTTTGTTGGTACCACAAAAAAATATACTTGTCAGAAATTTGATTGACGTTCATTTTTAATTTTGTGGTTACGTTCTTGAAAACTGCCACTGCCAATGTTGCCAGTTTAATCGTGCTGTACAAAGTATTCCATGAAAACGAGAAATATCGTCTCGAACAAACATTTAATGATTAATTATTTTTTTCATTGAGAAAGTTTGGGGTGAGATGTGTTGTTTGCGTGTTATTAGTCAACAATTGTGCCACAAAGCGAAGAAATGTTTCTTATTAACAAATGTGACTCCAAATATGATAATAAACAATAATGACAGAATGTTTGTTTGTGTTTCATAAAATCTTGTACATAGTGGTGTGGGTAAATGGATATTGCTACTTGTGCAGTAGGTGGAGAGATGTATCGGCTTGTGTAACCCGTGAGGTTGGCTTGTTCAGCCAGGAGTTTTTTTTTTCGGACTTGTTCAGACCGAAGAACTGTCGTTCTCAGGCCTTGGATGGTCTTATTATAAGGCTCGCGGCCATTTTCGCCTCTCTGTCGCAGAAGGGATGAATACTCGAGGCCAGGATGAATTTCTGAAGGGGATTCGAGTTTGGTGCTTGGCAATGGTGTAAAGGTGCGCTGCAGGTGGCGCAAAAGTATTATATGAAGGGGCATTATTTTTTTTTTTTGGATTTTGCTTTATTCGGAAAATTGAAAAAGCCTCCAGTACCAAGTATTTTCTACACGCTTGTAGGAGGTCAGTATTGCGTAAGTATTTATGTAAATAGGTTCTGTTACACTATTTTCTCTTTAGGCTTTTTTTTTATACCATAAAATTGGTTACGGCGGAGATGGATCTATTCCTTTTGCATTTTTTTTTTCTCCTTGTGACACGTCGCTCAATGGTATGATTACGTCTGGGTTCTTGGTTGTCGCTACGAATTTTTCTTTCCTGCTGAACGAGGAAATTGGCTGCTCTAGTAATCGTCGGTCTGAGAAACCACGGTTTCAATCACCGGATGTCGACCATTTCTTTTGACGGAATCAACCGGAGACAGGTCAGACTAAATTCATTATTTTTGTCGCAAGAACGATAACCGAGTGGTCTTTTATCCGAAAAAAAAAATTCGTGGTGTTACTTCTAGACTTGTAGTTAAAAAAAAAGGGAATAGACAATTCTTAATTTTGCTGTAAATACTTACCTTAATTATTAAATTAGAATAAATGTAAACTCAGATTACTTTGTTTCCGATCGTAATTAGATTTAGGACCACGAGGAATGAGTGGGTGTTGAGTGTGTCGCGTAGTTTAGTGTAGTTAGTGTAAGAATTTGTTACTAACGTTAGTTTTGTGGGATGCTAAAGGTCAATTAAAAATTTGAAAAAAAATCTCTCTTATTTAAATATTTTTATTATTCATTCCTATTGTGCATAACGTATATGTAGGTCACGTCAATAACCACTAGGATATTTTCGTAGCTTTAACCTGTGGAATTTCAGTAAAAAAAAAAACTACGTGGCGTCCAAAAAAAATTGATTATTATAACATTTTCTTATATGAACCCCCCCCCCCCGTCTCCATTGAGCCTGTTCTGGGAGCTCTCTGGCACTTTAGAGAGTTAACTAATGTTCTATGGCGTAGTGATCATTACATTACAAATTGTAGGCTTTTTTTATGGGTTGTTTGGTTTGCCCGCTTATAAACTTCGGCATCTTGACAGGATTAAAAAATGTAATTAAATTACATTAATGTTTTAAGTTATTTTGATCATGGCATTGTAGTTCAAGTTTATTTAAGTATTGGCAACATAATCAATACAGCTGACGTGACAATGTCATAATTTTTTTCACGTCAAATTTTGACTACCTTCAAAATACATGCACGTAACGGTGATGTTAGGAATGTATGGTGTCTCCACGTGTCTCCACTCCCAATATTTTACATGCAAAATCATTCAACTCGTAGCAACAGAAGTTTATGGTCTAGTTCGAAGACTCTCCACTAGATGGAGAACTAAAGAACAGAGGCCTGCACACGTTTTGTCCTTTTTTGGCATCATTTTATTTGACACATATTGACGTTTGACGACTTTGACGTTTATAAGTTATAGGTGAAGTTGATAATTTCCGGTGAAATCTCGACTAAAGTGAATTTAAAGTTATTAAGAAATAAACAATTTTTTCTTATAATTTGCAAATTTGCGAATTGTTTCGATTTGTTCTAATCATTCCTATTTTTACTTTATTTTTGGCAAGTTATTGTCAAACGGAGAACAACAAATTGATGTAAAACATCCTGAGTCCAGTTCTGCTGCATGTTCAGGACAACCTAACAAGTATCTGAATTTATGATTATTTAATGTATTAGTGATCACCGTTAAAGTATCTTTCCTTAGTTCAGTTTGATTACGCACAATTACAACCAAGAATAAATTTGATTTGAAGTTTTTTTTTTGACGTTTATTACAATAGGTATTACAAGTTTCTGTAGCAGTGTCAGTGGCATCTACCGATAAATCATTGAAGCAGACCGTGAGATTGCAGTTCGTTTTAGTTTAAAACAAATAAACAGAGTCCAAACACCAGAGTTTCCTAACATCACCCACGTAACATAACGAAAAGAAAACATGGCCTACTAGAATGCAAAAAGATCGTGAATGGATATTAAATATTTTAGTCTCTTTCTGTAAACCCACCCTAGGAGTTACATAAGCTAGTTATGTACAGCTGAAAACAAAAAAAAACGGGAAATGAAATTTTTACAATTGTATTTGTCAATGACTTATCTACTTGACAAGTACATGCTTTACAAAAAAATATAACCTATGTGTTCACACCATGAAAAAACTGAAAAAACGTGCCAATTCTTTTTGACATTTCCCGTTTTTATTGATTTCAGCTGTACGAGTTGTTTTCTATATTAGTTGCTTTCGTTCAAACCAATCATATAATCAAAGATTAGGTGAACAGAATCATGTGATTACCTAATACTGATCAAAACACATTAAGTCAGTAACGTTTCTAGGTTACGTTTTTGTGATCAAATCATACAAAAAGTGCTTTCGTTTATACCCGTGATTACTATAATCATGTAATCATGATCACAATTCTGCGTGTTCGTTCTCTGTGATTACTTTCTCCCCCACCCTCGATTAAGCGATCATGATTACAATTTTCATAATCACAACTTATGTGTGATTTTGTATGATTTGATCACAAAAACGTAACCTAGAAACATTACTGACAATGTGTTTTGATCAATATTAGGTAATCACAGGATTCTGTTTACCTAATCATTGATTCTATGATTGGTTTGTAACGAAAGCAGTTAAAATCACACATAAATGTAATTATGAAAATTGTATTTTATTACACAAATAAGAAGACAAAAACAAATTGAAAAACAAAAAAAAATCAAATAAAAACAAAATTAAAAACTGTCTATAAATATTATGAACGAAAAGTAAATAAATTTAGTAGTAGTTACCTATGACCCTATGACATACCTATTTAAATAATAAAGTTAAATTAATAAATTACATGAACAATTCAGCAACGCATCTTTGCCACTAGATATATTGATATGTTTATCGCACACTTTACGCTTTGCAAAAATTTGCCCTTTTCGACTTTTTTCTAATCACCCTTTAAATTCAGCCAATGTTTCCCAGGATTCTTCTTTTTAATGGGCACTACACTAGCACTATTGGCGGCACTACCACTGCTTTCTTCACTAGAATTGCTCATTCTCTTAAAGACTTTTATCGGAATAAATCAGAATAATCAGATGCATAATGGAGAAATGACGTCCTCCTTTTATAAAATCGGTACATGAATTTTGTTCGATGCTTGACCGAGTTCGTAATTAAAAAACAAGCTGTAAAAGAATTTCAAAAAATTAAAGCTTTTAGCGACTTTTCGGTAGAATGTCTAGTTCAATCGGTAGATCGGCAGAAATTTTTTGAAATCGATAGTTCTACCGAAAAATCGGTAGAGTTTGCAACACTGGTTTTATAACAGGTTTTTGGAAAAATTCAACTTTCCTAGAATGCTAGGGTGCATATGAGCGTTAAATGTTAAAAAAATAGTGATTCTAATTCACCTAATATGAATATGTTCGCACAAAATAACGTTTTAACCTAAAGAAAAAGGATAAAAGAAGGTAAAACGCGTCAAATTCAATATCCATAATTAAATGTGAAATTAGTAATGAATTAGGAGACGTTCATGAACAAAATCGATATATAACGTTGCAGATGAGTCATATGATTATATCGATGATAACAAATTATAAACATCGATGACAAACAAATGCATCGAACATTGATGTATATCGCCCATCCCTAGTTGAATTTAGCTAGTGCCAACTTTCTTTTAATTTGGGATTAGATGCATTCATAAACTCCCTAGCAACAGTAACTTGTTATGTTTCTATCCTTTTTCTTCTTAGCGTCTTTTCTAATTTGGGGGACGAAAGCTGCGGAAATGAGTAGCGGTGCCTTTTAAATACAGTACCCTTAGTTGAATTTGCCGACGTGCTCACTTTGTACTTTGTACCGCGTAGCTACCGAGGTTGTAACTTTAACACGTGCTAGTAACTTGGCTAACATGTACGATAAGTAATTTTTAAAGTGCATATTGTTTATTGGTGATATTTTCATATATACTTAATTGAAAATTTAAAGTTCTGGAAGAATGAGGAATAACATCAAACATCCCGTATCCATTCTTCAAGACAAAATGGCGATGACAAAAAAACCGTTACCGGTATACGAAATGGAATACAACGCAAGTTACGGTTTTCGTTGCATAGTTACTGTTGATCGAATCACCGCAGAAGGTTGTGGTGTATCTAAACAGAATGCAAAATACGTAGCTGCTAGATTAGCTTTGATTCGACTTGGGTTCATTAAAGACACTGAATTAAGTTCTTTGCCTGAAGCTGAGCCGTCATCTACAAATCACGTAATCACGGTAATCGGTGGTAACTACATAGGGGCACTTAATGAATTGGTTGATAAAAAGAAACTATTGCATCCGAAGTATCTCGACCTTGGACTGCAAGATAAGCAATGGGTTATTAAATGTACTCTTACGGGATATGTTGCCAAGGGATATGGCACGCAAAAAAAGGAGGCAAAACAACAAGCTGCCAGGAGAATGTTGAAAAAGTTTGTATGACATTTCGTTCTTATTGTAAACCAAACCAGTAGGATATTCATTTAGATCTTCTTTTATGTTTATTTTATATTCCTAATGTCTCGACTTTGAA
This sequence comes from Serrognathus titanus, assembly GCA_039766575.1. Classification (NCBI taxonomy): domain Eukaryota; kingdom Metazoa; phylum Arthropoda; class Insecta; order Coleoptera; family Lucanidae; genus Serrognathus; species Serrognathus titanus. Next base: position 25,642,093 of record CM077913.1, read on the forward strand.
TTACGCACGTGGGAAGGCAAAGATATAAAGAAGAAATGTTAATTGCAGTTGAATAAAACGTTAACATAAGTAATAATTTAAAAGGCAACACTATCTTGTATACAATAGTAATAGTGTGGTTTAATTTAATCTAAACATTTATAAGGTGACCAGATTTTAATTTTGGACAAGATCGACCATTGAAAGCGAATATTATGAAAGTAAAGAAATAGTTAAAAAAAACTAAATTTTATTTGTAAAAAAAAATTCAAAAACAGAACATTTTAACATAAACTTAAAAAATGTAATTATATGAACGTTAGACATTTAATGAACAACATTAAAAACGTAAAATTATTTTTCAGGATTATACAGCGTGTTTATAAATGATTGAGGGCGTTTGATTTTTAACGCCCTGTCGTATTAGTAATTTTGACCTTACAACGTTGGTGTATCTTCTGTGTATGATGAATTTGACTTAAATTTCATCAGTAACGTGCTTTCATCAATTGTTTATATTTTGGTTTTCTTACTTTTTCTATAATTTTTATCAAAAAAGATTTTTCGTATTACCACTTGCCGCCATATATTTTTATTCGGAAACGAAAGGAAGATTGCAACTGGTGCAGGTGAACAGAAAACGCCATAAGCACCTGTTTGCATCTTTATCATCATATAGTGTGCAGTGGAACAACCTTTTTAAGCAAACGGCTTTTTAGAAAATGATTTACTGGATTTTCATTTAGATTTTCTTTTTTATACTGTATTGCTGAGTGAAAAAATAAGTTTGACCGCTGTTGATGATTTTATGCAGTTGACCATTCACTTAACGCAGTTATTCACTTAATTATGCATGTTAGTACCTGTCTATGGTTTCTCTTGTACCACATTTTGTGTTATTCAGTTTTTTGTTTTGTTTATTTCATTGAGGCAGGCTAGTAGGGAGATGCTATCACGTGACCAAAGGCGACTTGAGGTGCGCCATATTGACACTACACATCTGTCATTTCATACTTTCAATTACAAACCACTTTGGTTTACTTCATTTTAAAAAGATGGTATGGTGTCCTTGTACTGTGCCTGATTGCTGTAGCAGAAACAACTAGATAACAAGAAATTATCAATTCATAAGTGAGTGACATAACAGACATGACCATCCTTATTTTTCAGATACACAACTTCTTTTTAATAAACATACTTGGTAATACATTTTTCATCAAGTTTATTAACTATTAGCAAAAATATTTACAGACCCAGTGGACTTAAATTCTTGAATATCATCCTGTGTGTTTTATAATTAAAAAAAAACACAGAAGATCTTAGAGGGAGGTATAAAAAACAAATATAGAGAAATTGATCAAGAACTAGTTATAAACCCGTTGCTACATCATATAAAAGAAGTAGGTAATATAAGAATTGGGGTGGCAACACTTGGCACAGGACATTTCACTTTGTTTATTCAAAAGAATTAGCTAGTGTATTTTTAATTTTTTTGTTGGATATTTTAATTAGAGGCCGGATTTTTAGGCCCTTAAAAGCAAGAAAAAAGCCAAAAAAACAGGCCATAAAGACATTTTCTTGCTTTTCTGCTCTGTTTTACATACCGATAGTTGCAATTCTTCAAAATAAGTTGCTTAAGCTGTCTAATAACAGAATTTTATTACCCAAAACAATTTTAACTAAACTATAAAAATAGCTACAATTGAATTGGCTTCCGGTTGGAACCGCACCACAACTGCTTCTAGTGCCGACGTTTCGTTCTCCATTGCAGGAGAACTGCTGCTAGCGGTGTTGCTGCTGCTGTCTTGACGCGGTTCCAACTGGAAGCCAATTCAATTATGGACAACAACCGCGGAAGCCTCCAAGTTAAATTATAAAAATAGGTCTCAAAAATAATTGTTTTAGACAATAAAATTCTGATATTGGGCACCTTAGGCAACTTATTTTGAACAATTACAACTATCCGTATGTAAAACAGACTAGAGAAACATAATGGAAGTACACTCAAGAATTGAAAATTAAAAATATTTTTATCAAAACTGGTCTTTTGTAAATTCATGATACATGAATTCAAATATCACACTGATTTAATGTTTATTTATAATCATTACATGGTTCATAAGTATATTTATTCCTCCTAGATTTGCACATGTAGCACCAAAGACATCAAAATTCAACATGAAAGATCAACTTGTTTTACCAGACAATCAAACTGCCGGTCCTTTCATTAGTAGCAAGTACCAGAGAGATATATCTGTTTCACCTGAATACGAGGGCGTTGACGAATTTGAAACAGATGATGAAGAGCAGGTTTCTGAAACTGCAAGTTCTATAAACTTTAAAAATTGTGATGAAAGATGGAACTTTGAAATAGTAAAAAATCATTTTCCAGTAAGTTGAATGAGTTTGAAAAAATAAATTTATTAAAATAATAGAATTCAATAAATATACTTACTTATACATTTATTGAGATTATCATTTTGTAATACGTATTCCAACTATTAACTTTCTGTTTTGCTTCTAGATGAAACCAGCGATTCGAAGAAATCCTTCAGACAAAACCAATGATGAATATGTGGAGTCTGTGACAAAGAAACTTTGCAGGATGGGCCTCGTTCAAAAAGAACTTGCTCAGAAATTAATAAATGAAGTGCTACAGCATGGCCTAGCAAACAAACTAAATAGTAACTCGATTATAACGTTGGATAAAAACAAATTAGAAAATTATAAAAATGTGAAGTGCTATCATACCGCTGAACATGTTATCTTTAAATGCACGAAATCTTAGTAGTAATCAAATAATTTTTTTTTGCATTAAGTTCTAAAATAAATAATCTGAATATTTAACATTGAATTATTTATGCTAGCTGTTTTGAATTAAATTTGTTACTCTTACAATTTAAATCAGGACACACGCATACACTCAGTATATCATTTATCACATTATCATTTGGTGATATGTCCCATCGCCGACACTAAATAAAAGATCATAAACTCGTTCGAAAATGAACTTTATTCCCAGACAGCAAATATACACAAATTGCTTAAGGTTGATTTTCACTTAGCTAGTACCAGACATGGTACTAAACAGGAACCCTTTAATATACACTGAATTTGAAATACATAATATTAGAGTCTGACAATGATATCAAAGGCATTTTTGTTTTCTGAAAATGTATCATGTATCCATTGGAAACTTTTCCTCTGGAAGACTTTTGAGTAAGTTAGGTATGGCTGCCTTAAATATATTTCTAAAATTTCTAACTGCAACAAAAAAGTCCAAATCCAGTGCATAATTTCAAAATATATTTACAAATTTCACAAATACAACAACATATACATTTTATACTTATATCTATTAAAAAAAGAAAAAAAAAACAATAACAGGCAAGACACAAACAGCCTAAATGATAGAGAAATCACGTCTCAACACCATCTCATAAAGCTATGCAATTTATTTACAAATGATTTGTAATCTACGAATAGAAAATAAAGTGCAAGAGATAGAATTTAATTTTTGGCACAGTATTTCGTAATACTGCATTTACGCGAATATTATTTTTTTGTAGCTTAGACCTACCCATTTCAAGTTGCAGCAAAGCAGATAAAATTTTAAATTCACACTTATGTACATTTCAACGTAGAAATAGTTATCACAAATTCGAATTGCTTAATCTGGAATATTCTTTTTAATCACATACATTTAAAAAAGCGCAGAACTAATTACATACAGAATTAAATGCACGAAATTAATTACAAACGAAAGCTATGATCTAACATCAAAAAATGAAATTAAATTTCTGTCTTTTTTATACAGCATAATCCAAGGCTTGATATTATTATTTTCCTCGTGGCCTATCACACCTACTTCTAGAACATTTTTAGACACATGTTTATGCAATTATTTGACTTCTTAATGTGATGGTATCAGAGCATGTGTTTTAAATTGCACCTACATATAACAGAACCTATTTCAGCACTTTTCCATCTTTAAATGTTTTTTTTTGGCACAAATGCTAAATTATTGCACTTGTTACGATTGGAGTCTCATTTTTATTTGATTAATTGTTACTTCAGTTGTAAAACTTTCAAGTAAATAAGGCACATAATACTTTCTCACGTTTTTAATCGTTCAATGTCTGCCTCAATGCCAGGTATATCAATACTTACAAAATCTAAGCACTTTAAAATATAATTCAAATGATGTACGTGTCTAATATAACGATGAACTATTTGGAGTCAAGAATGCATCTTGCAATAATATATGCTGTTTGTTGCCTATATAATAAATTATGGAGTAACAATATTTGCAGTATTAATAATAAATATGATACAATGTCACCTTTCATCAATAGTTCTTTTTCACTAGAGAATATATGATTTATTTACAAAATATTTGTCCTTAAATTTATGATTTTCACAGAAAATAATAATCATTTATTAAAAAATTCATATAAATTAATCAAGAAACAGTTAAAATACGTTAAAATTTTCATCACATTCAAAGAAAATTAATTGTTTCTTACTTCCACACTTCAAACATGAGATTCTAGCGGAACTTTATAAACAGCTGCTTCGGGAAAGCTTTGAGGCCTGGCACCAATCAGATGATGTCTTAGGGCTGCCACCATATCCTGAGGTGCGATTAGATTAACTTGTAAAAGCAAGCGTTCTCGTCTCGTTGAACTTAAATCCGGAGAACTCGTGCGTAAGGAATTCTTTTCTTTGATGCTTTCTTTGACGCTCATGTCTTCTTCTTGATAGCAGTTATCCAACCATGTCACCTTATCAGGATCTTTCGTTCCACCAACTGTATGTCTTCGTTTAATAGACCTTTCAGGCATGCCATTTTTCCTCTTCAACTTAACTATAAATTCCTTATTGGCTCTTCTCGATGAACTTGAAAGTTCCCTGCGTTTGCTAATATTGCTTTCAGTTTTCTCAGTTTTCGTCAGACTATCGGAGCGTTTTAGTTTATCATTGGAGGCCTTGTTTAAACTTTCTGACCGCTTCAGTTTCACATTCAACGGAGAAACCGTTCGTTCCGGCTTGTTGAGAGATTCAGATCGTTTTAATTTAACATTTCCATTGCTTCTATTTATTGCTAACTTATTTTGATTTAGGATGTGCCTTTCATTATCCGGCATGTTTTCATCGTGCACCATTGTGGAATCTTCGTCCTTTTCCTTGTCGACTTTATCATTGTACTCTTTTAATTTTGATTCCTTGTTCAGTTGGGTGGGTATTGAAAGTTTCGCTTGCGTGTATTGGCTTTTATGCAAACTTGGATTGCGGTATAGTTTCGGAGAGCTGGGTATGTTGTGTTCTTTGTTTAAATGCAGGTTTTCACGTATCAACTTTTCTGGGGATTCATCGGCGTATGGTATGGAGTCTAGTTCAAAACGCAGGGGCAGTTTTTCGTCGAAAATCTTCGTCATCGTTTTTAATAAATCATCTGTAAAAAATATATATAATAGAGAGTTGAAAACTAAGTTTTTTTTTTATTGAGTGGGAAAGATATTAAACAGCTAATACTAATTAATAGCTGATACTTTCCACTTTCGTAAAATATGTCTGATTTTTTAAGAAGTTTTTGATTTATGAATTAAGCATTATTTACGAATGAAATAAGTTAAAAGAAAAACATTTTTGTGGGCAATTCATTTTGTTTTTAATTAAATCATTAATTAATAAGAATGCTGAGTCACTTTTATTATGATTGATCAGTTTGTAATTCTAAGAAGGTTCTATGAACATTGCTCTAATGTAAATATTTGATATATGATTCTTCATTTTGAATTGTTTCTCAGAAATGTTGTATTTGCTTTAGAGGAACAAAAAACAAATTAATTCTAAGCTAAATCATTTAGCTTTATCTCTGCAGGGAAGTGCTTATCATCTAATATCCCGTTTCGAATCATACTGAAACCGTTATGAATGTAGAACTTATTATATCTGTAGATCTTTTAACAAGCATACGTTTCTCGTTTGATTGACAGAATTTTTCAAAAATTTCACTTTTCCCGACATAATCAATTTGTATAAAAATTACATAGCACTGACTGGATTTGAATTTAGTTCCTTCTTACTTCTAAATTAAAAACAACATTGCAATAGTGCATTAAACACGTTTTTTAAAGATGATCACATCAGTTAACTAATTCTGTATTGACGAATTATATCATTGGCACCATGATGAAGGTGATAGTTCATTGCGCTTTCCTTTTCCTTATGATTTTTATTTTTGGTTTCCATTGTATTCATAGGCTGTATTTGTTTAATGCCCAAGAACATAACTCAAAAAAGTTATAATTAGGTGTTCACAAAACCTATGAATGGAGTTAAAATTTAGAATTTTTTCAAGGCAAAAAAGAATGTAAATGTTAATGTTGTGATCAACATTTTAAAGCCATCACACTTAGCTATTAGTTGAAGTTATAAATGTATAGATGTGTAATTAAAATATAAACAAAAAAAATTTGGTAGTAATAATGATGAATAAAATAAAACAAAATTGCCAAAAACGTAGATGTTCATTTTTTATAAATTGGGAAGAAAATTTTCTTCAAATAAAAATATAAACAGGAATTGTAACTTGAAATTGTTAGGAGTATTTAAATGTCCAAAACTATAATTACAGAATCATTATCAAGAAGGTTAAGGTAAATGGCAATTTATGCATGTGTGGATAAAATAATTGACTGTCTTCATTTAAAAAACAAATATTTAAAATCCTAAACTTTCGGAAAATAACACAGTAATGGAACCTTGTGTTTTACACAATCCCACGTCCTGTTATTAGTTCAAATTATTTTGGGTCACAGTAATTCAACATTTACTCTATTTTTATTTATTCAATCAAATATTATTACTAATTTAATTGTAGTTAAAAATATAAATCATGATCTGTTAAAGAAGCTCTTTTTTACTTGGGAGTAGTTTTCGTTATTTTGTCATATCTCTCTAAATTTAGCAGTTAGATGTTATACAGTTTAAAATAAAAGAAGGAAAATATTTTTAAATAATTGCTTGAGAAGTTCATACACAATCAAAACTAAAACCACATAGAAAGACATAAAATTGTGATTAATTTTTAGCTATGCTGTGCAGTGTTAAACGATAGCAAACAGGTGAACAAGCATATCAGCATAGCGAATACCTCTGTCATAGTTTATGGTGGAAACTACTACGAGTGCGTGGAGGACGTTGAGGCATGGAAGGAGGGCGCACTGGCCTCCACCCCCTCGGGGGTGTTACAGGAATCACGAACCCTAACATATCAACACCATCACCATTACAAATACGAATTAAAAAAATTTACAGTAGTATTTAACTATGAAGCAACAGCCAAAAATAAAACACTACAATGATGGTAGCTAAAGGCAACCAACAACATAAATAAATAAATGAATAGCTCACCTTCATCTACTTTATGTAGAGAATCCAAGGAACCCGTCCTTTGACTTAGATCACTCTAAAACAACACAGATCTTTACAGTCAACAATTATAAATTTATATCATCTCATAGAGTACCTCATCGTATTTAATTTTTTTCATACTTGTGTTGCCGTTAAGATCCAAGGAACTGGAATTAATATTTTCAGCAGAATTTCCTTTGCGTAAACCATAACCAGCAGGTTTATAGTTCCTGGAATCACTAGACGTACTAAGATCACTGTAACTGCTTTTATACACATGAAAGTCACTGATGTTATCAAGCTGTCGATTTTGTTCACTGTTTGCATAATCACCATATACATTGTATTTATTATTGAAGTTCGACGAATATTGCACTTTGTAATTGTCGGCAGAGCTTAAACTGTTCCTGCCAGTGTTATCACTGTTTGTAGTTCTTGAAAACACGTTTGATGCACTGTGAGTTTTCGTTATCATTCTAGGATCAACGGAATGAGTGGTCAGAGACATCTGTGCGTTCTGATTCACGTTAGATGCCGAGGAACTGATCACGCCGGGATGTTTTCGCTCTAAAATGCAATGTGATCAGAGACATGGAATGATGATAAATCATAAAGTCATACCCAAGCTGTGGTTGCTGCTCAGAACTGATTTGCGAGGTATTTTCATATTGGCTTCGGTTTCTTGTATGAAGTTTTTTATTCGCTGATCAATTTTCTCACGATCCGTTTTGTAATTGTACCATGGTCTTGTAGATTTATCCAGTTCAGTCACAGTTGTGGGAACATTGCTGTTTTTATGTTCTATCACATTCTGCAGTAAAATAAAGTGAAGTCATAAATTAAGAAAAAGGACAATAAACTCAGAATATATTCATTTTTAATTGTCGTACTTAATTTTCTTGTTCATTAGGGCTTTCAGTGAAACGTCAACAGTGCAACGTCCGCAATGCGATTTTACTGAAAGCCTTATTGAACATGACATCAGCCATAAATTTTAAAGAATAAATAAGAAGCAAACCTCTTTTGAATCAATCATGTCATATGACTGACCCGTAGCGTCTTTGAGACTGTTAGATGTGACAACTTCTTCTTTGGAATCTTGTGAATTACTGAGACTTTTGGCCGTTTTACGTTTGACTTTCCTTTGCGCAGCCGAAAATAGAGACTGGATAAACTCCTTCTTTTCCTTTTGCTCTTTGTCTCTAAAACCTACCAGAAAAAAATATTATAAAAGTCATACTTAATGACAATTTTTAGTGTACCTTCAATTTTGCCAATGTTATCCAAAAGAACCGCAGTGTTTAATTGTTCTGCGTCATTCGCACTGACGACTTCCGTTGATGCAATTGGAGCACATAAATTTAATTCGACGACGTTGGATTCATCAAAGAACCAATCAGCCTGGAAACGAAAAATATTTTTCTGTATTAAAAATACTTTTTAATATTAAAAGTTAAAAAAAAGTTGAAGTTTGCTAGGGACAAGCCTGACGAACAAAATCATATTGTAATTTTACTTACATGTGAAACTAACGATTCAACAATTTTGCACTGATGGGTCATATCATTAACCATCATTTCCATACTCTCTTCGCCAGCTCTGACTATCGTTGGGCCGAAAACGATTGCCAAATTTCTAGCCTCCATTCTATTGCCCTCGCTGTGCTCTACAACTTTCCTAAGATGTAAGATGAGATGCTTCAAGGTATTGTAATGATGAGGTGGAAGATTTTTCACTAGTTCCTTGATTTTATTCATCCTAGCCACAGCATTGTCTATTTTGTCTGCTTCTATGAAGCTAGGATATAAAGCAGTGGTTAACAACGAATCGGGCATTTTTCTGAAGAACGATTTTAACAAGCTGCTGACGACGTGAACATCATTCCAACGTTGGTCTGTGAAGGAGAGTTCTTCATTGCGGTTTACTTCGTCAGTTAAAGCAGTAACAGCTGCGTTATTTCCAGGGACCCTGTATATACCGACCACTTCCAGGCCTTTATTTTCTACGATTTTTGTACACTCTTCGACTAACTTCGGCACAAACTGATTGTTGTTGGATGGGATGCATTGTTCCAGGGGAATGCCGAAAGTGTAACCTTCCGGAGCAGTTGGTGAACTGGGGGAGCTCGCGCCCTGTATTTTTCGAAATTGCTTGACAACTCTGCCTCTCCATGTTTTCGATTTCGGGCTTGTAGCTGAGGCCTCGTGTGATTGCGATGGTGGTTTTCGTGTTTTGGAAACAGGAGATTGCCCGGTTGGAGATCTGTTTCTCAAATTTGGAAGTTTGGATTTGTGTGGCTGTGGTGATAACCTACTGGAACCTTGTACTTGAATGCTCGTCGACGCTGGTATGGTCTGAGGCACAGCCTGTTGAGTGGATAGAGCCTGCTCCTAAAATAAATTTAAAAATGAAACTTTTTATAACGGAGTATGTAGTTCTATTACACTTGATATTTTCTGCATATTTTTATACAAAAATTTAATTGCGAATATAAACTAGACTTAACTATTTTCTGTTTCCTATATTAGACTATTTGATAAGTTTAATGTAAAAAATGCCAAATGTTATGGCTGTTTACTTAATAAAAAAGTCAAAAGGCATTTGTTAGTCTCTTCTCAAAGTATTTCAAGGCTGACCTTGCACATCTTAAAAATAAACTATTAGCATAAGATTTAACTTGGAAGCTTCCGCGGCCGTTGTCCATAATTGAAATTATTTCAAGTACTAGAACAAGTTCTTTCTCATTTAAGATACTCGTAGTAAATCTACTTAAGAAACGTCTTTCCAATAATTATCTACTTTTTTATCACCACATTATAATTTTAACCACACTTTAGAAACCTTACATTTCCCAATAATATCAAATAATTGTTCGGCGAAATATACTGACGATTTTAATACATATTGTAAAAGGGCAATATATAGATACTTCTTAAAAAGATACCTAAAGTATTAGTGCACTAATGAAATTGTAGAACCTATATTGGAGGCACCCAATTATTTAATGACAGTGGACAACTCCAAATGACGAGCAAAATTATTCTAAAATGTACTTACAATCTCATGTTCAAAATTGATACATGCCAAAACATCAAATTCGTACATATTTCACACACCCACTTTGTTTCATCAAAACACCTAAACTAGAGTGCGACATTTATGTAACTGACGGCAGTGGTATCAGTGTTATTATCAGTTTTGTAGAACATAATTGATTACAATGAAATCGACTTACTTAAATTATTTAGATACCATTGTTTGATGAAATTGTCTTTGCTCTAATCATCAGGATAGGATTTATACTTAATATCAAAGCGAATCCTAAGAATGTTGCAAATACAAAATGTATTAGAATTTAACTAACTCAAATTAGAAGATTTTTTATGTTACAGAATGTGTTTGGACAAATTTTAATTGTACAATATTTTCCTATTCTGTTTGGTTTCCCATTTTTTTTTATTCTGTTGTTTGTTCATTGCTCTGATCTCGAGGCCTAAAATTCTTCTCTTTTTTTAAACGAGATTGAACTATCTACAAATGCGAAGAGAAGTCTAGTTTCATCAGCAAGATATTGACACTTTATCGAAGTAGTTCTACACCCTAAGTTATTTCATACCTAAACAAGGCACATGGTGGCCATAAAACACCAATAGAGTTTTTAAACCTGGATTATTTAATTTAATCATGGATTAGAAACTAGGAATCGAAACTTTTACTCTGACGATGACAAACACTAAAGACGATCCGTACGACAATGATTGAAACTTTAGAAGTTTACTATACAGGCTGTTCCAGGAGAAACTTTAATATTTTAATAGAGGATAGGTCCAATTCTCATTCGTTACAGAGATACAACGATTTGATTAGATGTATACAAATCCAAAGCTCGCCCACGTCTAAAACAACTGACGAACACTAAATCGTCTGAATGTGATATGTGATAGTTGTAAATATGAAGCTGTTTGGTATTCACAAGTGTATTTAGTAAGGTTTCACAAGTATTTTTAATAATGCCACACATGCGTATTACTTCTTAAACAGTGCTAAAATCAGTTTCCCCCTGTTAATTTTGAAACCAAATAAGATACAAAGTTTACATAAAAACCAAATCTATATACATAAAAAAATAGAAATTTCTGAGATATAACTACTTTAGAATATCCACTAGGTGGCGTTGTGCGCTCTATGACCTTCACACATTTTGAAATAGCAGGGTGGTTTAAGTGACTTATTATTTGAAAAGGATTTAAATTTCACAACCAATGAATTTATCAGTTTTCAGTTTTTCTAGAATTTGTTTTTAAAATTGTAATAATATAAGACAGCAATCAGTACTTTCTACTATTGTAACTGGGAAGCTATTAACTAAAAATATTACTGTTAACAATCTGAACAGTAATAAAAATGATAACACATTTCAAAAAATACGTAAATATGTTTTGTTAATCTTGTATCATTTTTAGTAGTATTTTTTACTACTGTAAAAAGCAAATCCTAGAAACTGATAACATCATTAGTTGTAAAACAGATATTCATTTCAAATAAATGTCACTTAAACCACCTTGCTGTTTAAAGTTTTCAAATTGATAGCACGCACAGCGCCATCAAGTACACCTTCTAATGTAATTATATTTCTGGACTTAAGTGTTTTTTATGTACTTTGATTTGATTTTTGTTCAAACTTGTTATCTTATTTTGTTTGAAAATTAATACGGAGGTGAAACAACTTTAGAATACCACGTTTTTTGTTATTAACTCAAACATAAATGAAGACTGTTAAAAAACCACCCTGCTATTTAATATTTTGAAGTTGATAGTGTGCACAGCGCCACATAACGGATATTCTAAAGTAGTTGTATCTTAAAAATTAGTACTCCTATATTCTATGTATATTGATTTGGTTTTTGTCTGCACTTTCTATCTTATTTGCTTTCAAAATTAACAGGGGGGAAACTGATTTTAGACAAGCACTATATAAACCTCTTAGAATATTACAGTTTTTTTCTGAAACACCCTGTGGAGAGCTTTACATAGAGATATCGACGATATAAACACAATTTATGTTATTTCATCGTTATTGCAACAAGCAAACAACGAACTTTAAATATAAAGAAGTAGAAGAAACTATTTGTAGCTTGTTTGCGCTTCCGTCGACCCTGCTCTGATATGGCTAACTGAAATAAAGAAGAGAAATGAGGAATTACAGAATATGAAAGGTTGAGAAAGATTACCTTAGGGTTCCCCCAAAAACTGAGAATTTTCATCATTGGTTCAAACCAGTTTCGTGCAGTTTTAGATACTGATTTAGATTAATGGATTAACTGATTTGTTGGTGGTTAATCATTAATTCAACTGATTTTATAAATTAATTTTATTTGTGAATGACTAACTGTACCTCTTATCTATCTATCAAGTGATACAGCAACAAAAAAAGGAATAGCAAATCAAATCCCAAACAGAGTGATAGAATACACAATTGGAAACTGATGACAATAAGGAGATGAAAGAAGTAGAGACTTAGAAATGTTTACAATTGGCGAAATGAAATTTAACCCTTTCAGTACCACAGGACGTATGACGTACACATACATCAGCATGTTATACCGGTGAACGTACGACGTACGCCAGTAAGTACGATTTAAATAATTTAAAATATAAAAATAATTGTTCCATGGTCAGATAGTTTAGGCTATTTGATATTTTTAATTCTTGATTGATTTGCATTCAAAAGTGTTGTTAATTGGTTTGTACTGAGTACTGTTCTCTCAATACTGTTTTATAGCGAATATTTCTTGCATTTTTTTTATTACTTTGTGCTGTTATCGCTTTAACAACAAAAGGTAAAAAAGGTAAGTGGATGCTTCCAAAATGTTAGAAAGTTAGTGAAATAAAATTGCTTTTACTGAAATCACTACTCTTATTTTTAACATTTCTGTTTATTGTCATAGAAATTATGTTTCTACGACATTTGGAAATTGTGCATTTCGAGCAAGTAGTGCGTTGGATCAGTGAAGGTTTGCCTCAAGAAGAAGTCGCTAACCGGCTGAATGTATCGCAAAGTGTCGTAAGTTGAGCGTGGAATCACTACTTAGCAACTGGGTCTCCAGCCTATATTCATTGCGGAGGTCGAGAGCGAACCACAACCTATGCCTAAGGCTGTGTTCACACTGATGAAGCAAAAACGTTTTCGACTAATTTTATTAGAAAACGTTTTTTCAATGTTTTAAATAGGATCAGGCACACACTAATACATCAAAACAAAAAGCAGTTCAAAACACGTTGAAACAGTTGCAGTCAAAACGTTTTTAGTTAAAACATTTTGACTGCAACTGTTTCAGTGTGTTTCGAACTGTTTTTTGTAGATTTTTTGCCTTTCCCTTTGGCATCTTTCGATGAAACTAAAAAGAGAGAAAGGAGAAGTGAAAAATCGCAACGTGCAGGTTCCACAAGCCGATTATTTCGTACCATTAAAATGCATGCTCGAAAAAAAGCAGCTAGGCTTTATTTGCTTATCAATAAGAATATGAGTAAACGAACAAAACATTTCGATGTGTTTCTTCTTGTCAGATGTGCAAACAAGGGCGAAGTTAGGCATTGTCTTATAGCTTAGGGTACCGTTCAATCAAAAGTTCCCCTTCACTGTCAAAACATTAAAATAAAAACAATTTAAATTGAAAATTTCAAAAAAATTACACAAGTTTTTTTTTTGTATCTAGACAAATAGTTGGTTTGCAACACTATTGGACTTGAATAAAATATTAAATATCAATGTTTTGGATGTCAGTAAATAGTAAATACTTTATAAACTTTATATGTTTTTAGTTTTTAGTTTTTAGTCTTTAGTCTTTAGTCTTTATTCTTGAACTGAGTATTCGTTGTTTTGTTTTCTTGTTTGTTATGTATACAAAACCTTTTTTTCATTATAACTGTATACCATAATTGTCAATGTCAAAATTGCCTATTTAAAAAGGGGGAAAAATCTTTTATCAAAATGGCGAATGAGATGTTAAAAATAACCCGTACTTGGGTTAATTGGGCAAGCCTCAAACAGTGTTAGCCCCCAAAGTTAAGGTCAGCCCCTATGTGAAAGAAACCTGTTGCTTTATCTGAAAGTATTCCAAAAGCTCGCTGTGATAGTACGTATCAATAGAAGCACGTTTTCTTGTCTCTTTAATATATATCGCATTGCTTTATAATGTAGTAAAACGTTTTATCTGAAAACATTTTCGTTTCATCAGTGTGTGGATAGCCGAAACGTTTTAAGATACAGTTAAACGTTTTTGCTTCATTAGTGTGAACACAGCCTGACCGTTTGTTAGTCCTGATTGTATCAAAAAATCGAACATTCAGGGCTTCAAGAATTAACAGCTTCTTCAGGCAAGCTACTGGAAGAATAATTTCTTGTTAAAGTAGCAGAAGAAGGTTGCATGCACGTAATCTGCAAACAAGCACGAAGATGCGCTACACACCAGACATGAATTGCATTGACCATGTTTGGGCCGAGATGTCCAGGCAATTTAACCAGTTCCAACAGCCTCCCCAAACCTTACAGCAATTGTCTAGGGCCTTGTAAGAAATTTGGGAAGTCATACCTCAGGGCTTTATCAATAATTTGATAGTGAGGTATTAATTTTCTTTAAATCATCAATAAAAGGACTTTGTAAGTTGTTATTTTTCTCCCGTTTATACAATTTTTTTTCAATTACAGAACTTTTTTCTTAATGACATTTCAGCTACCTTGATTTTCTTCTGTTAATTTTATGGTTATTACTTTCAACTTTTAACAGGAAAATAATTCAATATAACATGTTATTGTTATTCTAGCAATGTGCATTTCGTAGAAAAATGTTTAATTTATTAATAAAAATAGAAATTTGCTTCAAATTTGTATGATAACAAAACTTAAGGTGTAATTCTTAAATATAAATCCCTATGGCCATACTTGAAAAAATCCCTGTAAACTGAACATTAATATAATATGTTTAGAATTAAGTGAAAAAAGCTCGAACATAAAGAAACAGTTACTTTTAAAGCAAATTCTTATTTTCTTGAAGTAACTGAATATAACAACAACCGTTACCTAAACAGACTTATTTTTAAAACTCTGGACTCTGGAGCTCTTCGAAAAGCTCCTGGAATGCTTTAATAACAACACGAAAGAAAAAAATAAGTAATTCGAACGCTATTAAATTATATTTACCACTTTCCACGTCCTGTTTTATTGCGCTTCCGTGAAAACGCGAATCAATATCCAAACACTCTTAAAAACAAATAGGCACAATCATTTAAACGAATGTCCGCAATAATTTATTGACTTATTCCGGTGGTTCCAGGAAGTAAACAGAAAGGATTCTTTTTGTCCTCAGATGAGTCGACCAAAGTCAAATTTAACTAAATTTATTTATTTTTAGTATTACATAATGCCTGCCTTTGTTACATTACACAGTTACAAGTAATATTTATGGAGTAATTGAAATAAATACAAATGGAATGTCTTATTTTGATAATAAATACTTTTATATTTTATTATTATTTTTATTCAACTTCGCGTTTCTCCTAGTATTCATTAGATATTTTTATTTTCGCTTTCTGCACATTTTTGTTAACGTAAAAATAGAAACCTTTCGTCTAAATTATTAAGTCATTCCCCAATTTTAAATGATTTTAACGGGATTTTTTTGTCGACGTATTTCAGACATGAGAGCATCAGTTAAACGACCATTGTTCGTATTATGAGAAACATAAAAAGAAGTGAGCGCCGCGTTCTTTTTATCTTCTCGAATATTTATGGAAAATTAAATAAAATCAACATACATAAACAGGACATAAAAGTGTTTTGAATTTTAAATTTTACTTTAAAAAAGAGATAGTACGACAGAACCAATTAAATTACTTTAAAAACATAAATAAATAAAAAGGAAATAGGACAGAACAAAAAAAAATAAACATCAATTAATTTATTTACGTGTATTCAGATCCTAAATGCGATTACCGTAATAAATTATTATAAGAAATGGTGCATTTTGTAATAGGCTCCAACATATAAATAAATGCGGGGCCTTAAATACAATTTTGGTAACATCAGAGGATAAAAGAGGATCTATTTAATTCTTAGAACTACTGAAAGAAGGTAATGGATTTAATAATTCTTTGTTAAGAAAATGTTTAGAAATCGATTCGCTTTCTTCAAACGGAAAGGCAATAAATCGAAGACGACAAGTGGTAAATGTCGATCAGTTTTATGGCTTTCGAATTCCACATTTCTTTGCTGTTTAAGATTGCTGAAGTATTAAATTCGGCAATGAGTTCACAGTCCAACGTCTTAAAAATACCTACAATGCTTTAGGTACCAATTAAGAGAACAAAACAAGAACAGAACAATCAGAGAATTAATTTACATGTGTCCGATTACGACTACTATTTTGTTCATTTTCATGCTGGAATTTTCAAAAAAGGAAAAGCATCTATTTAGTTATAACAAAAAAATTACAGCTGTTAGAACAATTTATAAAAACAAAAATCAATTAAAAAAATCCGAAACTAAATATTAAACATATATGACAGTTTTCTTTATTCATAGCGAAAATAAAAATATTTCTACTATTGTTAGTTGCGAATTTCAATAATTAATAGAATGAAATAAAAAAGTATGTAATTAAAAAGAAGCTTAATTTTTTTGGTATTTTATATAAAAATTACAAAATAAAAATAGCTTTAACTAATGCACACTTAATTGAAATTATAAATTAAAAATCATTTCAAAATATGTGACTTAAAGATATTTTATGTTTTTGTTTTAACAGCCGACAGGCAATAACAATAATAATTTGTTTCTAAAAGTGAGACGTTTTAAAAAATAAATAAAAACTCTGTAGATCTTTCATTTATTAATTTCGAGTTTTCTTTATAACATTTTCAGTTTGTGAACTGATTAGGAAACTACTTTTTATCATTACTCTTAACCAAAAAAGATCAATAAATGAAAACTTCTAGAAGGGATATAGTAATTTTTCGAGTTTTGAGAATAAACTGTTCGCTTGGAACCGTGAAGTTATATCAAATGGCTTGGATTTTTTTTAATTGTGAAGTAGTCACAATCTAGCTAAACATTTCTAATTCGATTTCTTAAATTCAAATTTCTCAGTAATTTCTTATCCTAGCTAATCACTTCTAATTCGATTCTCTAAATTAAAGTTTCTCAATAATTTCCTTTCCTAGTAATTAGAAATCTCTCGATATACAACCTCGGAAATTTTAGTGTGCACGTGGTTGTCTTGTAATTGCTAACACAGTGAGGATCACTGAAGCACAAATATTATTTTCTTGAATCTTTACAACTATTAGATTTATTGGTACATTCCAGACAATCAGTTAGTTTTTTTATGAACAGGGTGATTTAAAAGGAATGGGCGTAATTTTAAATTGTTGCAACCTGGTTCCTGACTACCACTTTCGGTTTCCAACATTTAATCTCAAATTAAAGCGATAAGTCGTATATTTAATCTAGGGTTAGTCAATAACGACTTGATTCAACTAGCCTTAAACTAGGAGGATTTTAAATTTTTACTAATAACGTTTTTCACTGAGTGCACACGCACTTTTTATCTCATTTTAACCTCATGTAATAACAAAAGATGAAGATACAGTGAGAATACACTAGTCCAGCTAGTGGAAAACGCTATAAGCGATCCTTAGTCATAATATCACTGACATTTGTTAAAAATTAACTTCAATTTTGTGTTTCAGTCCTTAGTAATAATTCGCTGAGTTTTATTTTATACTTGTTTTGTTATAATGGTTATAAATTAATTTAGTAATATGTCTACGTCAAAAAGAAGTTGTTTAAACGATCCTAATGTACCATATGTCCAAATTTTTGGTAAAGGTAGACCGTGAAAATGTAAACGTATGCCCTAACTAAGCAGTTTTTGACGTTAATAACACTTCAAGGTGCAAAACGTGGCAAATTAAACTTCGATTTTACTTAACTACTCAAGACCTACACAATATTAATGTAAGTAATAAATTATATTTTAACAACATCGATTTTTTAATCAAGTTATCTAATCCGAGACCTAGAACTTTTAAAAGTATCCTCAAAATTGTTGGCCTCAAGATTAAGATAAAGAAATATGTTACCTTTAGGCACAAAGGTGATATTTTATCGTACGAGGGAGAAATTATTTCAGTTTTTTTTGTGCAGAAAAGGATATTGTTTTTTATACTGATATTAAATCAATGGGCCTCTTTAAGTACTAGTCAGGTGAATTGTGTGTTTTCATAGACAGTTCCAAGCTTAGTTTGAAATATGTCCTTTTACGTAATGGTTATAAACATAGTTCTGTTCCTATTGCTCACTCAACAACTTTAAGGGATGAATATCAAACTATTTCACTTGTACATCAATTGCGTCGACTTAAAAATGGTAAACTTTTTATTGGAGGAACAGAGTAAGTATCCATGCTTTTTGTATCTTTGGGATAGTAGATCTAAAGGTGAACATTGGGTAGAGAAAAATTGGTCTTCATGAGGGGTGGTGATGGAAGTCTGGAAGCAGAATATCGTAAACTTATCATTGGTGTCGAGGAATACTAATTTTGCCCTCATTACATATCAAATTGGTGCTTATGAAGCAATTCATAAAAGCATTATAAAAAGATGGTTCGTGTTTTCCATATAATTTATATCGCGGAAATTTGCTCCGAGTACAGAAGAACTTCAAGCAGGTATTTTTGATGGCCCTCAAATTAGACAGCTGATTAAAGATCCTACTTTTAAAATTTAATGAACAAATGAGAGTCATCGGCCTGGATTTCGATCGTTGAAGTTATTAAAAATTTTCTTGGAAAACGGACGTATGCAAACTAATAAGATTAATAAGTAATATGCTGAATAATTACAAAAACGAAGGGCGTAACATGAGCTTTTTATCTTCGTAGTCATCTCGACAGAGAAAATCTTTTTTTTAGTGAAGAACAAGGAGAGCGTTTCCATATTAAAACTATGGATGTGAGATATCAAAGCAGATGGGACCTATATATGGTGGCTGATTATTGATAACCCTGATAAATCTCACACAAGAAAATCACGAAAGAAAAGCTTTCGTTATGTAAAATAATGTAGTTAAACTTTATTTTTGTAAAAAAAATAGTTTTAATATAAAAATGTTACATCTCCTAAATCTTATGCAAAATAGCAAAACTAATTAGTGATATTACAATCACTAACTTGAAAATAGCCAAATTTAGTGAGTCACCTAACATTAATTAGAGCTTAATTTATAATTAATGCCAAAATGCCAAGTGACAAAATTCTAATTCTTTAGAGGTCAATAAGGACTGTTGCCAAACATTATATATAATTTAACTAAACGCAAATATTTAACGAAAATAGAATTTTGTTTTATTTAAATACTCTGAAATTATAGTTTTAATTGACATTTATTGTCAAATATATGCTGTTTTACTCGATTATTTTTTGCAATTAATAATTAAATATATTTCTCATTAGAGAGGAGGATAATGCCAATGACAAGTCTTCTTTTTAAATTGTTATAACTTTTTTCAGGATTCAATGAATAAAATGAAGTTATTTAATTTATTTTTCGGCACATACTTGGAACATAGAGGTTCCTAACCTCCGAAATAATTTATTTCAGTTCGCAAAATACAGATACATTTTGTCTTCAGTACTTCTGAATTTAGAGATTATATACCGCGAAATCTCTCTAAGATGGACATTCTTTTAAGTGGACATTCCTCTCCAAGGGACATCTTTTTGGGAACCGATTTAACGCTTAATGCGTAACACTATTGGTGAATATCCCTAACCCGGATATTGCTCTTAATCGGACACAAGGTCCGAACGAAACATGTCTGTCTGATGGCCATTTGCACCAAACACTTAAGCAGAGCTAAATTTAGGTGTGTTTATATGACATTTTTAGGTTACTCAGCCTTATGCAAATCATATTCTAAGTGACGCTTAAGTTAAGTTAAGCTCAAAATGTTTGGTGCAA
The DNA here is from genome assembly GCA_039766575.1 of Serrognathus titanus. Lineage (NCBI taxonomy): Eukaryota > Metazoa > Arthropoda > Insecta > Coleoptera > Lucanidae > Serrognathus > Serrognathus titanus. Next base: position 25,662,509 of record CM077913.1, read on the forward strand.
ATGACCAAGAGGGAGATTTCATTGTATCTCGGTTTCATTAGATATATATAGTTTGAATTTTCCAACTAGGTGGATAGAAGTAAATTCGGATGAAGTCGTGCACGAGTAGAGGGGATTCTTGCGCTAGCGTGTATCAATTGATGCCTCCAGTTCGAAGTGTGCAGAGTTGTTTTTGAGCTACAAATATATTTTCTATTATAATATAATATTTATTTTAATTGTTCTTTATTTTTCTTTAGTTCAAAAATTCAGTATAAATTATAGTGTACCTGAGAAAGTACAAATTATAAAGTGGTATTAACAATTAATTTATTCAGAGAAAAATTTGTAAATCGTCCAATTCCTTCTGGCACAACCATCCGCAGAATTAATAAAAATTTTGAAAGATATGGATGTGTAAATCCAATGAAACATAAAAAAAACAGCAATTAAATGATATTATAAACGAGGTAAGAGACGGGATGATATGTGCTGCTGTTGAGGAAAACCTTCGTTCTTCTTGTAGAGATGTTGCTGAAGCACTGGATATTTCTCAAAGCGCAGTTTACAAAACGTTAAAAAAATATAAATATAAATCATATAAAATTCATAAGAATAATGAGATTTTCCCTGTAGACACAAAGGGAATTTGATGATTTACAAATTTTTCGACTGAAAAACCCCGGTAATACCACTTTATAATTTGTACTTTCTCAGGTACACTATAATTCATACTGAATTTTTGAACTAAAGAAAAAAAAAGAACAATTAAAATAAATATTATATTATAATAAAAAATATATATTTGTAGCTCAAAAAGAACTCTAGAACCTATTCGCTTCAAACTGGAGGCGTCAACTGATACACGTTAGTGTAAGAATCCCCTCTACTCCTACACGAGTTCGTCCGAATTTACTTCTATCCACCTAGTTGGAAAATTAACCTATATAAGTATGTCCTGTTCTAAATTTCTTCTGAGGAAAAAAATTTTAATCACAAAAGAGAAACGTAGGGGAACGTGGGGTAATAAGAGCCTGCGGGCAATAAAAGCCAGCCTGGTTTAGGTATAACTAAGAAACGAAAAAAAATCAAATTTCGTGGAGCAATACCTTCTTGCCCAGACCGGATGGAATTTCCATTTATCAGAAAAAACAATGCGTAGTAATGGCAATGAGCACATGTTATAAATCAAGACTTGTATTGTTATTTCTCGTAATTTTTCATAGAAAAAATAAGTAGTAATACTTTTTTCAAATTTTCATACTTAAAATATTAATGCCATCTGGGGTAATAAGAGCCAAGTTATTATTAACTATAGGTGACTCTTATTATCCCTGATATTACAAAGGTATGTTTCCTTGTTGAAGATGTCAAGGACTCATAAAAGAACAACATAGTAAGCTAGTTTGGATATGTGATTTTTGTACCTAATACTTCATCAAATATGTTAAAGTACTTTAATTATTGTTTTCGTATTTTCCTCAGTATTACATTTTATGTTGTATTATGAAAGAAAAGTGTATTATTTATTTTATTAACTGTAGCAGTTATTTGTTAAAACAAGTCTATTTAGGCAGCAGTCGGCTTGCCTTCTTCAGAGTTCTCATTACATTTTATTTTAAATGAATATATTATAATTTATTCAGGAATGATACAGTTACGTCATTTTAATGGTTTTTCCTTATACGAAGCAGTAAAAAATTATTGAGAGAATTCACTTTACCTATATTTTTCAAAATACATGTTTCCTCAATTCCCCCGTCTTTCCTATTACAAAAGCAGTTAAAAATTATCTTTGTAGCAAATCACTTTGATTTATGTTACGCAAAGGTAATTACATTTAATGTACCCCATAACCCCATTTCAAAAAATTTTGACAAGTCGTTTTCTTTAAAATGCATAGTGCAAATAAAGCTTATGAAATAACAGGAATGCTGCTTCCTTCCATAAAAAAAATAAACATGCTGCTAGTCATTAACTAATTTTAAGTTTACTACTATTGCGGTGAAGAAACCGGTGAACATCGTACGACTAAAAATAACCCTAATACAATAAATTTGCAGAAACTACCAGTGATCTTTTGGGTTCAACAAATTCCCATATCTTTGTATATTAATAAATAACAATAATAACAATGAAGAAGTCACCGAACTTTTTTAACTCTATTTTTTTTTTCTGTTGACAAAAAGGATTTTCACTTACCAATTTTCCCTCGACATCGGTACTGGCAGCAACTTGTTCTTGCAATGCTCTCACCCAATCTGCAAGATCCACAGTATTATCAGCTTGCAGGAGCAACTCGGACCTGCAAGGTTTGACTGAAGACACTCGAAGAACATGCTTCCTTTTGGTGTAATCTTCAGCAACACGAACACAACTCGCCCTCATATCTACTCCGCTTGCCAGTGACTGCTCAACAACATCGGATGTACCAACGGGGCTCTATTTAAAGAGATAAAAACAAGCATAAGCACAATAACTCTGAGGGGCGGAACAGGAATTCGCCGGGTAAAAGACACGCGAAATACTCTCTCCTCGGCCCTAAACGTGTGAATACGAAGCCCAAAAAATACGCCGTTTCTCGGAAATTGGACGGGGGCCAACCGTAACCCGTAACACACGAAAAACAAGTAGCAGTATTTATAAAATATATCGACGGTATGTAACAATAGAAAACTAGTACAGGTCAAGGTTTATGTACTTTACGCGTTAGATAAAGGACGCGCTTAAAGTTACCATCATCATTAAATTAGACTGTTTAGATTTCGACCGATGAGAGCAATGAAAATTTCATCGGCCGGCGAGTTCTAAATTCTTTCGGGACGTAAATATGCGTTTTTCAGCGCAACAAATTGGCGTTATCTCGCGCGAGCGTATTAATAGCAACAAATTATTGAATTAATTGAAATTGCTGCGCGAGGTTTATCGAATGACGCTAAAAAAGTTATCGAAATTTGGAGAGGGTCACGAGGCGGGTCTCGTTTACGTACTTGATGGCTACGAGATTTCCGTTCTGTTTATTTCTAATTGCAAACAAATTCGTTAGCTATTTGTGATTTCAGTAAACGATTTTTATTAAAACAATAATTAATTCCTCTAAAAAAAAAAAAAAAACAAAGGTTTTGCAGAAAATTTTCAGAAAACTTAATCAATACGGTCAACAATTTTATGAAGTTTAAAAATTTAATGATCGTTGTGTTAATTCTATGAGAAGATAAAAGTAGGAAAATTATAAACTATTAAAAAACAAAAGCAATGTTTTGACTTAAGAAAAAGAAAATTTGAGAGTAAGTTCCCATTTGGGCGAATATTAAGGTTTCAAATCTACCTTAGGCTGCGTTGTATAAACAAACGTTATGGTGTATAGCATTTGGTGCGTCACATTCTAACTTAGGCTTAAATTTAAACCAGGATTAAACTTAAACCTAAGTTAGAAAGTGACATACAAAATGCTGTACGTCATAATGTTTGTCACATTCTAACTTAGGATTAAATCCAATCCTGGCTTAAACCTTTTATACAAAGTTTAGCATGGTCGTTAGCCCGTCTCACAAAAAAAAAGATACATGATTGTCATAGTTACAATAAAACGTAGTAGTTTAGAAATTAGTTATCTTGGACATAAAAAAAATTAAGACCTAATCTTTCGTATTGAGAAATTGTGGTATTATCACATAAGTAAAATAAGCAAAATATTCATAAAATATTTTTAATCACGTTGGATTAACATTTTTTTCGAACTATTTAGAAAAATCATGTCTTAAAATAGCAAGTTCGTTTTCATTAGAAAGAGAAACGCCATTTCACATTAGGGGAAATGTCGGAAATTCCTAGGGAAAGTTGACAATATAAATAATACTAAAGTAAAAATTAACCTGTTGTTTTAATGTATAATTTCGAGCGTAAATAGGACAGGTCGGTGAGATTATATTGAGATTCTCAAGCTACTCTCCATCTGAAGAAGCTCCAAAGGGGGCCTAAAAACTGTCCAAAGCTCGAGGGTTTCATTGCAATCAAATCAATTTGTAACACATTTTTATTATATCGATTTTTTTAGCTTGAAATACGTAAGCAACTAAAGTTAAGAATGAAGTCAAATATAGCCATAGGCACAGCTTCATAAGCTCTTGTTCTGATGCAATACTTTAGAATCTTCGTAGCTTAGCTCCGCTCGACGACTTTGACTCATATCGTAATTCTCTGGAGAAAAGTTCAAGTAAGCGTTTAAAAACTAATTTTTATGTTCACTAATGTTGTTTTTTTGTGTACAAATTAAATAAACCTGAAAACTTTATTTCTTGAATCTCATTAAAATTGGTGATCTGATTTTTTGGTTGTAAAGCTGAAGAAAAGTTTGGCTATAAGATCATTTTCTTGTAAAGGTCAGAATTTAGAAACGCTGGAACAGAAACAACACTTTCACATTCACATTAATTCTTGGCTCTCTGAGTGTACTTGAATATTTTCCTTTCTTTGGACAACTTTCTTAGATCCTTTACACTTACATACATAAGAATATTTGTATTGAGATAACACAATAAGTACATCAAAGTTCATTTGTGGAGTTCAGTTATGTTGCACAATACAACACAAATATAAAAATTGGAAATTAAAAAAATGTCATAGAACATTTGTTGTTCTAGTACTGTTTGCAGTATAGTTACAATTTCTCACGTTATGGAAACCATTATTTTGTACTTTAGTTAAACTTTATCTTAATCTTTTGCTAATCAAATTACAATCAGAGTCATTCGTTAAAAAGATAATAATTGAAAACACGATAAAGTCTAATAACAGAATCCGCAATTCTGCAATGTATACGGTGTACACCAAATTATTGTTACAAAGATAACTTGAAATCGCTTCATCTGGTTTATATAACTGGTCTTTTTTTTTGTAGGTAAAGAATTTTTAACTCGGAAGTTAACTCAGAATATATCAAATTGATTGTTCGCAAAGAAAACTTCAGCAATATGATACACTTAACTGCGAAGAGAGCGACCCACTTGACACTTTCTATCCGCTTCAGAGGACGAAAGAAACTTTAACAAATTTCGCTTCATGATAGAAGTTATTAAATGGTCTTTCAAATAGGAGTCTTTTTTAAGTATCTTGTTCCAATAAAAAAAATAGCAATCAAAGTAAAGTCAAAAGTGTGAAGTGGGTCGATTTCTTTGCATGCAAGTGTAGTGAGAAAATATTAAAATCACAATGTCGATGTGTTTTTGGAAATATTCAACGATGGAAATAAAAATTTGTTACCTTCTTTTGTTTTTAATTTATAAGAAGAATTAAATTTCCAGTTTCTTGTTAAACCGGAATAGTTCATTTATTTTAAAAGAAAAAAAAATCTCATTTTTCTTTATTAAGAAATTTTTGTAAATATAATTCAATATCGTGGTCAGTTCTTTCTTATTAGGTTTAATGGCAGAATGTCCAAGCGTCCTACCGGTAGTACGCGCTGTCCTGTCAGCAGGAGCTAATTTGGATACCGTTGTTCTTAATGGAATCCCTTCCTCTCCGGAGGAAGAAATATTCACCATTGATTCCGTCGTAAAATTTTGCCCATCTAATGTGCAAACTTCATCTTGTTAGGACTAGTAGTAACAAAGATACAGTGGTGTGCGATGTAAAGCCTTGGCCAAAAGTATTAGGCACCTTACATTAACTCTCATATCATGAAAATAAATAAAATAAAATTTCCTAGGTACAAAATAATAACAATTTAATAAAGTAATTGGTATTTTGTTGAGCCACCTCACTGCAGGTATTCTTTTCAGCAGAGTACTTATAAGTTTATGACATTCCTCTGCGATAATATTATTCCTTTCTTTCAATAACATGTTTTTTAAAATTGCTTTAGATGTAATTGGATGCTTTCTAATGTTACGCTTTAGGATCCCCCACAAATATTCTATGGGATTTAGGTCTAGAGATTGTGCATGCCAATCCAGGAGGTTAATATTGTTTTCTTGAAACCACTCCATGGTAACTGCAGATTTGTGGTAGGGTGCATAATCTTATTGATACAGCATTTCTTCCATATTTGTATCACCAAACATCTTGGAAAATGATTGCCGCAATGTCGTTTCCGATACGTTTATGTAAGTGTGGCAGTTCATTTGACTTTCACTAAACATTTCGCCTACACTGTCGACTGTCATACAACCCTAGATTATTACACTGCCTCCCCCGTGTTTCACTGTTGGTACCTGCATTCCGGAAGGTATTCTTCCCCGATTCTCTGTCTCACGTAAGCTACACCAGGAGTTCCAAATACCTTACAATTAATTAAAAAAACGTAGATTTTAAACACACCGTATAACTTTTTACTGGCGAAGTGTAAAAGATGCAAACTAATTCAAAATTATAAGTGATATAAACCAAATATTACCTCAAAATTTGATTCCTCGGACCACACAATATTTGCCCAATCCTTCTCTGTAAAATGTTGGTACTTATAGCCCATTCTAAACGAGACTTTTTAATTTTTTTCTGAAAGCCAAGGCTTCTTTCTTGCTTTACAGCCTTTCAAGCCAGCTTCATTAAGTCATCTTCTGGTTGTTCTGGCACTGATCGGTCTCCAGATTTCCTCGGATAAACTGGCAGCGAGCTCGGAGGAAGTTTTCTTTCAATTTTTAAGTAACTCTCGAATTGAATTTCGATCCTCACGATCCGAAGTCATCCGTTTTCTACCTGTTCTTGTTCGGCTAGCATGTGATCCAGTATCCCCATAACGTTTCAAGGCAGATTGCACCGCACAACACGAACGTTTAATACTTTTTGGTATTTCTGTCTGTGTGTTGCCTTGTTCGTGCAAGAACTGAATTCGTAAACGTAAATGCTCACTAAGTTCGTTCCTTTTAGGCATTTTTTTACAGCAAAAATGACGATATTCAAAATTATAATGAAATAAACATTATACTGGAAAGATCGTTCTTACTACAAGCGCTTATACAAGACTGACTAGCTATTCACGGAATCACAATTGCGAACTATCATCTGCCACATGTTTTACAACCGCTGTAAAGTACTGTGCATTATTTAAATTATCGTTTATTCTAAAGATTTTCTAACATTTTCGGAGATAAATTAGAAAATTAATGGTGTCTAATACTTTTGGCCAAGGCTGTATATAAATATGTTTCTGAATCTAGACCATTATTATTATTGCTTTTAATGTCATTTTATTTTATATTTTAATATTGTTCTTGTTTTTTATATGAATAAAAATATTACTCTCAGCAAAATAGATTAATTTTTTGTTTAATAAAATATTATTAATAGTAAAGGATAAATAGAAAACATAAAAATCATCTATCCCGCGCCGGGAATATATACTGCCGAAAGTCGCACACGTCCTTATGGTAGGATAACTCTTATTTAGAAGTAGCGTACTAGGGCAGGTCTGACGGGTTCGTCCAGCTGTCCTTTTGGACGTTCAGGTAATTTCAGAAAATTTAAAAACTTAGAAATTTGTTGCAAGTCGATTTTAATTACAATGGAATTCTTCAGTATTCTCTGCATAGTGAATTTTGTCCTATTTGAGATCTCATTAGCAAAAGAGTAACAATTTCACCAAGCTATACTGATTATGCTCAGAATCGAGTATAGTAGATTTTTACTAGATTAAAATACCATTAAAAGATTTTTCCTGGTTTCAAAAATAAATAATTAGTTTGAAGCTGATATTAAGTTTTTATAATCATTTCAAAGACCTCCTGACCCACAGCGAACTGTAATCGTAATGTGAACTGTTTGCGCGTTATTGATTTGTAACATTTCACTTGGTTCTACCTGTATACAGTATGTACACAAGATAATAAGCAATGAAGCAAGTTATTGTGTCATATTTTTAAGATTATTAAACGCAATCAAAGTAAAGTATTTTAATAATTCAATAAAAAAAACACTGCAATAAGAGAAAAAAAAAAAAATAGCTACTTTGGAGTAATTTAACAGAAACATATCAAGTAAGTTTTCTGTTGTTTACTTTTCCTTTCATAGCGTATTGTTGTAATTTGTGGTAAAATTTATGTTTTCAAGTTTTTTAAATATTTTTTCTGGAAATAGTTATCGCAAATACTTTACCAATGAAAAGTAAAAGAAAAGTCAAGTTTAAACGTGTCATGACCTACTTCACGTCACATAAATGATACTGATACGAGTTATTCAGAAACGGTATTAGCTAGGTAAATTATGATATCACCATTGCAGTCTGGGTGAAAAATCGTATGTTAAAAGTTATAACCAAAAACTAAATTTTCCAAATTTTATTTTTTTTTAATATAATGCCGAAACTATGGAGAATTTTTAAAATGTTATCGCTTGGTTTTGTTATGCTAATAATAGTGTACAATTCTTCCTATTTAACCAAATCTGTATTTCTTATAATAACGGAGATCCCTTATACTGGGAATGTTATTTTGGAGACAGTGTATAATCATGCCAAAAGCAATTTTTGGCAAATTTTTATGACACATTTTCCCCAAAGTATCACACGTACATTATCCATCGATATAATTAAAAATCACTACACTTAAGTTTATAATTTTGTTCTAACCCTGGCCTGAAAACAATCTTAATAAGCTGTCCAAAAACGTATGAAAATGCCTTTTTTAAATATAAATGAAGTAATAATAAAAATGGCAATTGCCGCGCGTTATTACTCAAACAAATGGCGTGATTATTTAAACCGAAAACGTTAGAAACGCAAGGCTCAGCGCTGGAAATGAACTTCATTAAAAATACAATTATGCGGGTCGTGAAATCGTCTAATAGCTCCACGTAGGTTTATTAAGGTACAGATATGGTTAAACGTTACGGCTGGACGTTCAGGTGGCGACGTTATCCGAAATCGTACGTGAGGTGAGTCGCAACCGCGTGATTTTCCTTTTAAAACCGATACCGCTAAAATATTAAACGCCGCATGAATACTATCACCCTCTTTACTAGTGTCGACATCAACAATGACAGAGAATGTAAACTGAACAATGATGAAGTAAGTTGGATAGGATGTTTGACGAGTTATTTGACGGCACTATTGATGAGTTACGAGTAATATAGAACGTGTTCTATCTGTAGTCCAGAAATTTCTACTTCTAAATATTTGAATCGTTAATTGCAAAAAGTGGACAAGTCACATTTTCAATGATCATGTTCACAGGAAGTAAAAAAAACTGTGTAATTTATTTAAAACAAATGTTTTTTACCTAATTTTTGGTAGCATTTTTTTGCAACTGTTGCAGTAAGTTCTGTGGAATCTATTTGATTTGTGTTTTCCAATTAGCTCACCTGTGAAGTTTCCATTTATTGTTGAAATTGAACCAAATCACCAAATCTACCAAGAAATAGGGTAGTCTAAGGCATACATATTTATACATATTATCATGTCTTGGTTTATTTATGAAAGCTTTATTAGTTAATTAAACTTTTGGAATTTTCCGCCTCTTTCCGATTATGAAATAAGTAAATTTCCGTTAGCTGTTGGTCAATTTACTAGAGATTTTCATTTTTTCTTTTGTGCATTGCTGTTTATTTTGCTGCGACGGTGGAAAGTTTTCCTAGGTGTCTTGAAAACTAATAATAGCTGACACTATTATGTTCTTTTTTTTAATTTTTCACTGAACCTGAGAATCATTTATAACAACTCTGCATAATTGAAATAGTGGAGATTAAAGTAGACAACTTTAGTTGAAGATCAACATTTGAACACATTTCAATAAGATGAAATAACATTAATTGAAAACTAATTTTCAGAGTTTGTCTAAGCATTTAAACAATTCAATAATACTTTACAGAAGACAACTTTAAAATCAAAAGACTATATGGAGACGATATTAAAAAAAAAAACGTAAGAATTTAATTCAACCACAACAGTAAAAATATTACTGCAATACATAAAAGGTTCAGTAAAAATCAGTATCCCTAATATCATATGTCAAAATAAATTTTTGATAAAGGTAGGCCATGGAAGTCAAAACGTTTGTCTCAGATTACTACAGCTATTTATTTATTGACTCGACAATTTACTAATTGGCTTTTTACTGTCCAATTACTGCAACTGCCTCCTATTAAATTATAATTTATTACTTACATTAAAATATTGTGTAGTTCTTGAGTAGTTAAGTTAAATCGAAGTTTAATTTGCCACATTTTACATCTTGACGTGTCACTAACTCAAAAACTGTTTGGTTACGACATATGTTTACATTTCTATGGCCCATCTTCATCAAAAACTTTTTAGATACTTGGTATAAACAACACTAATGAGTCGATTCTGCTCATATCTATAGGGACCGTAAGATCTGTAACTCAATTATTAAAAAGTAGAATGCTGACGTTCTCAGTATGATGCGATTTCTTGTAAATCTCTAAGATATCGCAGAAACTTACGAGTAATCCTAGAGACTCAGAAGGAATCACATCTTCCACAGAACTTCAAAATTCCATATTTCAATAATAATTGAGTTACAAGCTTACAGATCATACGGTCCCTACAGACATGAGCAAAATCGACCCATAAATTACATAAATTGTGCATAAAACAGTGACCGTCAAACTAATAGTTATTTGTTACACAAGACGGTAAAATTGATTTTTATCGATGAGTGAAAACGTTTAATTCACGAGTAACGAAGGAGTCGATAGTAATATTTTACCGTCATATGTAAATTTTATTTTTTTCTGGCGAACGTTAAAGACAAAATTTAAACAATTTCGCAGAAAAATCAAGAGAGTCACTCACGTCTCAAAATCGCGTTGTATGATCATGCTCCCAGTAACTAGTGTGGGTTGTTGCTATGGTTAAGTTGTAATATTTATCAATTCAAATAACAAAATTAAAATACTTTATCTACTCTTGCTGTTAAAATGTAACTTTATCTACTTTTGCTGTTAAAATTCCGTTTTACCGATCGACTGTTTTGCGTAGGACAAAGCACACTTTAATGTTATAATATATTTTTTTGGAATCTCTACAAACCCACGTCCATACAGTTTTATTAAATAAACTGTTAAAATACAGCTTTATTAAATAAACTGTTAAAATACAGTTTTACTGCATAATAAAATAACATGTTAGGTGAATTTACTATTTTGAATTTTTTAAACACAGTTTGAAAAACACTGAAGTAGAACATAAAATGAACTAATATGCAGACAAAAAAAATTCAAACGGCCCGAAAGTAAGGAAAAATGAAGAAGAGAATTAGAAGAAAATTAGGTGTGTAATTTACGGTTGACAACTGTCTCTGATTTTCAAACAATTTGTTTCTTATATGTTAGGATATAATTTCTCCCAGAAATCTGACACTACGGCGTGTAATGGACTTCTTTATAATACCGACTTTATATGATTAAAAAAATATAATTAAGAATATATATCTACAGAAGCTAGAAATCTATTTAAGGTTTTGTCCATGATGACAATCTTGTTTATTATTCTGAATAGCCAACCAATGGTGCTTCCAAATTACAATAAAAGTCAAACTACGCGCTAAAAAGCAAAATTAATCCGAATATTTTAACCAAATTTTGATTACACACAAAATTTATTACTCCTTCAAAGGAGATATATATGTATATATTAACCGCAAGGTAATCGAGTCCTTATTTATATAATAATAATAATATTTATTTTATTTTTGCAAAAAGAATTTTTTTTATACGTTTTTAATTATTGCAATATTCTATTAAGTGAAATCATTACTAATATTGTTTCAAGTTGCTTAAAGAAACAATTAAGATTTGTATTGTTCATTTTTAAAAATTTTTTTTTTATGGAAAAGTGCGTGATCCTACTAACTAAACTAAAAATATTATTTTATTAGTTTATTTGTTATTATTGATTACTGAATAAAATTCAATATTTTGGTACTTAATTAAATTAATAAAACACCTTTTTTTCAGTTATTATTTAAATACACAATGTCTTCTTTTGATTATACTAAACTCAAACAACAAATTGTACAAAGTTTAATTTAAAGGCAATTTTGATATTAGATTTTTTTATTGACAGGTCATACATTTGAAATTCTCAATTGCAGGTGTAGTCAAAAACAAAAATTATATTCAATTAAGAAAAGAAAGTTGAAGAAATGCTTTCCCTTTCAATTCCGTTACCTTTTATGTAGCTTACAGCCGGTTCTTTTCACAGATTTATATTAGCAATTAAGAGAAAAATGAACACTCGTTTCGTTTCTTTTGCGCGCGAATATTTTAAAGCGAAACCGAGTACATTGCACTAGATCGCATGCACTAGAAAAGCATAAAAAAATAAATATAATAATACCCAAGAACCGGTCGAACCCCATCTTCGCAGTCGCCTCGGAAAAAAGCCATGTCCTGAGAAATGCAAATGAATTTGCAGTGGAATACACGAGATTGTCCCGGATTTTTCCCTGTGATGCAGTCCCAAAACACTGTGTTCTTCCAACATGTTAACAAACTCTATTCTTTTGTTAAATCCTTTGCATTGTCTCAAACATACGCACTCAATTTCAAAACAACTTTACGAAAACACATCGCTCATCATACATACCTGGATGTATGTGGCGAGTAATTACACTGTAAATACAATTAAAACATGCATAAAGTTTTAAATAGAACGAGTATTAACACACTGAATGCTTAAAAATAGGATCAAAGTGCAAAAAATTGTGTGAGCACAGCAAAAAGAAAAGTGGCGAAGACAAGAACCCCTCACTGTAAACAATTTCGAACGGAATTTACTTGAAAGTGGCACTCAACTTATTCCGTTTACGAAACGCACTGTCAACTGATAACCGGAGATAACGAAGAGAGTCGTTCGCACCTTGCACATTTGCAAACGCGGAGGACTCAAAGAAGTTCTAAATATAAACAACGAACAAGTCGAACTAGATTTTCAAGTATATCATTAATAATGTAGACGCGCGGACAATAAAAGTCAGCGCGTGAGGAAACTCTTTAAATCAAATATTTATTTATTTTTTAATAATTTCATTTAAACGCGTATATTCGTAGACACACACTTAAAAATGATCGAGTGAGCTATGATAGTAACAGTGAGACTGACCGCAACCTACTACGATACTATAGCAAAGAAGGACGCGTGGAGCGTGTACACAAGACCGGGAGTTTGTTACACAATACGATGTGCATGTGTGAAGTCTAGCGCATCAATTTGGCAACAACAATAGCTACCGGTGGCAAAGGAGAAATTAAGAATTCTACGCCGCCGATGTATGTACGTCATGTGATAGTAATTAGACGCGTTGTTTATTTGCGTAACTGAATTGCACCTATTTCATTGTGCTAATTGTAACAGTAACAAATCTCGCGCACAGATTTCTATTCCAAAGAATTTTGCTGCAAATAGCGGCACCTGATCGCTTGTTTTGTTTTGATGCTAAGGTTTCAACACCTCAACCAGAAGTAATTCTTGATGTAGACATTGTATACATTTTAAAAAAATTAACAAGATAAAGAATCAAGAAATAAAAAGTAGGACTAAACTTGAATCGATTACGATCAAGTTAGAAAACAGATAGTTGGAGATTGGTTTAAAGAAAAAAAAAGAAATAATAATAAGTAATAATGTTATATCAAAAAGACTACCTGCTAACAACCCTCATTTCAGTAAGCATCGTATTTGTTCTAGTCGGTTCTCGTCGGCTCACAAAAATTCGAGGTGAGAGGTTCACATTTTAAATATAGAAATGAGTTACAAATTTGAACAATTTATTTGGAGACGTGAATTTACAAGTTAATAAAAGAGAATAGAGCATAATGAATAACTTTTGTAATTATTGTAGCTCGTCCGTTCTTTAGTATATTGTGCTCGGCGAGTGGAAATAATGAAATAATTTTAATTTAATTCATAGTATATGTTTTTAAACTCAGTTCGTAACAATAATAATAAACAATACTTTAGATCTCGACATCTTGCAACCAATTTTTGACTTAAATATGGATTACTAATGTATTCCATTTCGAGATATCTAGGACAAGTCGGTAAGATTGCAGTGGACTTCTCGAGCTATTCTTCAGTTGAAGATAACCCAAATAGTGCTGAAACAACTATCCAGAAGGTGATTGAGGAAACCATTGCAATCAAAATCGATTAACAACTAATTTCTAAAATAATAATAATAAAAAGAAATGGTACTCCGAGATAAAACAAAGGCTACGAATGAATCGTAAAACTAAAACATTTAAGAGAGAATAAAAGCAAAAGAAAACATAGGAACATAGGAAAAACTCTAAGACCCAGTTTCTTAGTCGCAGTTTAACTTTAATTTTTTGTTTATTTCCATCTAACAATTATAAAAACAATTGTTCCTATGAGAATAAATTGAAGATTAAAGCTAAATTGTGACGAGAAACCGGGCCTAAATGAAGTAAAAATCTTAACACACGATGTTATTAAGAAATAAGTCTTTGCATATTGGTTGATTATTTATTTTTATTTTATTTATATGTATTGTTTTTTTTAATTTTGTCGTTCAATGACGAGGAGTACACTATTCAAAATCTGCTTTCTTTCCTATTCTCTGTCTTAGCTTAATGTCTGTCTGTAAGTCCGTAACTTTTTGCTTGTTTGCTTATGTGCTATTACGTTAAGTCATGGTTTATACACTTCATATTAACTTTATCTTCCAATTTATTGATATAGTAACAATATACATACATTGTTACTATGGGAATAAACTGAAAGTTAAAGTTAATTGCAGGTGAATAAACCAGGTCTTAATGTTATTGCTACTTCATAAGAAGAAAGTAAACAATATCTTAAAAGAAGAATAAACGAAAAATAACAATAATTGAAAAATATTATCTGAAATTCAAAAAGACTAAAATAATACAGAAATGAAAAAAAAATCAAAGCAAATGTTTTATTGATAATAATTTTAAAATACTAAGTGTACAATGAACAGTGTGGCCATAGGAATTATGCCTTAAGTTAAGTTATCTTATCGTAAAAATTTGAAGTAATTTTTTATTTTATTTTTTATTTTTTATTAATAAGCCAAATGTTTTTCTACAAAATACACACTGCTAGAATAACAATAACATGATCTATTTAGTTATTTTACATACACAGCGTTAATATTATTGTTTTCCCATAATAATTCTCTTTTATTATAAATTTTGAACACAAAGGATGCGACAATAACCGATAAATTAATTTATCCTAAATTACATTAAATGCAAAACCGATTTAATATTTACCCATGTGTCACTCATGAAATCTTCTGCGAAATGAATTTTTTTTATTTTTACAACCGGATTAAAGTAATCGCACAGCAACATGTCACGTATATTTCATTTAATTGGGAACCTCACTTCCACTAGTCTGTATTAGTTACTTTTTTCTGGCAAGCGTTTTCTAGTAATTGATGACAATATTCACAAAAGTCGGCAAAAATACAACCGCAAACTCGCATTTTATTAGAATTAACATGTGCACTCAATTGCCGCATCTTACCTAAAAATCATATACTTTTTAAGAATGTCCGGAATTTTTCTAGGTCTGTTAATAAAAATAAAATTAACCGACGAAAATCAAGTCAGCTAAATGTCATTAAGAGAAAAGTTCTCTTAATAGTATATTATATACGATATTATAATGAATGCTATTATTACCGAGGATAATTTGAAACACGAGCGAGCGAAGCGAACGAGATAGTAATAGCCACTATAGCGAGTCGTATACAATACTTTGTGCATGGCTACAAATACTAAGATTTTTTGATTACAATTTAAATAACAACGCTACTAAAACCATGTGATAAGATTATGTGTTAAACGAAGTGATAGGAATGTAAACATTGACCATTGGACAAAACGAATTTTAAAAGCTCAATTTTTGAATATTTTGTAAATTATTTTAAGACAATTTTAAGTTCTGCTAGAATTTTTTAACCTATTTACTTCATTGTACACCATAAACAATGATGTTTGTTACCGTGACACCGTGAATAATGATTATCCACTGCTGGTAGTGGATTGTGGATAGCATGATCCTTAACCAAACACATTAACAATTGATAGATTATCGAGTAGTCGTGGACAATCTGTTTATTACAAAAAAAAATGTTATTATTATTATTATTAAACTTAAGCAAGACATTAAAAATATTATATATATATATACGTTATAACAACTTCCATTAATTTTTCAATGGCATGGAGAAGTGTTTGTTAAATAATTAGTTTGTCAGTAATCACAATGAAGTGTTTGACAGTGTTTGTTAAATAATTAGTTTGTCAGTAATCACAATGACAAATTATTATTATTATTATTATTTAAATTTTTTATCAACTCTTGCCATGGAATTTGGACGGCATCTCTTAGCTTTACTGTAAAACACCATCAAAGAGTGCAATTACGTACTTTTCACTTAACTAAGACGTGCCATCCAGGTTTCATGGCAAGTGTTGATAAAAAATTTAAAAATAAAAATCGCTCGGTATATTCGTTCAATAATTTGTGTCTCTTTTCTTCAACTTTTCACAGCAAAATAATAATCTAAAACGTGTTAGGATATTCTAGTAAAGTTCATCTGGTACTAAAGCCTTTAATTTATGACGAAATATAAAATTCCTAAGGCCAAATTCACTGTATAATAGATTGAAATCTGTACAGTAAGAGATATTTTTTAATCATTGATCCTGGCTTGTTCAATTTTTAATATATATTATTATAGAATTTGAATAAGACCACCACTAAAGTGTCTCTAATTCGACGAACATAATATACTGTTATTCTACTTTGTGTCAATTATTCAACAAAAATAGAAAAATAATTTTAAATATGAACGTCTTAATATCTAAGCAATTTTGATTGAAACGTATGACAGTACTGGCAAACTAGGTAGTTTCTGTTTATGACAATTGTTAACCTTTTGACTGCGGAACGCTCAGACACAAAACGTGCCAATTGAGCATCTCGCATCGGGCGCTTTATGCACCGATAAAGCATCTGACACAGTCAAAAGGTTAATGGTTGATAATTTGATATATGCAATAAATATTGTCATTTATAGGCCCAGTATTTCAGTCAGTTTAATATTAATCTTCAGTTTATTCCCATAGAAACAATTGTTTTGATCATTGTAAGTATGGGAATAAACTGAAGATTAAAGCTAAACTGTGATTGAAATACCGGGCCTTAAAAACAAAAATAGTTTCATAATGAAAGTCATTATGATACTGTTTTTGATGTCGTAATAAGTTGAAGAAGAACATGACCTCGTACACTTAGCCCACCTTTTCCGTAAACATCTCGCAAACAACAAACTGATTTAAAATCCAAACTCTGAACCTCCAAATAAGAAAACTATGTTTGTGCAGCAACACATCCTTAGAAAGTTTCAAAAATGAAGGTTAAGTTAGGTAATTTATCTTTTTTCTTTATAGTCTGGAAAGTGGAAAAAAAACGTTAAATAAAAAAAATACTGTTTTGACCCGTATGGCTATTCGCGGTACTTCTTTTCCCAAAATGAAAAATGCTCAATAAGTATGCTGTGGTTAAATAATGTTTATTCGTTCTGGTTTCAGATTAGCATTATTTTAGTTAATCAGTAAGCATGTAGTAAAACGGCCCTTTGCATATATGGATTTTTCTGGAAAAAAAATTACAATGATGCCGCCTTGAATTTAGTACAGTACGTCCGACGTTTTGACGCTTTCTGGACGTGATTCTGCAGGGCATCTTTTTATCTAAAGACCCTGAATTTAAAATTTAAATTTCACCGGATAATCCTGAAATATCCTATATATTTATTATAGGGTAACAACACATGTACACCCTTATTAATTAGATTATATGTAGATCAATTACTTCTGTGATTGTAATTACACGTGCAACACAACTTTTCGGATCCAATGGTAACAGTTTGAGTCAACTTAGAAAAATTACTAAGGCATTATTTTTTTGGTTTACACACACATTCTAATCTTTTTTTTTTTAATAAGCTTAGGTAATCTTTCTCTTTCCTCTAGAAGGACTTTCTTCTAATAATTTTTTAGTTTTAAAATTGTATTGAGGTGTTATTGATTAGTTTATTGTTATAGAAGGAAGTTTTATTTATCTCCGTAGTAAATGTATAAATATAACGTGTGACTAAATAAAAACCTCAGTCGCGCGTTTGACAATTGATCGTAACTTGATGTGTCGCATATTAGAACTTTTCAGCGTAAAGGAAACGCCAAACGACTGCACTAAATCGTTCTTACCAAGGCTAGGAACAAATAATTATATATATACATATATATATATATATATAATCAATTGGCAATAAGCCTTTCTGCCAAACAAAAAATAAACAGAGGTGTAGCACAAGGTTCGATTTTGGGATCTATCTTGTTTACTTTGCCGAAATTTTTGTCATTCTTCACAGAAAACAATCATTTATGCCGATGGTACTAAATTTATTATATCAAGAAATGGCACTCATAATGGCTTTCTAGCGGCAAATAACACAGTAAATGAAATGAATGATAAGATGTGATAAAACTTCAATAATATTTGTACAGAACTGTAAATTCCTTGGTGTTTTAGTAAAAAATTAAGTGGACAAGAATTTCTAATGTATGAATTACGAGACACTGTTTCTGCAGACATGTTAGGAACTATGTGTTTCGGTTTAGTTCAATCCTATTTATCGTATGATATACTGTTCTGGGGAAGTTGTGCAGGTGCTTCCAATGTTTTTAAACTTTAAAAGAAAATTGTTCATACAACAGTGAACGTTTCGCATAGTGTAAGCTGCAAATAATTTTTCGTTAGGTTACGCACAATGACCGTTCCGTCTCTCTGCATACAATTTAATTATATACGGCCGCTCAATTGAACACACCATGTCAAAAAACAGTGACATTTTTTGTTTTCTTTTACATTTCTTTTAATTATTATACAATGACACATTTCTCTCATTAACTAGGCCCGGATCTCCATAGTTTAACTTTAATCTTCAGTTTATTTCTATAGGAGCAAAGAGAGTAAACTAAAAATTAAAGTTAAACTATAATCGAAAAACCGGGTCTTGCAATAAGACTAGAATTATTAATTTTTATTTACAATATTTTGTAACGGTGATTTGTCTGGATTTGTGATTTTTTTTGTTCACTTCAGAAAATATTTGCCATTTTCAGAAAATAATAAAATTAACAAATGCATAGTTAAAGAAAATCTGACAATGATTTTAATATATCATTCCAAAAATTATGATTGATTCGCAGGCTGTAATTTACTCCATATTTTTCTTTTTCGAGACAACATGCTCGTAACATGTCAGCGTGCAGTTTATGAGCAATAAAATGTCGTTATCGCTTACCAATTATAAAACAGAAGACAGTGCTGATAAAATACAATTTAAAGCTAATTACATTTACATAAACACACAGCGCACGGATTATTTATCATATTTTTTTGTGATTCAGTTTTTGATATTTATATTTTTTATACCATCAGAAGTTAGACGAACATGTGATAAAAATGAAAACAGAACATCCCGTACATTAATTACGAGAGTTTTATGATAGCTCGCAAAATATTTTCGATCAGACAACATACAAAAAATTTAAATCAAAAGAGACAAATATTTTTCTAAACATTAATTAATAAATTTTAATTAAATTGCAACTCAAATATTTGAAAGGTTATTTTTCAAATTTGTCATGTTTTATCAGTTAAACGTTAATTGATAAATACGTTTTAGATAACTGATAAATAATTGATCAATATCAGTTATCTAAGTGTGACCTGCAGTTTCTAAAGTGTTGAAAATGTTATTAAAAATGCCTTTTCTTATTTAAAAACCAATTCTTTTTATTAACAATCACAAGGAAAATTTATTTCGCATCTAACAAACAATATTATCGTGGGCGGATATTAATTTTTAATTATTTCTTAAACCACAGTCTCCTTTACTATTTTTTTAATTTACTACTTGAAAGTTTTCTTTTTTCATTTGTATAATTAAAAACCCGCGCGGGTATTTTAATTAACTGCAATTACGTTTACATTTATAATAACATCTTACTGCAATATTGCAAATATTTACAGGAAATGGCGGTAGCTATCGCAAACTTCCGCCCTTGGATTAGAAAACGTACGTTGCGCGCCTAGTACGTCGAAAATATTATTACTAACGGGATGTTAATTCGCACACGTAGCAATAAATTCTTCGATGGCAAGCAAAGATATGTATGTTTTATGTCAACCTTAATGGCGACATTTTTCATGCAAAAATCCAGGTAGTTCGCCGGCGATATTTTTAGCAAAGTTTTATTTCGAGCTAGTTAATAGTACAAGGCACTTAAGAAGAGATTCAATTAATTAATTTATGCATCCAATGTGCCGTAAATTATCGCTTAATTACCTGCAAAAACTGAATGTTCATTTTGAAACTCGGCGAACAGCACGCGTTTTAAGTCTTCCGACACAACTTGCGATTTCACTTGCAATTAGTACATCCGCCTTTTAAAAAACACGTATTTTACACTGCGACATTTCCTGATTCGTTTACAATGTGCCATCGGAAGCTTTAATTTGTACAAAACGAAAGCAGAAAATTTCAGAGAAGCAAAACACAACTAAGCGAAAATCGATTTCATTTCAGGCTGCGTTATCTGCAAAGATTAATAAAATGACACTTGCTCATAAAATAAAATCATCGATAATTTTGTGTTGTAGCTAAAAATACGCATACTCGAGTTACTTTGAATGTACTTAAGAACTTAAATTTGTTTGTTTAAGGCTTGGTTTCATAAACGTAAATTCATTTTAATTTTCAATTTGTTACGGTAGTAACAATATAATATTTTCACAACTGATATGGAAATAAACCGAAAGTTAAATCTAACTAACATTTACGATAGCAGAGCTTTAATGTGTTTAAATTCGTGTCAATGAAAACGGATTGCATTTTCAAGTGTTTCAAGTATCCAAACCTTTAAGTTTTTACCTCACTTATTTACTATATTTAATATTTTTTCCTTCTCCAAGAGACATAACACAAATTTAAAATATTCATTTTAATTATAGAACGAACGACTAGAAAATTTTGAGAGATGACTTAAATCAACTAAATAAATTTTTACTTTTGATATTCTGAAGATAGTTTATTGAAAATTTGCATACCAGTGAGGCTCGCAGAGCTCTTATGCCCGTATTCATAGTGCTTCCTCGAGGCTTTCTTCAATAAGAGATCCCTTACAATATGATTGTGGTAAGGCAGTTGCATTATAACAATATCTATTGTAAGGGATCCCTTATTGAAGCAAGCCTCGAGAAAATTGTATGAAAATATGTGTATATGGCAGTGGCAAATGAAAGTATTGAGTATGTGATGATTGTGATCTGTGTATAGAATTACTTTTTATAAGTTTTGACTTATTTATTATGTAAAAAAAAATTGTATAAAACACAAGTAAGCGTTAAAATTTCCAGCTCTTTTTAATTATGCTAAGATAGGATTTCCAAAAGGAGACTGAGAATTGTTGCTTCGAAAGAACATAGACATCCATAGGATCTCTTCTAAATTTAATCCGAGAGCATAAGTTACAAACTTATGATTAAAAGGAGATAAATGCGGTTTTATCTAATGCGGAACTGAAGGTAACATGTTTTGAAGATGTTTAAGTAAAGATTATTCGACGAAAACCAGGGGATTAACTTGTTCATTAAGGAGTCAAGAGGTCTTTCTGAAATATCATCTGCATATATTAAATAATGCCTGGAAAGATAATTTGGAAATTCATTAACGAATAGCAAAAAAAAACATTGGGCCGCGAATGGAACACCCGTTCCATTACAAACTAGATTAGTTTCATACTTCTTTCTTACTTCATCGACCTCGGAATGCATAATTTCAAGAAATTGTTTCAGGGGCCTGATTTTATCGAACCGTGCATCAAAATGACGCAATTTTCGAATGATTTGTATAGTTTTTTTCGAGAGTCTACGTCATTTGACATTTTCACGAATGTGAATCTTTTTGCATGGTTCGAGGATCGGTCAGATAAGTAAATGTGGAAGCAATTGGAAACTACACCTCTTATTCCAACGATGATAATTTTTCCATAAGCATGTGATACACACTATCGAAGGTTCAACTAATGGAGCAGAACACAATGATTGGACATTTTCCCTTGTCCAAATAATCAGTGCTGGCTTTCTGCTAGAACATTGCTTTTTTTGATATCCGTCAGCGTAGTTCAGATATCAAGTAACCGACGTCTTTTAGTTCCATTCCAAAATCATATAATCCCACGAATTCAAAAGAAATTAAAACGTTCTTGGGAATCAATATTCTGATGGGAAGAAGTTGCCAAGTTATTGTGTTTAGACCGGAAATGCGAATTTTATAAGTTCAGCCATGTCTTGTGATCGGTTTGCTTGGTTATTAGGCCACATTCATCTTTGTGATAACTCAATAATGCCCCAATGAGAATCGGAAAATTTTGATAAACTTTATAAAATTCGACTTCTAATAGACACTTTTCGAAAACATTTTCAAACTCGTATTTA
Organism: Serrognathus titanus; assembly: GCA_039766575.1. NCBI lineage: Eukaryota > Metazoa > Arthropoda > Insecta > Coleoptera > Lucanidae > Serrognathus > Serrognathus titanus. The sequence continues at coordinate 25,685,007 of CM077913.1, forward strand.
CCGTCACAAAATCAATCAATTGATGAGTCCATGATTCGTTTCAAGGGTCGCAGTACTCTAAAACAATATGTACCTTCAAAACCTATAGAGGATACAAAGCTTGGATTCGAGCAAATGAAACAGGATTTCTTTCTCAGTTTCAGATCTATACCGGGAAAGCACATGAAACAAATGAAAAAGATTTAGGCGCATGCATGGTGAAAGATTTGACGAGAGTTTTAGTAGGCAAATGTTTTTTTTTGATAATTTTTTTAAATTCTGCGCAATTGCAAAAAAATTTGCAGGCAGAATGTGTTTATGCATGTGGAACTCTTAGGCAGAATAGAAGAAATCTTCCTCTTGATGCCAAAGACGATAAGGAACTAAAAAGAGGCGATTTTGATTGGCGAATTAGTAGGGACGGCACTGTGTTTTTGAAATGGAAAGACAGGAAAGCGGTATACTTTCTTGGAAATTACCAAGATCCTTCACAATGTGCAAGTGTTGCCAGGAAGCAGAAATATGGTACCTTAGAGCAAGTAATTTGTCCTATTATGGTAAAAGACTACAACCAGAATATGGGATATGTAGATATGTACATGTTGAAATCAATTTACGAAGTTGACCGAAAATCAAAAAAAAAATGGTGGCAAAGAATTATATGGTACTTTGTAGATGTAGCAGTAGTCAATTCATAATTTTCAAATAAAGAATGTGCTACGTATAACCTAAAAACTTTTAGATCGTCTGTAGTTTTAGGCTTGCTAGGAACTGAACAAAAACTAAATCCTAGAAAATTCAGTGAACCTATAAATCATTTCAAAACTCTGCCTTATGAAATTCGATTTGACCAGTATCTCCACATGCCTGTTCATGGCACATCAAGACGATGTGCCTTTTGTAGTACACGACAAGACTGTCACAGAACTCATTGTAATAGGTGTAACATGGGTTTGTGTCTCGGCTACCGAAAAAACTGTTTCTTATTGTATCATAAGAAATAATAAACGAACAATTAGATTTACAATTAGAAGTCTTTTACCTCTGGAGCATTGATTGTTTTGTTTAAATTATGAAAAACGTGGATACTTTAACATCATTTTAGGAAATTCTAGTTATAGTTAATATTGCATATTAAAAGAAAATTTTATTGAGATCGTATACTGATATATTATTTAAAAGTTAACTTCTGCAGAGGAAAGCTGATGCGATTCTTAGAAAAAAGTATATAAACGTGTTCCTACACGATTTAATATAAAAGCTTTGAATAATTGAAATCAAAATCATGATAGGAACAAAAATAATGTTCACTGCGATAATAACAAAATTTATTTACATAATTTCTTCTTGTTCCGTTTCAAGAATGTATTCGAGACCGATGAGTACGAACATCTAACTTCTGTATGTGGGTTTTGTAATGCAAACGATACGCAAGCAGACAGGACCCAGACAAGAAATTACAAAAAAATTCGAATATTTCTTGTAATTTTTAAACTTTTAAATCTGTAACGGCTTGTACATTTTTCGATTATTTTCTAAGAATTTATTGCAATGGCTTTCATCTCCCATCCTCATAAAGCCCGTACAAATGAGTATCTCGCATATGAGGAAAACTAATATTAAGAAAGTATTTTTTAACAACAAAAGAATATTTTATGTTTCACATAAACCTCTACCAGTAAATATTTAATTATTTTCTTTGATCAGCCAATAAGAAAAACTTTCAATTAAAATTAATTTGTTTTATAGGACGCATTGTAGTTTAAAGTTATTAAATTAAAAAAATATAATGTTCCGACATAAAAGACTCAATAAAAATATATTCTTTTTATGAAATACATCGCATCAGCAAGAGCATTTTAAACTTTTTAAAAGAAACTCGAAGTCGTTTTCTCATGCCCTCTATTCACGGTGCGTCTAATTTATTAATAAATTCAACAAATTATCGTAATTTTATTCAGATAGCGATCAAGAAAACGTTCTTAATAGCACGTGTGCCATAACGCACGTGCCATATGGCGCTTGAACAGAAAAATGTGCCGCACCCGCACATCGCGTTGTAAACAACAAAAAAAAACGCAAACATTTTACATTTGGCGTAAACAATTAATTACACGTGCTCACCTGATGATGCCTGTCTTTGTAGAGGTACAATTTCGGCCCCTTAAGAACAACCCATATTTGTTTCCAGGAACGATCTGCTGAACGCTGTAAAAAAAAAATTGAATTAGTATGAGGGTTATGGGAGATGTAAAACAGAAAGTACCTTTCCGTCAATTTCAGTAACTTTGCAATGAAGATGTCCTTCCTTGATGATGTTGTATTTTTCTTTATCTGTGGGGCTGCCGGGGCGCTTCTCCCTTTCCAAAGACACGCTGCTACTGCTACCTCCGCTGACGCTACTGCTACAATTGAAACAAACACAAAATGAAACACCCGACGTTCTTGCCAGTTACGAACGATTTAAAGCAAATCTATTATTATTATTATTTACAGTTGCGACTTGTACATACACTAAACATTTGTTGTATTAGCAGAAAATTAGTGAGTCATCGCCAGTCACATCGAGGACGATAGAAATGGGCTAACTACTACTTAGTTCGTGATTAGCGTCTGAATTTTGATAGATTGCTTTAGATTACAAATTTGCATAGCACTAATACAAAATGTTAACAACAGATAACTAGTGTGGATTTAATTTACTTACTTACAATTAGTCGCATTGTCAGAGTATTGTTATAAAAATATTTTTGATATTCTAAATTTTAAATACCGTGTTATTAGCACACCATTAATATAAAAGTACATAATTGATTCCAAGGATAAGAAACTTAGCCTTTACCTTCGTGTCTCGTGATCGATTTGCGTATTTTCAGTAAAGTTTCAATTGTAACAGTTATTTTAAAATTGCGTAAGAAAATAAGTAATTGTAGAAGTAAAAGACGTTTTCGAATTTTTAAACCAGGGTCAGTTCAAGTTCACTTTATTACTTTATTTATTTTCTTCAGTTAAATTTTTATGTATTTTTTATTTATGAAGTAATTTTATATGATTTCTCGCTTATTCAAATCGAACTATAAATAATAGAGTTACGTCATGAGATGTTTTTTTTTTAATCTCACACCTGTTCCAATAGATTAATTAAATTGTTATTGTTGATATTGCTAAATTATTGTTACATTATTTGAATTATATTTTTTTAATTTTCTTATCAAGAATTAAATTCATCTCTTTTTCTTTTTCAATACTTGTTTCAATATATTGTTATCTACCATTTTTAAACTAACTTAGACTTTGTTGTATTGTTCTATGTGATCAGTTATCTACTGAAATAGAAGAACCATATGAATACAAACTGTTCAATTGACGCACAACTTCTTTATATAATTATTTGTTGTACTTCCAAAATATTAAAAAAATCATTAAAAAAGTGTACAAAATAAATATATTATTAGTACAAAACAGAAAATGAAATGAAATAAAATTGAAGTGAAACTAAGAACTAAATTAATATGAAATAAATTAATGAAATTAAAAGAACAAATGATGGAAAGAAATCAAAAAAGAGAAGGAAACTGTGAAAAAAATAGACCAAGAGGCAAAAATGTAGAGGACCAGAAGGCATGAAGGAGATGGATTAATTATCAAGGGTATCTGATGTCTACTGAGAAAGAGAATCCTGAAAAAGAAGACGAAAACACAGAATAATCAATTATGACAAAAAAATGAGTAGCTAAAGAAGCAGAGTCATAAAGAAGAAGAGAAAAGAAGAATACCAAGAAAAAATTGGAGAAAAATAGGAAGGGGAAAGCTGCAGAATCAAAAATATGAATTAATTGAAAAGATACAGAACAAATAATTTTGTTGAATTGAAATCATCCTCAAGATGCATGACACAACGACTTACATAAGTGGAATCTAAAATATAAAAGCAAAAATTCAAAATGTTAGATAGTTTCAAAATAAAAAATGAAAGCAAGTGTTCGTAGTACATAAAAAACTAAAATCTAAAATCTTGCAAATTTCTTTTTCGGAAAAATTTTTAAATTAAAACAAAATAGATCCAATTCAGAACAAAAACGTTTAAATAGATTTGAGGAGAATACATTATACATACTTGAACTTGCTGAAGTACACAAGAAAAAATGAATAACGATTAATAAGAATAGATCTGTCCACATAATTAACAAACGCAAAGTACAAGAGAAACGTGCCAACTCTTTGCTTATTACTCATTAAGTTAAACAAGTTCGCAGCAAAAATAAACAAATGATTCACAGACTGCTTACTCCGGTAAACCAAAACATAATGACTACTGAAGCGAAACGAAATGAACGTATGAAAAGTCGACATAGAGGAATTGGCGCAACGCAATTACCAACAACAAAATAAGGCAAAAACGAGAAATTCTAATTCCATTGTCTAAAAGTGATACGCAGAGGCAATAAGGCGAGCAATGCAGATCATTACGTTTATTGTTCGTTCTTACTTTCCCTGCGTCCGTTTCCGATTTCACCGCGATCGGCGAAGCATCGCGCTGATGTTACATAATTACGCTTGAAAAAAAAAACTGTGGCAATGCAATTGACCGGGTATAGAAAGCGTGCTGGAAGAAACAACGACACGAATGCATTTTCCAATTTTCATTTACGTTTACAACTTTCATTGGAGCAAAGCAAATTATACACGACGATAGGTAACACAAATTGAACAATTTGAGGAAAGAAGATTTGATTTTCACAACAAACTTCGTTTACAAATTCCTGTTTATATGAAAAAGTTGAACACTGAACTAACAGTAGGAAGTTAGATCATTCATACATTATACAATATTATTAGAAGGAAATATATTTTTTATTTAGCTGATTTCAAACGCCGCTTCCGATGTGACGTAAATATGAAGCGTTCTATTTCAGTTCTATTTCCGAATCATTTACTTTATATGTACAGAATAAAACTAAATTAAACAAAAGAGTTTTTGTTTTCATAGCGTTAACTGCTCTACTTGAAATAATACAAAATAAACAATAATTTGAAATCGGAAAATATAAACTTTCGTTTTAAGTAATCCTTAGTGAATGGAAAACTAACGCTTTTCTATTCTTCAAAAAGTTTTCAAAACATACTTTCTGATACGCACTTCAGTGTAATTAGTGATTTTTACATAACATTTAGAATGTTCGGAAAAGATTACGCTTTAAATACTTTTTTATTCTCAAAAAATTATCTTCACTAACGTGAAGAATGCAATGGTGGTACATATATACGATTATAGCAGCATTTAGCATATTAATATTATAACAACGCAAATTTCACCGCGTTAAACACTTTAAATTGATCTCTGCAATTTCCACGTCAAATTTGCGCCGTCTCGAACGAGAAAACATGTCGTTTTAATAAGCTTGGATTTAAGGTTTAACGAATGTAATGACACAATTAATTAAATCGATGATAAATTGGTCTTGGCGACGGTTGCAACGCAAAGAAAATTTAAAGTGCATTACGCTTCCACCAGCATTTATTTGATGCTCAGTGCCAGCTGTCTATGGGCTTTAAAATATATTGTTTAAAACCCACATGATTCTATGATCACCTGGACATCTAAGAAAACCGTTGCATAAATTAGGAAAATGTGCGATACTTATTTAAAGTAGACCAAACAGAGCATACCGTGACGATGTTCGTTGTATCTGCGATCGGTATTTTATGAGAAAGTGAATTTTTTCAAGTATGTAATTTATTCACAGACGTTCTGGATTAACGATAAAATTTTCTTGTAATATACATAAGATTTCTCTGGGAAGTAACTCTGATGGGACGTTTGGATTTGTGCAGCAAATTATTTATTAGGGAACCCCCCTACACAAATCCATTATGAATGAAGGATAAAAATTCACAAGTCATAATTTCTTTAATTTTTTAAACTAACGCAAGTATGGCCCGATATTGATAATTAATCTAACTACAAAGAAATTCTGTTGTGAGTCACAAATAAAAATATAAAATCTACATAAATACAAACTACATTAACACAGTTACTTTATGCATATGTATGGAAGCGAATGACGCATTTGTTAATACAATGTAAATAATAGCATAATACATCTACGGTTACACGAGTTATGAATTTCTAAATTGTGATCTAAGGGACATGCCTAAAGCGAATAGCTCACCCCAGAGAAGAGGCGGTTTCTTCGAATAGTTTGCGAAGCTGTTGAATATCACCGGGAAATAACGGGGGACGCCACCTTCTATGTGCGCTATATTTTCGCAGATAAACATAATTCTGTTCACAAGAGTTTGCCTACATACTTATATAAATAATTACAAAAGAACATTAAAACATTGAAATCATAGAATCTCTAAAATATTTTAAACTGTTATACTGCTATAAAATTTATAATTTATTAAAAATTGTTTTTGACGAATTCATTCTATTTAGGGAATAAGTACAATACTATTGTCGAATTTTCAATTATACATACAGATTGTTTTCCATACACATTTCGTGTAGTCCAGTGCTTTTAAGGATGAAAAAAAATCTAATGAATAAGTACCGTACAACGCTTTCCAGATGCAATGATCTTTCACTTTCACAATTCCACAGTTTTAAAAATAAACTGAATATAATTTGGTTTTGAAATTTGTTAAATTATTGTAATTTTGCAAAATTATAAATGTTAAACAAATGGATATATTTCATTTCTTAATTATGCAGTTTACTGTGAAACAAGTAGTACAATCCTGCGCTAACGCTGAAAGGACAAATATTAATTTTATAGGGTCACGGCACCAGTAAAGAAACAAATAAAGCAAGGACCCAGTGAGTAAACAGGCCAATCATTAAATTGGATCACTTAGCTTTCCTTGTTTATCACAAAAAATATATACAGCCTTGGCCGAAAGTCTTAACTCTTATATCATGAAAATCTGTTGGGAGTGAGGTAGGTACAATAAAATTTCCTAGGTACAAAATAATAACAATTTATTAAAATAATTAATATTTTTTTGGGTCACCTCTAGCCTTAATAACTGCAGCTATTCTTTTCGGCAGAGTAATATTCCATTCTTTCAATAACACGTTTTTAAAAATTGCTTTAGATGTAATTGGATGCTTTCTAATGTTACGCTTTAGAATCCCCCACAAATGTTCTATGGGATTTAGGCCTGGGGATTGTGCAGGCCAATCCAGGAGGTTAATATTGTTTTCTTGAAACCACTTCATGGTAACTGCAGATTTGTGGCAGGATGCATTATCTTATTGATACAGCATTTCTTCTATATTTGTATCACCAAACATCTTGGAAAATGATTGCCGCAATGTCGTTTTCAATACGTTTATGTAAGTGTGGGAGTTCATTCGACCTTCACAAACAAACATTTCGTCTACATTGTCGGTTATCATACAACCCCAGATCATTACACTGCCTCCACCGTGTTTCACTGTTAGTATCACGCATTCCGGAAGGTATTCTTCACCGATTCTCCGCCTCACGTAAGCTACACCAAATACCTTGCAATTAATTAAAAAAAACGTAGATTTTAAACACACCGTCTAACTTTTTACTGGTGAAGTGTAGAAGATGCAAACGAATTCAAAATTACAACTGTTATAAAGAAGCAAATATTACCTCAAAATTTGATTCGTCGGACCACACAAGATTTGCCCAATCCTTCTCTGTAAAGTGTTGGTATTTTGTAACCCATTCCAAACAATACTTCTTATTTTTTCCTAAAAGCCAAGGCTTCTTTCTTGCTTTACAGCCTTTCAAGCCAGCTTCATTAAGTTTTCTTCTGGTCATTCTGGCACTGATCGGTCTCTCGATTTCCTCGGATAAACTGGCAGCGAGCTCGGAGGAAGTTTTCTTTCGATTTTTAAGTGACTCTCGAATTAAATTTCGATCCTCACGGGCCAAAGTTATCCGTTTTCTGCCTGTTCTTGTTCGGTTCGCATGTGACCCAGTATCCGCGTAACGTTTCAAGGCAGATTGCACCGCACAATGCGAACGTTTAATATTTTTGGGTATTTCTGTCTGTGTGTTGCCTTGTTCGTGCAAGAACTGAATTCGTAAACGTAAATGCTCACTAAGTTCGTTTTTTTTAGACATTTTTTAGAACAAAAATGACGATATTCAAAATTATAATGAAATAAACATTATACTGATCTAAGATCGTTTTTACTACAAGCGCTTGTACAAGACCATGTATTCACGGAACCACAATTGCGAACTATCATCTGCCACATGTTTTACAACCGCTGTAAAGTACTGTGCATTATTTAAATTATCGTATATTGTTGCCGTCTATATGATAATAAAATTTTAAAGATTTCTGAGTAATATTTTCGAAGATAAATTAAGAAATTAAGGGTGCCTAATACTTTTGGCCAAGGCTGTATTTATATAAATACATATATCTCTCTCTTTCTGTGTTCAATTACTGGGTTGTGTTCACGTACTGGTTCACTTACCCTATACATGGAAGATCATAAAACAATGACGCATCTTTAAGAAAACATTTCCTTTTAGACGTTTCCTACTGAATGGTGACTTAAAGGATTAATATTTTTCTGCTGTCTTTTCGAATTTAAAAGTTCAAAGAATAGTTCGATCTTTAAATTAAGAGAATGAAATTTTGAATGAAAATGAAAAAAGAAGATTTGAGTTTTTTTTTTTCGTTTTCAGTCTCCAATCTTCTTCATCAGTTAGTAAAGAAAATTTGAGATTTTATCATTTGAGTCTTTTTCATTAGAAATTCACTTTCAGCAAACGTGGATTTTAGTCATCTGAAGAAGTGTAGGTCATACCCCTATCTACCTGCAGAGATATAGGTGTCGCAAACAATAAAATTATTTGAGAACATTTCTTCTAATATGACATATCCGTGATAGATCCGGGAACTAGACATTGATTTCGCATCTTCTACGTTTCGAATCTTCGATCGATGTTTTTATATGTATCTTGTTCTCAAATTTCAAACAGAAATATTTTTAGTCGAGTTTATAAAAAAAAAAACAATATAAATTTTTACAATGACCATGAGTGGGCACAAAAAACGAATAAGGAATTAATAACGGCAGTTTTTCTACAATGTTTAAACATATATTGGAGATTCTCGATAGTTGAATGAACAAAAGTGAGAAAGAGAAAAATGCTAATTGAATGAAAGATGCTGTTACACTGAGGGTCCGAAATCAATTTTTACAGTGGTAAGTCCATCTTGCCTTCTACTATCCAGCTAATTCCACAGCAATAATTATCACGAGCGTTAAATCTCTTGATTTTTATATGGAGAGTCACTTCAAACAGTTTATATGACTTATGCCCGGTTGCACCAACTTTTTAAGCAGAGCATAAATTTAAGTTGTGTTTAGAATATGACATTTACGTATAGTCAGTATGATGTCAAACACAATCTGATTGACATTTAAACTTCAACTTAAATATCAATTAGAATGTGACTAACGTTATGTTAAACCCATAAATAATGTCATGTCTAAACATCACTTAAATTTAAGTTCTGTTTAAAATATTGGTGCAAGCGGGCATTAATCTTCAAAAATTTAAGTTCTACGAAAAACTTTTAATTCTAGGAATCTTTGATAGTATGCGTCGTCAGTCAGGTAAAGGAGTCAAGCGTGTGTTGAATATTGAAGCGTTGTACATAACATTACTCCATAGTTACGTTTATCCTTAAGACCAACGAAAGACGTCTTTGAAGTTTGATATATTACGGAAACAGCCGTATGAAAGAAATCAGTAGACAGAAAAGGCACAATAAGGGATTTGAACCGGAAATAACGTGTAATGTAATGTGTAATGTGTAACCAAAATAGTGACATTTATAAATAGGAAAAAAAACGTATCAATAATTCGTAATGGACAATTTTGTATAGTTCTACTTTGATGTTGGAGAAGACAATGAATGACCAGTCAATTTCATATTTTAATATAGAACTGGAAACATAACATGATACTTATGGTCTAGCTCTAGAACATACTGTTCCATATACTATTCACACATCGAACATTGTGATACCAACGAGTACCTACACTATCTCACTTTGATTTGCTTTGGCAACACAGCTATTCACACATCGAACTTTGTGATTATAAGAAGTTATCAAATGAAAAGTGAATCAGAGTTAGCGATGCAACTAAACACTCTAGAGATATCGAAAAAATAACTATTCGGTACTCGAGTACTCGTTACTCGAAAATACCCGAATTAACGAGTAATCACCAAAAGGAATCGTTACTTATGGTTTGATTACTTTTACCTTTTCGTACATGTATGCTACGGAAAATACAAACAAATTATCGAATGCAAATTGTTTGTACTGCCCTCTGCCAATTTATAGAAAAAGAAACCATTTCAGAACCAGTTATTCGTAGAAGGATTTTTGTGAAATGTTTCACAGTCTATGAAACTTTTTATTTTCCTAGCTCTTTGATTTTCAAACAAAGTAGCTCTCGTTTACTCGAAAAATACGATTACTCTATTTTGAGTATTCTCACAAAATAATCTCTCATGTCAACTTTACCGAAACATTGAAATTGTACAGAGAAATGCAACGAATAGAGTAAACAAAGTTATCATAGTAACAGTTGTAACGAATAAAACAAATGATTATTAGCCTTTCAAGTAACGAATAATAACGAATACTCAAAAGTAACGATAATCAACATCTCTGGGGGGCATTTAGTTCATCGAACGTTTCTTCAGTCACTTTGACGTTCCTACAAAGCAAGGGAACCGTTTTATTAAAAAAAAGTAGATGCGTAAAATGACCGCTACCTACTGCATCAAGATACTTTTGAACTCCATGAATAACTGCGTGAGTAACGTTAAACATTCCGCGTGTTATTTATGTCACAATTTATTGACAATTAGTATTAATATGTTATTAAAGATATGGAATTAAATCCCAACACCTACCCTAATTCATTTTTATATTAACTGCTGGTTACCCACGTGTATACCACAGATGTGGTATATAACTACACAATTTCCAACTGTTATTTAGAAAAGATTAACTTTATTTCAGAAATTATCGAACATAATTCAGAACTGTTAAATTTCATTTCAAAACATGTCATATGAAATTCAGATTTATCAAATCAGTTTCAGATCATGTTACTTCTAATTCAGATTTCTCAATTTAATTTCAGAGTGCGTTATTTGTAACTCAGATTAGTCAGTTTAAATTCAGAAAACATCAATTATAATTTAGAAAGTGTCAAATGAACTTCAGTGACGATTTCTTAATTACAATTGATATAATCTGAATTCCATTTAATGCTTTTTGAAATTAAATTGATTAATCTGAATTACAAATAACGAATTCTGAAATTAAATTAAATCTGTATTACAAATGATACTATCTGAAATTAAATTGATAAATCTCAATTACAAGAGATATATTCTGAAATTAAATTAACAATTCTGAATTACCAGATTATATTCTGTTATTTTTCTAACATACTTGTCAAATGTGGGTACCTGTTACCTGAATGTTAGGAATTTTTAAAAATTTCTGTTCTATATTCAGTGATAGAAGTGGGGTTCCAACAGAAATCCTAGAATTTTGACACTGACAGGTGTTATAAAAAAAAACTATAAAAAATAACTAAACTAATCTACATTTTTTTAAATTTCTTGTTTCTAGTTTTTCTAATAACATACGGATTTCATTGGTCCAAGAATAGTTATTGTAATACTTAAGCAAATCGTTTTCAACCGACTATAATAAAGGGTTTTCCAATTAATGCGTCAGAACTTTAATACCAAAAACAAGATTGCTCTGGAATGTAAATGGTAAATCTTGATAACAAATGAGTTCAGTACATTGTGTCAAATATGGACAGATTAACGATTCAACGGCGCTTAGAAATTATTCATATTTACCATAAAAATGCATGGTCTGTTCGTCGGACATTTCGCGCGTTACGAGGAGTTTATGGTCCACATAATCGACCAACCGAACGGTCTCTATCGTTTAATTCAAAAATTTGAATAAACTGGCTCAGTTGCAGATACGTCCACATCAGTACGTCTCGGAGTGCCCGATCGGAGGCCAATATTGCTGCTGTAAGTCAAAGTGTAAGAGATGATCCGAACCTCTCTATTCTACGTCGTTCTCAAGAACTCGGCCTTTCTCAGACGAGTACGTGGAGAATTTTGCATGCTGAATGCTTATAAAGTTCAAATCACTCAAGACCTGAAGCCAAATGATCATCGTTTGCGTCGAAATTTCGCGAACTGTGGTCATGAGCAGTTGGAAGCCGATCTACATTTTGCAGAAAAGATATTGTTTTCCAATGAAGCCCATTTCTAGCTCAATGGGTTTATAAACAAGCATAATTGCAAAATTTGGGCTGATGACAATCCTCGAGTGATTCACGAATCTGAGTAGGTCATCATTTGGTGCGGTTTTTGGGCTCACGGCGTGATCGGACCTTATTTCTTTGAAGACGGTGATGGAAATCGTGTTACTGTTAATGGTGAACGGTACATGAATATGTTAACTGAATATCTTTGGCCTGAACTGAGAAATGTCGACATAAACAATTTTTTTTCAACAAGATGGAGCGATGTGTCACACATCTCACCAGACAATTGTTTTATTGCAACAACAGTTTTCTGGACGCATTATTTCGAAAAATGCTAATGTCAATTGGTCACCAAGATCATGCGATCTCACGCCCTTGGATTTTTTCCTATGGGGTATGTGAAATCTCTGGTTTACAAAAATAAACCACAAACAATTCCCGACTTTAAACGGAACATTCAACGCACTATTACGAACAAACCACGTGATATGTGTGAAAGAGTAGTCGCAAATTGGGCCTTTAGAATGCATTCAGTTAGACGAAGTCGAGAAGGACATTTAAACGATATTATTTTTAAAACATAATGCACTGATTGTTCTTCAAAATAAAATAAAGATTAGGGGAGTTATTATTGTGTCTCATTTTAAAGTTCTGACGCGCTAATTGTAAAACCCTTTATTTTGAATGGAAATGATTCATTAGTGTTGCACTTATTTAAATTCTTTTTCAAAATCGCACTCTGACGCAAATACCGAATATTAATCCTTGTAATACTTTATTTTATTACCTTTTTTTTTAATAGCATGTGCCATTGGTTTTGGAAACCAATTATCATATTCCTTCCAATTGGCCCTCAAATCTTTAGAAATCAGTAATAAAACACAAAACAAGTTACTACAGTCTAAAAATATGCCCGTTTTTATAACTTGATAAAATATTCATATTTATAAACCGTATGACATATGAGTAAACTTTCCGTTTTGATTTTTGGGAAAAGATTTTCCTAGATAGTTCGTGCATCAATCAATACAAAAGAAAACACACATACACTAACATCTAGTTAGTTGATCATTTCAAATGTCTAAAAGCTGGGAAAATCGCATTGGTCTGAAATATAAAATCACAGTAAGATGAGTCGATAAACTTGCCTCTTTGTGTGAAAATGTTGCTTGCATAACTTGTAGCAGGTGATTTTTTTAAATTTTCATTGGAGATTGAAGAGTTGATAAAAAAATTTAAAAAAACCACTTAGTATGATCTTTTAGAAATAATATAAATTTCTACAAGTTACGAATTTTATAAATGATATTATACATTTAAAAAAATGACAGAACTGCCTCCAGAGAGAACAAAAATGAAGAAATATGATGACGAATGAAAAATGCATAAATCCGCTAAAATTTGTAAGTAATGGATTTAAACTTTTTTGAATTTTAAACGTTTGAACATAGTTTTCAAGTGCAATAAAAAATCAAGTATGAAGTTTTATAGGAATGTTAATGTTGTATCACGTGCATTTTTACGTTACTTGTTTGAAGCAAATTGCAACTTAAATCTTAAAACATTAAATGAAGTTGGTACGGTACCATACAAATTTGCTGGTAAAAAATTAAGCCTTAAGTTTATAAATAAAAATTTATTACTCGAACGAAAATTGTTTAGCAATATGGCGTTTAACTTAAATTAATAAACAATGGTGTCAACTTAGTCAGACTCTCATTAGTTAGCCATCCGCTCATTACATAAGTTTTCACGACTTTCATTTGTAAAGTCAACACTTAATCTTTTAAGAACAAAGTTGATTTTTTTTCTCGAAGATTTCATGCGACTCGACATACGAGTTTTAACTTAATTTTCTTTTAAAACTAGAGATTTAAATTGTGAAGAAAATCTTAACTAAATCATATAAGTTTTGCACAAATTAAAAAATATAATTTTAATTTATTTATGTATCTTTATGGAAGTAAAACTCATGAAAATCTCGGTCTCGCTCCCTAACTCGATCGACCGTGTTAGGGTTGTTATATTAATTTTTGTCACTGAGGAAGAACCTGGTCGGGTTCGAAAATATTATGACACAAAATAAAAAAAAAACATGTGAACCGAGACTTTCAAGAGATTTGTTTCCATAAAATTACCAAAACCGGTCAAGAAATTTGAAGATTCTAATAAATACCATGATTCAAAAGAACTCCACCATCACTTAGGTGATGATTTTTTTACGAAGACATAGGCCTTCAAAGTTACGAAACTGATGTTGATTTTATAGTAATTAGATAATGTAACTTTATGTTTTTATTATAAAAAGGTGTAGATAAACGCCTGTAAAATTATCCTTACTAATAAAACATAATATTTATTAAGTAATAAAGCAGGAAAAGTCTTTGGAAATGTTAACATTATTTTAGAAGTCAAGCCGGCAACGGTGCACCGAAAATTCGGTTTTACTATGGTTTTACTTATGGTTACCATAATGTGACCTGACAAGTAAAATTTATCAATGATACTCACATTTTGAAGGTCAAATGTTTTGATTGATTTGAAGAATTTATTCAAATTCAAAATGTTTACTTTAAATGAATACTGTGATATGTATCTTCTTTTGGGAGAGAGCGGAGGAAACTTTCGACGCGCTGTAGCAGCTTATTCTGAACGATACGGTGAACGTAGACCTCCAGACAAAAACGTTTTTCAACGGCTTGATCAGCGTGTGAGGGAAACAGGTCGATTGGATGTAATCCATGAAGTGATAGGTACGCCACGCTCCGCCAGAACTCCCCAAGTCGAGGAAGCTGTTCTAGAATTTGTTGAAGACAATCCTAACGTCAGCATTCGAGATATTGGACGAAATTTAAACGTAAATTACAATGTTGTTCAGCGTGTATTAAAAACAGAATGTTACCATTCTTTCCATTGTACAAAAGTGCAAGCTCTGTGAAGCTGATTTCCCTCTTCATATTAACTTTTGCTATTGGATGCTGGATTAAATCACTTTGAATCTAAATTTTAAAAATCTGATTTTGTGGACGGATGAATGTACCTTCACTCGTGACGGTGTGTTTAACATGCACAATCTTCATCATTGGGCAATAGAAAACCCCCATGTAATACATCGACGAGCATTTCAAAAACGTTTCTCCGTCAATGTCTGGGCTGGCATTATCGATAACACATTGATGGGCCCGTACTTTTTACCAAATCGCCTCAATGGGCATAATTTACCAAATCGCCTCAATGGGCATAATTTTTTGAATTTCTTGAGAGGCGATTTTCAAGAACTGCTAGAAAATATTCCTTTGGCGGTTTTAGTCAACCTAATATGGTTGCAATTACACCTGCGGATTTTGCACCTGCGGATTTTGCTAGACCTGTAAGGCAGTGGTTAAATGTAAACTATCCAGGAAGGTGGATCAGATGCGGAGGTAATATCGCTTGGCCTCCGCGGTCTTGTGATATTATTCCGCTAGATTTTTTTTTATGGGGACATATTAAACAAATTGTTTATCGCACTGTCCCCCAACACTAAGCAAGAACTTCGTCAGAGAATTCTAGGTGCTTCACATACAATAATGCGTCAAATGTTAAACAAATGTTCAAGAGAGCATCAGAAGAAGGTTAGAAAAATATTTGACGCAAATGGGCAAAATTTCGAACATTTATAGTAGCTATTTAATTTTTAGTTTAGAATTTAGATTGTTTTTGTTTGATCTTCAGTTAGTTTAGAATTTAGATTGTTTTTGTTTTTGTTTACTGTTTTTTTCTTTTTGAAAGCACGCCTCAACCAACTCTTTCATTATTTTTTTTACTTGAGAACTTTAGAATAGCTGAAGAAAGTAGGATATTAAGAACCACAGTTAAGAATTGACTATTATTATGTCAAATTTTATTTCCAAAGGTTTTGACAAAGTGATGGTGCGACCCTTTTGAATCACGCCTGTATATCTTTATTTAGAAAATTATACTAACATATAATGGTTTCCAGAAACGCACAACATTTAAAAAAGCGTTTAACATAAAATGATGCCAAATAGAAGATTGATGCGAATTTTTAACGATTGTTTCTAATAGGTTTGATTGACGATAGTTACATATAAATACTTGTTCATCAGAATCGCAATATATAACAATATACTACTAAACAAATGAATGGAATACCAAACATTTCGAACGAATTGGCCTGATATAAATGCAATGGAATATGCACGGGGGTACCTCGCTAGTCAACTAAGTGAACGTAGTAGGATTTCTAGAGAAAAAAATATAGTGTCTAGAAGAAATTTTAAGAAAAAATTAAATAAATATGTCTCGTTAATTTGTCCCAAATTTAATATTAAATTTGCATAAACAAAATTGTAAAAGCTTGATAATTTCTCGCATGCATTCTCCTTGTACTTAATTAATATTTCTTTCCATTTGAATTGCATCCCTTTTAAGGATTATATGAAACAATCATTTCAATTTTTTCCTAATTTAATGTAAATTTCTTTCAAATTTTTTAAGTGGTCCAGTTCACTTATTATTCAACAGGTCTCGAAAGAAAAAATATGTCTATCTCGGATTTTTGTACAGTTGGAATCATAATTCATGACAAAACCTTTACAACATGGATATTTTATTTGTGGTTTCCAAGCAACAAATAATTTACGACATCCTGGATTCATGTCTAAGTAAGATTTGAATGCACTCGAGATTATATTTTTTGAGGGAGATAGGTAAACGTCATGAATAGATGATTCCAACTGTACATTTTTCAGTTGTAGAAATAAAAATTTACGAAACTAAAATTGAAGGTCGTCGATTTTCGTATTTAAACTGATTTCGAATGTTATCACGAGTTCGATAACGGTTAAATAAATAAATAAAAAAATATTTATGAAAAATATGAGAATTACCAACCAGCGATATGTATGTTCAAAACATGAAACCGAAAACAAATATCATCAAAGTCACAAGTATTTATAAGACCAAATTAAAAAATATATATATTTTCTATATAAATTATCTTGCGCTATTTTTCTCTTACCTTCGGAGCACCTGTGGCGACACATCCCCGTCACTCTGATCGCTGTCGAAATGCATTCTTCCACCCTCTGTGGCTTTCAGGTATGACTCACGGCGCATAGCGCGCTCTTCGTCTGCTGAAAAACCGGACGCAAAACTAAAACAGCGCACATCGAGGTCAACAATACTTACCGATGTTAGTATTTTTAGTCCTTCTCATTACAACAGGTCTGTTTTCGATAACTGCAAATCAGACACGTTAGCATCAGTCAGAGATTCACTATCAGATTAGACTTGAAAGCAGTTATTTTACAGCTTTCGGTGTTAGAAACGTGAGAGAGTAAAATAAGCGTAAATTTCAAAAGTTGCATGGGTTAGAATTCACATAAATTCAATAATTTGTATGTATATTATTAATTAACAACAGATATCAAGGCATTCATTCCATCCCCGGTTCATTAGAATTGCATTCTTTAGAAGGCCAATCAAACTTCAATTATACAATATGTTTTAGTTTATATACAGCGTCGACCTGTATTCCTTTTTAATAAGTTCTAGTTAAAGAAAAGAAACGATTGGTTAATTACCATTACAAACGCTCACATTAAACTGTGCGGATTATCACAAATTAAAACCTTCTTAAAAATTATATTTTGCAAGATTACTATTTAACGTCATTTTCGCACAGAATGTTAGTAGCGAAAAGCCTGGCATATCAAAGATGAAACTACCTGGTGACCCGGATCGTGGTGGTGGTGTTTCCACCAGATCAGATGGCGGTCGAAGGTGTCTTGCTGGGCGTTTAGGGGCGTTCAAGTCTAATTGAGTAGGCCGAATGGCACTCTTTTGAGGGTGGGTAGGCGCGGGAGTTATGGATACGCTAGGGGTCAACTGCATCTGCGCCACTGGTTCGGGAATTAACGGTGAGAGATCACCGGAATTTTGGGAAACAGGGAAAGTGTCCATGGCTTCTTGTAATGATCGATCTTGGAAGAAAATAAAAAGAGAGTACGTTAAAACAAAAAAAAAAAAAGGAAATATGAATAATTTGCTAAGTATCGTCCCTGAAAAGTTACAAGTAGTTATTTTTCTTAAAAAAACTCACCTCTTTTGGTAGTAACGTTCATGCCATGGCCAAGTGACTCATTGTCTTCAGGTTTAGTTCCCTGCGAAGAAGCAACCCACGAATCCGCCGAATTAGAACGCACTCGGATTCTATTCGGTAGATTATCGATGTTAGAAACATCTAGAACAAATAATAATTTATTACATCACTTCCCTTAACGATCATACAACTTCAACGAATTTGAGCTGCAAGTTTTAAAGCGCGATTTTTTTAGCTTTTATTAATTTTTATTTTATATCATTCAATCGGCTATTATTAACAATGTATGAAATGGGATAATTGAGTCTTAAATTTACTGAAAAAATAAAAAATATTACAATCTAGCTTATTTGATTTCTTAAATAATCAAGCTACAAAACGAAATCATTGTTTCATATCAGATTTTGATAAAAAGTTAATTAAATACCTCTGCGCAATAGGATGAATTTGAAAGTATTTCCTGCCAACGTTTTAAATTGAATAGAAAACATAAAAATACTAACCAGATCGACGGATTTTGTAATTAATAAGATTTCGTTTTGAAAGAACAGACATTAGTCTACTAAATAAAACTTTATTTTTTGTAAAATCACTTGTAGACATTATTTAAACAGAAGTTTCATAGTTTCATAATACAAATGTCTTTGGTGTAGTTTCTTGTTGTTTGTAGTTGGAAAAGTACCCATCTGACTTTATTCTTCACCTCATCGTCTGCCACACTTTAGCAATATCTCTTTAAGGGATCCAACATTGACTACCGTTGATTATGTTTACTACCAAACAGCGTCAGTTTTGCAAATCTTAGTCTGGTGTTTTATTTGTAATACTCATTCTCATTACTCATGCATTACTGCTACATTCCTTTCTTCATGAAAGCAGTACCCTTCAATTTTAAAAATTTAGAAAACGTTTGATTTGTAAATTCTACTTAACAAAATAAGTAATATGTTTAAATAAGTGAAATCTTATTAGATGACTGAAAGCAAGTACTGGTCTCTTAAACCAAAACATTTTTTCAGAAGTTATAACAGGACAGAACCTATGTTTCTAAGAAGAAAACTTTTGCGTTGAATCAAGTAAAATCAGTCTTGTTAGCACTCATTCTATGGCATTTCGGTTCTGCTTCGCTGTGTGCATGGTTATCCATTTGCAAATGGTGGCTAATTTTTTTTTTAATTGCGTATTTTACTTTTCGATATCCATAAAAACTTCTATTGCACTACTTCGCCCATATTAAATAAGTATTAGTAAATAAATCCTAAAATACAAAAACATAAAATGTGACAATTGACTATAAAGGTAAGCGTTCACTGATCTGCAACGGAAGCAACGTAAGGACTGCATTTCTAGTTACTTTATATTATTTGCTTTCAAGGTAAGCGTCCTTTGATCGGTAAGACAGTAGACCAAGACATACAGAGATTGTTCGGATGGCTCAATCTACAGTTTCTCGTACACTGAGAAGGTACTGAGAAAATGTAGGTGGTAGAAAGTGTACAACAGAAATTAACGACTGATATCTGAATTGAAAAATATGTTTCAATACAAGGCATGTCAATTAAGTAATAAATCTAAGAAGACTTAAACAACGTAAGTCCAAAATGCTATTGTCCCCCAGACTTCTCTCTCCTAATAAAATTCAATGTTTGTCTCACGACAGATCATGGCAACTGGATAAAAAACCAATGGAGAAACGTTCTCTTTACTAATGAGATCCGGATTCAATTGTAGAAACAAGATAGACGTAAGCCAGTTTATAAACGGCTGTAACTAAGTGCGAAATGCAGCTTCGGAGAGAAGTCCATTATATTTTGGTGTGACATTAGTTGGGAGAGTTGCACGGGACTTGTAGAAATTGACATATGAATGAATGGTGAATGTTACATTAACACCATATTTGAGGGACACGAGTTACCATATATTGGCTTTATATGACGAGTTTTTATTAATGCACTGTAATACTCGTGCACTTGCAGTTAACATCATCATTTAATATTTAAATTATCTATAGTTCACTTGTGGGATTTTCTAAAAAGAAGAACACGAGCAAGAAATCTCGCCCAAAATACTCTAGTTGAGCTCCAAAATGCGACACAGGTAGTAGATTGGAATAACATTCCACAAGAAGACATATGTTTCACATGGTTTGAATATATTTGTTTATTTGTTTTTTAAATTGGTTATTACTTTATTTTTTTCAGAACTGATATAAAATATAGAAACCAGAAATCAATTTAATCGCAAAAGAAATACATATATCAATAAAAATAGAAAATTTCAATTATCGTGTTTTTTGTAAAGCAGCTTAAAGCGAGACACACATTGAGACGGTGGGGTAACGATTACGATAATGGTGGCAGTCACAAAAGTTCTCGCATACGAGCGATCATAGTTAAATTACGTACGTTCAATAGCAGATAGGTTACAAACCTGTCTTTTCGCACATATGGAATGGTTTTCCACCACCACTGCTATCGAAGTCGGTAAATTCATCAAAATTTTTAAAAACCAGGAGAAATGATTTGTACAACACAAAAACAAAATTAACAATTTATCACAGAGATCAACAGAAATGTCTAAAAGGCAAATGATAAGGGAAACCGTCACAAAAAACAAAAAAATAGATGTGCTATTGTTAGATTGGTTTCATATTGCATCTGTGCTCATTTTCAGCCACACTTTCAAAACAATTTTTGGGGAAACAGATGAATGCCATTGGCAACAGGGGGAGTGCGGTACCGGTCTCGTTTACATGCTCAATTGATGACCGTCATTTGGACTATTTCGTCTGTCTCCGTTCACTATCGATTCATTTACCTTAGAATAATAAAAATTCGTGTAATAATTTAAATAATATAATATAACAATTATTCTTTAGTGATTTAATTGTACCATAAAGAAAGATTTTTTTAATCAATCGCAAATTGTAAAAGTTTTAACAAATTGGACCCCTGTTTTCAAGGTACAAACTCTGAAAGTGAGGAGTCAGATATGGGTAGTTGTAGTAATGGATAATATCTTTTTTTTTCAGTAATGGATAATTTGATCCGCAAGTTTATTTTTTAAGAGAATATTATACAACTTATATTTGTAAATTTGTCTGTTTGAAGCTTGATTTCATTACAACGCATTTGATTAATGTATATTAAAAATAGGACTGCAAAATAATTCTAAAATTTATAAATTTTACTTATGTTAGTAGTATATAATAAATTGTTTTTACGGACACTTAAAAATTTTACACAATCGCTCTGCGTTTCATATCGATTGATTGCTTCGTCAGGAGTGAAGCTATCAATCGATAGTGAAACGTAGAACAATAGTGCGAATTTTAAGTGTCCGTTAAAATAATTTATTATACAGTTTTCATCGGACAAGAATCTTCTTTAAAGTTAGTAGTATAGCAGTTATGTAGTTTGAAAAATGACAGCCCTGTGCAATAACATTAAGAAAATTCTACTTTTATACAGAGTATGCTGACTGATGTCATTCGCAATAAAACCACAAAACAACTTCTGCATTACTTAACTTCTTAATTGTTTTAACTTTGAAAAATATTCCACTTTCCAAAAGTAATTGCGAGTATTGTGTAACGGACTTATTTCACCGAAAAAGTACACAAAATTATTACTTAAACAAGAAAAAGCAAGAACAGGATATCAATGAATGCGCAAAAAAATGCACTAGAAAAATAAAATATTGATTGAAAAATATTGAAATAAAATGTGTTTACAAACAAAGTAAAACCTACGTTATCACCAGACCTAGGGAAATTCCGGACATTCTTAAACAGTATATGATTGTTTGGTAATACGCGGCAATTGAATGCAAACGTTAATTCTAATAAAACACACATTTGCAGACTTTTCTGCATACTGGCATCAATTGTTAAATGATTGTCAGAAAAAAAATTAATAATATTAGTGGAAGTAAGGCTCCCAATTAAATGAAATCTAGGTGGCATATTGCAGTGCAATTGCGTTAATCCGGTCGTAAAAATGGAAAAAATAAAATAAATTCAGTTCACAGATTTCATGAGCGTCAGATGGGGAAATACTAAATTGGTTTAAGCGTTTAATACATCTTATGATAAATTAATTCATGGGTTATTGTCGCATTCTTTGTACTCAAATTTATAATAAAAGAGAGCTATTATGGGAAAGCAATAATATTAATGCTGTTTGTGCGTTAAATAGAAAATAATATTGTTATAAAACAGGTACAAAATTCGTAAATCATAGGACGCCCATGCTCACCTGGAATTTCCCGAGGTCTGGTTATCACACATTTTCGATAGTGATAATGATAGCAGATAGAAGAATTAATCCTTCAAAAAGTATTATATTTCGTTTCGTTGTGCATTGACGATTTTTTTTCATAACGTCAAAGGACATTTTTAAGATATGCAAAACGTTGTTTCAAGTGCTACTAAAGGTTGTCTGCAAAGTAATTGATTCTTGCAAATGTGTTTCAAACATTTTCAACGAACGATTCTGTGTTTAGATATAGGTTATAACTGAATTGTTAACAAAATAGTAAGAATCCTCTGAACTGGACTCTGAAACTTTTAGGGTCGTTTCTATACTGCACAGAAGTTTTTAGTGAAGCAGATTATGTATTGCATCCTACCTAAGTTCTTGCAAGAAAACCCAATCCATTCTTCGACTAACTTATTCCTTCGTTGTAAACTCCTAAACCACGTTTTGACAAAACACAAATCAGAGTTAATGTAGCTCACTGCTTTCTTGAGCGTGCCGATTTCGATAACGATAAGCTTCAGCTCGTCCTCGGCTGAATTCATCGCACCACCACTTTCAGAGACCCCGAAAATGCTTATTGTGGCCTCCGCGCCGACTAATAATATAAAAATAACACTTATCTAACGCAATAGATTATTTAATCGGGCTGTTCGCAACGATGTCACTCTCGCCGGCGGAAAGAATGGCACAACGAACGTTTTCAATTACGGCTTATCTCTCGAGCTTTAATTATTGTAAATGACATAAATATTTGTTTGTCAATCTTGCTATAATATAACTGCAGATAGCACAAAGGTAAAGATAAAGTCAAATAAACAAGCAGCGGTCGTTATCGTGAACAAATTCGCAGTATATAGTCCAAGAATTGTATTTCTCATATTATAAATAGAAAATATCAGTTTATATTTTAGTAACTTTAATCAAACTATAATTATTTTTGGAGCAACAACCGAAAAAGAAATAAAATCTCCTTTAGGACTTTTAACTTACAAAACAAAAAGGAAAACAAGGTTGATAAATGGAAGTATAATTTATGTCACAAAATTGTAAATACTTTATTAAACGAGTCGCAATACCATTGATACATATACTAAATGGGCCACCGAAAATGAAGCAGACTGAACGTGTTTCAGGAAAATGTTTGACATTTTTCTATCCTATACCTAATTATTAAGCGTCATCCTCCTCTCTGACAAATAAAATTTAAATAGAGAATGTACCATGAGTGACACATTATTGAAAAGATAATTTTATATAGAATTTATTAATATGAATATCAATACCCCAAAGTTCGATTTTAATCTCCTCCTTATATTATTATTATTATTGAAATAATTATAGCATGTGATCAAAAAGTCATAAACAAAAATGTGAGTCATCGTTCGTTTGGCAAGGTTTTAATAAAAAATTAAATCTAAATAACAAGAAATCATGTATATTTGAAATGAACTGAAAGCTCTAAAATGAAAAGATTTTAATAAACGACGTTTCACTGACGATAGGCATAAGCGAGAATTTTAGCAATATTTAAATTAAAAAAATACAATTGTATTTCACTTCGGAATTGGTACATTTCTAAAATCAATTGTGATTATTTTAAATTTTTTAATGAGCTCACTCTAAATGAGATCCTATGTCTTTAAACTTAATGATTTGTAGTGATTAAAAGATGAAAAATATAGTTAGTCATTTATTTTAATGTGAAAAGCACAAGCACTTCAAATAACGCCAAAAATTTTAATTTCGCAGAAATTAGTAAACACAGAATTTTCACACGTCTAACCTTTATCTGGTTGATAGTCCTTTGGGACAGGAACATGAATATATTTGCTTCCCACGGGAACGGTATAATTCCCGGTGAGCTTTGTATTCACGTTTTCGCAGAGACTACTGACACTAGCATTGCTACCTATGGTATAAAATACAAAAGAATTTCTTACTTCTGCATTTTTATTCAAAAGGCGACAGTTTTAAATGGTTTCATGAATAGTATTCGGAGTACGTACCTGAGCTATCCAACGATCTGCTATCCCGATGAGTTTTCCTGACGCTTGTACTTGCAGAATTTGCTGAACTTGTGCTCGTATCCCTCCGAGGTTCGGACGAACGCGTTTCGAACTCTCGCGCCCTCACAGTAACATTAGGCACCACCCTCTTAGCACTCAGCCTTGCCAGCTCGCTCCTGTAAAAGCTCGTGCGATCGTTTAGAAGGGGATCATCTTCTGGTAAAGGCCTTCCAGTTTCAAACTGTCTCGCGCGCCTTGAAACAATTTGCAGACCTTGTGGTGGACAATTTCTGAAAACGAAAGACAAACTTAGTTTACGTACAGAATTCACGAAATGAATCGTACCTTTTCTCTTCAAAATCTGCGGTTATTGCAGAACCATTCATCTGTTGTATCTGTAAATTAGGCGGAGGTGATGCTTCCCGTGGTTTGTGATGGTTGTTAACAAGTGACCAGTCCCTCGGAGCGCTCGCGATTTTCTGCATTGGCATTTGCTTAGGCTCGTTGCTTTGAATGTAATCGCGTTCGATTTCGATATCATTTTTGACTCGCTGGAAATTCTGATGTGTCGGTTTATTCGTTCGCGAGGGTGACTCTTGTCGAGGTTCGAAAGGTGGCCAGACTTGTTTCTCCAGTTTTTTAGGCCTGCTGTAAAACTCTCTTTGTATGAGAGAATTCTCCGGAACTTTGCCGCTTTTGAGGAACTCCTCTTTTTGCTGGAAGCGTTTGATGATCTTCGAAATATCAGGGTTATCTAAGTCATACCCTGTCATGGTGGAAGAAGAATCATACGAGTTTAAACTGTCTTTGCTACCATCGGCGAGCGAAGACGTCAGAGAAGAAGATGAATCTCGTCTACCTGCGTCTAAGCTCAATCTGCATCCAGCAGACGTTGGATACGATAAGACAGGCATTTCTAAACTGGGATGTGATGCTTGCTCTGACATATATGGATTTTTCGAGGTTTTCATATTTTCGCCGACAACCATTTCATTAGCTTGACCTGTTAGATGGTAATTTTGGTAAATATCTCGTTCTGCAAACGTGCTACCCTCGCTGGCCCGACGGCCCATTTTCCTGTGCATGGGCACCTGAGGTTGTGCCCGAGGTCTCTGGTACGACTCATGGAGGACCGGTTTGGTGTAAATTTCGAAAGACTTCGGTTGATTCCGCAAGACGTCTCGCGGTGTGGTTAGAATATTATCGGCGCTTCTTTGTTCTTGCTTAGGGTGTTTTGGTTTTAGTTGACCGTACTCGAGCGAACTATAACTGGGATTTTGGAGAGACCTCCAAGAAATTGCATCGGCCTGGAATTCGGAACACCTTCGTGGATTTATTGCTTCTTGATGGACCAATCGTTTTCGGTCTCCATGACGCTCTTTGGTCGACGATTGGTTACTTGCTGGATTATAGGCGATGTTTGTATAAAACTGAAAGTGAAACAAGATTTTTGCCATCAAACATCAAAATAAACAGGATTATATTCAATAAGAAAGGGGAGAGTTCAAAAATATCTTCTTTTATTTTTATGTTGTTTTCCTTTGGATATTTTTATTTTAAAATAATTTAAATATTTTAGTTGCAATACAAGAAAATCATTGTGGAGAGTAAGTAAGTAAACTGTAATGAAGATGAGAAACCTAAAAGAACTAGACTTCGTGTAGGTGTGGTTAATTATTTCCAAAATTTATAATTCTTTCATAAAAATTTATAATTCTTTCATAAAAAAAAAATTTCTTTTTACTTTCTATGAATTGGCATCAAAAAATCTTTCGTAGTTGCAATATTAGATTTTTCATGTACGTTCACATAAACAAATAACTTGAAAAAACGCAAACCGTAAGAGCATATGGGGAGCTAACTATCAAAAATTGTTTCCTCTGATGTGTGTGAATGAAAATATGTAATTTAATAAACTTCGTGAATTACTACAGATTTTCTTATATGCATATCATACCTATTTTCAGAATAGAATGAATAGAATAGTAAATGAGAAACAACCAAAATTTGAAATTCTTTATTTAAAAATAACTCCTTTGTTAACCTGTCTTGGGCCCGAAATTGGTAAAGTGACTGTTAGCGTTAACTGATTGTTAGAACAAAAAGTGGGTTTATCAAACTACTAGTAGCCTTAACAGTCACATAAATTCATTTTAACAAGTAAACTAACAGCCGGTAAATTTGATTGGTAATGCTAAATTGTAGCGGGAAGATACATAAATGTGTATGATTATTTGTTTGACATTAGATTTGAGGTTGGGTATTTTCGAAATAGAAATTTTATTTAACACGCACATTACCAGAGAGATCAAATTTATCTTATTGGCAGATAACAATCACTTTAACAGGCTATTGAAAACCGGGCCCTAGAGAAGCAAAATTATCCTTTAATTTCAAAACGAAAAAATTACGTAATTGTTACATACAACTGACGATAAAAGGATGACCTAATTCTATTTATTCACGACATTTACGTCCTAATATAAAATACTGACACGTACATTACCGATTTAATTACGCTCGTAAAATTTACTGCACGCCCGAATGAAAATTACTTGTTTATCGACACTAACCAATGATCTATTACGCAGGTATAACCGTCTTCCTTTTTATATTCTTTACAGGAAAGAACAAAAATCTAATTCAATTAAGGGTCAAATCAGACAGACCACTTTTAGCAGTGGAGGTTGACCTCAAAAATTGTTCAACTACTTGTGAACGGGTTTTGGATTGTCAAAAATATTCTGTATGTTTTGGTTGATAGATTACTCACTTAGCTTTATTCCAGTTGACAAACACAGGAATTACTATGAATCGTCTTGTGTATTCTAATTACAATTAGGTATAAAATATTGAACCAAATTGAATTCTTTACCAAGATAGTCATCTATTTTAAGATTAAAAAACCACCAGCTTTTCTGTTAGATTATGAAGAGGTAAAGAGGCATAGACATGGTTCAGATAAAGTCCTTCTTTTTTGTCTTTTCGAAATTTTAAGTTTCAAATTTTAAATGTGAAAAAATATAGAAATTTGATTTTACGGTTTTACAAGCAGACTTGCTTAAGGCCTTCCTTCTTTATCAGGATCAAACACCTACACATATGTACAAGGCAAGATAAAACACGACGTCCTTATTTCAACCAAAAAATAACAACAAGAAAACTATTTTAATTGCGTGTAGGTTTAGTTACCCTGTAAACAGAAACATTATCGATTTGCTTCGGTCTGCAATTATTGTTTAAAAAGCGTGAAATTAACCTCTTTTAAAGTCAACTTGTTGTTACTGCCGCTTCTGTCAAGAATCACCAAAATAATTTATTTCCATGAAATTACATTAAGTAATAACAAGCAGAGTAATTGAAGGACTTTAAATCATAATTATCTGTAACGTGAGGAGTTGACATGTGAAGGAAAGGAGTAAATTATTTTTTTTGCCATTAATTTAGTAATTACTGTTAAATTTTATTTAATTTATGCAACTAAAATTACGTCGAAAATAAACAGTGTAAGTATAGCAAATAATAACCATAAGCAAAGCACGGATTTAGATGCATGAATTATCACTTCACAACGCGTAAACCCGATTAAAAAAGATGACTCATGACCCAAAATGCACCTAAATCCCTGTTTTACTCATAATTTATCACACTCAAAGCGTTCAATGCGGACACAATTAGTGTGTCATTGTATAATTTTAAAATTTGCACGGGTCGGGTTGATTGCACGGGATTCCAAAAAAATCTTTCTTCTTCCCTAATACATAAGCAATTTATTCAAACATTTACAAAGCTCCAGAAATCGTATTTTTTTTTGTTTTCAAAAGCATCAAGCTAATTATTGTAATCATTACCTTTTGCAGAACGTCTTCGTCTTTGGATATGACTAAAAGATGCAGGTATTCTGGACTTCGCTGAATGAGTTGGATGACTTGCGAATATGATTTATCAGTGACAGACTTTCCGTTAACAGCTACCAATCTATCCCCGCATTTCAATCCTGCCAGTTCCGCTGGACCACCTTCTGCGACGTTCCTCACGAAGATGGTTTCCATAGGCTGAAGCTGCACTTCGACTGACGGATGGCGGGCATCACTCTCCTGTTAAATAGTACATTTTAATCAAACAGCAGTCACACAATACCAATCATTTCCCAACGAGAACACTCGTCTTGGGTTACCCGTAGAGTTTTCGCAACGAGAGTTCGGATTGCACGCCGTGTAACGTAATTGACCGATACGATCGCGATTACACGCGAAACCTTCCCTCCGCTAATTACGAGCATCGGCAGATTCACAAGGTCTTCTAAGCTAAGTTGAGGTGTTTTACGGAAAGAGAGACGAATTGAAGGGAAAAGTTTTAAAAGAAGGAAGGAGGTCGAAAAGTTTTTCACTGGTTACAACGCAAAGGTCTTAATTTCATTTTTCTAGCATAAACATCATGAAAATGGTACGGATGTTATCACATCATTGTGTTTAAGAGAAAATAGTGAAACCTTAATTACAAGAAGTCATTACCAACAACATTAGGAGTTCTTTAAATCTCGATTTATGAAAGTCGCTAATGATAAAAATATACAAAGGTGGATTAATAGTCGTGTCGTTTGAGATTAGACTTATTTCTTGCATATACATTATTTGGTTCAATTTATACAATAATATTCGGAACAAGAAATTTTTGAGCTATAAATAGAACACGTTCTATTTTTTCAGACAAATTTTGAATCAATCTAATTATTTTTGATACAATTTACTGTATTAAACTGAACAATTTAATTTGTTCAAGAAGTGAAACCAAATCTTCTATTTAAAAAGGAGTATCCTTTCACGGCCGTAAATAAAATTTCGCTAGAACAGCTTTGAAACCAATGGTCAACAAGCGGCAAATTTCAATTTACCAAAATTGGTCGTGTTCTTAATTGTATTTCAATTTATACTTGATCATCAAAATTCTAGAACCCGTGTTCCTGATTCACACTGCTAATCTGGTTCGAGAATATCTAAACGAAGTGATTAAATTGATCAGTAATATTCATTTCAATCTTAATGACCGAGTTTCACTGATTGTGAGACAATATGCTAGCAAACTTTCAGTTTCTTTAGATCTTAGGAGAATTGGCGGTTGCTCTAATTCAAGCACACGACCACTTGGATGATAATTATGAGAATACTTATTCAGAAAGTCAAACCGTTGCTTGCCGAGAAGTGATTACTGCTAATAAAAACAGTATTCGTTATTAATTTACAGATTTATATATTTGAGGTGAAATCAGTTGGATATCAAGCGATTTAAATAAGAAATCTAATCCAATTAAACCAGACGTCAAGGAAACATTTCGATTTCACAGAAGGAAAGGACAAAAGCAATCAACACTAAATGAGAAACATAAATTACTAAAGAGAAATAGCAAATATTATAACAACAAATGAAACAAGAAAAAATTCTAAAATAAATGAATAATGAAACAAGAGGAAACACAAATAATATAATAAAATAATAAAATAACAGTCCTGCTAACTTCACAGTTCACTTTTGACATTTCCTTTATGTTACATTTCTTAATGTTCACTCACATGTAATTATTTTCTTTGTTTGCCTTATTACTTGATATTCATTAATTAACTATTTGAATTATTTACACAAAATAAAACTCATAGAACTAAGACATCTGTGACAAAATAATATTAATTGAAAAATTTATCTGTGATTAGAAATTCTGATTTTATTTTTAAATGTAAAAATAAGTGTTCATTTAATGCGTCCAATTTCCAGTGAGAACGAATAGTATTAAGTACACTCGTATGATAGTGTTACTATCATTGTTAGTTAAAGCGCATAATTCCAGGATTATAATGTTATCTCTACTTTATAGTAAGAAAGCTTATTTGTTGTCATTTGTTGTGGTTAGTGTATGTTTATCAAGAATTGGGCACATGTACTATGATGCTCGCCCAAAACAATACGACTCGGCAATTTCATGCTTCTTGTAGTAATTCAAAGGCTATGGGCGACTAATTAAGTTACTGACAGACTGACTAATGAAAGTATATACAAAAAAAGTTATGAAAATTAAAATACTTAAATTGAAATTGAAAGTAAATACTCAATAAATAATAAACATTTCGACAAAAATAAATTTCGTTTCTATTTCTTAAATTAGAAACATAATAAACGTACGCGTTTTGTAAATTTAAAGAAATATAGTTTGTGGTTTTATGTCAGTCAATTATTTAAAAATATTTATCAAGAGACAAATAAATATTTGAAGAAACTGTATTTACTTTTCCTATTGAATATTCATGGTAACATATTGTTTATATATTATTTATTTTATTTGCGAATATTGAATATTTATTTATCAATATCGAAGAAGCCGCTAATTTATGGCAAAACGCTAACCCTTAGCAAATAATCTCAAAATTAAAAAAAGTCAGCCACGTAATGTATTTCTTTTTAGTCCATTTCTTAATAATACCATCTAGTTGAGAATTCAGAGGAAAATGTTGAATATCTTTCTCAAAATGTGGTTGACTGGTTCAAGCACTCCGTGTTAAAAAAGGCATGTATTAATATTTGGGAAACGTAATTAAACTACACACATATAATTTTTTTGGATAAAATGGTATCCTTCTAATCGGTGTTACAGAATGGATAAAGCTTTACCTAAAAAGTTGTAATGCTTAACAAATTTAGCGTTATTGTTATCCTTTCCCGATTGATATGCATCTAAAAATAAGTGTTAAAAATAAATGTTAAGAAAAGGTGAAACAATTCCTGTTTAACATCGTACAGTCAACATATTATTCATAATTCATTAATTCAATAAATAGTTACACTAAATAGTAAACTATTCTATCTGAATTGATAAAAGTCATCACCGCATTTAATCCAAAAAAGTAAAAATATTATCCTAAAGGTGTTAGTTCACACTTATTTACTATTCGTCTATCTATTCTGATGCATGAGGTAATGGCTTGATTGACGTTCTCATTACAAGTTATGACTAGTGTATGATTACCAATTGCGGGGAATGCTTGCTTTAGAATGGAACCGCAAGTTTATTTGCGCTCTAAATTTAATAGTAACAAAAGGTGATCAGAAAGTAGTGATTTCCTCCAGATAAGCTTAATATCTTAGTGCAATTACTTCCATACAAAAGAACAAGCGATAAAAGATGCAATAGGTAATTAAAATACAAGTTAAGCTACAAGTGACTATCCCATTTTCTGGATAATACTAACTATTTTATCCAAAGAAATACTTGACACTTTCTGGGTAATACTAATTCCTTTAGGGATACAAACTACCACTATAGAAATTAAAACTCTCTTTTCCCAATAATATATCCAGATATTATTAACTCCATGAAAGATAGAAATAACTACCGCAAAGATTAAAATGCCGCTTTTGTAGACAACGTAGTACCTTTTAAAGTTAAGTGTCCTAACTCCGTTTATTTTAACACCAGAAAGAGATGGACGTGAGGGAACACCGAAAAGGAGTTGAAAAACTATTAGAATTAAATCCAGATTTTTATGTGTGTAATCATTCTTGCAATACTGAAAACGTGAAAAAAGGTAGTCTGCGGACGAAAATATCGTATTGAGAATCATACAGGCAATTTATGAGGACGTGTGGGTTACTACTTGACGAAATCTTAATCTCATTAAATCTGATATTATTAAACGAACCCGTTATGTCGCATGCCATCCTCTTAGAAATTGTTACAAATTAAAACACGTTCTATTTCCGTACTATTTTTCAAATGTTTTTCGGTTTTACACTATTCTAAGACTTTACATAACTTTTTCTAGAATCATTTTCTATGCTAATGTAAAACAGGCATCAAAGAATCGATGTCAAATAATTTTTGGCCGCAGTGCGCCGCTTACATATTAATTGTGTTTCTTAAAAATCGAATGCAGTTCTAGTCAACTGATAGTCTACTATTTCTTACAGTATCTAGTATTTTGTGAAGTAATTTTTTGCAAATGATAATAAATCATAATCAGTGAGGTATCACGTGGTCCTAAGTACAGTTTTTGATCTATTATAACTCGAAAACAGAAATTTTTGTATTTTTTTTAAATCTGTTCCATCGATTCTTTTCCTGGTTAAAAATTACCCAGTACAGAGTGCCCATGATTAAAAAGAAGGTAAGTTCTTTAACACCTTTAATGGTAGTCCCGAATCCAGTGGTAATTCCGAGCTGGAATGATGGTTGCAAGATACTTTATTTATTTATTCTGTTAATTGCGAATATGGTTCGAAAATTACTTATAAAAGGGCATACATTTCTGTTCTTAGTTTCCAGTTCTCGCCGTCGTTTCGTCTACTATTACAAGAAACATCTTAAAAGATTGGTTCTCAATGATTCCTGCTGCTCTTGCTGCCGGTTCAAGACATTAGTAAAACCATCGGAGCTCTGAAGATGTCCCTTGTAACAGTGAACAAAATGTCACGGGTTAAACTTACTCCCATTCTTAATTTGATATACAATTAGTCAAAAAATTGTAAACCACTTTAAATTTTTGTTATTAATTCCGATCTGACAAATAATCTTTCTTGATATATACTCAGTGACATTACGCCTAGAAGGAATAATTTTTGGACTTGATTTTTTGGCAACAGAATGACTATTTAAAGCATGTTATGTTACAATGTCAAACTTTTATCTTTGACAGTTTTTCCAATATCAGAGTTTTATCTCTTAGTTTTGTGAGAAGAAAACAGTTTCTGAGAGCTGATTAGTACATACATTTTAAGTCCTTGTGCCTCCGTCTACTTGTGTTAAGCGTAACAAAATGCCTAGAGCCTGAGGACATCAACAATATCACCATCTTAGCAATTTTGACTGGGGTAGAATTGTTGCCTATCGAGATGTTGGTTTATCCTATCGCGAAATTGCCCGCCGTGTTAATAGCACTGCAATGACGATAATACGTGTGTGTCGGTGGACAGAAGAAGGTAGAGGAACAAGAAGAAGACCAACTAGTCAACGAAGGCGTACTCCAGAATGTTAAAATCGGAGCTTGAGACAACTAGTTCTGCGAGAGCGTTTTGCTACTGCGCGCCAAATCGATGACCAATGGTTTGAAGAAGAAGAAGGTAGACCTGTTAATATGTGAACCCTATACCGCCGCATTCGAGCCTTTGGACTTGTTTCATACCGTCCACGATTAGTGTTTCCTTTGACGGTGGAACACCGTAGACAACGTTTGGACTGGTGCAGAGAACGGCAGCATTGGAAGGCAGAATGACATAATGTCGTATTCTGCAACAAATCGCGATTCTGTGTAGGCATGCATGATGGCCATAGAAAGGTAAGACTCCGCTGTGGAGAACGACGTGATATTGGGTTTGCTGTTGAGAGGTATGTACACAAGACTGTTGGAGTAATGGTTTGGGGGGGCTATTGCCTATGGTAACCGATCATTTCTTTTGTTTATTCTAGACAGTGTGGCTGCTGCACGTTATGTGGATGACGTCCTACAGCCCACTTTACTGCCTTATCTAGATGGCCGTCCTCACGTCCTTTTTCAGCAAGGCAGCGCACGTTCTCATACTGCTCGTCGAACTATGGACTTTCTCCAAGAAGCTGGCGTTAATGTTTTGCCGTGGCCACCCGGTTCACCGGATTTAAGTCCCATTGAATATGTGTGGGATATGATCGGGAGAAAACTCTTAACTTTGCACCGTACTCCGCAGACTCTGGCACAGTTAATCCACTAAGTTCGAGTTACTTGCAACGAGGTGCCTCAAGCAGACATTGACCATTTCATTTTGACGATGTACAGGAGTGTACTCAGCTATGGGGACTCCAAACACATTATTAATTTTTTCTTATTGTATGTTATTAAAATTTCTTGCAAATTTTATCGTTTCAATCTTGATGTAACCACATTATCAAAAAATCAAGTCCCAAAATTATTACTTCTAGGTGTAACACTTCTAATG
Source organism: Serrognathus titanus (assembly GCA_039766575.1). Taxonomy (NCBI): domain Eukaryota; kingdom Metazoa; phylum Arthropoda; class Insecta; order Coleoptera; family Lucanidae; genus Serrognathus; species Serrognathus titanus. Next base: position 25,719,643 of record CM077913.1, read on the forward strand.
TCAATGAGTATATTTCACGACTATAAAGCAACTGCATGGTCAAAGTTCTTTTACTTTTGGTGGAAACTTTTAATTATAATTACCAACTACTTATGAGTATTTCAAATCGAAAATATGTTTCTTCATGTTTATTAAAAACAAATGATTGATTAAGTTTCTGTGAATGTGTGTTTTGATCACCCGGTATTTTGAAGTATTCCGATAGTTATGATTAAACGAATTTCACTTTACTCACCGTCGGTTCTGGTGGATAGACAATGAAGTGCCGTAAAGTGAAGCCAAAACTGTCATCTCTCCTGGCAATATACAAACTTCTTGGCCCCCGACTTCCACGGGGTACGTTTACTATCCCGGTTCGCGCCTGGAAATAATTAAATACAAAAATTAATAAAAACTAATTTTAAAATATCAAGTTATTTTTAATATACGCACACCCACGTTTCATTTCATTGACTAATTACAGTTGCAATTACATTTTAAACTGACATATTAACGACCGCATTCCATACCTTCATATTTTTGTAAGGGGATCTAAAGAGAGTGTTTTATTCCTGGTTGCAACAACAGTCACTTAAACCTAAGACAAAAACGTCAACACCCGCACAAATCGAAATAAAACCTGTAGGCAAATCGATGATAACAAGTGCACCGGATCAAACTGATAACACTGACAGCACACTGCATACGATGATGATTAATCATGTTTACACATCGGCAATTATCCTTCTAAGATCGCCCATTTTAAGTCAAATTACCCATGTGTAAGGCACCGCTATCTCAAGATATGTAGATACACCTTCGTAAATTATGCGAACTATCAAAGTTGGTGTGAACAGTAGAAGAGTAATATGTATCTGAACACGTACGATTTTATCTCTATGCTGATAATATTTGATAAGGTCCGATAACATATTTTTCTGACTACATGTCTAGTATAAATGTGGTCAGAAAAATATGGAAATACAGTTTTCTGGATAATATCTTAAAAAAATTGAAATTTCCAATTACTGTATTACCATCTTTCTTATGAAATTGTTATAATTAATTGTATACATAAGAACACAAGTATTTCAAGTATTTCAAAACGATATTTAAAATATTTATGTCAGTCGATTAGGTAATTTGCATATCATGAACAAAATTATCGAGAAAATAAAAAGGCCTTATTGCAACAAACCGAGCAATGCGTACTCCATTTACTTACTGAAAACTTTCGTGACGTCGACTTACGAATAATTTAGCCAGACAGACGTATCGATTCATTTCAGTTCAATGAATAATTAAGCTCCCCAACATGCGAATTCTATACACTTGCTTTCGATTCGATTAGGTAGTTAATGTCATGCATCACATACATGGATTTATCGCTTCAGTAATCACTGGTTCGGCTTTCAGTGTTATGTGTATTAATAGCTTTTAATATAATACTAGAATCAATTATTAGCAAATGAATTTAAATTAAAAAAATGGAATATTTACTTATACAAGGTGAATATGCTAATATTTGAACTATAGTATCAAACTTTTCAATTTTCTTGATTTTGCAGTATACTTCAGAATAATCAAACTTTCAAGAAATTAAAATTTTGAGAATTTCTTAATTTGTAAAATAATAATTTATCTTCTCTAACGCCGGTATGCGGACGATTATCCCTGCGCAATTATCCCCATAATGCAAGGGATAGAAAAAAAAGGAAAAATTGAAAAAGATCTAGAAGTAAATAGTAAGAAAACTAAAAGAATTGAATCAATATTCGTGGTGCCTAAGAAGTATAATGACTATTGATTAATGAGCCAAGAAAGGGACATTGTTATAAGGATATTATAAAAGAATGCAGTAGGGCAGCATTTTTATCGATATTGTAAAGTCGGTGATATTGCACATTGACAAAAGCACTTTACATAACTCTAGCTTACCGCAACTGAAAACAACTAGATAGGACAGAACAAATGTTTAAATCAAAAGCAAGAGAGACAGATAGCTAAGGTATAAATACATAAAGAGAAGGATATTGGAGAGACGTTTCAAGAAAGAATGGCAGCCACAATGAACACTAAACAGAACTATAGAAATAAAATGCGCAAGAGATAGCTAAGATATACATACATAATGGAAGGACACTGGAGAGACATTTCAAGGAAAAATGGCAACAACAACGAACACAAAATTATAGGAGTAGAATGCAAAATTATTGGTCCAGTTAGTAAATTTTGATAGATAGGAAGAAATGGAAAGAACCCCTATGACCCTCAAGGGAATAATGGGACAAAGAAAAAGTTGAAAAGGTCGACAGCGTAAACATAAAACTTTATATCCTTTGACATATATCTTAAGAATCCTTCATCTACCTACTCAATCCGGTGTATGTTTCAACGAAATTATTTTGCTTCTATTTCATATCAACTTATTGTTAGGGTTTGGAAGTGTCACAAAATAGAATTTCTTTAAGAAAAATTCTAAACAAGTGCGTTTTATTCAATATTTAAAACCAAATTTAGAACGAAATTGTGCTGTTTATCAATGTCAATAAATCCTTACAAAATAATTGCAATGAAAACTGATATCATAATCCTATCACTTCACAATTGCTCTAATCTTAAATAAAAATTATGTTTAGGATATGTGCCAGATAAGCGTGCATGACTCACATTGTCAACAGAATTAGTTATGCATACCGTCCCGTCATTTTCCGGCCTGCTAAGTTATGCAACGACCAACAGAAATAGCAAGAAATAAATTGCACTGCACGAGTCTGGGTTATATTCGAGCATACCTACCGACTCCTGGAATTTTAGAGAATGTTTTTCGCATAACAAAAGTATCAAATGTAGTTAGTCGGTGAAAGGGCTGTCACAATTTTTGAAATTTCCAAGATGCAGGTGATCGAAACACTAGTACACTTAATAACTGCACAACCACACATCGACATCGAAATTACTGATGCCTACTCGAATAATTCCAAGTAAATTTTAAACTCTTAAAATAATTAAAAAATGTAGAAGTAAAATTGCTAATAAAATTTTAATTAAAAAAACTATCGAATTAGTGAAGTGAATTATTAAAAGATTTTATGAATTTTAGATGCCATAAGTGCACACTTCCGCAATCTACTTATGAAACATCAATTAAATTACTGTTAATTAAGTAATTTACAAACAGTCTGTATATTTTGCCTTAAGCAGAAAAAAGTACAATACTTTAACCTATTACTTATTTAGCTACTTACACCGCATTTCGCTTTCTGCCTGAGATTCAAACGAGGAATTCAAAGCAAGAAAAAAGTAAACATTGTGTACTTGCGCGCATTAGAACAAAAAAGTCTACTTTCTACAAAATTTTAATTAACCATCGGAAATGTGCTTTCTGTACAGAACAATCACACCACTGATAAAGCTTGGAAAGCCGTTCGAAGCAAACAGATCATCAGATGCGTTCCAGTTCGAGGACATTCACCAGAAAACACCAATAATCTGCGATTCTAATTCACATGTGATTAATACACCTTTAAGAGGTCCATCATTTTAAAAATAAATCATGGCTCGGTATATAAACACGTTTTAATATGCAAAAGAAGAATGTGTGTCGAAGAGAATGTGCCAAGCACTTTCTTTTTCGCATCAAATTCTGTCGTGGGTTATCATTAACTATAATTGAGAGAAAAATATTCGGTTTGTTTTGGCAAATTCAATGTTACGATCCCCTCCTAAGAACGATTTTCACCACACATTTCCTTAAACAGCGAATTTAATTACTGCAACATTATTGTGCAAGAAGGCTATGATTTAATACTGTTTACCTCGACGGTTAACATTTTTATTATAATTATTCATACGACGAAATCGTGGTAGGTAATCGCACTTTCCTTATATGGTGTCCACACGCACCCATTTCATCGAAACTAACCTGAGCTATCTAAAATATAAAATCTTAAAAGCAATAAACATGTTAATTTCATAATTGGGAAATTAACAGCTCCATTTAGAGTATTAGGTTTTACTTATATATAAATTTGTCACGAGCGTGTACGTTAAATAATCCACAATCGTGATTAGAATGTATTGTGATGTTTGATGTCTTCTTGGGCGGCATATATATTTATATAGTGTTGCTGATGTTTCCTGAAATGTTTAAACGTAAGGGACGTTCTCTTTTTTTTAAGTTCATCGTGCCATTATTATTTACCAGCATGAAAGCTCATTATAGGTCTTTTAAATATTTCGCTTTCGTGATTGTATTAAACACGAACATTAAACATAGCTTGTAAACCACAGATTAATCATCTTAGCTCGTTTATGGACACCTTTAACCACAGGAAATCGTAATAAACTCAAGATATTATCTGCAAGTGTATACAAATCAATCAGTGAGCAAAAAAGAAAATATTCCAACGAGGTTGACGCTCGTGCGTTTAATATGGATATTATCCTTGCTTTATAGAGGCAAAAAAAGTGTCGATAATGTACAGTTAGCAAATTGTCTTTGTTTTTTATTTGCCTGAAGTGTGTCTATTTGAAATGCAAATTCCAGAGCGCTGTGTGTTTTGCAATAAATTACGAACGACGCTTTGACACGATCGCTTAATATTGGTTGGCTGTGATAATTTGTTAAGGAAAACTAATCCGCAAGTAACTGAGAGTAGAATTAGTATAATCCAAACATATTAATTAACACAACATGTTGCATTATGATGTAATATTTGCACAGCGAGATCGAGTTTCACAATTTCAAGATGTAGAATAAAATTTATTCCAAAGAAATGGCAACTTCTTTGTATTTTTAGACAAATTTTTGACTACTAAAGAAGTCTACAATTAAATTGATATTTAAAACGTTAGCTTATTACCCAAAAAAAAACTACGTGAAACAAAATTCTTCTTTACTAAATGCGAATTTCATTCATTTAAATTGTTTCAAGATTAATAATGTTTTCAGTTCACGATGTTAAAACAAGATAAGCATAATCTGAGAGTGTTCTAGAGCAGTGAGTCGAAAACGCTATAACTAGTGAATATAGTCAGAATTTGCATAATTATGTCTTATGTTTAGAATTATGATACTTGCGAATAAAAAATATTTGATATCTCTAGCAAAATTTCATTGCTCAAGGAAACTTTGAGAGGTCATTCGCACACCCATCTTAAAATATGTGCATAATTAATTAGCCTGCCAAAACTAGAACTAATAAATTGCTACGCACACAGTATAATTAACGAAATCCCAATGGCGATTCCTGAACACCTAAGTATGTAGAAAGCTGTCCGCAAGCATTTCTTCGTCTTTCGTCAAGAGCAGACTCAACCCACCCACCCGTTATTTTAAGCATAATGAAGTGGGCAAACACAGTTAATTCGTTATTACTCCGAAACTTCTCTAATTCCTGTGCAGTGAATAAATAACTTGCTTATCTCCGCACCTTCTCGTGAATGTACATCGCTTTTGTTTCACAACAATGTTCGTTGCAGGCGAACAGTACATAAAGAACGACGTGAAATGTTTGCAGAACGTGCACACGAAGCTCGCAGCTTGGATAAAGTAGTTTATCGCGTAATGCGACGTAAATGTTTTGTTTAGAATTATTTCAAGGGCTGAGTTAATTAACTAAACCACTGTAAGCCTCTCCGTCGCCAAGGACTTTATTAAATCATTTTGTAAACTGATTGTCATTAGAAATGTAAAGTTTAACGTTTCAGGACAATTGTCATTTGGCTCATTAGTTAATCTTTAAAATATAATATTAGATATATTGGTTCAGTCAATATTTCTATTAATAATCAAACAGAAATCCTTGAAATGATTTGAAACAAAAAAGTCTGATAATTGTTTATGCACGTTTTTGTTTTTTGTAGTTCAAGGGTGAAAGAACCAACCCTTTGACACAAATCAATAAAATCAAGGGTTTCTCTCACTATGAGTAGCATCAGATTTTATTACATTCTAAAAATCATAGCAACTGCCCAAGTAGCAGACAATTTTTTTGGTCAAGTCCAGCCCTGTCCCTGTCTGACTTTATACGGACGACTCCTGAATTAAATTAAAAAAATCCTCGTGACTACCGTGATAGCGATACACTTTTGCCATGATAAAAATGTTAATTAATCGCTTGGAATTTTACACTGTATTAATTTACAATGCACCGAAAAATTTGATGCGTTCGTTACTTAAGAAATCAATAATCGAAGATTTTACAATCTCATGGACGTCAGCGAGCGTTTTTGTACGTCTGAGAATGATAATTAATGAGCCTGCATTAAGTGGCATAGCCAATTAACGAGCGTTACTTTTAAATAAACAAATTCGCCTGTGACAACCTGCAAACATGATGGCGTACGTATCAGACACAATTGAAAAATATCTGTGATTACAAATAATTCCATTTTCTTTTATATTCTTTCGTCTATTCATCAAAATTGTTCTCAAAGTTATTTATAAAACATGTAATAGATTAGGTAAAGTAAATAATGTTTTGTAATTTACATTTACTTTGGCATTGTATAATTGGAGAGGAGCAAAAATGTATTTAGGTAACTTGGGGAATCGCGTGGTGTTAATATTTACCTTTAGTTATAATACAAACTATATAATATAAAAAAAAATCAATATAATGTATGATTTATTTTTAATGTGTCACTTTTCATTATTGCGTCGTTTAGTTTTGACATAAACAATTACTAAACGAAATGAGATCACTTGTGTGTGCATGATTTCATAATGACATAAGTACACATTAAGACTACGATCTGTAAATTTTTTAGCGCTCGCACGCATTCGATCCGCGTAAAAGTCCTAGGCATTAAATTCACAGCTCGATGGTGTTAAAATATGTCTGGCACTCTTATTATTGCCTGAGTCACGCGTTATGTAATTGTATCTCGTAATGAAAACAAATTAAAAACCGCCGCGTTTGGTAACCGCCGGCCAATGAAACAAACTATTCCACCGAAGTTTGTAGATTAACATCGGTTTTGCGTCGGACACCATAAAATCATTAACGAAACATTTCCTTTTTGAATACTACAAGAAACCGATTGAGTAATTAATTGTAAATTGATTGGTTGTGAGATATTTTATCACGTGAATTGTTTCTAACCAATGTTGAATTTTTACTTAGAATTTATTTTATGTTAATGTCAGCGATGGATTTTTCCAAGTCATATCTAAATACCATTTAAGATGTCATTCAAAACTCTACGTGAAAGGATGCTATTGTTTTATTCTGTTAAATAATGAGTGATTTCTTCACGAATAAATTTACTTTTCCTGATTGATTAACTTCCATAGAAATTTCTTTAAATTAAAAAATATATGTATACCATCAAACACCTAATACCACACACAATGGTAAAACTTCAGTCTGAAATTTTAACGCAATTATAAAAAAATCATAAATTATTTTACTTTCAGAAAATATGTGTTCTATTATTCTCCAATTTTTTCTAGGTGTAAAAGCTTTTCAATATTCTGGTGTGAATTTTTCTTCATTTTATATTTAAACTTATAAAATCAGGAGATTTGTATATAAAAATTAAAGCAAAGTAACAAATGACAACGGGAAGACGGAAGAAGAGTTGTCTGGATAGAAGAAGCAAAGAACTTGTGAAAACTTTTCAATGCCAAACGAAAGAAATTAACAACAAAATTAAAAAAGTACTAATCCTTATACTGTGGGTTTTTAAGGAGTGGCTATGGAAAATAAAATTCATGAAAAATAAAAAAGTGGCAATGGTAGACGACTTACTGCTAGAACTTCCGTTCTTGAATCAAATTTATTTATTAAAATTAACCCATTAATTTCACCTAATCACTTCATAAATAGTTCATTCGTTTTAAGTTTTTAGGTTAAATTCGTTAGATATCAAAAATGATGCAGTGGTGAATCATTATTTATAAATTATTTTTCATAGCCACCCCTTATGGCATACTTAGTACATATTATGCAACAACCAAGAGATCCATAAAAAAATGATTCATGACAACCAGATAAGTAAGTATTTAAGATGATCTGTGGATTAAAAACGAGAAATACAAAAGCTAATAGCTATAGAAATGAAATACCAAGAAAGTTAGAGAAGTCTTAATGAAGAGATAACAAAACATCTAGAAGTTATAAGTATATAAGTATAAGGTTAGAAGAAACAACGAAGAAAAAAACGGTGAGAAGAATGTAAATGTCAAAAAACTAGAAAAATAAGAAAAGAGGAGGAGTGAGACACACTTAGAGGTGACAGAGACATTAGAAAAAAAAAGGGGGCTATACATGGACAGACTTACGAGGATGGATTGACAGAAACAAGAAAGAATAGAAGAAATTCATGCACGGATATTTGATAAGATATTAATTATCTACGAATTTAGGAATTTGGATTGTAGTATATGGTTTATAAAACTAAACCTCGTCGGTGAAAAATATTAAGATATCGCCTTATTGTTTAAAATATTCATAAATCATTTAAAATACTGCTGTATTCGAGTGGATGATCAGCCAGCAATAACTCAGAAATTGTCATTATTCTTTAAAGATGCATTATCTTATTGTAAGGCTGTAAGTACTATACCTACAGTGCGACCAGTACCACTGCAATAAGTGACGCAGAGAGAAGAGATTCGTGTTCGTGTACAACTTTTCAAACAATATTAAAAACTAGTTCGTTGCATTTTCTAAATTGTCCAGTATCTTCTTTTTGTAAAATGCTTCAGGAAGGAATTAATGAAAGACAGTTAGAAATTTTATCAGATCTTTAAACTGCAAGTTTTGGGAAAGCAAACGAGAAATATTTACTTAGGCCCGGTTTTACAAAAGTCCGATAAACAATATATAACAATATTCTCGGAATAACGGTGACACAGTTATTGGAGAAGGTTGAAAGATGTTCGGCGAATATTGTTCTATGCTTATCCTGTGTGAAACTGGGCCTTAAACAACTTTGTAAAAAATAAATTTAAGTGCCGTCAATTTTGTCACCATTGCGAAAACAACTTTCAAGTCAAAGCACCTTCTTTTCAACACTATAGTGAGTTTCAAAAAGCATTCATTGGTTAAACAGCAAAATAAAAAGTAACTACTCTAAAAGTAATACAAATTTAAACTAGAGGGAGCCTAAACAAAAATTCATATTTAAAAAGTCACGACCCGTGGCACTTGAGCTTTTTATCAGCACATCTACTACAAATCAGATTACCAATTTAAAATATAGGAGTCGTTTTATTTTACATCTGCTGAATGTGAGAAAAATGGTGTATGTATGGTTGTTGCCACAAAAAAAAACTGGTACAGCGTCGAAGTTAAACATACAGTGTTATTTAGAGCAACTCTTTATCTGTCATTTGAAGTGAACTTGTTGAAGTTACGTTCATTAGAACCCAAGTTACTAATTTTTTAAAGTGATATTACAAGTAAAAAAAATGGAATTAACCAGAGAGCATTTTCGAATCAGGATTTATTATGATTTTTAAAAAGGTTTAAGCGCTTATCAATGCAAAAAGAGTTTAGATTCGGCTCTTAGTGAACAACCTTCATTGGCTACAAGTACCGATGGTATAAGGAATTTGAACGCGAAAGGAATTCTGTTTAGTATCAAAAAGGAGCAGGGCGTCCTCCTACGGCTGTTACCGATAAAAACATTGCTGCTGTTAAAAAATTAACTGAGGAGGACAATAAAGCCACTTATGCAGTACTAGAACATCAACTCAAGATTGGATCCTCAGCTGTTAGAACAATCATACATGATCACCTGTATTTAGCAAAAAAAAAACTGATAAGTCGTTATGTGCCGCATCACCTTTCAAACTTCCAAAAAACACAGCGTGTAAGAATTTGCCATGAAACTTAAAATTTTTTAAATAATTGCGGACACCAATTTTTTTTCCAAAATAATGACAGGTGACGAAACTTTTTTGAGCTTAAAAGGAATTTGCAAGGTAGGTTTTCATCAAAAGAAGAAATTGATGCCGCAGTTCAAACTTATTTTGAAGGTATTCTGAAAGATTATTGATGGGAGCTTTTGAACAGTGGAAAAAAAGAATGGTCAAGTGTATCATTACCGAAGGGAATTACTTCAAGCATATTTAAAATGAAATCCTAGAAAATATTAACCGTGTTTTTTAATTTCAATAAATTCAGCTTGACCCTCGTACTGTAATCTTACTGATACTACTCAGCTATCGCTCCTATTGGCATTTCGATAATTCTGCCATTTTCGAATTTATTTAAATGCCTTGGCACATCTCTCTTACAAATAATGTAAAAAAAGTAAAAATTATCAAAATATGTGGCAGCTAAGTTTTATTTTTTAAAGTTTTCTGGTTGCTGTGATACAAACGCGCAATTTTAGTTGTATTAACACAGGGAAAAATTTGGTGTACCAGTTTTTTCGGTGATAAAAAAGTGGTATTTTTGAAGCCGTTTTGACTAATTTACACGTCGAATAAGACATAATTATACTTCTTTATATAATAAATTATTATAATATTTAAATTCTTATCTGTTCTTTTATAAATACAATTTTTCTTCTCTTTATATTTAAGTGATGCTAAATTTATGTCGTCGTAGGTGTAAATGTATACAAATCTCCGTAATTCATTTCCTCAAGTTTTTCCAGAATTTAATTTAGGTGAAGGAAAAAGTAACTGTTTCGGTCTCGCATAAGTGGCAAAATAAATCTCCCGGCAACGGAGATTTATGCGCTCCACCGTGCGTTGCCAGCGATATTTCGAAGCAAAAAAAACGCGAATTTATTACGCCTAAAAATAAAGAAATAAATAGCCGCAACGCCAAAATCAAAACAATTCTGTTAATGTTGCAAATCTGCCAAATATCAGAGCGGTATTTTGACTGGGCCAACCGAGGAACAGAAAATGCGCTATTTCTTTTTCGCCTCCACAGATTAAATTATTCGAATTTTTATAATTTCTGGCGCTATTTTATTTAAGACAAAATATTCCATAGATATCTGTAAAAGATTGTTGTAATATTAACATTTGCAACAAAAATCAAATCAACCTGCATATTCTATGACATGATAAACTCATATCGGGGATAAGAGAAATAAAATAAGAAAAAAATTCTATATTGTTAATCTGCGTTCATTTTTTGGGCCATGTGGATATCGTTCCTTGCATACAAATTTTCTGTATCACATTTAATCTTATTAAAGTGTATGTACTTTGTCCAACTCAAAACAGTCGATAAAACGAAATTTTAACAGCAAGGGTAGATAAAGTACTTTAATTTTGTTATTTGAATTAATAAATATTACAATTTAACCATATCAACAACCCACACTAGTTACTGGGATCATGATCATACAACGCGATTTTGACACATGATTTCTCTTTTCATTTTTCTGCGAAATTATTTAAATTTTAAACGTTTTCACTCATCAATAAAAATCAATTTTTTGGTCCTCCGGCCAGAAATGTTGGTATTGCATTCGTCAAAAACAGCTCTATTGAAGGCCTAGGCCATCAAAAAATTTACCAAATGTTGGCAATATTGACATCTGTGGTTGACATTTCTTAAATGACAAGAAGTTGGATTTCGTAGTAAATATTTGATATATTGAATAGTTTTTTTTTTTTTAATTTGGAGTTAAGTTTAGCTGAAAATTTATTTATATAATACGCTTGCAGCTTGTTTTATCAAACGTGAGTATGATTTCTTTATTAAATGTCAAAAAAGTAAAAAATATAAATAACTTGATTTTTAATTTCAAATTCGAAATCATCTTGTTGTCAACCTGAATACAGGTAACTTCCCTAGCGTAAACAATTTGAATTTTTTTGAACTTTTGAGATAATTTAAAATTGGTCGGACCAAAAAATAGTGTGCATCATACGGCCCGAAACTGCTTTGCTAATGCTCTCACTTGCAAAATGACAGTTTCTGTCCTAATGATACAAATAACTATTACCGTCTTGTATAACAAATAACTATAACAAATACAGTTTCATATACCCTTTTTTTTTATTTTTATTTGCAAAAATTCCACAATTGATAGGACATTATTTTGTTGTCAATTGAAGCACGCACATTCGTGACCCATATAACGGCTCTAATTAATTAATTACCGGATAAAATATCTGAACTGGCGGTTTAATTAAGGCTGATAATTAAACACATCAGGATTAATCAAACGGGAATTACAGGGACACTGTCGGCATTTCTTTTTTTACTTTCAATTTTTAAATTACGACGATGGCAGCTTTTGGTACGTCTTCCTAGAGAGGCGAATGTAAAAAGAATTTAACTTGTGTTCTCCATAAAAGACAAATTATGTAATCTCATAACAATAAGCCGACGCAATTGAATATGGGAAAATCATGATTAAGGCGTAATTTTCTCGCTTGCAATTTTGCAAGAACAATAAGCTTACGTAATTACTTCGGAAATTTCTCTTTATTTGTTTGATGTATTATATGCTGAACATCGTCTTAATCTGTTGAGATAAATGAAGGATGCTTTCACAAAATAACGATGGTTAGTATACAATTAACAAAGGAAAGAAATAGAATTTTAGTTATCATTGCAACCATACCAAAAAAGCAATAAATGCAGAAATAAAAAAAAATATTTTAAAAACAACTTTCAATTCTGGGGTTAAGAATGTCTACTCCTTTTTTACAATTCTGGTATCATGTAAAGCTTTATTATTAAAACTTGAAAATGTAGTTTTTCTTAATTCCAAAAGAGAATTTTATCAAATTCCTTTAAGAACAGATACCTTAAACAATGACTTCGCTTTATAGTCCACTTCACTTGTAGTCACTGAACTTTAAATTTTGGAAATGTCAAAATAAATCTTCAACTTTTTCATTCATACTTGCTTTCACAGGTGCTCCGCATTTTTCAACATTTCCGGTCATAGAAAGTGCTTACCCCAATTTTTACTGGAAGATATGATGGGGCATATCTTCCCACATATGCCAGTAGATAATTTCTGGCCCTTTCCCTTCTTTTTTTATGAACTTAATGTCAAACTTCACTTCACTCATTTGTTAGTACTTAAAATTTTTATTTTTTAAGTTTTAACCAAAAGGGATAAGCGTAAACGTAGTGTGTAAAAATGTCTCTACATATAATTAATATATGACACTATTATAAATAGTATTTTAATAGATTACTTTTAATAAAAATCTCTCCTTCATCATAATCATAAGTTTATTTTATTATTAAGATATCCTCATATAAATTTCCATAAAAATTACTTTAAATTTCAACATTTGATTTTACTCTCACCAGAACCATAAATTTATCTTCACGAACACGCCGCTCGACTGCGAAACACCGACCTCCCTGGATTATATATTTTTAACACTTGTAGACAGGCGCATTATGTTATTATGAATGGCCTTTATTCGCATAAATATTTATCCAAACACCTACTGAATACGCGCAATCTGACGCTCCATTTTGCAGAACGGTGCTTGTGGCAAACGTGTGAACGTTCACGCAGCTTCAAATCACTTACGCACGTAAAGCATTTCGCCGCGTCCAAACAAACATATTTTTACAGAAAACTAATGAAGATAAGAAGGACTATTCTTAGCTTTGACATGTGTGTGACAAACCAAGCGTATTCTTTATTAAAATGCCTAAGAAAACATGAATTCTTATCTCAAGTTTGAAAAGAAATAAAAACGAAATTTGAGAGATTTTTATATAATCTTTCTTTAGGCGATTATCAAAATATTTTGATGTGTTTAAAGTTACATGACAAGGAGATGGATATGCATATTATATTGTATTTTTTATTTCTTTTTAGTTTCTCTTTTCACTGTTATGTTCCATTCGTTTTCCACTTAATGGACATGACTTACACCACAAACATTTTTCTGAATTTTAATTTTTTTAATTCTTTGCTTAGATATCTTTTAGGGAATAGTAAAAGACACATTTTCATACTATTTGCTTTTCAGGTGGAAAATTTAAGGATAAACAGGAAGTGATCAAATGAAAAATGAATTAGATTTGGCGATGCGACTAAACACGCATATGTGAAAATAATTTAACCAACGTTCCTTCAGTTTCTACAAACCAAGAAAACCGTTTTATTAAAAAAAAAAAATTAAAGCAGATGCGTAAAATGACCATTCATTTTTATATTGATCGCTGTTACCTCTTTATATCTTTGTCTCAATATTAATTATACAAGCGACAGTTACATAGTTTCTTTATATATAAGAAAAAATATATTAATGTCAATTTTTAACTGAGGTATGCCTCAGGTCAATGTGTTGGAATTTGTATTGTTATATATTATATATTAAAGATGCAGGAGAGATCGTATTAAAAACTACGGGCGGAATTCAAGAACACTCCTTACATTGCTCCTCTAACATTCCTTCATAAAGGAGGGTTAAAGTGTAAAGGTGGCCTTATTTATAAAATCCAATTCGCAGACATTCCTTTTCTTGAACTGAAGTAGTTAGCAAGTATTTGAATATTTACTGACCTTACACTAGATTAAACGCATATTATTTACTATGAGATTAATGGACAGTTGGCTATCGTGATCAAAATTCACAATCATAAGCAGCTGACTAGTATATTAATAATTAAGCTATTTCGCCATCGTACTTTGGGGAAAATGGCAAAACAACGATTTACGCAAGAAGAAAAAACATCCCTAAAACTAATGATTTGTCAAAATCAGAAGAAAGGGAGAATAGTAAAATAAAGATGAATGTTCTTGTTGAGTGACAGTGTTTCTCTTGCTGGTAAGAAAAGAGCATGGAATCAAATTCAATGCAGTTTCAATGTCGTACCTGAACATACAAAAGTAACTAATGTTTCCGTTTCATTGTTATACATTAACATTTATTTTTAGTAATAGAAATACTTTTAATTATTGCACATTTTATTATTAAACTATTGCTGAAATGTCAAAATTAAAACAGATACAATTACTGAATCACCAATTTTTGCTGAAATAATTCTTGCAGTTACAGACTTACTATACATAATTAAGCAGAAATGTGCTTTAAAAATTATGAAATCAATTTAATGTCTTTTCAGAGAACAAGTGCCCAGTCGCAAAAGTGCTGGAATAATATTAAAATAAAGAGGAAGAAAAAGTTGGCAGCTACAAGATGCAATCGTCTGTTAACTGGTGGTGGGCCATACAAAGAATGTGATGGAGATAAAGAAGCACCAGAAGTTGATGTACTCTTATTATCAGGTATGTATTTTAAATAACTGTTTGTTCTTATTGATATGTAAATTATGTATGTAAGAGTATATATTTATACCAATGTAAGTGTGATCCTAGTAAAGTTCGTTAAATTTTAATTTTTGATAGTTTTATCTTTTATTATGTAAACACATGTTACTTATACTTATGTAACTTTTTTTACAGGCAGTACTGTCAGTAATGTAGGTGTGCCTGAAGGACATTCTGTATTATACTTATTGCAAAATGACCCTAGTACCAGCATCCATCTGCAGCAGAAACAACCTCCACACAGGTTCAGGTTGAAGAGACCCTTGGACCCTTGGAAATTGCTGATGGTAACGTATCATAATTACATGTAAAAAAATTCAATTTTAGTTTCTTATTAATTGTTTTTTAAAATTTTATTTAGCAACCTGATGAAGATTTCTGTGTCGAAACTACATAAAATTTTAAAAACATTAGGAAGTATTTTAATTAGTACTTAAGAATTTTATCTAATCATAAGCAATCAAGATTAAATGTTTTAACATTAAATTAGAACAGTTAGTAATAGTAATTAATAGCAATAATAGGTTTATGGGCATATTCTTTTATCTATTATTTGTTTTTCCCATTTTTTTTTTATTTATTGAATTCATAAGCAATTAAGACTACTTTCAGATCTGTTGCCCCTCAACTCTGACAGCAATCATCAAGTTGATAATATCCACTGCCATTGATTGCTGGCAAGAGGCACCATCCAGGTAATTGTAGGCGATTGCAACAACCAACGGCAAGGGAAACAGCAATTAATACTGAATTAGAAATAAGACTTAAAAAACTTATCGAGATTCAAAAACGCCAAGAAGAAAATTCTAAATAAATGTCCTAATTACTTATACAACAAAATTTCCTTCAGATCGGATTTTCATCATTTAAATATTCCTTACAAAGGCTCACTCACTCCTCCTTTTCATCGAACTTCATTATTTGAAAGATCTTTTTCGTTTAACGTTGCCAAAATTTACAATAATATTCCTCTGAGCTTTAAACATTTACCTGCCTCCAGCTTCAGAAGATGTATGATTGACTTTCTGAAACATATCAATTAATTTGTATTTTTCTTTTTTCTTTTTGTCTCCCCTAAAAATTTTTTTAGAGTTATTACTCCTTTAATCGTTGAACTATATTTGTATATATCACGCCTTTAAATCGTATTTGATTGGGTATTGTAGGGTTGAGCGCAAAAGCAGAAGTATACACCTTCATTGGTGTATATATTCTGAACTTCGCTCCGCCTTGTTTTCTGTCATAATGTCATTTTTATTTTCTTTTAATTGCTATTACTGGTATTATGTATTTGATGGAAATAAAGACAATATTATTATTATTATTATTATAAAAGCAGAGAAATGAGCTGTAAATAAAGTGGCTAATGTATATTTAATAATGTCAAGAATAGGAAAAGATGTAACTACAATTAAATCAGACACTCTGTAAAATTGCTATAAATGTCGACGTTTATCCTGAAGAAGCTGTCACACTTAAGCGAAACGTCGATATTTATTTATATGAATTTTTCAGTGTGTGATCCATTGTAATTAATTACATATTTATTTTGAAATAATTTTCAATTGACAAGAAAGCGCTTCAATTAAGATATGTTCTGTATTTTAACTTATGGTTTAATAAACATTTAATTAACTTTTTATGTACAAAACAGTTTACCCACCTGAAAACTACAAGTCGCATAAAATCGTAGAGCGCAAAGTAACTAACACTGGCGGAATAGATTTTTCCAGTTAAGTTTTTTGTCATTAAAGGTAGTAGGTTTGTAGGATTGTGTTCTTGGAGAATCTGTATCTTCTTATAAATTCTATTTCATTGTATTGCTCCAATGGATTTTCATAATCTCTTAAAACTCGTGGGTTGATAACAAACATTTCATTTACATTTTGGACGTGGTCCAGAAATTCAATAGAATCTTCTTCAATAATTTGTGCGTCATGTTTACGTTATTTTGAATTACTTCAATTAAAAGTCACCGGAGCTTTTTTAAGAATAGTTAAAGGTACCTTAATATTTTAAAGTTAAAACCTTAACTTTTATCTGCCTTATGATAAAAGGAAGTTTTGTGAATTGCGATATTGGTAATGTAAGGGAGTTCAAAAAGTCCCTTAATTGCTTAAAAGAAGTTCCTTAACATTATCTGTTTAAAGAAGGTTTCTGAATTAGAATTAGGCAGTAAGGAACATTAAAGTAACGTGTAAGTAAAGGAGCTGTTTAAGGGAGTTCCGTGAATTCAGTCCTACGTGTCTTCTCAGCACAGACTCCTGAAGAACTAGATCCGGAGCTGAAATTTCAGCCCAATTTAACGACTAGCACTCCAAAAATATGTTATTATTAAATGCAAGTAATATGTTTATATTATCATTTTTAACGGAAGTAATCAAGCAGAATTACACAGTATAAATTAAACATAAAATTAAGAGAAAGTATCAGTAAGTAACACTGTTGTTTTTTTTTTATTAATATCTATGTATGTTGTAGTAAGAAAATAATATCAGCGACCTACCTATTCCTTCTCTTTCTTCCTGTCACATAAAATAAGATCGCTACTGTATATCCGTTTCTTTGACATGTATAAATAAAAAAATTGAATCGAATTTGAATTCAAGAAAAAAAATTTTCGTTTCGGGACTATCTCATATTTTATTTTTTTACGTAATTAATTTATTCTTCTATTTCATTTCTTTTTACATTTATCTTTATAACGATCACGGTCAAAGTAAATAATTCTTATTGTCTTGGCGTTTCTTTTTCATTGCATCAGAAAAAAAAATGAATTATGTTATACCTACCTACATCAGTTTATTCGTTCTTTCTAGAGTTTTCATTGATTTTTATATTTTAGCTTCGTTCGGTGTTTTTTTTTTTTTTAATTTTTTTCCCTTCTCCGAACGAATACAAACTAATTGTAGTTAATAATATTTGATAAAAATTGAATTTCTCGCAATTTTTTTATTTGGCTATCTACTATTAAGTAGCTATTTTAACAAATCTTATATATGACTTCTTCATCCAGTATTTGGAACATTGACTCCTTTACAGCTCACTCATTTTCTATTTTCTTGATAATTCTTTTATTCCTTCGTAATATCTTTTCTGTTCCGTTTTTCCGTTGAATAAGTCAATGAAACTCGGAATTACATTACATTTTCTCGACCGAACACAACATTTTAGACAAGAAATTACTTAGATACACGAGATAATTTTAAGACCGCACACAACTTTTTTATCACACTTTTGAAATTGTGAATCCCATTTAAGTTATTTCTTCTTTGCGTATTTCGCTACCCAATCCAGCCCTTCACGTGTTAATAATTTAAATTATTTCAATTACAGTAATGTTCCGATAATCCACACTAATCCGGATTTCTCAATAATCCGGATAAAAATGAAATGTCCTTCATTGGCCCATGCTTTATATCTTTTTGAAAACAGCGACATTTCCAACTCTTTCATTCGAAGGATGCTATGTTTCCACTGGTGAACAAATTGTTACAATATTTTTTTCTGCCCATTATGACTAGTTTTAAAGAGGTTTCCAATAATTGAATTTTTTAGTAATTCGAATCGTCTAGATTTTAATTAATCCTGAATACCAGAGCTTAATTGTATATTCAAACATAAAATAATTATGCTATTTATTTACAAACTATAACTATTTTCCAGTTCTTTCAGTTAATTCAATTTTTTGAAAGAGTTCAAATGTTCTTTTTTAACATCTTGCCTTTCGCAATTTGTTCAACTATTTACAAATAGTCGTTTTCAACTGGATAAAAAAATAAAAAGAGATTTTGCATTGAAAGTTGTATGTATAAGAAAATCGAGCAGCAGCAACCTTAAAACTATTACTCTACACTCTCAATTACGTAACGCTAATGTTGCAGGTGTAGACATTTATTTAATTATTTATTCGTACGCATTGATCAAACGCCATTGAAATAGCGAATGACGTCGGTCGTTGGGATTGCAAAACGCGAAATCCAAGTCGGCCGAGTTCTGTTGAAATGCCGAGAGAAAGAAGTAGCCAACCTATTCTCAATAATAAAGCAGAGTAGACAGCTTGGCGGCATTGTACGCTCTTATTATTATTTAAATTCTTATGACACATGGAGGTTGTCCGTAAATTAAAAGGTCGATTATTTATTGATATTCAAATTCGAGTTTCGCCTCGATATATCATATCGATGTTTCACGTACGAAAACACGTGTAGCCGCCACTAATACGCATTAATTATGGGAGGCATTACTCGTTTTTCAACGTCCCCTCAATTTTCCTGTCATTGCTAAAAGGTCGCGCCTTAAATTTATACGAATATTGGAAATGTACTTATGAACGAAACTTGTATGCAGCACGCCGGAGCAACTACTATCGTTACATATTAAAAGTAAACAAGCAGTGTAATTCTTAAACGTGTTCATGTCTTTAAAACACAACTTATCAGATCCTGAAAATAATTCTTAAATTTAGCTAAGTTTTTCTTAAAAGATCTTTTCTTCTTTTTTAAGATTTCTGATCGTCTTCCTATCTGATACTTATTAGAAGGTATTCGAATTTTAAAAGCATAACATTAGCAAGATTTGATATGTTTGACATTTTGTTACTAACGTAACGTGATTTTAAGTTAAATTAGACAAATTAGACCCGGTTTTTTCACCTCCAGTTATCTTTATGTGACGGTTTATTCCCATAGTAACAATTGTGATCACAATCGTTACTATGGGAATTAATCGCCAGATAGAGTTAGTTGGAGATGAAAAAACTGGGCCTTAATTGACCATTTTAACATACGTCAAATTGTGACAATTCAAATCAGATAGATTAACCGATGTTGTCAATTCTCTACTTTAAGAAATTTCCATTTTTATCTAGTATGTTGATTTTTGTAAGTCAATTTGTTATTAACTAAAGGCATTACATTCTATAGACGGGAATCTGGAAGGTTAGGATATTCAGACACAAGTTTCTGCGCTCTTTTACGATTTCAATAAAAACTAAATTTGTTAAGTAGGTTGATTATTGTAAGGCGCTGCACAAATGATCCATACTTATTAACACTTGCTTTCAATCTGAGGTATCCATAAATAACTGTGATAAGTCAAAAAAATTTCTTTTGACTTGAAAAGAAATTACAAACTACATAAAGTATATAATAAATTAGGTAGATGCTTTCCTTTTACGTAAAGGAGCAGCTCCAAACTGTTCCGTGTCACTTTTCACAAGACACGATAAGCATTCCATTGAACAAGCAACTCTGAATTGCTCTAGGCCAGGGGTGCTCAAACTTGAACTGCTGGCGATCTACCCCAATATTATTAGACTCCGATCGATCGATTCTAAGAGACTGCAAGGTAGGCTCTAACTAAAAAGCCAATGAAACGTTCCCAAGTACCTAACTAACTAATGGTTTGTTTGTAATTGAGGATCAACTAAAACAAGAGATCGACTCAAAAAGTACTCGCGATCGACCGTTTGAGCACCCCTGCTCTAGGCCTTATACTCCGGAACGTCACACCTTCAAATGGAAAACAGCTATAGTCATATGAATATACATATTGTCACTGAGAAGTATGTTCTTCTCTCTTCTGACATTAGGCATCACATCAGTCAGAAGCTAAAGAGATCGCTTCGTGAACAGATACCAAAACACATTGTCATCAAAATGCATCTATATGATTAATATGGACTATTGTTTGTGGGTGAGGAATTTGAGAAATTTATGGCGGTTCCTCTCTGATCACTAGCCAAGATCGGGTTTCGTTTGGGGGCCGGTAGCGCAACATTTAACTTTCATTCACCGCCAACGTTTATCGTAAAACATCATGGATGCTGTCTTAATAAGCACAGATTTCTGGAAATGGTATTACATCTCTGCTCGACCACATTATCTATAGGTACTCGGCAACATCCTCAACTTGAGGTATTCGGTTTCTAATATTTAACATGAAAATTGGATTAGAGGGCATTTTTAACAGAATCTGATCTTCGAACTTATGGCAGATACTGACATATACAAAAATCATAAAATTTATAGTTAGCGGTAAAATTACATGTTTTCCGGCGTTCTAGTCATTAGAATTCTGTAACGATTAAATTACGAACCTCTGTTGATTGGAATAAGAAGTGAAAACGCGATTGAAGGTCAGCTATATAACTTACATGGGCCTGTTTTAACTATCAGATGAAATAGTAAAAGTTATGCAGCGCGAAACTAAAGTTTTAATACAGAAAGTAAAATTTCAAGTAGATAGGAGCCTACATTTAGGGAAAACGGAAATTATTAAAAGATTAGTGGAATTTTTTGGAGCGAGTACTAATATTCCAATCATGTATACCTATCATTTTAAAATAGTTATTGTAGGTGTCACAAAATTGTATAAAGGATATGTTGACGAAAAGACAAGACGAGTTGAAAACTTCTTCTTCTGGCAAACGTCCTGTTACGGATAAATTTTTAAATTACATGTTTAGGAAGATTTACAGCGACTAATTTGGCAATATAATTTGAATATTTCATTTTGGACAAATTACTTGCAGACGCTCGCGATACTTTGAAACTTAAAAGAGGGAGAACTACTTTATTCAGAATTATTATTCCCAACACGTGGCAAAATTTTTGTAGGCACTAAAAATCTTAATTCGACAGACTGAAGACGATAAATGGGAACTAGTTAGTTTGAAAATATTCCTCCCTTCATTATTTCACTTGGGGAATCCGAATGTGAAAACGCTAATGATTCAGATTCGTCCAGTGAAGCAATGGGAGTGGAATGGGGTTATATTTATTTGGCATCAAAATTTATTATAAAACATACTGGAAAATTCCATTATTTATTAAAAGATTACACTCAAACTAATCAAATCAAGAGAACTCACATATTAAATCTATTCAATATATTGTTCTCAAGATTGAAATGTTTTGGCGACGCTTGATTTGTAAACAACCTGAAAGATGTAATTGTACTACATTCCTGTGTTTTCTAACTCCTCTACGCCAAGGCATCCCAATAAAACAACGAAACCTTCAGGATCATTTTAAAGTGAAGCCGATTATTATTGAAGGCATGCACACTTCAAAATGCGTTTATCCATGATTGCACTTGAAAATATTTTTCAAATTTCAATTTTTACAAATTGCCTCTGCGAGAATTTTGGAATTCATAACAAGAAAATAAACTGCTATCACTGACCTCTAATGTACCGACAGAAATATAAATTGCCCAATAACATACAAAAAAAAATTCTGCTTGGTTTCCTTGCCAAAACTCATTAATTTTATTCACCGCCGGCTGCCTACGCCGCAGATCATATTTTATTTTCTTCAACGGTAAATAATCAACCGCAATTATGTTTTACTGCTAGCGTTAATTGCAACAAAACGAAATATTTTTTTTAAAAAAAGACATAATTACGACACTTACCTACAACTAACTGAGCAAGAATGGCATTGAAATATGTAAATGTGTCTGCGAAATATGAAGTTGTGACATAAAATGTAAAATATTTGCAGTTGTCAGAATTTATTATCATATCAGGCTGTATTATTAGACATGTTTTGACGTAATTATTTGACTTATTTTTTAAGCAGTCGTTTGTAGATATAAAAAAATAAATAAATAAGGAAAGAGAACGCAGATTACTATATTTATCAAAATAACTCTTAAGTGGAGTTAACAGATAGAAAATAAAAGGAAATTAATTTTACTTAAACATAATGAACTAAATAGTAAATGCATTTCTTTGGAATTTTTGCTTTCGAAAGCCTGCTAATGCATCACGTTAACTACATAATCTTTCATCTAACACACATAACACATTATCATTATCTTCACACAGAGTATTAAGTAACCCACCAGAACGGTTAAATATTGTAATTCCATTTAGGTATGCGTAGAATTAATTTCTATCGGACTTTAATAGATGATGAACATTCATCTTGTTTTATTGAAACTAATTATTATTACACGCGGAAGGACAAGTAAACGTTGGTCGTGTGGTAATATTCCAGTGCGAATATTAAAAAGAAAAGAAAAACACGAGGATTAGGTTTCTTTCCGCGATTGCGATAAATTCTTAACACCTTTGTTTTGCACAACATTGAAGCACGTGCTCGGTAATTTTTATTTTTATAACTCAGTCGTTTTGGAAAATACTATTTAAGTAAAGTTTATTTAAGAAGTGGTAGAGCATACAGGAAGATGACCTACAGAGCAATTTTTGGTAGAAGTCGCTGTCGTGATAGTGGAAGAAGAATGTATTGTATTAGTACCTTCAAGAAAATTAAAAAATAAATGGCAAAATGGTAAAAAAGATTTCTAGGTAAAAAAATAGTCTATTCGCAATGGTGATACAAATACTATGAAGTGCTATTTAATTTAACACACAGCTAAATAGAGCAAATTAAAATTGCTGAAATAAAATAGTATTAACCTAAGGATGGAGGGAAGAAGAATAGTATGCCAGAGGAAGGAACGTATACCCTAAGCTTAGAAAGAAGCATAATTTACAAGAAACGGGACAACTTAAATTTTAAAAATTATAGAGAAATAATACTTTTAGGTGTATAAGATAATGGCAAACTGAATACATAAAAGTAAAACAAAAAAATGAGATACAGTGTAAAGGATTATCAGGTAAGATTTAGGAGAAATATTACACATTTTAATTGCTTTACGAAATTTAAACATCTATTTAAAACGGGTTCACTAGTAAATAGAAAAGAACTGTTGAAGGCAGTTGAAACAATATTTGGTTCCATTTCTTAAATAATTTAACTTGTGCAATAGCAAGAAATTTAAATTGAATTAAAACTACATAGAAAAATAGAACATGTTCTAAATTTTTATTGAAGAAATTGAACCAAGCTAAGCCAAGAGTTGCTCTTACGACATTATTTAACTTAGCCATTGAGACGATAAAAAGAAGAGAGATTAAAGAGAACTGAACTAATCTATAATATAAAATACCACTTAGATTTGCTGATGATGTTGCAATCATCAGGAAAACGAAGAACAACTGAGTCAATTATGAATTAATAGAAGAAGTACATTAATTAAACCTAGAATCAATACCTACAGAAAAAAAACTAAATACATATTGACGAATAGTAAAAAAAGTATCCTAAAAGAAGAATAGGTTCTACAGAGTAATATAAATAAAATATAGATTTGGAGAGGCGGACAGCTTTACTTACGTGGAAGCTAAAAGATGAAGGTAAACCAGAGGCACAGTTAGAAGAGTCACAGAGTGGATTCAGGAAAGGAAGAGGAACGCAAGACCATATTTTTACAATAAAGCAAATGATGGAGAAAAGCAATAACAAAAATATATATAGCCTTCATAGACCTCGAGAAATCATTCGATAGCGTTTCAAGAAGCACCGTATGGAAGTCCCTTGAAAGAAGAGGAGTGAGCAAGAAATTAATAAACGTACAGGGAATTATGTAAGAATAAGTAACCTAGAAACAGAAGAATTTGAAACCAAAGATGGATTAAAACAAGGTGGCGTACTTAGCCCAACACTTTTCAATATTATTCTAGATGATGTAACTAAGGAAGTAAAAAACAAAATTATAAAAGTACAAATAGGGTATAGAAACATGCAGCCAATATTCTTAACAGAATGCGCCTTCGCTGATGATTTAGTGATTTGTGCAAGCAGTGTGAAAGATCTCCAGGAAACTATGGAATAAAGCACTTAAACAGAAAAACCTAAACTCCAAATTGAAAAGACAAAAATAATTGTGATAGGGGAAAGCGGCACACATGTAGGAGTAAAATTAAACAACGAAAAGTTAACCCAGACGGACAGCTTCAAATATCTCAGGATAGAGATACAGAAAGGAGGAGGTGGTGAGGCAGAAATAAATAACAGATTGGAAAGCGCAACAAAATTGTTCTACTCATTGAACAAAATCCTAAGAAAAAAGGAAATCACAAAGAAAACGAAACTAACAGTGTATAAGACGTTATTCAAACCAATACTAACATACGGATGCGAAAGTTGGGTACTCACAAAACAACAGAAAAGTAAGATACAGGCCATCAAGATGCAATATCTAAGAGGTATCAAGGGAATAACAAGAAGAGACAGGATACGGAATGAAACAGTAAGAGAAGAATTAGAAGTAGAGGCAATACTAGATACATAGAACAGCAGCAGCTGAAATGGTTCGGACATTTGATGAGGATGAAGAAAGAAAGACAAGCGAAGAAGATATGGCTCGCAAAGACAACGCACAAAAAACCCCGAGGGGGACTCAAGAAAACATGGAACAACATGATAGAGGAAAACCTGTGGCGAAGACCTATAACATGGAAAGAAGCCAAAAAACTGGCAGCGAACAAGAAAAAGTGGACGGAATTTATTTACGGACATTAATACATTAACACTTTACGGTACACTAAAGTCTTGATTATATATATATAAGTTTTGCTCAATGACAAAACAATAGGAGCAAAACTTACAGATAACCGATTGCAGAAGACTTTACGGAAAACTAAAGAAGGTAGGCAACCACTGAAGAAGATAAAGAATCAATGAATTGGAATTACAACCAAATGAAAATTCAGAAGGAACATATGGAAAGATCAGCTGAAGGAAGATTTTCTAAGAATATCGTAAATGATGAAATTGAAAAAAGAAAGTGGGAAAAAGGTGACCAAAAAGTCATGGTTAAAGAAAGCCAAAAGAAATCTGGATGTCATTGATTTGAAAAAAAAAAAAATGGGAAGCTACAGGAAATAATAAAAAGAATGAAGAGCAGTAGTTAAACGAATCCAAAGCTTTTCCGTGTTAAATTGTATTTGTTCTGGATCAAGCTTTCAGCACAGAATCATAAAAATATTGCAGTATCTGTCATACAATGTATTTTCTTTTTTTTTTCTTAATTCCGTTAGGTAGTTGACGGGCTTGACGCTTGGCGAGGCAATTATTAGATTTAGGTTCCAATCCTCTCCGAGTGAGTGTGGGTTCTATGTGAGAGATAGAATTCTCCTGGCTCGGACCATGTTCAGACTCATACAGGCTCCTTCGAACTGGGTTTTCTGCGTTTCTAAGGCGAATGCCGAAAAAGGAAATAACATCAAGCTCCAAGAGCTTGGGGAATATAGTGAATATAAAAAAAAAGCTTGCAATATTTTACGTAAACTTTACAATCACAATAGTTATTGCGTTATTGGTCGAGGAGTTCCGTCAAGAAGCCATTCTATGATCATCAGTATTTATTATTTAATAAAGCTATTGTGTAACGAAATATCGATTCTAGAGAAGTTTACAAACATTGCAGAAACTATGTCTGCTTTTAAAGAACACTTTAGACGTTTTTCATGTATTTGTTCAAAATTAATTTTATTGTTAATTAAATTGAGGAAACCATTAACATATACACCATATTTTGGAGTGAAAATATGTAGTTGCCACCGATATATTGAAAAAATTGATAGGAATAGGATGGTTTCTTAACTTTTAAAAGTGGTCTGTAAGTCATCTAAAGTTAAAGCAACCAATTCCAAGTACATTTTGTACTTGTAATACATTTATTAAGCTTCAGATTTTTTATTTATTGATCGTGTTCATTGTTACAATATAAATAAATATTAATGCGATAAATAAAATACATTAAAATTTTCTTTTTTAATACCATTAAAATGAAAGTCTAATTTTCTCTAGAGGCGATCAAATATTCCAAGTTAATAACAAGGTTTACAAAGTTAAATCCGGATGACGTATCGAAGTTCAATTGACGCATGAATTAATAGAAAAGCGTACGTAAACACCTATAAATACGGCATGATCGAATCGGCGCTGCTTTTAATAAAAAAAGAAAAATTAGAAAGTGCGATGCTGAGACGAAGTAAACTTCATTATTATTATTAAACGTCTACGTTATTCGCTTTGTCCAGAGCAAAATTTATTATGTTACTGCAACAACAAATAAAAGCACGCGTGCTCATGTTTTGCCGACCTTCACGAATAAATTGCTTCTCTTACAAGTAAGGAATTACTTGCTGCCTTAAAGTTTCGAAAAAATCTCGAACAAATAGACGGCATCGATCTATCACGTACCGCGTGGTGAGTTCCTGTTGGTGCTTGCTTACGATACGGAATGCGTAAAAAGGTAGACATCTCATTTTTGGTTCGAGCAGGACGGTTGTTCTTAAAAAGGAGACCAACCTCAGGGACTTCGCAAATACCAAAAATATTTCAAATCGAATGATTTGTCATCACGGTCGTTTAATCTATGGAGAAAGGTGATGGCGTTAATTGACTCTGTACAGATACCTTCAAACACATTAGAAAAAAAGACACCAAATAACAGGAATACTAATAAATAATTTGCTAGCTTTTCAAATCTTTATATACCTTCCTTTAATGATTAAATTGAATAATTTGATGTCAACTTAAATAGATCACATTAAATTCGAATTCAATACAAACATTTTTTTATACAAGGTGAGTTTTATCGCTAACAGTATACACGTAATCTAAGTTGTATATACAATGTTTTAAAATTGGGAGACTAAAAAACATGTACACTTATATCGATATCATTAAGATCGACATAATTTGGCTTGTTGAGACAAGCATAAGATCTGTTACTGAAAATAAGATCACATATGCTTGAAATACAAGAACAACCTCCGTTGTAAAAAAAAGGAATAGTTCTTTAACAGGATTTGAGTTTTGCACCGTTATTATGTGTATACTTTTTTATAAAGTTTAACTTATCTGATCGATTTTTATACCATGAAATATGAAGGCACGCGCACGCAGTATTGTTCAATACCAAATAATGACATGTAGAACGAGCATATCGCCGCGGTGATCAGCAGTCTCCTTTGATATTCGTTGTCGATTACCGTTCAAGAATCTGTGTCATGACCAGCTATGGCGAACTTATCGGGCAAGGTTGCAATTGTTACAAATTTAAAAATCCAAACAGGCCACCCCTGTAGACGGATCTCACGAAAATTAACTTCAGATTTGTTCGTGTTAAGGAAAACTTGTTTCGCCGCCGCCACAAATGTCAAAATTGTCAGACACGGTACTTCTGTATATGGTGATTAAATGCGATTTGCATTCGAACGCGTTCGATTTTTATGCCACGTCGTCGCGAGTTTTTACGCAATTTCATCGTTCCAAGCTTTACATGCTTATCGATCAAGCCATCTCTCTGCAAGAGGACGGATATTCTTGAATGGGAATAAATTGCTTGTTAGGCACGCTAAGTACGTGTTGTCCGTGTCAAATTTCTTTGCCGGCCGAATTAAACGCGATTTTCACGTTCGGATTTACACATGTCAAGTTTGTAAAATAAACACAAAGACGATTAATAAAATTTATTACACACGCTGTAAAGTACGTGTTGCGCAAACATATCTGGCATTCATCAAATATATTCTTGATTTATATTATATTCCTACCGTTAACTAAATAACTAAATGATTTCTATTACTGTTATTAAATTGAGAGGCTGGACGAATAAAAGCATTTTATTTTCTTTCATTGTATCGATAAGATACTATAAATTTCTAAGAGAAAAAAAAAGAGAAATGAATAGCAACAACTAATTTTGACACGAAAACAAAGCTTGAATTGAAATGAACTTTAACAGTGGAATTCTTTCGAAAAAGAGATTCAAGAACAAAAACCTTACATAATACGCAATTCAATATATTCTATTACTCTGATGACTATAAAAGAAAAAAAGACAATTTCTCTTGCAATTTCAATTACCCACTGAAACATTCGACATAAAAAAACGCGGTTGGAGAGACCATGTTGACAGAATTGAAGAAACCGAAATAGCAATGGCAAAGCAAGTATTGTACGTAACAACTCATTCTCTAGAAAACAACCTTAGGATACAAACACAAGAAGTAAAATCTGGGAAGATCTCTCGCAGGAATCATATCGCGATTTACAAATTTCTGGAATGGAAGCGTGGATGTAACATTTAATATCAAACGCGTACAGAATACACATTATATGAGTCCATCGTCAGTGAAGTTCGTACTTTTTCAAATCAATTTTTAATTTACGATTACGGAAATTTGCGACGGTCAATAGCAGCGATCATAAGCAAAAGACGACCGCAAGATAGACCAAGGAGATTTGACGTTCGCAAATTTCCGTAATTTATATAGAAATTAAAAATTCTTTCAAAGGGTTATGAATTTCACTGACCGACGAGCTCGTACCGTGGCAATTATTTTAGTATGCAACATATCCTTATGGTTACTTTTTAAAATAATCGTATCGATGCATTGCAAGGGTATACCAGCTACCTATGATGAAACAAAACGAACTTCAGTAAAGTAATTTTAAGATTTATTTTGTAAACAAAAACACAGTAATAAATGTTTGAAAAAAAAATTATTATTAGTGCACGTTAACTGAAGTTCAAGCCTTGAAGGAAAATTATGACCCAGGAACACACAAGTTTTGCTGCTCGTAAATGAAAAGCAATGCAACGTATATGCAAGTATTAATTTAATAAAATAATAAATAACCAAGAATCTAAATAACTAACGGAAACAGATATAAATGCCGGGATTACTTACACTACATCAGAAATACGTAGATATGTTTACGAGCTGTCAATACAGGAAATATTAACATATTTTACTGACAGAGCCAGTAATAAACTTGCCGCAGAAGTAAATTATAAAAAGATTAATTTCTGAATGAATACTTGCGCAATTTAGACATGACGTCATTGATTAGTAAACAAATAATAATGCAAGTGCTGATGAATTCCAGCGATATTATTTATTTTGAAAGATTTTTACAGGTTTTAATTGGCAGCTTTCAGCATGTAAAGGCTTATCTTGATAGCTTTCAAACTTTAATGGTAATATTTGCATGATTCTTTTAGTGTGGATGTATTAAGAACAATTAATTTAAAACGTCAAGCAAACCATTTATCACAAAAAAGCGAAAACCGAGTGTCTGTTAAATCTTTTTTGAAACTTGTTCTAATTTTTATTTTATTATTTATACAATTTTTATTTTATTATTTATACAATTTTTTTCTCGAAAATTTGTGATGCATTTTTCTGTTTCCCTCAAATGATTTCGATTCCAATTCCAATTCCAATAAAAATGTTCTCCTCCAAATACTAAATTGTGATTAAACTTGAAACCATTAATTTCTTCTTCATTTCTGTATTATTTTTTTAAAGTTGATTTCAACCGATAAATTATCATCAGTGATAATCATTCCTGCAGTAAGTTTGTTATTCTTTCTTTTCTAACTTTGCATAATTCATTATGAATAGAAAATACAAATAAACAATACAAGATTAATTTACCTTAGGTTACTAATAAAATCAATAAAAGCAATTACTTACAATTTTCAGACAACGTAAACTTCCTTGTCTGGCATAAACACTTCCTGGTGAAAAAATGTCGCGGTAATTGCTAACAAAAATCTCTTAATCTATCTGGAGACAGCTTAAAAAAGCACCAACATATATCAGCGCGCCACACTAATTGACAACACAACAAAAAGAGAACATAAGCCCGCCTTTTGTGTATCGCGAAACAAACAATATAATTAAAATTAATTCGTTAATTTAATCAGTAACGCACGTAGCAGATCGAAAAAAAAGGAATCGCAAAATTCCATCCCGACGGGTTTCGAATCAATGTCGATATTTGCGTAATGAAAATGCCGGGGATAAGATTTATAATCTGTACTTAGTATTGTCAAAGCTCAATGCTAATTTAGTGCCTTACATGTAAGGAATACAAAAGCGTCGCTACCTTAAAAATACACTTCCATAGTTGTCCGCTAAAGGTATTAATATTACATACTTGTTACTTATAATGGCGTGCTTATAATTTATTCGTTAATCCTCTGACACATGTTGAGTTTTTGCGTTCCTGTGCTTAATATATGGCCCTGCCTTTATGCAAATTACAAAAAGAAATTCACATCCTGCTCTTTAATGTATAACCAAAAACTGAATCTGTTGAGTTCCAAACATTGAAAAAAATACACTTAATTAATGAGTTGATTCTGTACATATCTTAAGTATCGTAAGATCTGTAAACCTGTAATTCAATTATTAAAAATGTTATTTTGAAGTTCTCTGTAAGATAAAATTTCTTCTAGGTTCCTAGGATTACTCTAATGGCTGTATTCTTTCAAAGAAATCATCTTAACAATGTAACTTTTCTTACTTTTAAAAGTTTTTTCGAAAAGTGTAACACGATGAAAATCAATAAACATTCTACAATAGCGTAGTTATAAGTGAAAACGTTCGGCAGATTCAATTAATAAGAGAAGGAGAATAGATGAAATAATTTTTCCCATGACTTCAGTTCTTGCAACTTTAAATTTCCGATTACTTACTTACGCACTCCTCTGATTGATTCCAAGTAGAGAAGCGAGTGGCAGTTAGTTTGGACTTAATTTGGGAAAGGAAAGGGAGCATTCGCGTTCTATGATTTTCATCAATTCTTAAAGGCCATTTTAAAAAAAAAACTTTGAAGCGAGTCCCGTTTGTTTTTATTTATTGGAACTGCATTTCATTGCCACGTTAAATTTAAAATTGACAGAAATTGTGAATGAATGAATAAATTCATTCATAAATATAGAAATGTGAGTATGGATAAGTAAGTAGAGATTTTGAGTAATTACATATCAATCAGACTCAATTGAAAACTAATCTAACATTCAGTAATGATTCTAAGAAAAACAACAAAAAAGAATTACTTTTGGCTGAAATATAATAAACTAACATTTTGTAAATTCGGTCAGTCGTTCCTATTTCTCTTCAGGGGATGACAGAGAGCATATATAGTTGCTGAAATACGTATTTACTCTCTTTGAAATAAATACTTTACATAACAGACAATACTGTAATAAATGTTTTTTGAAACAAAATAAATTATGTAGTACATATTATTTTAATGTCATGAAAGACCAAAATAGCAGAATGTATATCAGAGAAAAAAAGATGTCATTTTTGTACCGAATAATTATTTAAAATTTTCAGAATTGATAGAAAAAGCTAAGCAAATACCTTTTACCAATAATGTCAGTTATATCTCTATCTCTACTACAGATTTTCGCAAAGAATGAGACAGATAAGAGAAACAATCAGGCAATTAATTATGTTATTTTCGGAAGCAAACAAAAATTATCCTATCCTTCCTAGCATATAAATCGAGGTCGAGAAGATTAGGAGCAATTACTAACACACTTTGTATTTCCTTATATTCATTTATTATCGTATTAACCATTTTTGGATGTAGCACCCAAGTAATTTATGTTTAAAAAAAACTGCAAAGTTGGTTGATAGTTTCCGAGAAAAAAAAATAAATTGACAATTCAAAATTAGGCGAAATTCCTTTTTTTACAACTGATCTGAATTTTGTCAATTTCACGCCACCATTTCCGGCGAAAGCCAAATTTTTGACATCAACGAAAAAACGCGCAAAATCGCAACCTGATTTCATTTATGGTAACACAGTAATTAAAATTTTTTTATAAGTTTGAAAACTACTGCATTACACATTCTTTTTTATTTAATAATTTTTAGGAAAGCGAAGATAATCGTTAATAGTTGCCTTATTCCGCATCGACTTCTTAATGTAAAAATAAAATCCACGCTTAATTAACATAAATAATCCTATTTCACGGCTACGATTATTCAGGACTTATCGCGGTAAATTTCAGTTTCAGAAGCGTCGGCCGCTAATAATAAAATTCGAAAAATTTACACTAAGCAAGATTAATTAGGCAGGAGGAGCTCGCCGGCGCGCGGCGGCGGGATGAGCGTTTTTATTCGAAATTGTAATGAAAAAGCTGCGCTGCACTAAACGAATCTTAATTTAATGAGAAGAAATACAATACGACTGTATGCAGTGTATGCAATAAAAACGAAAACAAAACAATGAATGAGGAACAAACAAGACAATCAAAGACCTCCCGGCTGCAATTAAATGGGACAACGTACGAGCCTACTTTGTAAACAATAATGATATAGTGGCTTGATTGTCTGTAATAGTTTTTCTGAAATGTATACAAGAAAATAACTACCGACTTAAGAAAAATTAATTGTAAAAAAAATGCTTTTTACAGTTGTCTGGAAACAACTATTAGACTGCACATACGTATAGTATATGTAAATCCTTTTAGTTATATACGATCATGATATTTTAATAAAATAAAAAGTCACACCTCCGACTTTTTTAATTAATAATAATAATAATAATTTAATACAGAAAGAGATATTCCACTCTAACTTGTCAATTATTCTTTATTTTTATATTTCATTTAATTTTTGGAGTAGACCTTTTTTTACAGTTTCTAATATATTTTCTTGTAACCGGAAGGGATACTCAGCATTTTAATTTATAATTTGCTATTAGTTTCTCTTGCACTTTAAAAATGTATATTAAATTACATTTCGAAAGTTCTTTATATTGTACACGCCCCATCTTTTCTGCTCTTTCGATGCGATTCAAGGTAATAACAATAATTTGGTTGCAATAACGTTTTTGCACGATGAGTTGCAGTAAGGTTACCTAGATTTATCTGCAACAAGAATATTATGTTATATTCATTAATCAAGCCGCTATTAAAATAACAAATAGTACGAGCAGATAAATCAATAAACTTAATTATGTTTGCAAGATATACGGTCCTGCGTTAATTATCTTGCATCCTGGGCGATAACGAATTGCATAAATATTATAATTGGATGCTGTACGAGACTCCATTCTTTCTCAAAACTCAGGACTACCAAGGCGAGTGCGTTATTTAATGAAATCGATTATGATGCAAGGTCAAACACGTAATAATATTTAGAAATATGAAGATGAACACAATGAACTTTTAGTCGGACAATCTGTTTGGCTTCTTCCATTTACTACCAACCGACCAGCAAGCACGCAGACAGAAGTCGTGAACGGCATTAAGCTAATCAATACAGAAATTCATTTTCACTTGGAGGTCATTGAATTTTATATTACGGAATCGAATAACACTAGCTTCTTTTTTATTTGACCCTTTGCTCAATATATTAATTATTTAATACTCTGTCAAACAGCTGGAGAAACAGAGGCGATAAAGCTTGCCGATAAGTTTTAATTTTACGGTTTAAGATTTTCGTTGCAACATTGCCTTGAATATAGTAAAGCAATAAACAGCCATTCGTCAGCTCGGAGAGTTTATTTGAATATGATATTAGAAAATTAATATTCATTCTGGCCAATCGGATATTATTTCAAAAGTACTACAAATATACTATTAGGCGCATGAAAGTGTTAATGCAAAGAAAATATCTGAAATTTGCTAAACACAACTATTATGAATTCAATAAATTAAAAAAAAGCTTTTTAAATAGAGTAAATAGCTTGTTTCAAACTTAAGACATTTCAAAATTTTAGTTTCCCTCCGATCTTTCTCATACAATTTAAAGACATAGCATCTATCAATCTAGGCAACCTATTATAGAGAAGATAATGTACAGTAAACATAGGACCATCAGCTTATATGTACAAAATGAGTTAGTAATTCAATGCTGTGACATTATCAAGATTCCTGATAAGTGATAATCCATGTTGTAGCAATGTAGGGAAAAAATCAAATATGCACCGAAATAGCTGTACCTATTATAATCTATAACAACCCATATACTTTACTATGTAGAATATTTCTCTTTTCTTCTAATGTATCCTGTATATTGCAAGTGGAATGAGTGATGGAAATGTTTTTCACATTCCCAGGTTTACACCATAAACGTATGAGAAATTACATGCACGTAAAAGATTATTTCTATTAATTATTGCTGATGCTAACGTATATTGCTTCTTTATGTTTGTAATTTTCCTCGACAGCTGTGTATGATTCGGATGAAACTCGCAACTTCTAAATAGGAAACTTTACTGCACGTTACAAATAATAACGTTAATAAATTACGTAAGTCTTCTATAACTGAATCTACATAACAATATCTCTAATTTATTGTGAAGGCCGCCTACGCCGCACAGTGCGGAATTTCTTGAAGCGCACATACTTTTTTCTGCAGGAAATGCCATGTTTCGAAATAGATGTTCCTTTGTTGCAACAAAGACGGTCTTGTTTCACGGAGTATCTTACCCATTGTGACGTAATCGGAAAGTGTTCGATCGTGCAAATTGTGAAGAATCTTTTCTCTGATGTGTATTCCCTTACAAGTCAGAGTCAATGATGACTCAACTTAAATACAGTTAGAATTTTCGTGGAAGCACAAAGTTGGACAATTGACCAATAAAAGATCTTTATACCTATCTTCTACTGTTTTCGGAATGATCTTTCTAATTTGGAAATCCAAGATAAAATAAGAACGTACTTTGAAAGACTTATTCGATCTGATAATATTAAAGCAATCTATATTTAAAGAGAGACCTTTCGGAACTTGCAAGTAAAAACTAACACACCAAAAAAAAAAAACATTAGCAACATTTCTTTACGAATGTTTTGGTTTTGTTATTTTCTTTGACGCAAAAACCGAGCACAAAGATGAAATAAACTCCTAAATGCAAACCACCATCAGTAGCAGTTGTAATTTATTTCAGCGAAGAGTTCAGTCTACAATTATACTTAATACATCGTGTGACGTCTTGCATTCCTAAAATAAAATGAAATTCTAATTTTCAAATTCTTATTTCCTACTTCCTATCATTCATCTGATCAAACCTAAACAATTCATCAATCATAATTCTCTTTTAGCTATTAGCAAAACAATCTCCTTTTTGATAAAAATGTTTCTAAATTTGTTCTTAGAAAGTGAAATTATATTGTTCAGTAAACTTAATCAAGATAATGCGAATGTCAATTGGAAAACGATTGTGCATTAGTGTAGAAAACATAAGTTCCATACACCTGCGATTATTTTTTAAAAATTCCTGTCAGCTAAGCTCATGATATATGTTTTAAAATTAGTTATCACTCGCCTATTATCATAATCAGGTTTACAGCTGAACGAGCCGCAATTTTTAACACATAGAATACGGGGGCAGAACAAAAACCGAAGTGAAAGTCACCTAACGCCTTAAATACACACGGGGATTATTTTGTTATATTACTGCGGAATATTATATTGCGGAAATGCCGCACTTCCATCGACTGAAATTGCACTGCAGAGGGCGTTGCTATTCTGATGTAAATCACGACATGGTTCAATACATTCGACACCGTGTTACCGCGATTTTTCATCTGTCGTAAA
Source organism: Serrognathus titanus (assembly GCA_039766575.1). Lineage (NCBI taxonomy): Eukaryota > Metazoa > Arthropoda > Insecta > Coleoptera > Lucanidae > Serrognathus > Serrognathus titanus. The sequence continues at coordinate 25,756,082 of CM077913.1, forward strand.
TGGATAGACGTTATTCACTGAATGGATGAAGAATTCGAGTGTTTCATTCGGTTAATAGTTTCCCTGTTCTTGATGTTCATTAGTGCTTTTTTCTTCGAGTCTTACACCATTACGTCGCTCAGTCACCGTGTAATATGCATTGTTATGGAAAACGATTCTGATTGGAGTAAATCGATTTACCAATTAAGAATAATCGTTCGGGCGTGCAAAAGTTGGAAGTGACACGTCTCAGACAGATATCAACTGAATGTCTGGATTCATTTTCATTAACTCCAGTAACAGGAACAATTTATGAAAACTGAATTCCGAAATACACTACGAATATTTTAATTTATACACGTACCATATCTTAAACCAAGAAGTCTCAGATAGAGTACATTCTAAAGAAGAAAAATATTATTCAGATTCAATGACCATAACATAACAATAATTTCACAAGATTATTACGAAAGGATTCGAAATATAATGTTAAGACTATGTATTTATTTAGCTTTCACACTCATTTTCTTTGTTGTACGTGAATAAAAACGGTCATGGTAAAATTACAGACAAAAAAAAGAATCTGTGTGAATGAATATCTTGCATTTGTATTACGTGCGTCGTCTATGAGAAGTATGTTGGTTAACGCTCGAAGAATTTCCTTCAATGCAAAAAGAAGGCAAAGTCTAATTTCCACTTGTCGGTTTTACGTTTACGTTTACAGTCGAAGCCGCTCGCCCTAAATGTAGACCACAACAAGTACAAATAACCCGTCTGGGATATACAGCGTACGCACATGTGGAACGAGCATTTCTTCTTCGCTCCGCAAATGCCAGAACAATTATCTGATTTTAATTCAGCGTCCTTCGCGGGTAGCCTTCACCCTGTCTCTTCAGAAAACAGTTTTGGTATAGCTTGGCATAGGGGGCTCCGTGCGTCGGATTCGAGTGTGTTGCTTCAAACTTCTTTCCGCCATTTTTTTTTTCGTTCTTGCGTCAGTCAGTACTTTTACTGTGTGCACTTACTTGGCTGTAAAGCACGTTTTTAGAGGCCTTAACGGTTGAAACTGACCGTAAAATTGTGTTTTAGGATCGCTACGTTTGAAACAAATAAGACATTTATGGATACTTTTGGAGCAGTTATGATTTTGTTACACGGTTCTTAAAGAATTCATTTTACACTCGTTAATAAGTTCATTAAGATTAAAAAGAAAAACTTCTGCTACATACCTAGCCGCATTCACTAAATTAATAAAAAAATTTACTTAAAGAAAAGCAAAAATAGAGTTCTTGAACCTGTTGCATCGAATTTAATCGTAAAATAAAACTATAAAAAATAATAAGATTCAAATCAGAAGAAATTCCAACAAAAAGCAAATTATGGGACCGGGAAGGGGTGGTTGCCCCATATTAAGAGAGCGAATTATAATTTTTCCTTATGATTTAGAATTTAGGGTTACTAAAATTTAATACTTCTTAAAATCTACATTTTGTAATATGTGTACAAAAAATTTTCCCATTTAGTGTGTTGCTCTCATTTTTTCATGTTCACCTTTATTCCTTACGTGATCAGTAAACGCCAAATTGACATTTAACCTTGGCATAACATCAACAGAAAGTCATAATCAATAATAACGATTTATTACGTATTTGAAACCAAACAAACACAACAGATGTTGAAAATGGCATCCGTCTTCTTCGAGGCATTTTCTAACTCGCCTGCGACATCCATCAATAACATTTTGCAAAATGTGAGGAGAATTGTTTATTTCATCACACTTTTCGATGATTCTTTGGATAAGTTCCTGTAAATCATTAACGGACGTTTTAAAAATGGAATTTTTCAAGGAGTTAACAAAGGAGTTAGATCGCAAGATCGCGGAGGCCATATACTTGCCATATTTCTGCTAATTATTCGATCTCCAAAAAGCTCTTGAAGGAAATTTAAAGTATATCCAGCAGCATGGGTCGTTGCACCATCCTGCTGGAAATATCCAAATTGCAACTCGTCAACATGCAGTTGATTAATAAATGGACACAAAATCTCTTCCCGATATCTAGATGCTATAAGTGTGCCACTAGAAAATATTGGACCTATCAATCTTCTCCAACTTAAACCTATCCAAACACAAATTTTTTGTGGATGGAGTGGGGCTTCAATGAAAATATGAAGGTTTTCTGTACTCCAGATCCTTATATTTTGGGAATGAATGTAATCTGTTAAATGGAACAAGGCCTCATCCAAAAAGAAAGTTTTGTTCAATAAATCGTCATTGTCATTATTGTTTAAAACCCAATGACAGTATCTTCGTCTTGGTTCAAAATCTTTAGGTCTACCTGATACCTGTTTTCTTGCCACACCACCCTGCCAGTTTCTTTGAATAGTCCTACAGAATACCGAAGTTGATAACAAATTTGTGGTACAAAATACAGTTTCTGGAAATTTTTCATGAAATTCTGCAATACAATCAGGAACAGAATAGGTCCATTCACCATTGATTTCTTTGGGCGTTTCGAAAGTAGGATTCAACCAAAAAAGATTTTTCCTCCAAAGTGAAAACCATTGTAAAATCAAATCAATAATTTTTTTTAAGTTATGCTTTTTACTTGTCTATTTAGGGTATGGATCTAGTAAGGAACATATATGGACATGCGAAAAAATGAGAGCAACACACTAGAAGGGAAAACTCTCTATACACATGTTATAAACATTTTGCGTAAACTTGTTTAATTGCATAATGTTTGCGTTTTTCAAGTTTTTGCACGTTTACTTTACAAGCTCTACGTGAACGTCATAACTCATAACAATTTCCATTTTTTATGTTTACACAAAAAATATTGTCGTTTAATTACGATAACAAACTTCTGAGGTAAAACATGTTAAATAAAATAGGTTGGCAAATAATAGAGAAACATTTATGTGGAAGACGCTACCAAGAAAACCCAACTCCCATATAACGTGACAAAACAAAGTAGCTAAAATCCTGTTTGACGAAATAGCTTATGCTATATTACACGTCACGACAATTAGAAGAAAAAGAAGCCCCATAAAATATTGGAAAGATTAATTTTGGGAAAAACACATAAAATAAATCGCCGAGTTAGAAGCAAATAATGATATAAGATAACAATATGAAGAGGACATACGCACTAACTAAGAAACGTAAAGAAATTAAATGACTAGGTTTATAAAAATATTTGAAACAGACAAAGAGGCAAAAACAAAAAAGTAAGAACGGTATAAGATGTAGAAAGAGAAGTTCAGGACAGCAGTAGAAAAGAACTGAAACAGAAAGAAATTAATTGATTGACGAGTGAAAGAAAATCAGAAATATGTGAGATCACCAACAGACAGAATTAAAAGTAATGTCTCCCAATAAAAAGTTAAATTGAAGCCTAATCACTTCCGATCACTATAACGAGTAAACGGATAAACGGATAGGCACACAGAGAATTCTTATAGGTGCTTGCTTGACCGCTTGCTTGCTGTGGTAATCAAAATAGCCACACATTTACATTTTATTGGCATATGGTTTAAATATGTGATCTTAAGACCAGAATGACAGAATTACTCAAAGCAAAATGAGCCAAGTTATTGATTTTGCTAAACAAAGAATAATTTCATTACGCCTCTTTTGTGTGAAACTAAAAAAAAAGAATACTGAGAGAGAAGATAAAAAAATAGTGATATTTACATCATAGAAAGAAATTAGTATAGTCTTTAACAATTCATTTTTTTTTGAGGTAGTCTTCATGTGTCATTGTCAAATGCAATATTTACGTAATTTCAACGACATAATGCAATAAACAAACTAATAACGTATGTAACAAAAGTTTTGGGAAATTTTTTCAAACCTAATAATACAAACTGTAATCGTTTTATTTAAATTTATACTTAAGAAAACTATTAAGTGAAGATTTAACAAAAATTATAATGTACTACATAGCAACTAAAGGGCCCATGGGTATGGGAGCGCGAGATCATATTTTCAATATCGGTTATCGATAACTTAAAAATAATAACGTTTGGGAAGTAACGCCGTACTTGTTACGGCTGAACCGGTCATAATTGTCAAGCTTTTGATTTTTATAACTTAAAAATATCTATATTATCGATAATATCCCATTTTCAATATCGGTTATCGATAACTTGAAAATATCGATAATATCGATACATGGATAATATCCATAAATCGACACAAGGATAATATCGATATGCCAAATGGAAACGTCGCTATTCGATATTTATCGATTTGATTTGCAATTGAATGCGAATGCCTCTCATTAAGCCTTTGGACGGTAAGTGGGTTAAACTCTCTAATTTTTTGGTAGATTTTTCGTCGTACCTCTTCTTCATTTTCAGCTTTCAACCCACCGTTGTAAATTTTTCTACCGAATAAAAACGAATTGGAGGGTTATCATCTATAGGTACATATGGGATATTTTGTTGCCTAATCCAATCTTGGGTTCTTCTTGCACAGTATTATCATGAACATCATGTGTTTAAATAAAATTTACTAATTTAGGGAGGCATCTTCTAATATAGAAGTCTGCATTTACAACTTCAAGCCTAACTCGCCCAATAAAAGATCTTGAAGTACCAGTTTCCGAAATGGTGCACCACACTAGTATCTTGTCATTGAATTTCGCTTTTTTCTTATATCTTACATCATTAGGAACGTTCTCAATGTCGTCTAAAATTATCGTGACATTGTCTCTGAAATGTGCTCGTCTTAAATGTCTGTGTATTTTGGACACTTTTGTCGCTTTCTAAATCTCAAATGATTTCTGTTAATTTTCCTCTTAATTGTCATATAAAATACGTGAAATCTTCGGCCTAATCTTCTCGGTGAAACTCCTCTTCTATTTTTTACAGATTCTATCAAGTTCTGAAGACTTGCATGATTCAAAACTCGAGGAGAGCCCGTCTTGGGAAAATTAAATACCTTTCCGCAATTCTAGCTTGTAAGACATTTTGTACAATTTTGTGAACACAAATCTATTGTCAAACTATAGAGAAAACTTGACAGATTCTCCATATCCATTAGTAAGTTGATTGGTTTATTTTGTAATCGGAAAAATTAAAATGAAAAGTTTCCCCAAAACTTTTGTTATATACGTCATAATTTCATTCTACCAAGAGAGAAGCATAGTGTTATAAACAATGAATGCACGATATTTATTAATGACCGACATAAAACAGATGCATTTGCTCTTTACTTAAAAATAACCAGACATTTCCGAGAAATGCAGAATGCAATCACACTTGCTCGCGTAATCAGTGAATACTATTATGCAACGATAATATATTGAAGTGTTTTTACATACAGCGCATCAGACAGAACGAAGTGGTTTATCTGAGGAATACATTTACTTCTGATGATAAGAAAATCCTTTCCGCAAATTGTTCTTCTTCACATGTGGCTGCACATTTCTCATTACTTCTATCAAACAAATAACGCCAGTAATTATTTTAAAATTACGTAAAATTTTAATTTATTAGTGTTTATTAAAATTAAATATTTCGTTATATAATTCTTCAAAAGGTATCGAAAAAATGCCATTATTCATTAAAAAAAAATACCTAAAAGGTTTGGTAGTATCCTATCAGAAACTGTATAAGAGAACATAAAAGTCTTGCTTATTAGGGAATGTTTGCATCAACAACTAATAAGACGTATTTTCCATTTTGAAAAATAATTCACTTAACGTGAATCAGGATCATATTTTGAAGTCAACCAGATTTTACTTATAGAAAGGATAATAGAAGAAAAATAGAAATGTTGCGAATAACGAAAAACTGATTGTATTACAATCTCTCTCACAAATAAACACGTGTGAAACAAGATTAAAGACAACGAAGGTGGGCGATCGTACGATTTAATTATGCACACCGGCGATAAAGTAGATTCGAGAATAATTCATTTATCACTTACCGGAAACCTGTGTTCACTCGGTACTTCCTGCGCTCTCTGGAATGTCTCCTATAACGAAAAGAGGAGCGTCATTAGTGAAGATAAACACGCTATAAGTGGATGAGAAGTGGAATTAAAGAATAAAGCGCATCTATAAATGTCAAAGTAAAGATGGGAACGTGTCCTCGATTGCGGTGTGCGTGATTATTCGAAAGTGGAAATTAGCTCTCCCGGATAATTGCGCCGCTAATTATTTATCTAAATTCATGTTCCGCTAATTACCTGGGTTCTTGTCACTGCGCATTTGCTACCGCTAGAAAGACGACGCCACAAACGAGATGTATTGATTATGAAAGTCAAACACAAACAATTTCACTAATTTCTACGTTTCAAATTATAATTAATACCGCTGGCGATTGTTTTCAGAAAAAATATTTCACACTTTCTATTTGCTCTTTTTTCCGACGACACGTTACTACTTGCTGTTGTCTTCGAACATGATGATAGGTGATAATGAATTGTCACATATGAAAGTGCGGAAACAGTCGTTTTGCATGCACGGAAGTCTCTAGTAGCGATAAAAAAGTAATTAAGTTGTTGTATTTCGATTTGTATTATCTTTGTTTGTTTGCTGCCTTAAGAAATGAAAATGTAAACACTCTTAATTGTTTAGAAATTACTTCAAAAAATGTCTTCCTTATCGATTATAAAAAAGCGAAACTTTTTTTTTAATTGCTTACTTTTCTTTTTACCGATAGGGATTTTTAAGATTCCTGTTATTTCATTGTCCATTACTTGACGCCCATTGTATTAAATTTAAGCATCCACGTTGGTCTCAATACAGGAAAGGCAATCTAATAAAGCATAAAATTGAAATTGCCGATATCTTGCACTTTATGCAAAATTTTCTCAAAGTTTATTTAAAAATTATGTTAAGGAAACTATGCCTATATGTTCTAGTAAGAGTTGTCTGAAATTATTATTATTAAAATAGTAAGAATCTTAATTATCCCTTAATTTTGCTGCAGAGTATATTTAAACTATCCAAATATTTCATCATAGTTTCATATTATAAGAATTGTAATACATTTACTACAAAAACCTTAAAATTCGATAAAGTATTTCTACCTAAAACGCTAAAGTCACTATATAATTTAATACATCAAGAAAATCTCTATTTCTTGACATATAAAAAGATTTCTTTTTTGAAAATATCGAATTCCAGTTCATTAATATACAAAATTTAATATAACCAAAAATGTAATTAAAATTAATTGAAAAAACATAAGGAATTATAATTTATTTGAAATTATCAAAGTATTTGAAAACTTCCATGAATCTCTATCAACCAATTTAGTATAGAGTACAGCCAAAACAAATTTCATATGAATCATTCTCTTTATTGAATATTTCTTATTTCTCTTTGGCCTTCTTCCATAAACGGCGTCGGGTTTTAATGCAATTACAATTTATAAAAAAAAGAATGTGACAGTTCCTTTGTATTTGGTATTGCTCTCGATGAAATTCTTCGTGAATGATGTGATCGCTATTCGAAATAATTATTGGAAGTCCGCGCAGTAGGTAGAGCTTTTCCTGCTCTTCTGCGTTGCGATCACAAAGTGGCTGTTAGTAAGTAACTAACCGGTTAGTGTCCTGTATATAAATGTAATGTTGCGATTCTAACTGCCCATTACGAATTAAGGAAGCTGGGTTCCGGCCTGCAAATAAAGCATACAAAGTATACGATGCTGATTATAAACTCGACTAGTTTTCTGTGCGCGTACGTCAAGGAAAGTGGTGAAACTATTGATTAGGAAAGACAACAATAGCTTCATTCAGACGAATATAAATATGTTTTAGGCGGCGTTAATTAGAAAATTATGCAAATTTAGAGAGACAATGTTTTAATTGAGAAAAGTATCGTTAACGGATAACGAAAAGAAAGCGCATTGTATCAATACCTAACACATTAACTTCGGATTTGTATAAATGAGGTCTTGTTGTCGTGAAATGTAACGCACCTAGTTCATGCATCAAACAACAGGCTGGTGATGGACAGATCGAGATTTCCTGTGTTAGAAAGCAATATAATAAATAATGTAAAAACTATATACATATACGCTTCATTAAAATGACGCGGTATAAATAATAACTTACATGGACTTATACGTAACTAAAACGATTTATCAACAAAATAAATTTAGTTTGAAAATGTCTCCAGTTTTGTTCTTGCAGTAAATATTCCGTTTCTGCCCCGCTTTAAAGATACCTATGTTAATTTCGTATAATTTTGTTTACTTTATAGAATGTTAATATAACGTGTAAGGGCAATGAACTTTGCTTTTCAAATTGCTATTTAGTATCATTTCACGGGGCGAAAATACAGTTGTATTTTTATTATTAGTTTTTGTTAATACACTCCATAAATGGATCATTCAATAAAATATACACCTGCGGATGTGTGTTTTAAAATATGAAATGACCGAAGCAACAATGAAACAAGCATTTTTTTTTAGTTGAATTTCAATTGAAGTTGAAGATACAAAATAAGTAGATGTTATTAGTTGACGATTTTGACAGCCACAAAAAAATTAAATTTGTTTTTATGTTTTGTTACTGTAATATATGCTACAACCTCATTTAACGGAGAATTGCAGAATTCATCATATAGCCAATGGCACTATATGTAAAACATAACCAGTAAGGCCGGAATACATATATAAACTCTTTCCTAACACTTTCTATATTGCCAGTTACACAATTTTGGTTAATTTTCATAATTTTCATCTAGCAAGAAAACTTGATTTTTTAACCATTTTAGTTTTTGAATGCTATATGGAAGCCTACTCTTAACATAAAGCCGTTTTCTTGATGGTTAGTGAAGAGCAGGAAATGTATTCAAATATCGCGTATGTTCTAATATACAGGTTGTACCATAACATCCAACAAATATTTACACCAAGCGATTCTCTGTTAAAAACTGTATTAACAAATATAACATATTAAAAAAACAAACGTACAGCTTCTAAAATATAGCCCATAAAAGTATTTCAAATATGGCAACGCAGTGTGCAGTCGCGCCCAAAAAAACAATGGAACACTTTTTTGAATGTCAATTTTGTAATACTAAAACTTTTGCTGAGTGGTTGTAATTATGAACTGATAGTTACGGAAGATAATCAGCATAAATTGGTTTCCAAATTGTAATATGTTGCTGATATTTCAAATAATAACGCCTATATGGATGTGTAATTTTGAACTCTGCATAAATTGGTCGGTTACGTATGCTATAGACTATAGAGCCGTAACTATTTTCTGACTTTTGTGCGTTATAACGCATATAAAATTGAAATAGAGTGCAGTTATTAAAACCTTGACTAAAGACAAATGGTCTTGGGCAGAAATGCATTCAAAGCTAAAAGACATATGTATGATAGGTTTATTATCAACGTAACCAATTTGCTCCAATAGAGGAAGTTTCATGAGGAAAATAGAAGACAAACCAATAAATGACTGACATCAGTTTCAGCATGGAACTGTTTGATAAGCTCATACGCATTACTGATAATGAAATTATCACTATTCTGCAAAGATTTTATGGGTAAATCACTGGAATACGAGAAGGTTTGTGCCAAAGCAGTTATGAACCAAATTAACAGCGCAAACGAAAGGAACTTCGCCAAAACTTCTGGGTTTGTTTGCAGAGGTTACAGGATATAATTTTTTCACCTTATTATGATATATTATTGGAGAGCGGTGGAATTATATTTTCCAGGGTTATCGGTTACCAAATTCGTAAAAATTAGTCGTTCGCATGCGAGAAAAAAGCAACTAATTTGTAGGTAATGGAAGTGGTGGTATGCGCTTCTCCCTCTGTGCGCAATCAGTACGCCTCTTACTAATAATCTTGAAAAATATAATAATTCCGCACGTTAGATATTATAAAGAGTAAGAATCATTGGAATTCTAGGGAAACGCTATAACATGATCAAAGACAACTTTGCGCCATACTGATACTACATTTGTCAAATTTTTGTTACATTTCATATTGTCAATTTTTCAATTAAAAACTACTTATATTTTATACTAGCAAAGACTAAGGAGAAGGGAAAAAAAAGAGTTTTGAATGTCTCCTGTTTAGTACTTCGAATATCACCACGAACATACCTATGTATGTGTGCGCTTGTCTTTGAGGTTGACACACTAGTTCACCTGTAGCACAAATCTAAATACTTGCACGATCCAATAAAGTAGATAATTACTGGACCATAATAAAATGCGACAGGTCAACAACTATTACCTAGAAAGTAATGACGACAGGCACATCGTTTTTGTTGGCGAAATAAACGAAACCATCTTATTAGACAGAAAGATATGTCTTACTTTTCCACAGAAAATTTATCCGCAGTTTCTACTCTCATTTAAAAATTACGAGTGGCACAAAAACGCCTCACTCTCAGAAGTTATTGCTGCAAGTACTCAACTAAATCGGCAGTTAACGAGAGTTAAGGAAATTTATTATTTGTTAAGTAAGCAAAGTATTGCTTTTTCACGCATTAAGATGTCTCAAGTGCAATTGCCTAATTACTTATGTGCAATGTTATCGAATGAGTTGAATAAACTTATTATTCATAATTAGGATTAGTAACAAGTGTTACACTTCAGTCTGTCCCTAAAAAAATAACTTTGTCTAACATTTTTATGATAATATACAGAGTTAGATTATTAGATTAGATTATTAGATTATTTGTAAAAGTTCGTAATGCATAGTATTGTGTTTTACCATAAAATTATTTATTATTAAAACAATTTATTAGTGATTAGATATTATTTTACGTTTGTTAATTACATATATTGATATGGAGAATATAAAAAGTAAAGCAGATATAAAATAAAATTATAATAACTGTTCAAAATGTTCCCTATTTGAATCCTAAAACACATTTACTCTTCTTTTTATGTTTTCGAAAACTTTATGTCATGTTTCTGGAGTGATGCTGTTGACATCCTCTGTAATAGCATTTTGTAACTCTTCTAACGTATGGAGATGTTCTGAACACACTTTATTTTTTAAAAAACCGAACATGAAGAAATCAAGTGAATTTAAGTCTGGTGATCGAGGAAGCCATTTGTCCCTATTTATTAATCTATCCTCAAAAAACTGTTGCAAATGATTCAACGTTGTTAGTGCAGTATGGGCTGTAACTCCATCCTGTTGAAAGTAATCCCGTTGTAATTCATCGTCATAAAGTTTTTCAATGAAAGCATTTAAAATTGCTTCTTGATATGCGAGTGCATTACTATTGTGTTGAAAAAAATAGCTCCAATCTAATAATCTTCCTTCTTGACATTGCCAACCATACACCGATGTAATGAAGTCTCTTCAAAACTATGAGAGTTTTCTGCAGACCATATTCTACGGTTTTGTGAATTTACATAACTGTTGAGATGAAACCATGCTTCATCACTGAAGAAAGTTATGCCTAACATATCTTCATTATTTAAAAACTCATTAAACCTTTGGCAATATTGTACTCGACAAGGCAAATTAAGAGGCAGCAAATAACTCATGAGTTGCAGTTATCTTGTGTGGATGTAAATGTAGAACCTCCTTGCAAGCCTTTTCGCATGTCCCAAGTGATAAATTTGTTTGAGACGATAAACAACGTAAAGATTTCTTTGGACTTACATCCATTATTCTTTGATGAGTATCCGGGAAAACTTCTTTGGTGAGGACAGTGGGCCGGCCTGTAGATTTTCCTTTAGAAACACTGCATGTTTCACGAAATCTTTGAATTATACAGCGGACGTGTTGTATAAAACAATCATATGTGAATACCATTTCAAGGAACTGCTTTTGAAATTGTTGATGACGACTTTGATAAGAATAATTTCACTAGTCTTGTTCATTGCGTATCCCCGACCGAAAATACGCCTCAACAATAAATTTATTGTGCAGGTCCGTAAAAACCATCGCTAACCAAAAACGTTTGTGTGTATTTTTCTTTCGTGTTATATGGCTGTATTTACCAATGAAAAATATCTGACCGTAAAAGTGGTAATAAAAAAAAACCTTTTTGTTAATACTAACCTAATAATAACAAAATACGGAAATCAAAATGTAAACAATACAACACACGCACGCTACTGACGAAATTCAAGATGATGTCATCAGAATATCTTGCAAGATGAAAATTACTAATTCGACAATGCCCCAAATTCAAACGCCCTTCAATCAATAAACACTTAAAATGGAACTTTTTTAAAACGAAAATAACAATATAAATATTACGTAACAGAGAAACTTTTATTTTAAATAAATTTAAAAAAACGACTTTCTCTGTTTTTCACCGATTAAATTCAAGGTCGTAGAATTACCAAAATAAAAAAAATCCTATTATGCGAAAGATTACTTGAATTACATGTGATAAACATTTCTCACAGCAACTCGTTCCTGCTGAATCACGACGGTCAGAACTCGACAATTACTCCGTCAATCACCTTCTTAGCGCAGAGAAAAAGCTGAAATTATAAATCGGAGGTCCATGTATTTTTTTAACCAAGAGAGATGTAAATCTGATCGAGGTTAATGATTTGTATCGGACTTCATAGAGAGACTTATGTAATAATATGTTAGATATTTAAATGTCAGATAATATGTGACACATTGACTCATGGCATTACGTGCTTCATTGATACGTTCGAAGAGTGAAAACTGGATTAATCCGACAGAAATTTACTGTTCTGATTAAGTTAGATAAGTCAACAACCACATGCAGTAAATTTACTGCTAATCTCACTTACTGGTAGTTTACAACATTAAGATAAAATTAATTTCAAAATTACAATTTTGCAACCAAAAGCGAGCGTAGAGTTAAATTAGAATTCAATATTCTGATATGATGACCGATTAAAGTGAATACACAGAAAGTTGAGCAAGGGTTTACGAATTGTTTTTCATCTATGAAAGATAAAACTTTTTTTGAAAAAAATTGCTGTAACAGAAACGAAAATACTTTATTTTTTGGATGGGAACTTTTGTTGTATAAAAAAGATTTATTGGTGATACGAAAAATCAAATTAGAAATAAAATTGAAGAACTTAATAATACTACAGTATTGCTTGAAAATATTAATTTTATTAATAGAAAAATCAGGATTCGTATAGATGATAATTTTCTTCTTTTAGTTTATTTAAGAAGTTTGTGTTTATGTTCATGATTTCTTCTTAGTAACAGGAACGTTCTGAACTTCACAAAGCTTTTACTATAAATTCTGGTAAAATATGCAAGTTCTGATGGAAAAACTATATACAGGAACTACAAATTTGCAAATGAAGTGGGAAAATAATTCAACGTGTCTGTTGAATGGTCAAATACATTCCGGCTCGTTATCTATCCATAAACAAATCAGCTCCAATTGATTCTGCGGTCGCGAGTAAATTTTCATCCGCGCTTAAATTTTCAATAAACAAGCCGCGATTTAGAGTGTAATTGCCGGCGTAAATAGTGCCATATAGAAAGTTAATGACATGCATATAAATTTATCTGCTTTCCGTTAGACCTACTTCGGCTTTATTGCGAACGCTTAATTTTATTAATAATCCGCGACATTACCCAGGTACTCCATTAGACACGTACACCGGTGCTAAATATCATGCTGTATAAACATCGTGATTTATAGACGCCGTTAAACATTTATCACCGATTACTTATTGTCACGTCGCGTAAATAATTACCGACATACTCTTTTCCAGGTGTAAAATCTACTTGCCACGAACACTTATTGTATTAACTACGACCAATTCATTAAGTTGTAACTAACCATTGTAATTTTTTTTCTAACGCTATTTCTTTTAAAAACTAATGAATTAAATTTTTTCGTAGACAACAATTAATAGAACCATAATAGAATCGAAAGTATATAGTTAAGTATTTTTCCTTTCATGTAATGACACGAAAACAATGAAGTCGATGGCAAAAATAATCAAAAACACTCTTATTAAAGGCGACGGTTACGACACCTAATAACAGAGGAAAGCTTCTGGAGTTATTATAAAACATACAGGAAGTCAAGCAACACCTACCAATTCTATCTAAATAATTAGTTTTAATATCACATCGTATAAACGTTTTCCAAGCTGAAAGGTGTTGCGTCGGATACCATCCTGGCACGTCAATGACATGTTCGCGTTGAACGCAATAATTCAGTGAATATAAAAGGGATCGGGAGTCGTTAAGTGACAGGCCAATCAATAATCTCACTTCCCTGATCTTTGAAAGACGAACCGTTGTTAACATTACATCGTGGTGGTAATGAACCTTGTAGTGAATATTTATGATTGCGTTTTGAAACGAACACGTGCTCTGTGCAAAGTATTCATGCATAAAATGAGCTGAAATAAGGCAAAGAATTTCAATAACACACGTTATTACGATCGAGTTAAGTTAATAAATTTTTAAATATATATGATTACGGATGAATAGGGATTTAGTCAGGTGGGCAAGAAGAAAAAATCAAAAATTAACTTCAGCAGATTGTTGAGAGCAATTCGCACAGCAAGAATCACATAAAACATAAAGTGTCATATTATATAGTAATACACTCATAACTAAATGCTCCTTATTTACTCTTATTAGTCTGGAGATAAAAACCTAGAAATTCTTGACCTGAATTTGATTTATCAACTTCGTATTTTATATGTAGATATTAGTATTACATTTCTTAGCGCACATAGAAGATCCTTTCGTACTAAATGAAACAATTTTTGCTATACATACTACCTAATGGTTCAAGGATCCAGGTTTCGATGTTTTCTATTGTACTTTTCTTACTCACTCGTGATTAAGGCAATAATGTACAAACAATTGTAGTCAATATAAAATTCATAAAAACAATGTGTGAATTAAAACGTATTTCATTATTTTGAACTTGATTCGCGAGAAAATCTAATTTTCACAGAACTTAAACAAATACAGGAAAATCTGTTATCAATTCTAAAACAAAAGTATTATAGTATTTTTTACATTAATATTCAGGTAATTTATGTTATTTAAGTTTTAAAACTTGAAATCATACAGTATCGACGTGTGATAAAGATGTACCAAGTATAATTGTATGTATATTACAGAACAAGTTTAGAAAAGTGAAGTTTTACTAAAAGGTTAATTTAAAAAGCCATAGTTTAGTTTAAAGAACATTTTTCTAATGAGATTGCGTATACTATTTTTTTCACTTTACATGCGAAATTTGATTTTATTTATTTTTAATAGAAGTGACATTACGCCACCCTAGAATAAAGGTTTTATCAGGGACCCGAGTTTCGAACCATGCGAAAAGATTCGTATGCGAAAATGACATCAAAGTGACGTAGACTCTCATACAAAACTATGTATACAAATCGTTCAAAAATTTTAACGTTATTTTCGCACGGTTCAAGAATTGGGCCCTTCTGGACATATAAAAAAAAGCGATAATCATCCTGTTGAAATTTCTTTTATACAGCAGTATTTTGTTACAATTAATTAATGTGATGAAATTTTAGGTTTTTTTTAAACGGGCATTCATGCAATATAATTTTATAAAAATTTCACTGATATGACTTATTTACTCTTTTGTAATTATGCATGCATTTCAAACAAAAATTGCAGACCTTGTTATTCTAAGCCGACGATTAATTACCATCACATTAATAACGGTCACAATTGATAGTAGTTAATATGTTGTTATGCTGTACTGTTCCTATGTTATAACGTTCCACTTTACTAAATGATTTTGAACGTAGCAAGGTTGTCATTTTTTGTATGAAATGCGGAAAACAGATTTATATAACACAGCTGCTTACGAGATGGTTAATACAGAGGAGAAGTAAACGTGGTAAAATCAACCAACTGTGGAAATACGCAACGCGCAAGCCGAACCCACTCTAAACACTCCTTATTATTCACATTTAATACAATCTGTTTCTTCTTTTGCCTTGCTCATTACTCATTACCAACGTGCTGTTTGACAGAAATTCTTCGATAGATTATTTGTATGGATAGAAATGTACAAATAAGGTTTATCTGTACAATTACACTAACTTTGGGCAATTATACTGACTCTGGGCAGATCGATATTAAGGTCACTTCGACTCTTACTGATATGAACCTAAAGCATAAAATTATAAAGAAGTTGATTATTACTAATTGTTTTTTCACATTTCTCAATTTTAGAAAGTTTCAATAACTAAATCATTCACATCTAGTGCCAATGCAAGAAAAATTACAAAAATACCAGAATTATGAAGGACTAGAGATTAATTAATTCCATTCGAGCAGGATCGAATCTCGAGACTCTGAGAACATATTTTTTTATTATTTAGGAAAACCACTCCTAATTGATCATTTCGTATCTACTGGTTAAGTGTCTGACACCAAGAAAATATAATTTACTTTGTCCAATATTCTGGACAAACCGATAAAACGTAAAACTTTTAGGGCCGGTCTCTCCATCTGCTCGTTAAAGTTATTCGGCAAAAAACTGATTTTTCTGAATGGTAGATTGATTTTTATGAATTATTTCCATGAGAGTTATCCGTCAGTCAGTTTATTTAAGAGACAGAAAGACCCTTTTTTTTTCCTCATGTCCAGAACCAGTCAGCAAAGGATGCACCGAAGGCACCGCAGCCATTTAGGCTTATTGTGCTCGCCCTGGTTCTCTTACCGCAACCATTCAGTGAGGCATGTCCATTCTACCAGCTGGTACAGGTTTTTCACTGATTGCGTGTTGAAATTTTCGAGAACTATTCTGAGATGTCCGAATATACGCTGTGTGCGATTTGCCAGCGCATCACATCTACACTAAATGTTTATTGCTGTCTCTGGTTCTCCATTGCAGAGTCTGCAGTTTAGATCCCCATTGAATTTACCGATCCTCCACTGATGCTCCTTAACTGTTAGGTGTCCTGTTAGTAACCCCGTGGTGATCTTGAGTTGTGCCCTGCTCAAAAGCAAAAGTTCTGCAGCTCTCTTTTTGCAAGGACCTCTAAGGAAGGTCTTGCTGTGGCGATGATAATGCCCCGATGACCTGGCACCCACACCAGCGTGATCGAGCAGGATCGAATCTCGAGACTCTAAGAGGACATATTTTTATTATTTAGGAAACCACTCTTAATTGATCATTTCGTATCTACTGACACCAAGAAAATATAATTTACTTTGTCCAATATTCTGGACAAACCGATAAGACGTAAAACTTTTAGGGCTAGTCTCTCCATCTGTTCGTTAAAGTTAATCGGGAAATAACTGATTTATACTGAATGGTTGATTGATTTTTATGAATTATTTCCATGAGAGTTATCCGTCAGTCAGTTTATTAAAGAGATAGAAAGACCCTTAGTCAAATATTAATACGTGCAGCATTTCTTTCAGCTGTCGGTTTCAAAGTGATGCTTGATTGCTCATCACCACCGTTCTTACTTGTAGTGCAATATCTTGAAATTTTATTTTAATGACAACGATGAATTCCGTTTTTAGCTTTGACTAAGTATCATTTGATTCATTAATTTTATAATAATTCCTTTAATCCAACGTGCTTCATGCGGTTTAAACAGTTTAATGTAAAATAGATCATCATGGCCAAATTTTTGATTGCTAGATGAGGAAATTTTTGTATTGGTTTTAATTAAGAAAATAGTGTTCTTGGCTGCCGTCCATGCAAAACTTCTGCAAGCGACTTGTTCAATACCGAATGAGGACTTGTTCGATAGCTTCATTTTCATTTTCTTCCTTCTCCACAACACGCTTTTTTTCATAGTACTCTCAAATGTTCCGACATACCTTTAAACTAGTCAGAGAAAAACGTGGAGTGATTAAATGGATAATTGCAATTTTTAACAATTTTTTTGAAAATTTACTGAAGTAAACTGCGTCCCGTTGTCTGTAACTATAGTAATTGGTAATCCTTCTATTAAAACTATTTTCTCTAAAATATTAACAGTTGTTTCTGCTGAGATATCAGATATCCTTGAAATAAAGGATACTTTGAAAAGGCATCTAGTAACCTGTAAAATCTACACGAATTCTATCCCAAGATTTTTCTACTTTAGGCCATTTTTGAAATTGTCCAGGTGGGTTAGGTTTTACATGCTGACAAGATTTGCAACAATTTACTAAGTCTTCTATATCTTTATCCAAATTAAGCCATTAACAATGACGTCTTGCCAGCTACATACTTCGTACCTATGTATGATGCCACAATGAACCTTCATGAAGCATTTTTAAAATTATTTTGTATAAAGTAAAAGGAATGGCAACCCTTTGATTTTCCTTTGATAAAGAATGATATTTTTTCTACAGATACGCAAAGCGTCGAGTGAAAAAATTTAAATTTCGTATCAATTATCGTTTCAAGCTAACTTTGTAAAATAAAGTGCGTTCAAAAAAAACCGTTATCAGGTAGGCTTATGTCAAATGCAAATTTTACGAAGTCACGTTGTAACTTAAGCCATTATAATAAACATAACTTTTTATACCCTTTTAATTATGATTTTCTGTAAATTGAATAAGAGAATGCAATTAATGTAAACATTTATTTTTTACAAAAGGTGCTTAAAATGCCTACCACCTTCTTCACAACATTTTAAAACTCTACGTTTAAGGGAACTCACGACTACATTTTTTAACAAGTTCGGATTAATTTCTTCAATTTTTTGCCCTATTCGGTGCTGTAGTTCTTCTAGATTGTTTATAGGGGTTGCAAATATTGAATTTAAGGTAAGGTCATAAAAAATAATCACTGGTGTTAAATCGCACGACCTCGGAGGAAACGGTGTTGGAGTGTTACGACTTATAATTCGGTCACCACAAAACTCGTGAAACATGGCCAATGTTTCTCCTGTGGGGTGTTGCACCATCTTGTTGAAAATAACCCCCTTCTAATTCATCATCGTGAACTTTCTCCAAAAATTCATTTAAAATTTCATTTCGGTATACTGTTGCATTAAGCTTCCTAAAAATTAACATGCGAATATAAGTTTAAAGATTATTTTTATGATTTATTTATTTATAAACACCTTCAAAGAAAATTAGTCCAATTAATCGAATGCTGCTTATTGCTGTCCATAAACCAATTTTTTCAGGATTGAATGGACGTTCAACAAATATATGAGGATTATCTGAATTCATATTCTGCGAATTTACATATCCAGAGAAGTAGAACCACGATTCATCAGTAAAGACAGTCATCCGTAGGGTATTGTCGTCATTATTGAAAGTGTTTAAAAACCATTAACAAAATTGCAACCTCTGCGATCTTTCAATTCGTGAACTGCTATTAATCGATAAGGATATAAATGTAAATCCTTTCTTAATATTGCATGAGACGTTCCAACTGAAACTTCCATTTGTAGGGCTAATTATCGAACAGTTGTTTTTGGGTTATTTTGCATGATCCATCATCATCGATTACCTGTTGGCTTCGTTTATGAGGGCGACCAGAGCCTTGCTTTCTTAAGACACCTCCAGTTTCACAAACTAGCGTAACACATCGATCCAGCGTAGCATTAAAATGGTTGTAGTCAATAATCAACTCCGGAAATTCAGCTCTGAACTCTTCTAAACAATCTGGTCTAGAGTATACCCAATTGCCGTCGATTTTACGTCCATTTCGAAAATACGACTCTAACAAAAACATTCTATGTTCAGTAGTAAACATTTCTCGGCAGTTTAGTTCCCAAAAGAACAGTTTTTTTTAATGGAATTAAAGCAACAACACAAATAACGGAATAGAATACCTCGAAAATGTAAACAAAATCTTTGACAGTAAATACTGTTGAGAGTTCGCAGTTATACTAAGCTACGTACTAAGCTACGACATGCTAGTATAAAATAAAAGCCAGTTCCAAGCTATTTCGATAACGGATTTTATTGAACGCACTTTATATTCTCGTACTTTGATCAATGTTGAGTCCATAATAATTGCTTTGGTGTTTTACTTGAAATTTATCGGAAAATTTTGAACAACTTTTCGTCGAATTCTGAACGAAGCAAATTTCTTTGCTCTTATCAAATTTGATATCAGACTGTATGCTCCATTAAAACATATTTTGTAAGAAAAAGTACACTCTAGTGTACACCAGTGCAGGATAACAAACAGACTTAGTGACGAATGGTTTATGGTCAAAGTTTCTAGTTCAAATTCACGACCATAAGGGTACTGGGCATTTTTTTAATACCAAACATTATTACTAAGTTTCTTTCTCAAGTTGTCTATATATATTTCTTCTTAAGACTGTTCATAGTTTTGAAATGAATGCAATCTGGTATTCATTACCACTTGAGTCACGGACACAGTACTGCACAAATTCCTTAGGAAGAAGCAACAGTTACTAAAACTAAAGAAGAATAATTAGGCTGATAATGCAACCAAGTTGTTTCCTGAATAATTGGATTTTCAATTCTTGAAAAGCGTTTTCACGATCTTCATTCCATTTGAATTATATTTATTATATATTGGACTGACAAGAACTGACATTTCGTCTTTTCTAACGTTTCACTTTTTTATATTTAAAGCATACATATAAATTCATAATGTGTACAAATAAATTTATAATAATCACTTTCATTTTAATTTAAAAAAACTAATTGCTATATGAAGTAAATCTTTACAACTATAGTAATTAGCCGATTTTACTACAACTTCATCAGAGCATATAAAATATTTTTTTACAGAAACATTTCACTTTTCACACAATCCGTTGCACAACGAAAGCGTTTTCGTGAAAAAAATCACTTTCAATTGTTTCTCCGGGCGTGATGTGATCGGAGGCGAGCGAAAATCATCGGACGCGAAAGCGCGCGCCTTCCTTATCGCTTAATTAAAACGCATTAAAAAGTGTTCTTGCGCTCTATTTTTACATCAATCGGTCTGCCCGTCTATCTATCGAAGTTTCATGATTCATTTCGTAACACATATTTTCATAAGAACGATCGGCGTAAGCCAAGTGATATCTTAAGTAGCCTTTCTATTTTAAAACTTCCCTTCGGTAAATATTATGTTCGACTTTGAAAATGTTTTCTTCGGAAAACGTTCGTTTCCAACGCAACTTGAAGGTGAATGATTGAAACAACAAATTCGCATTCATGCGCAAATTGCGATTAAAATGATCAAAAGAAATGGTTAAAATAGATTGAAATATTTACGTCTACAAATGCAAATGAAACTTTGATTAAGAGAAAAAAAATAATTATTCTTTTATCAAAGTTAAATATATTTTATATTAGTTTGTGTCTGTTTAATTGAAATTCTAATAGGAAGTTATACCTTTTTAGCACTTTCTAAAATGTCATAATATAAACATTTCAATTTAAGCTCAGTATAAACGTTAGGTGCAAATAGCTAGTAGTCTCCCATTGATTCATTCGCATTCTCTCATATGCTACATATTTCTACAAAAGGGTGAATGTGGACTTATGAAAGACCATGTGGCATTTTCAATCATTTTTATTCTCTCTGTATCGAATTAAAACGCAGGCGATTATAAGTGATAACTGAATAGTCAATTGTTCTCATAAATAGAATCTAATTTTATCCTGGAAGTATTATCCCATCAATTTTCCCCATTTTACAAACTTGGAAAGCAAATTCCAATATACAAAGTTATTACGCAGCGCCCACCTTGATCATTATTCTCCGTGCAACATGCCAAATAAGCGTAATATTTCTTAAGCTCGCGATTGGGACTATCGACACCGTAGACGTCTGCATTTTTATCGGAATTTTAATTTTCAATAGCCTTGGTCGTGCTGGTCGCAGTACGCTTTTAGATCTTATCTGCGTTGATTTTACTTTCAGATTGCCGCTAGAAATACGGATATCCAAACCTCCTTTTTCAGCTCACAACTTGGATGATGATATCATAAAGATAAATTTGAACCACTAAGATTCATACGAATTGCAAAAATCGTCTGTTGTTGTTATCATAATGCGCTCGAAACAAAGAATAAAATATTCCTTCATCAGAGTTTACTGCTGCTGCACGCAGAACACACAAAAGCGTGATTAATTAATACAACCTCAATGTGAGACGGCTACTTATTTACGTCGGAAACGGGAGTTATTTATGTGCGTGTAATACAGATCAGATGATAACAAATGGCCTAGTGTTGATTGCGTTTGAAAATATCTAATTTTAACTCACATTAAACATTGCAACTGAATTGAAGCAAAACGTATGAATATTTATGTATATCTAATTAATTTTTGTTCCTTATTTTCCATCCTTATCAGCTAGCAAGCAGCAAAATTAAATATCTTTTATTGTGGTATTGATTTCCGTTAATTTTTTTCTGATTTCAGTATGTCTATGGCACTGTACTTTAGTCCATCTCTTTTTCTCCTAAAGAAAGGCAATACGTTTGACCGCTAAGCTGATTCTGTTCTTTAAATTCCCTTCAATATTATTACCATCAGTATCCATAGTCCATTATAAGTATTTCTTCAACGTCGGCAATATCATATTTAGTGGTTTTCGCACTGTTACTTTGACTTCTTTAGTATAACATAAATTATCATGTTCCCTTTGCTGTGACATCATAATTAATTCATCGCCTCACAATATACACTGTGTCCCAATTTCGAGGCTCACTATTGGTATTTCGGTTATTAGAAGAGATAGAGGAACGGTTAAATGGGGAATGTTTTGCAGAATTCAATCCTCGCAACGAATCTCATTTCAAATTCACCATAACTTTTTAAAATTTTAAGATAATTTTAAAAAACCAAAATTTCCCGATTTCAATTTTTCTTAATAATTCGATAACACTTAATGTGACCTCTTTTAAAGTTTTACAATATTCAGACACTTTTTTAAGACAAAGTTTTTGACATAAACAAAAACCTCCGATTGTCATTTGTTTTCAAGTTATTAGTGCTAACTTTTGTTTTTCTTATGGCAGCCAATTTGAATTTTCGGTTAGTTAGATAGTCTTTAAAAAGAGCTTTTCAACGATGTACAACATGCCCGAAAATTTTTTATTTGTACGGGAGATATTAACAAAAACATAAATTAATGTCTAATGTGAAATTAGTAGGTCATGAAATGAAACACCAGTGAGAAATGCAAGCTTACAGATATGCTAAGCATTACTGTAATAGTTATTTATTAATCTAGGGCGAAAAGTGACGATTTAAAGTACAAGCAAGTTGTTTCCAGCCGAGGCTGTAATTACTTACGAGTGTCTTTAAAAATATCTTTTCGGCAGAGATAAATACAAAATTGTATTTAATACTGAACGTTTAATGAGTTAAATTATTATAGAAAAAAATTTTGAGTTTGGATCTTGTGTAAATAATTCGTAAAAATGTAGTAAACGGTAACCAATTTTCATAGGATGGGAACGTGTTTAGGAATGGCAACGAAATTGAATGAATTGTTACTTTGGAAAGAATACAAGAATCCGCTACAATCTACAAAAAGGTCTAGGACTTTAAAGTTTCACTTTTTATCCTATAAATGATCCGAGAAATCAATTCTAATAACCGAAATATCAATAGTGAGCTTCGAAATCGGGACAGAGTGTATATTATACAAAGATATCCCGAATGATTGAAAGTGACGACACGATTTTTTAACCAAATATAATCAAAACTAGTTTCCATTTATCAAAAATGATTGCACGAGATTCTTGACAACTGAAATTTGACAGCGGTTTTATCATTGACGTTCGTACAAAATATTTCGTAAGTTTTACAAGTTTCTCGTTCTTCATGGTTTTGAAAGCAAGAAAAATCTGTGTTTTTCAACGCAAATTTATCTAAACATGCTGCCAGAGTTTTGTAAGTACACTTTTTCGCTATCATTGAACTAAAAGATAACGCATGAAATTTTTTATTTTTTAGGTTAACTTCGTTACCTTTGCTGTATTGCAATATGGTTTTTTTGTTAGAACGCGACAAATTTATTCTCAAAGCATATTTTCGAAGTGGTCAGGAAAATGATAATGGAGCTTGGGACTACTCTATTTGTTTATGTCATTTGCAATTTATTAATCAGTTCCCGAACGAAGCAGCAGTTGATCATGAAATATTTGCACAGCATGTTCGTCGAATTGTTGCTCGTTTTCATAACACTAGTGGTGTCTACAAGGGAAAGTCTACTGATCGACCATCAGTTTTAACTCCAGAAGTTTTAGAAAATGTTCGGATCCGTTTAAACTAAAGCCCTACAAAACCCCTGCGAGTTGTCTGCTCAAACAGCTATCTTATGAAACGTGCACTAGAGCTGCAAAAAGTTGCATTTACATGCTTACAAAGTTTCTACTGTCCAAGAACTGAGTCTAGGAGATTATAATCAGAGGATTCAATGTTGTCACTGGTTTAACTAACGAGAACATAAATGATGACAACATGTTGGATCTTACGTTTCTTTCTGATGAGGTATAGTTTCATTTAAATGGATATGTTAACTCGCAGAATTATCGAACATGATCTGCAGAAAATCCTCATATTAGATATGAAACAATTTTGCATCCTATTAAAATTGGAGTTTGGGTAGCTATGTCACGTAGAAGAATATATGGACCTGTCTTTTTTAATAAAACTGTTACTGGTGAGAGATATCGAAATCAAATGCGACAACCTTTTTTTTAACAACTGCATGATGACGAAATACAACAAGATAGTGCAACTGCACACACAGCACGTGCAACAATAGCTTTAATACAAGAATTTTTTGATAACGTGTCATAAGTGCGGGAAAGTTTCCTGCAAGATCTCTAAACCTTACTCCGTTGGACTATTACATGTTTAGATATTTAAAAAACTCAATTTATAAAAATCGTTTACATACGCTAGCAGATCTACAGGAAGCCATCACATATCAAATACGTAACATAGTTCTACACAACGCTTTTGGAAATATGAAACGAAGAAATCAAAAGTGTATTCTGAATAATGGGGGACATTTTGAGCACGAATTGTAAATTATAATTTTTGTTAATTCTTACTTATCCTCGCAAAATTGTTTCTTAAACAATTAATAAAAAAACGACATTTAAAAATCTGTAGTAACTTATTTTCATCTACCTACATTTTCAGTTTTCACTTTTCTCGATTCATTAAAATCAAATTTTTCATTTTAACCTAAACACCTCACGTGACAATAACCACAATTCAACAGTGCACGACTGGTTGCATAGCTGTGCAGTAGCTTTTGTTTCCCGTTAGCACGCCTATGATTCTAATACAAGATCAGTATACAAATTATGCGGCACAAGAAAAAATTCAATGAAGCGGCACGTACTCATTCTGGATCTCTTTTTCTCTGCTTTATCTACGACCACATTTAAGAGAACAAAATTACCTTTCTATTCAAGTTCAAAATAATCACCGCTGACAGTTGCAATTTCGACTACTGTCAAATTAATGTGAAGCGGCTACGTACATCTAACTACCAGCGTGCGTAAAGTTAGGTGCAAATTATTTGCTGTGCTGTTTTCTGGGGTGCTGAAGGAGTTTTGATTATGGAGTACACAAGGTATTCACAGTCTTCTTTTTATTTTTAAGAGTTGATTAGGCAGGTAAGAAGGTGATTAGGCAGGCGAGAAGAAAGTGACTAACAAAAAACACCTTATAAAAGTTTTATATTAAGAGAGGTGTAAATTATTTTAAAATATGTATAAATTCGGTTGACTTAAGTTAAAATTAGTTGTGGAGGTTTAGGCACACTAGTTGTCCTATATGGCAAGTGTAACAATTTCATCATTGTTTATTTTAAAAACAAAAACACAAGACTGTAATGGTCTTGTATGCCGAAGGGATATAAGATAAAAGGAGAAGCCTATGGAAACAATTCAAAATATAAAATCTACTCTGGAGGAATTCACAAAAAAAATTGTTGCTGCACAATTTTCGGGTTCAATAGACCAAGACCTGTACATAATCAATGACTGTGGGTTCATAGAACTAAGGCATCCACATTATAACCCTGACATATTTTTATTCCAAATCTTAAAAGAATATTCAAATAGTCAAAGAGCGTCAACCCTTTTTGAAAACAAATATTTATAAATTTTCTTTTTTTTTCCAGAACAATTCAAGAATGGAATAATTTAAATAAAATAAATTTGAATAGTTTAATAGAAAATTGTGCAAAAAAAATTAAAGTTAAGTAAGTGTTAGATTGAATATTAGACCACTTAAGTATGTTTATATACTGTAAGTCTAATTTATATATAAATAAATTTAAAAAAACTTCGCAAGTATTCTCGTCGATTCTTTATCAACTTCCGAATGTTCGAGAGCGTAGCTATCCGATTATAAAAACACGGAGATTTTATAATAATTTTCTTTGCGAAATAATACACTCAGTAGAGAACTGTGAAATATTTTTAAGTATTAATGTAAAGAGGTATTCATAATTTATAATATTTTTTTACAATCAAGTAAGATCTTAAAACCAATAGATACTGTTTACGTTTAATTTCAAAAGTATTACATCAAAATAATCTTCAATACTTTTTGCACAGCATACGAAAACGTGGTTTTTAACTTTTGCCTTGTCACTTGTGCGTAAATGATTTCAAGTTCATTACCTGGTTACGCTTTTAACTTAGAAACTTGCATCTGAGAATTTTTACATTCTACATACTACATAGAAGAAAGTCGAAAACGCGTAACGCTATAAAAAAAAAACTAAAACTTGCACTGACTTGCAAGTTGATATTCGAGAAATAATTTTCCGCTCATGCAATTCAAATGAAAAAAAAAATATTCGAAGAATGCCGATACTTGCCAAATCATTCAGGATTACCATACCTGTATACAATAATTTACATTTAGGCTCACGTTTCCAGCACTGAAATAAAATTTTAAAGAGATTTCTAATTCGAGGGCAAGCGAGAAACAGACCTTAACAAAAAACACTAATTAATTTCTACTATTACAAGCTCTAGATTTTACCAATGAAATTACGTCCGGACATGCGGTTAAGTTACATGTAGAAACCGCAAATATTCTACATTAATTAGACCCGTTTTGACGGATATTTGATATGCTTTACTGTGTGATATTGATATTTACGACACGAAAAGAATATTAAATTCGTCGACTGATATAACTGTAAGGCTTCAATGGTCCTTTTCTCGTCACAATTTAATTTGTATTTTCTCAATTTAAGTATATGTTCGTTAAAACGTCAACATAAGTAATTGATGTAATCTCGCCTTACTTGTAAATCATTAAATTTTGAATCTAGATAAACTGAAAACGTTTTTGCATCAAGCACTTTGGCGACATTCCCTGAATGAAGCGAGTAATAAATATGTGCTTGAGAAACTTTCATCGAGATAATGAGCAAGTGCGCAAGTGGAGAAGACAAATTATTGACATGTTACCCTAAAGTAAGGCTGAGCGTATTTTAAATTTAAATTAAATCGTTAGCAAAGCTCGCAATAATATATACGGCATTAGAAAGCAGAATATAAACAAGACGCATTTGTCACTCCTTTGTATGAGAGAACGCGTCTGCTTAATGGAAAGGCGATCCATGTGATTCAAGCATTAATTTGAGAGTAGGAATAACTTATGTCCTTGTACATAAAAAAATTATATCGTTCCATCTGTGTAGTAACTGTAAACTTAGATAATATAAGTCACTTTTCCCTGTATGTATTTACTAACATAAAAGCCAAAAGACATATTTCAACCTTAATGACATAAAAGTCCTCTGATACTTTCAGTAAATACAAAAACTTGGGGAACTTTTCCTAGATGCCACGTATAGATACATTCACAGGAAAGTTTTGGTCAAGATATTCTCAAAAACAAGTCCGCAATTGGACCACCATAGCAAGACAAGAAGCAGTTGCGTAAGCTGGCAAACTTTAAGCGAAGCTCAATTATGCCGTTAAAGTCCACAATTGAACAATCGAGGCCAAAATGAAATATGTAAGTCGGTACGTGCACATCATACGAATGCTTTTTTTAAATCGACCCGCATTGAAATCTTACGCTTCACAAATACCGATCACCTGTTTCAAGCGAACTAACGAAGAGACACGTCTCTATTAAGTAATACTGCGATAGAAAAGAATGCATTTGATACGAAGAAGTTACAAAAAGAAAAATTTTTTACGAAATTTCAAAATGATTTGACAGTTTTTAAATATAAAAATTGATTCATTAAAAACCATTCTACTTTTCTGGCAGATTATCCAAGGTTCTCCATTAATGTGAATGTATTCCTCTTCTATTATAATTGCTTTACGAATCAAAATTTCAAGTTTCATTCTTACAACAGACATCAAAGGATGAATTAATTTAAATCAAATTAACAAGCTCAAATTAAATGTATAAGAAATTTGAATGAAAGTATAAAAATTTTGAATTTGTTTAATAAATACTCCCTTTTTATTTTTTCAGTTGCCTGGTTCGATTTTAAAACCTTCATTAGGCTACATTCAAATTTTTGTTATCTACATATCCAATTATTAATAACTCAATTATGAGCATGAAATACATTTAGATTCTGAGTATTTACTATTTGCTTTTAAAAATACTAACTCACTGAATTAAAAATATTTTGCAAGACTCCTTGTCTGCTCAAGAATGTCTGATTAACACAATTATAAAATTCTTGACGCACACATTTGTGACGATACTCGGTAATCTCGGTGTTATGAAAAATATTATCTAGACATGCGAACTTAAAACAACTTGATTAATATGTTTGCAGTGTTAAAACAATCAAAGCAATAAATAGAGTGATTTTCAAAACCAGTAATCTAGGCTAACGCTTCCGTGATATCAGAAAGGACAAGATTTGTAGGATTAGCACCTGCAACGTGTAACTAAATGTAACTAACTATCTGTAACTGTATCCTGAGACACATACACTTATACGAGGATAAGAGTAACAAAGGAGACTTAAAAAGTGTCCGTACAAATATATGCAAACGAGATGCAAATTACCACATGCGAACCTCTAGACAGCTACTACCAAATTAGGAGAGTTTTAGTGAGGCGAAAGTTGTAATTGCTCGATCTGTGTTTGTTTTTAATGGACGATATTTAAGATTTAAAAAAAGACATAATTACGGCCTGAATTTGTGCACGAGATTCAATTAAATCCTTCGCTTTTTCCAAGGAATTTATACGGCTGTGTTTGTTTTAATATCGTCTCTTATTAATCATTTTGATAGTGGTAATTACGAATCCTAACAATATAAGGTTCGAACGGTACTAATTTTTACAATTCTTTTTTTTTTTGCTGAAAATTGGTAATATTTTTTATTTATGATTTCGCAAAAACACAATTTAAGGCCACTCATGACAAAAAGAAAATATCCTATTTTAATACGCACTTTCGCAATTTCGGATGTATATGTTTTTTTAATTTACTTTAATCCATGTAAACGTGTTGATATGACAGATTTCGCAATTTGACCGCAGATTTAATAACCAATAGATATACCATACAGTTTATTTCTTTTTAATATTTACCGATCGATCGATAAGTCAAAGAACTTTTATATAGCGATCTCCTTCTAGCTGGCGTGGAACGCACTTACTGCTTTTGTCATATCATTTCATTTGGTCATATATTTTCTTAACTCAAATCTATCGGCACATAAATAAAAAATGAACTTTATACCATGTATTTTTCTTAAATGCCTTAAAAGGTGGCTGTAGAAAACAAAATGCATGTATTTTCAAAATTTTAAAGCCTGAGTTTTGGCATTTTTTGTTATCCGCATTTGAAATTTAAAATGGATCAAATTTATTTACTTAAAATCAAAGTTTAATTAGGCACCTAATCTCTTCATAATTCTTCACTTTCAAGTATTTAGGTTAAATTCGTTAGATGTCAAAAGTGTTCGCAACATGTTAGAGATAGCCACTTGTCGAAAATGTAAACTGAAAGACATTCCTAAAATCCACAAGCCCATTGGACGTTAACACAAAACTATTTTCCTAATGTGTTTTAACGACAAATTCATCAATTCGGTTTGCCTCTTATCAGCTGATGGATTGCATACCTCTCTCTCTCTTTCTTTGTAAATAATCAGTTTAGTGTATGGTTTTAACCTATTTGTGTTTATAAAAATGAATCGTGGTAAAGCTACCTCGAGGAAAATTCTTAAAACTTAATGAGACAGTACCATAAAGGACGAGTCAGCGAAGAGGAGATAACGACTCTCTTTAATGCAGAAACAGGTGCGGGCATGTTGTGGGCACTAAGTAGATCCACAAAATTTTCTTTGGTTAAATTCACTTTTATTTATAAGTGCTTTTATTGTAGACGAAAGAAAAGTCGCTATTAAGAAAATTGTACGAGGGCAGTCCGATTTTAAAGGTACAGGTGTCTGTGAAACAAACACTGCAAGTGAAATATTGCTGTTATATGCATGTCTAGACAGGTTGAAATATGGTAGTAGAGTCTGGAGCGTTGTGTGTAAGATTCAATTTACCAGCTTACGGGAAGCAAACATGGCGTGTGTAGTCGCAGAGTATTCCAAGTATGAAGTGCGTGCAGTTATCCGATTTTTGCAAGCCGAAGGAGTTAACCAGAGCGAAATTCATCGCAGGTTAGAGGGCGTTTATGACCCTAAGGTCTTAAGCCGAAAAGAAGTCAGTGTTTGGTGCAAAAAATTTAAAGTTGGACGAACGGACTTGATTGATGATCCGGAGAAGAACAGAGGCAGACCAAAGACCTCACACACAGATGAACATTGCTCAATTGTTGAAGGTTTGATTAGGGAAGATCGTCGCATTAAAATTCGTGAAATTGCGGAAATGACTGGCATTCCCAAGAGTTGTGTCCATTAAATCATATGCGACCTAAACTTTCGCAAAGTTTCGTCTCGCTGGGTGCCGAAAATGCTCTCCGAGAACCAGAAAACCAATCAAATGAGTGCATCACTTCAACATCTCACCCGATACCAACAGGAAGGGGATTCTTTCATCATTTCAGGAGATGAAACCTGGGTTTATGAGTTCACCCCATAGTCGAAACAAGAGTCCGTGATGTGGAAACATCCAGATTCCCCAGTTCACAAAAAATTCAAAACTCAACCATCTGCCCGCAAAACCATGGCTACCGTGTTCTGGAATAGTGAAGGCCTATTGCTCTGTGAATTCCTTGAACCGCGCATAATCATTAACAGCGACAGATACTGTGAAACTCTCTAGAAATTGCATGCAGCCATTAGAAGGAAAAGGGCAGGACTATTACGACAAGGAGTTAAACTTTTGCACGATGGCGCAAGACCGCACACGTCAAATCAAACTAAGGAGTGGTTGACACAGCGCAAGGGGGAGGTCCTCCAACATCCGCCATATAGTCCCGATTTGGTTCCATCCGATTTTTATTTATTCGGACCCCTGAAGAAATTTTTGGCGGGGAAACGCTTTGCGAATCAACAGGAATTGCAAGACACAGTTGTAGACTACTTTAATCGACTTGACAGGCAACATTATCGCGAAGGGACGTTCAAACTACTGTCACGCTGGGATAAATGTCTCAATCTTTATGGAGAATATGTCGAGAAATAAACAAAAGTAGGTAGTTTTTTGTAGAAAGTATTAAATATTTTCTTTAAATATGTATGTTAGTGAAATTTTGGCTTGTATCTTTAATATCGGACAGCCCTCGTACATAGAAAACTATCTGATTTGGCCTAAATCCAAATTGTAGAAGGCTGGTCCAAAGTCGTGTATAGCGTTGAATCGAAAATCGACAAGTCTCTAGTTGCCTGCGGAAACGAATTTTTCGTAATCAATAGGAATCTTTTAATTGGAATTTTGTAATAAGGATTATCTTAAAAAAAACGTGATATTTGCAAAGAGGTTGATGAGGTGTGTGTAAGGGTGTATGCCTGGAAAGGCCGCGGGAAAGTTGGAAGTAATAATGTTGCTGAATATCAGAGATCTAATCTAATGGTTATTTAATCTTTCAACAGCATAGGAGCATAAAATCCTTTGGTTTATACCAACCAAAGACTTCAAGAAGTGCTTTTAACTGTGTGGATGTGTACTAGGAATGACGACGGGTACCCGGATACCCGTTTATTTAAATGGAACCGGTTCCCCTCTATGAATACCCGTTATGCGATAAGTATCCGGGTACCCGATAATTACCCGATATTCGGTAAATACCCGACAACTTTTAAATTTAAATTACCAAAAAATATGTTTGGAGCATTATTCTTGTTTTTTTTTTGACCTCACAATTTATTTGCAATATCAGTTACTTCGGATATTTTAATGGAAATTTTTCAAATTGTTACTTAATGCTTATCCGGTACACAGTAGTTATCGGGTATCGGGCACCTGGGTACTTATCGGGTAATGGGTTATACCCGGGTACCAATAACGGGTACCTAGGTAACAAAATTATGGAGTATCGGTATCCCTAGTGGTACTGATGACGACGTAGTTGTCGAAATACGTATCCATGGACATAAACTAATCATTCTTTAATTAACTATTTACACTAATTAATTATATTTAAAAGAATACACACGAAGAGTATACAAAATATTCCTTCCTAATAAACAATTAGCTCATTATTCGTCCGGCAAATAATAAAGCACAAGAGAATTTTGAGGCTTCAGACAAACTTGTCAATGCAATTTAATGATTTAATATCTATATTTTGAATAGGTCTGTCTTTAGCTTGATAATTCTTATATAATTGTTTCATCATTTTTACAAAGCCAGATATTTGCGCAAATTTACAAGTGTAGGAAAGCATTCGCATAAGCATGTGCAAATGTTTGAGATCATATGCAATTTGATTCAGTTTTGCGTGTACGAAGGTTTGCACCACGTTTGCACATAACTTTGTATGTGTACAAGCATTTGCGCACATATCTTGGAGCGACAAAAGATTATAACTCAGATAAATTTTAGTTTTGGTAAGATTGCAAAATTTGGCATTTTTACATTCGCTTGAGTAACATTAAACTCGTTTCCCAGTAAATTTATTATCATATATTTTACGCAAAAAAACTTCAACTTTCGTTTCAAGAATTATTCTTTACGGATAAATAGATCAGAGTTTCCAGTATTCGCACATACGCACATTGAAAGTACAGGCCGAAACAAAACACAGAAGCCTTCAAATTACGCAGCATCATATAAACAAACAAAAAGTTGGTATTATTAATTGCTCAGATAAATTCAGTGGACACGTATGAACGCTTCATTAACAAAGTCATTTTTCGACCTTTGATTTCCTTATCGGTTTGTATGGATAATAAAAATATTTGTAACAACAGTGTGAAACGCCTAAGGCATCACTTTATTATGCAAATTGTTTTAAATAGATTTTAAATAATATAGTATTAATGATTATTGGAATCACAGTTAACATGGAGTTCTTTTTTTAACGGTTGTCCGTCTGCGTGGCCATATACATTTATATTTCTTTGATTTGCATACAATACGTTGTGATCTTCAAAATTAAATTATCGTGAGCTATAATTAGATATGATGATGCATCTTCATATACTAGAGTCAAGCGAAAGTATAATTTCATCAGAAACAAGGTAGAGACAAGTAATATAATCATTAACATACATACATTTATCATCTCTCTGTTCCCAATTGGGATTTAATTCGCGGAAAGCACAAAATAGCATTGACGCATCTGTTCTTTGAATAGTTTTAGTTTTAAATATACTAAACCCTAACGCAATTTGTAGTATTTAAAGATATTGTACATATTGGCCTATGTTGTTCATGCTCTTGTTCGAAAGATCAAAACAGTAGTTTTATTCCAAATTCTGAAACAAGAAGAAAATATAAACCTAATTTTCGTCATGTCAGAAACAAAATTTACAAGAAGTCTGAGTTAATGCTCATAGATTTTTTGAAGGATACACAAATGCGTCAAGGTTATTCATTCGAAAATGAATGTAATAAGTAATAAGCTTATAAGTATAAGATAAGTAATAAGATTATAAATAGATTTTACTAACTGGTAAATGCATCAATTTAATCAACAAATCTGTGAAAGTTCTTGCTGAATTCTAAATGACTATTGACGATTGTTTGATATTTCACATCATACTTAGGATTTTCACACAAATCGATCGGTTTGCACTTCTTATTTTTATCATGAATTTTGAAACAGACAAACAAACTGTTTCGTTATTTTACTAAAATACCCCCAGTGTGTCTGCGTATATGTAGTTGCTGATTAAAATTATAGTTCCAAAAATTACTGATTAATGCGTCATATTTCTATATACAGGTGGTCCAATAAAAACGAAACAGTCTGTATCTCTCCCAAGAAAATTTTGGTTTGTCCAAAGAGAAAACTTTTCTATCCTGTATTCAACTGTCAAACATCATCCCCCTCTCTTCCAACGCTCTAACTAATAGAATTTAAATGGGGAATGTACTATGACTGCCACTCATAGTACATTAACTATTTAAAGTCAGAAGAGAGGGAGATGACGTATGACAATTGGGTATAGGATAGACAGTGTCCTCTTTGGTTTATGCGTTTTTTCAAACAAAAATTTTCTTGGGAGATACTCAACCTGTTTCGTTTTCGTTGGGCCATCCTGTATAAATATACAAACTATTGCAAAAGTCTTTGTAATTTTTTTCGCAAATCACCCTGACTAAGAAAATTAAATCGTTAAACGGAACATAAAAGCTTTGAAATTCGACATAAATCGCATGTTTAGGCACGTAATGGGTTTTTAATGTAAGCAGTAAATTCGAAGGAATAAAAACGTTACAATCTGTAGAATTCTACTAAAAAAACTCGACACCGTTCTGGGACTTGCGTGGAGGAAGCAAGAGAACAACCGCCTCACTTTATTTATAGAGAAACAATAACACGGTCACGGTATGTGAGTATGAGTTTCGATTTGGCACCTTGCGATAATGAAGGAAAATATTTACTGCGTTGTTTGATGGCGTAAAATTCTAATTAAGTGCGATTGTGCGATGTCATCGTAAGAAATTTAAAGGGTAATGATGTGGACGATTTAGGCCAAGGAATAATGGAGAATTTGCGTGTTTTCACTGGAACTATATTTTAAAGTAACTTAAAGTGGAATATTACACAAAAACTCTTCTAATTCGAAAAATCTACTGATGATACTCATCGATGATACTATCGTAGCTTGGACATTCAATTCAAAATAATGAACATTTATGAAAGGTATAGTTGAATGAAACACGCTTGCAGCATCAGTAATGGAATTGTAGCTTTTACTGTTACATAACTAATAATTCAGAAATGCATGATTTATTTATAAATCTAAGTTAATTTTGCAATACTCTCATGGAACTGAGAGATGGACTACATTTTTAGTAAGCATCATAATACAATTACTTGTAATTGCACTAAAATTTTACTTAGTTGTTTGGTTTTCTATCGAAAATAATTGTACTCGGAGCGGAGATATCTAACTACCTCTTAGTAAACTTACTAATAGTTATTAGACGAATAACTACCATCGAAACCATTAATAAAAGTCAATCAACAATTCAAGAAAATAAAATTACTCGTCGGACAACTTCAATAAGCAGATTAATCTCGACCCTTAGTCTAATATTTTTTATAATTTCAGAAAAGTTTGATCTTTTTATGAAAAATTTTGATTTAAAATCGGCTGGATTGGAATGGGGCCTCCGAGTATCCTCCTTATAGCTACTTCATCCGTCCATCGCAATCCCGACGACCAGCAAGACGCAAAACTAGCGCGTAAATGCAAACATGCCTCATAGCCGCGACTGATTTCTGACCTATAATAATTGTGCTGTGAATAGCAAAATCGCAACGATTTTAGCCACATAAGATATCACGCACGAGATGGCCAGTGTAGACAATTAGCGTATCATCGCAAACATACAAAATTTTAGCTGCAAGTCGGCTGGATTACAATAAGGCCCCCGAAAATCCTATGTTTGCGATAACACGTTAATTGTCCATAAAACAACGCCTTTATGGAACTGTCATAAAATTAGTCTGCATCACATACAAGAAAGAGATGAATTTGTAAATGCTCATAAACTAGAGAGAAATAAAAATGGAGAAAAACTGTAAGAAATCTATCTAAAATACAACTATAAACTATCAAGTGGTAGTGCACTTGATCATTGTAATCAGAAAAAAATCCTGATGGAGCTATAAAGCAGCAGCGAAACGTAAAGCGTTAGTGCCAATTTTAGCGTCCGTTTTAAAATAATTTAAAAAAACATTTAAAAATATAAAAATTCAAAACGGCGCTCATAAGAAAAAAAATGTCGTTTTCTTACAATTTTTACTGCGATGATAAAGGCGATGGCAGAATTAAATTTCTTGTAAAAAGTGCTTTAATATTGACAAACTTAGAGATACAAATCATTTTTAAAAAGGAAAAACCAAAATGTTTCGTTTTCTTAAAATATCTTGAAAACCGTAAAAGATATGTGAATTTTATATTCAGCTAATTAATTAGCATAAAAATACGCAACTTTCCCCTAATTTAACTGACTTCGCATCTTTTAAAATAACTGAGATTTCCATGGTCGTCCTCAAAAAACGGGCAGCCTGAATATTATACCGAATGAGCATTTTAAATCCAAAATGTAGGAAGTTACCATAACTACCCTTCATAATGACATATTTGATTAAAATCATATCAAAAATATTAAAAAAAAATCAAATATTAATTTTAATTTAAAAATTTAATTTTAAGTATTTTAGGACAATAGACAAATCAACACTAAATCCGGTTTTCGAGACCCCGCTTCGATTCACGACCAAAGGAAATTTTTTAAGGGGCAGAAAACAGTCGTTTTTCGAAAGGCAGGTACTTGCCCGTTCCCCCCAACGTGGGAGCACAAAGCCAATCTTTCTGACCATACGTTGGCGGGACTCTCCCGCCTCTCCGACGAACTTTAAAGTTTGAAAAAAAATGGCCGAAAAGTGGTCTGCGAAGTGCTACCTCTCGACATTTCTTCCCTTAGTTCACCGGTGACGACGGGGCATTGCGAGCGATTTCCACCAAAAGTTGTCCGAAGAAAGTGTCTAAAAAGCGTATTTACCGATTTTTATAGAAAAATTTTTCATTCGCAGTATAAAATCGTGATTTTTAGGGTATTTTTCGAAAGAGAACCACCACGAATATATCAAAAATTGACGATACAGAAATTGTTCACGTTAAAATTCATAGCCGGACTGCCGAGGTCGATTTTCGAATTTCGTCCTATTAACGGCGTGTTTGTTACTCAAATACCTACTCTTTTCCTATGCTTCGAATTGAAAATGCTCCCAGGGTATATGTTCTCCATTAAAAAATTCTCACTGTACATATGCTTTTTGCAGAAGAGTGAAAAACAATAAGACACATCTTAGCTAAAAATTTTCAAAAAAAAAAAACAGTTGCGAAAATGATTCCAAAAATATTCACTGATAAGCAAAAGCAGCATCTACTAGTGAATTGACATAAGTGCTAAAAAGGAAGGTGAAATACTAATCAATTTGATGGCATAACGAAACAATGCATTTACAGAATGGAGTCAACATATAGTGCCATTTATAACTGTCAAGTACACTATATGAACAATTTGCATAAATCTTTTAGCTCTAAAATTGGTATACGAGTGATTTGAACTGCTACATCACTTCTAGCTTTATGGTTGTTATTCCTTCAATTTGTATATGTAGGTGTAAAAAAGTTTTTATGAGTTCATTCTTGAAATTTTATAGACAGACCACGTATATGACTGACTGTTTCCACATCTGAGTCAATTATAAAAAGCATGCCTGCTATATTTTCGTAATTTTTCAAGGACAAGACGCCTTTTGGTTTTAACAGTAGCTTAGTCTATTCTCTACCATGTAATCAATGTCATAAAAATTACATTGGCCAAACAAAGCAATAGTTAAAAAGTCGGATTGCTAAACCTAAAAATGATGTTAGAACTGATAAGGTAACTTGTGCTTTGGGCTCACATTCAATTAATAATGATCACCAGTTTGATTTTGATAATACAAAAAATTTCACTTTTGAGAAGAATTAAAAAAATAGACTTTCTTGAAATGATATATATTCAGAAAGATGAACAATCTATAAATTTTAGAACTGATATAGACAATATTAGTAATTTTTATGCTAACATTCTAAATATATTAAATAACCAATAGTTTTTAGTAATTTTTCATTGGTAACTAAATTTAGGTTACATTCCTGTAAAAAGAATTTTGAACTTTGCACTAGTCACCATTTTGTTTTTGTGAACGTTTGTTCGTCTAATTTAACGTCTTTTACAATTTTGAATGTTAAAATTTTTACAATTATGTTCAAGTTTGTCTAGCAATTCACAAGTCTCCAGTTGTAAGTAACTTTATTTTTAAATTTAAGCTTAAAGTGACACTTGTTATTCATTGTTTTTCCTGATGAAGATTTTAATAAAAATCAAAATATTGAGATTTAAACAAAGTATTTTATAGTTACCACAAAATAGCACAAAAATACCAATATAAAATTTACCTTCCCGATTTATTTTCAGATTTAAATAAAAGATAAAGTATAATGAAATCTCAAAATACAAAATTTCGTAAGAAAAGAACAATTCTCAAATACAACGTGTCCGGAAAATAAGTGCTCAGACGAAAATGGTAGAACGTAGACGAAATTTCATCGATAAAAAAACCCAATTTGCCAGGGTCGGAACTGCTTGGTTTTTTCTTGACGGGCATTTGGATTTTATTCCCAAAGAAAATATTCATTCAAAATTGATTCATCTCGTGCACAAATTATTTTGACTAAAAGAAAAAGTTTGTCAAAAAATTAATAAAAATGCAACTTTCTTTCGTTAGTTCTCGCTCATATTTCACAAAGAAACTCATAAGTGTACCATTTTTAATTTTATTGTAAAACTGCATTGAAAACCCATTGATTAAAAAAAGTTTCAATGTTCTATTCCTGTTACTTTATGAGCAGTGATGGTATAAAAAAATACTACGCAACAATTGAACACTTTAGTTGAAAATATTTTCTTTTTAAAGGACAAAAAAAATGTATTTTCGTTAATTTTTTGACAAACTTTTTTTTGATCAAAATAATTTGTTCGCTAAGATGTATTATCCTTAAACCAAAAAGGTATTAATTACCTTTGCAAAACTTTTTTGTTGCTTTAAATTGACTGAATAATTTATGAATTACATATGTGCCAATTTTGAATGAACATTTATTTTGGAAATAAAATTCAAATGTCCAACAAAAGAAAACGAAGCCGTTTCGAACCTGACAATATAGGTTTTTTATCGATAAAATCTCCTCTACTTTCTACCATTTTCGTTTGAGCATTTATTTTTAAGACATGTCGTATAACAGTATCTGTTCAGATGAAAGTGCTTTCCCTTCAAATTTTTAATTAAACACACATGCTGTTGTATTTTTAAAATAGACAAAACCAAATTGCAAGTGGAAATTCATAAGAAATAATCATCTAATAATAAATAAAAAAACATTTTCAAAGAAATTCAAGCTCGGGTTGAAATATTTGTTGCATTATCGTACTATTTACAAAGCAACAGTAAAAATATACAGGTAAACTTAAAAAATAAATTTAAAATAAATTATATTTTATATTGCTCTGCGATTGCGAATCAACAATTGACTAATAACAGTAATAATTATTTTTACTTTCTCATTTATTTTTTCTGGCAGAAGATAAAACTATGTATAAAAGCAAATGAAAA
The DNA here is from genome assembly GCA_039766575.1 of Serrognathus titanus. Classification (NCBI taxonomy): domain Eukaryota; kingdom Metazoa; phylum Arthropoda; class Insecta; order Coleoptera; family Lucanidae; genus Serrognathus; species Serrognathus titanus. The sequence goes on from CM077913.1 coordinate 25,795,668, forward strand.
ACTTCATTTTAAAATGAAATTATATTTTAAGCGAATAACTTTTAAAATCTTTCAACATTTTATTAATACAAGCCTGAAATACTAAAAATACTAATGAACTGTGAGGAGCATGAAAATCATTACTTTTAAGAATTTGAAATTGCGAAAAGTCGGAAATACTTCAAAGCCCCATGACTTATGCATTCGATTAATTATTCACATAAAACCGACTGCCGCAATTTACAATACAAGTAAAATACCGACTTTTAACAGGTAATTATGTACTACCGTGTTTCTACGCGGTCGAAAAAATCACTCTTGATTTATATACCGCAAGAGAAATTAATTACATATGTATATTGATTGACACGGAAGGTCGTTTTTGTTGTACAAACGCATTGCTGTGACACTTTGATATGCAATCGTAAAATATTGACTTTTGTTGCTACAATTAACAACTGACTTCTGCTAGTCTACATAGTTCCTGAATAATAAAAGTCGTGATGTGATAAGTGGACCGATAGTACATTTTCATATAGGGTGTCCGGCAAAAACATGTCACAAGTATATTTATTTCCACTCCCATACAATTGTTACCTTATCTGTCATGATGACTTGTAAATTAAATTGAATATAAACAATAATAATACGGTTGTTACCTTTTCTGTGTAAGCTCTCAGCAGACTTACCTGAAAACAAACAGAAATAAAACATAAATCATCTGACACTTAGCTTCATTACATGTAATTTATGTTTAGCATTGCAGACAAAGTGGAACAAATATTTTATACCGCAAAGCAAACCTTTCGAAATCGGTTCACTCCTCTGCGGCCTTTGCCAATATCAGACCTCACACAAATAAATTGCGAATAATTTCCTAACAGCGCAAGAAGTACGGCTTCGTAATAAGGCAGTAATTACAGTGCCTGAACCAATACATCAACAGGAATAATTTTAACGTCAATAATAATTAATCAAGTACACTTTAGCAGACCTCTAATGTGTATTCGGGGCGACTAGGCGGTGTGCAACAACAAAGAAAATGTCTCGTGTGTTTTAGTACTTTCTATTGATGGGTATCTTTTAATGAAAAATATTTTATAAGTCAGTCCCACTTACTATTATTGCAAGCAACTGATAATAATATAATTGATTATTTTCTATTAAACATGCCCGTTTAACTGCAACGAATTTGATAAGATAAAATTATGAAAACTTTCATAATATTTTTTTAATGCTGATTATATTACACATGTAAGGGCAGTAATAACATTATACAATAATTGAATTAAACTGAATTGAAACACCTATCTACGGTGCAACGCCTTTAAGAACAATATGAAATTATTTCCTACTTTCAGTCTTACGTTATGGGAACTGAAAACGACAATGCATCTATCGGTCAGTTCTTTCCCTGAGTTAAATAATTCTAAAATTTACCGTGCACTTTGTAAGGTCATTTACGGTTATAAAGAGAAAATTATTACGTAATCAGTATCAATAAAATTGAATAAAGATTGTTTCAACTTTTTTAATATTTATTTTGAACAGTGAAGAATCGTGAAGTTATTTTGAACGGGAAATTTCAGCAATATTGAAACCAGGAGAGATGTTTTAACTCTACTGATTAAGATTCTAATTTTGCAATTAATTAATTTATAATAATCATTCGTTCATAATTGTCTAAATACTTTTGCAATTGCTTATTGAGATTATATGACGAATAATAACGGTATCTATCAGGCTTTTTAATTAGCTTTTGTCCTACTGGTTGAGTATTCTTTTTAATACCAATCACCTATATTTATATTTTTTTAATTTTTGAGTTAATTAAAATGTAGAAACCATAATGGTGAAAATGTTAACTAATCACAATCACTTTAACAGATAAGCTCGAAATCAGAACTTGAAAATATAAACCGCACATCTTTTCATCAAACGAACGAATCAATCATAATATTTATAATCGATATGTGAGAAAGTCGAGTCGATATATTAAGGCACGTCAAATTTCTTTTTAGCCGAACAAATTCAATACCTAATAATAACAGACGAGTCCCACATAGACTTTAGCTCGGGGTTATTTCGCTGCAAAGGTGAATGAAACATAGTAACAATATACGGTCACTTTGTTGTCCAAAAAAGGGCAAACCTATTGAAACAGGACCGCGCGCGAACTCGTTATCTATTTTGCAAATTAACATGTTGACATCAACAAGAGAAATTAAGAATCGCGGTCGTATCTCTCCGATCGTAATGGCACAGTTTCGCCGTTAAAAGTTTGATTAATAATTTTTCGACGGCGAACTTTCGAGTCCGATTGTCTTTGTAATTTAAAGCCCCGTCATAAAACGCCAGATAAAACGCTCGTAACAATGCAATTAACGAAACGAACACGATACTCCGTTCGAGCTCGAACAATGCATTTTATTTCATCAGTAAAATCTCTTTCGTCGATTTAATTGAGGTGATTAATTGCAATCGTCTTTGGCGTGTTACTTTCATCGTCCTTTCATTGGATATCGATTCCACTTTGGTTCTGAAAAATACAAAGGACGGTAGACTTTCAACGGTGGCAATGGGATGGCTGGGTTCGAACCACTTCAAATGTCTATTTACTAATAAACCTTCACATTTTATTCATTTAATGCATTCGAAAGTATTTCTTCTTACGTTTCACGTATACGAATATCATTACAGAGATTTGTACGTAAGGCAGGAAGACATTTATACTGGGAAATGTGTGTCAGGATTGATTATTGTGTGCATGTAAGAGTTCTTTGTCAACTTCTCGTTAACAGAATTTATTTACTGACTGATATAAATATCTGGAATTGTGCTGCCAGCTTTAATCACTAATATTTATTGAGAGCGATTTATTTCCTCGTGAGTTTATTCTAGCGAACGTAAACCGAATGCCCACAAATATTCAATATTTATTTCGGCAAAATGGCCGCGGAAAAATAAGTTGTCAATTTCGTAAGAATTGCGAGCTTCGTTTCGAAGCTAACAGATGCAGTGTTGAAAAGGAAAAAGCAGACGAGAAATGTTTATCGGCACTATTTCCATCATATGTTCGACGTCGATTGTTCTAGGAAGAGTAATTTCAACAAATTCATTTTCTTTTTTCGAAGTCTGATCTTCTAATTAGTGCAAAGTATGTTTTAAAATAGAAACGTGTTCGGTAGAAACTTAGCAAGCAATAAATAATAACAAACACTGGTAATTTTTCTCTGCATTTTATATTATTAATTGCTTTCAGATAAACGTCACAATTTGTCAAATGTTATAACCAGAGGTTGTAATTAAAAGCTATGTAAATTGGCTCTTCCTAGAAAATTCGACGTCGATCATGAGGGAAATAATGTAATAAACAAAGAAAAAAATCTCTTTTGCTATTCCCTTGACGTAAAACCTGAGGTCATCCAAGCCATAACTTTTGAATCAGAATTATTTTTATGGAATCTTATACATTCTTCTAATTTATATTTACTTACTCATTCAACATCTTGTGAACGATTTATTCAACGAAAATTAATTAAAATTGTGTAACTGGCAGTATAGAAAGTGTTAGGAAAGAGTTTATACATGTATTTCGGCCTTATTGGACTTCATCAGAACTCTGTACCTTAAAAAAAATTTTGGTTTATTGAAAAATTTAGAAGAACTTACCCCTTTTTTGAATTTCTAAAATCCCAAAACACAAGAACAGGAATTAATGATAAAAATATGAAATTCTTTTGCAAATTATACAAGGAAGCGATTGCATTCTCTAGTAAAACCACAAAAGTGACATTTTTAAAATATTTGTTTGATGTTACTAAGACAACAAATTGACAATTATAAAATCAAGTTTTCTTGCCAGATGAAAATTATGAAAATTAATTAAAATTGTGTAACTGGCACTTTCTATACTGCCAGTTACACAATTTTAATTAATTTTCATAATTTTCATCTGGCAAGAAAACTTGATTTTATGATTTATTCAACGTAAATGCATATTTCTGCCATCAAAAGCCTGATCCTGACCGCTCTCTGGTTATAAGTTTTCTAATTAAATTATTAAATTATTTCTTTTTACAACAATCTGTTTATTATTTATATATCCAGAATCTACTCTGAAGTCTCTATTTATTGATTAAATACGTTTTAAAGAAATAAATTTGTTTTGAAATCCATGATTACAACAAATTAAATCAAAATTAAAAAGTACATAGTACCGAAAAAAAAGGAAAAATATATTAAGCATTTAGATAAATAAATAAATAATCAGAAAAATAAGAACGTGTATCAAATTAAGAAAACAGAAAATTAATGGATCATATTTCTACCAGAGGTCCACAATTAAAAAAAAACTGTTTCGACCACAGATAAGAATAAAATAAAATAATTGCATTCATTTTACACGAATGAAACATCAGTTCTACTCGAAATGCAGTTGGTTCTATTGCAGATTCTCTGAATGTCTAATATAAGGAGGATTAAACAAGAAACTGCGTAAACAAGTAATTATAATTGCTTCCCTAATTTAATTGTTTCGTTCATACACTAACCGGCACAAAAAGCGACTCACTTTGAGGTTTGTGTAATTCATTGCGACAATCATTTTTTTAATATAATTTTCGACTGATAATTATTATTTATAGTTTTCTTGATTGATGTACATCAAATAAGGCCAAAAATAAATAAAACTAACAAGATTTTAATAAAAGTAATAAAAACTGCAAAATTGATGAAATTGTAACTTAGAGAAAAATGCAAAATTTCAATCTTCCTAATTAATTAATATCGAGTATTGCCTCGCGAGCCTGTATTACAGCCTGCATACGTTGTGGCACCGACTCCACCAAATGCCTAATCGCTAAATTGTCAAGTCGATCCCATTCTTGCTGAAGCGCCATTGACAATTCTTCTAGGGTAGCTGGGGCGGGGACGCAAACTCTAATATTCCTTCCTAACATGTCTTAGACATGTTCGATGGGATTCATGTCGGGACTTCTCGGAGGCCACTGCATTCGGTTAACACCAACAGCGTGCAAAAGATTCTTTAACAACTCTGGCGACATGTGGCTGTGCATTATCGTGCATCACCTTAACATTGTCGCCAATAAAAGGGGCAAAGGGTATCACATGATCTTGAAGAACATTTTGAATGTACATCTGAGCGTTAATAACTCCCCTATTTATTACAACAAGGTCTGTACATGCGTTCGCAGAAATATCGCCCCACACCGTAATCGAACCTCCGTTGAAAGATAGTCTGGAAACAATATTACATTGAGAATACCGTTCGCCAGTCCTTCTCCACACTCTTCCACAACCATTTGGCGCTCATAGGCAGAAGCGGGACTCATCAGTGAAGAGTACTTTATTCCACTGCCCCATATTCCAATGAACATGTTCACGAGCAAATGCAAGTCTGCTTCCCCTATGATGTATGTTAACCTCTGGGCCATGTGCAGGTCTTCTTGCCATTAAATTAGCTTCATTAAAGCGTCTTGTGATCGTTCTGTCACTTACATGCACATCTCGAACCTCTGCAAGGCAATTTCTGACTTGAACAGCAGTCAAATTCCTGTTGCAAAGAATCGTTAGGGTAAGAAAATGGTCATATCTAGCGCTTGTACATCTTTGACGACCTGTTCCAGGGCGTCGATTGTAAGGTTCAGTTTCCAAGAATCGCCTCCTCGTTCTGGAGACACATGATTGAGAAGTTCCAAGAACTTGTGCAACGTTACGTTGAGACTGACTGAAAACAACTTATTAATGACAAAATGTAAACAAATTATTAAAATAAGTCTTTAGGAAACGTTTGGAAAACAAAAAATCAACCGCAACACAATGTTGACAATGGCGTAGGTACTTTCAATAATTTATTTAAACAAGAGAATTTAGTTACCATGATGATCATGGCTCTCTCGATTATTGAAAATGTCCTATTCACCGGAGAGCAGAAAAAATGGACAGTGTCCTCAGATAATTTATTTTAAAAAATAATGGTGAGTCGCTTTTTGTGCCGGTTAGTGTGTAATCAAAAAGTAGTAGTTGCAGCATTATTTCCTTTTTTCCGGATACTTTCTAGACAGATTATGCCGGGTGATGGGAAAATAGCGCACCCGCCCTACACTAGGAAATTTGGTACTTAAAATTTATCATAAAACCATTTTCAAAATCTTCCTATCTTATGTATTAAAAACAAAAACAAAAAAATCCCTAAAAAATTAATTTGGCAACGTTATACACTATTTTCATTTAAAAAAGATACACTACGCCGTTATGTCATTCATCTCGAATCAAATGCATACATACATACATAGATTATGTTTGTGATTCTATTATATTTTAATATGTGTAAATTTGTACATGTTATTTTATTTTTCATTTTTCTATATTTACTAGTTTTGTAATTATATTAAGTATAGTTATTTAGTGACGGTGTTACTTCCTTGATATTTCTATTCTATTGTTTGGTCACAGAATAAATAAAAATTATTATTATCATTACTCTTATTAAAGTAACAAAGGAAAAGCTGTATAATGTTGCCAAGTTAATTATTTAGAGATTTTTTTTTGTTTTCAAAACATAAGATAGGAATATTTTGAAAACGTTTTACAATTAATTTTAAGCACCAAATATAGTAGTGGGGTGCGGAGCAATTAGTATAATTACGTATGAGGAAAATAAAAAAAAATATCAATAAGTCGAAAACTTGTTTATTTCGGAACGTACAAAATATTCACACAGCTTCATCTACATGTAAACAAGGAAAATGCTATATTTAAGGCAAACGTGAATTCAAAAATGTGAATTCCAATAAATTCTTAAAGCGTATTGCAAAAAATTAATGTAATCTTCAATAACTTTGCACAAAGTACTTGGCTACACCTGCGATTCACAGCTTGTAAGACATTTATCATTGTTTCTTTTTCAACTTTAGCTATTAACGGGTGGAACACATTTTTGTTATTTGTATTTACCTTTGCTATATTTTAGAAGGAAAAAAAAGATTTTAAATTGTTGCCTAAACCACATTACATATTCGCATAATGAGTTTTGCCTTTCTATCATATATCTCTTATTCTCCCGTCAAAGATTATTTCATCTTGAGAAAACCACGTCTTTTTTTATTTCTCTAGGGTAGCTAATACATATAACCACAGCTATAATATAACTACAAATAAAAATTGAAGGAATTATAACCATAAAGGTACAAAGTACTTATATTCTTCTTGGCGCTCAAAAATTAATGTTATTAAAGTTATTCGTATAGTATGTTATAAAGATTTTTTTATACTAAGAGAGTAAGCCATATTTTAAATTTTAACAAAATATAACAATATGTAGTAAAAATTGAAGAAACAAATAAATTTTAGCTTAAGTTTGATATAAGATTATCTGTGTACATATCTAATTTTCAGATCGTTTTATGTTTGATACAAAACCACTTAATAATTGGGTTCATAATCTCTTTAAATGTAAATTTTGGTAACACAATATCCGCATCTGCTCAGTTTCCTTAAAATGAGGACACCCATCAATTCTGAACAATAAATTTAACAGTGAATTTAAAATTATAATAACACACTATTTACAATGCAGCCACGCACCATTAAACTCGCTGAGTCACTGCTGCGTATTTTTCGGTAGTTCTAGTACAGTTATCCTAAACGCAAATGTCCACTGAACTTGATACTAGTTTTCCTACCTGAACAATGAGTTGTAAATGCGAACTCTTACATTCATTATCAGCACACACCTTTGTAAAATGCAGCTCGCATATTAACACGACGAACGTAACTGCGTACAACAACTACAACAGCACAATAACATTCTTAATTTTCAATGGGCATGCATATTGAATAAATATAGATTACTTCCCGTTGACAATGGCGATTCCAGTGGTACCGTTGTCATAAATTTCGATTAACTGTAGTTTTTGTATATCTCACTGGTTTTATCTACGCGCCAGGAAATTTAAATTTGGAATTAGGTAACATCATAATAATAATAAATGGTTGTCAATAACGTGAGCCGCCGACGTGCTTCTCTGACGCAAAAAATAAAATTAAACTTCTAATTGCGCAAAAGCCACCGGCTCATAAATTGATTACAAATTCAAAAATAGAAGACTTATTTGAACGTCAGCTTCGGATAAGACCAATCCATCCAAACGCCAATTAAGAAAAGAAACATTAAAAAGCGCGTTTATTAATTTTTTTTATTGAACCACCGGATTGAAATTTATGATCAGACGCCACCGTTTATTACAGGCGGTGACGTTAGTTTTCGTTCCGACTTCCTCGTACAGTTTACGTTCTAATTAATTAATTAACAGTTAATCGCTCAGACGTTTTATATCCTGCTACCTGAGAATTTCGATTTTCGCTTTTATTTACATGTTTGAGTCATTAGTGCATGCTTCAAGTGCTAATGAAATAAATAGCTTTAATTATCTCTACAGAGAAGTATATGTATTTAGGCACGAACAAACACAAAAAAATACTGAAAATTTATGGGCGTGAAGTTACTGACGAGAACACAATCAATTAGGATGAGATTTAATTGGTGAAAGCCTAAATACATGGTTTTATATGTGCACTTAAACTGGTCTTTTCTTCTTGTTCAAGTCAAAACAATAATCTTTAAAAAAGATACATATTACAAGTCTTTACGAAATTTATATTTTATCCAAAATTAGTGTCATTTTTGCGGTAACTCACATTTTTAGCTTGGTTTGAATAGTTTGCCAGAGAGCACTGAACCACTCACAACTACTTATTACACATTTCAAACCATTTAAAACTCATGAAATACTCAATATACTATGATATAAACAAATTGCAATTTGTAACGGTTAATAATCTTAATAACGTTACAAATTGTTTAAACAGTTTCAAATAATTTGAAACGTTCTAAACCTCTGGAGATGTATAAAAACTCTCATATAGGCTTTTAAATTTATTAAAAAACTTATAAAAGTCATAAAAACTGTTTGCAATCCGCCTTTTATTTACGACATTGTACAGTATAAGAAGGTCTAAGATGAATAAACAGATCAATCCTTCTAACACCATTTGGTACGAAATAAATAAGGACATTGTATTCATTTCCTTTTTTTCCAAAGGTATGAAACAATGACAGAACTATACATAATTAAAGGCCTACTATATTTTCCATCATCATCTAATTTCATATTTTAAATGTTTAATTAAGTTTAACTGCATTTTGCTTTTGCAGAATTATATAAAACCGTTATAAACTTAATAGATTGATGGAGGTGTATGATTAAGTTCGTGCTCAGAGTGGCCAAGATTTATAATTAAATTCGTGTTATATAAATTAAAAAATAAAATAACTTGTGTTTAAACAGAGTGAATCACGACGACGACCAGAAAAGTAAATTGACAAAATCAGTTATTTCAAAAAAAAAACTTTCCTTATAAAAAAATAACAGAATTGAACAAAAGAACAAAAATAGATACTTATTATACAGGCTGATTAAACCAAAAACTGTAGAATTTAATGTAAAATATTTCGAGTCAACCTAAACTGAAGAAGTAAACAAATAAAAGCAAATTTATTCAAGTAAAAGTACTTTCTTGTACTTTTACATACTAATAGGATCAACAAAATAAAAGAAAGTGATTTTAAAACATGCATGAAGAAACTATTTTTTTATACAAATATTTTTTTAATAAACTGAACTTGTATGTTCGCATTTTTATATATGTATTTGCTATAGACATATACAGGGTGCCCGTTTTTCGAGCCTAACCATGGGGATCTCAGTTATTTGAAGAGATACGAAGTCGGTTAAATTGGGGCAAAGTTGCGTATATTTATGCTGATTAATAAGCTGAAAAGAAAATTCAAATACCTTTTACGGTTTTCAAGATATTTGAAGAAAACGAAAAATCGTGATTTTCGTTTTCAATTTTTTTAACAAAAACCGTTAAAGATATGTATTTTTAAGTTCGACATTATTAAGGCACTTTTTTACAAGGAATTTAATTCTGTCATCGCCTTTATCATTGCAACAAAATTTGCAGGAAAACGACATTCAACTTTTTTTTTTCTTATGGGCGCCATCTTAGATTTTTATATTTTTAAATAATGTTTTTCTTTCTGATTACAATGATGTAGCACACTTGATGATTTATAGTTGCAATTTGGATAGAACACCAATGACGACTTTTTGCAAAGAGTGCTTTGGAAAACTTCCAAGCTAGTGGGTCAACGTCGTGAAATTGCCGGGAGCAAAGAGCCGCAACATAGGCGGCAAACGTAACTTATAGAAGAAAATAAAAATGAGAATAAATTTTATGTGCATGAAATTTGTTTTGGTTTAAACAATATTGAAAAAAAAAGCTATAACCCAATGGAAAAAGAAAAAACACGGAATTACAACATATGCTCAAATTGTTCACCATCCACCTCTAAGCAGAGTTCTAAACGTCTTCTTAGATGAGAAATTGCCCTTCTGACATCCCTTCTTCGCATGTGTTGTAAAGTAGTAACAATTCTTCTGCGCAGGTCATTAATGTCTGTAGGCTTCGTTTTAAAAATTTTGTTTTTCACAGTACCCCACAAAAAATAATCTAATAGGTCTGGAGATCGTGCAGGCCAGCACACATTACCATTATTTGCAATTAATTTGTTGGGAAACATTTCTGCCAAACTTTCCTTTACCCTTCTAGCAAGAAGACGGCGCGTTCCAACAAGACGGCGCGCTGTCTTGTTGGAATCATAAGTTTCTCAATCTATTAAGGTTAATGTTATTATCAATGTAATCTGCGAGAAACGTTCTTATAAAATTTAAGTATCCATTGGCCGTTAATGTTTCTTCGTAGATGTATGGACCAATAATTGTATCATCCAATAAACCAACCCACACATTTAGTCCAAAGTGTACTTGAGGTCTCCTTTCGTCATGCTGTCGCGGATTTTCAATAGACCAAATGTGCTGATTATGGCGATTAAACATCCCTGAACTTGTGAATTTACATTCATCAGTCCATATCACATTACTTAAGAAATTTTGGTTTTCCTGCATTTTTGTCATTACATAAACGTAAGCGTATCTCCAAAGTGAAGAGTGTGCGTTATGTGAATTTTATATGGCCGAAATTTATGATTTTTAAGTATCCTCCATATCTTTTGATGTGGTATGTTTAGCTGCTGCGCAACTTCTCTGGTGGAAGTTGAAGGATTTTCCTGAAACTATTAGATTATTTAACATAAATTGTTTCCTACAATCAATATTATGAAAATATGTTTGACCACTTGCAAAATTTCGTCTTCATTTTCAGCTGGTCTGTTGCCATATTTTCCTCTAGGCTTAATAAAAGAACCATATTCGCCTAAGTTTCTATGAAGAGAAAGGAAATACCCCAAACTTGGCTGCCGTCTTTCTGGGAAACGTTGCAGATACATTTCTGAACAAATTTGAGCATTGCGATGAGAGGCATAATAAATTTCTAGCATATCCCGCTTTTCTTCACTTGAAAATGACATTTTGTTACAACAATAAGCAGCAATATGAACGGTGTTTAGGGCAAGTTGAATTGTAATGTCAAAAATTTTTAAGAAACAAAATTATTGTTTTATTTTTCAAGGCGCTCTTTGCAAAAAGACGTCTTTGGTATTCTATCCAAATTCCAACTATAAATCATCAAGTGTGCTACATCATTGTAATCAGAAAGAAAAACATTATTTAAAAATATAAAAATCTAAGATGGCGCCCATAAGAAAAAAAAAAGTTGAATGTCGTTTTCCTGCAAATTTTGTTGCAATGATAAAGGCGATGACAGAATTAAATTCCTTGTAAAAAAGTGCCTTAATAATGTCGAACTTAGAAATACATATCTTTAACGGTTTTTGTTAAAAAAATTGGAAACGAAAATCACGATTTTTCGTTTTCTTCAAATATTTTGAAAACCGTAAAAGATATGTGAATTTTCTTTTTAGCTCATTAATCGGCACAAAAGTACGCAACTTTGCCCTAATTTAACCGACTTCGTATCTCTTCAAATAACTGAGATCCCCATGGTTAGGCTCGAAAAACGGGCACCCTGTATACTTTACATATAATAATACAAATTGTCTAATTTTTTTGATAAGTGTTCACAGGTTACCATAAGAAAAATACGTCTCGCCTTCCACAGCTATAAATACACTATATATTTTAATGAAAATATTTTATCTTATTAAAGTGCCCACTTCACTGTATTTTTATTCAAGTTGGTTGAAGAGCATTCTCGCTTCAGAAACTTGGCTCTAATCTGCGATATTTTTCTTTGTAAATCCAATGCACATTGTTCCATATTACTCAGTTTATTTAGAAGAAATAATCCAAAAACACTTCTGGTATGTGTAATTAAATATTTAAATAATTTAAGAATAACTACTAATTTAATTAAAAATTTTATTGCAGAAAATGATCCGCGGGATGTCGCGATCTAAACTTTTCATTACTAATCTGATTGTTTCAATTAGTATAAATAAAATTAAAATAAACGATTTGCAAGTGATTTACTCTGGGTATACGTAAAACTTTTGAAAATCATTAGAAACCAAATTAATGTGGTTTCCACCATTAGATTAATATTTTTAAACTAAGAGAATGATTTTCTTTTTGCTCTCTCATGTTTACTTCGTACTTAAGCACTGAAGGATTTTTCTGAAAGGCAACTTTTATGACAAACGGTAATAGACAAATCCTGGCAGTTTTTCCTTTCATTTCGCCCCATTATAATTATTAGTAACATTCGAAAAATTATTGTGTTTTATGAGTTAAATAAACTTATACGAAAAGATCAATAAAAATAAGTTTAAAACGACAGCTTAGGAGAGTCACGTAAATCAAAAAATGATGTTTTGCGAAAATTGAAAATAGCATTCAATGTAACGTACTTAGATATGTAAGAAAATCATTAAAGAAACGGTGGCAATCAAGCGTTTAATTGTAAGAAGAAATAACTGGCAGAAATTGAACGGCATTAATCATGCCATGCTAAATATGATAATTGCTATGAAAAAAATTGATTGAAATTCATAATTAACCGACTACAAAAGTGTTTGAGAAACCATTGAGTTAGTGTGGATGTGAAAATGAAAAGGTATAAATTAAAATGAGGAGAATGCTGTGCTTGTAAAGAGAAACGACAAATTACGTTACTAGCGAAACGGAAATTACAAGCTTTCTCGAATTCACTGTCCCTTACACTAATATTGAATGGAACTACAAAAGAGACGAAAAAAGCGAAGCAATATACACTGACGGGCAAAAAGTTAGAAACATATGAGATTTTTTTATTATTAATTTCTCAAAAAAATATATTCTTTATGAAAGCCTCTGTATCTTTCCAAACTCAATATGTTCATGAAATTTTAAAATTTCTTGTCATATACCGAGGAAATCAAAATATTTTAAATCGACATAAGAATAAAGTACCTTTATTTTCCAAAATACGCGGTAAAATCATTTGGAAAAGTTATTCAGAATTGTTATGAGATCTTAAATATGCAAGAGATATTCTTTATAGAAAATTTGATTCAATTTCTTAAACAGTTTGATTTGTGCAGTAAGTTGTTTCAAAATTTAAATTGAATCAGAAACTATCTGGATAAATAGAACGTATTCTATCTCCAAATCTTATTTACAATTCAAACATTTCTTGTTATAAATCTTTATTTTCGAAATTGAGTCAAATCTTGTATAAAAAAATAGTCTAAAACGGCCTTTAGTTATTCCGACTATATCGTATAGATAGGAAGAGCTCTCTTAACTACTACAGCTTTGACAATATGTAATCGCTCTTAGTAAAAAAAAAAATTAAAACTAAGAGAAGTAAAATGAAAACAATTAGTAATTAGTAAAAATTACGAAACGCCTATAATAAAGCTATATTGTAAAAACTAGAACAAGCAAGAAAAGTTTAAATATGTAGAAACAGTTAAAAGTCTAGATAAAGAAATTATAGAAAGAAATAAAAGGGTAGCGAAGGATTCCTTAATCCCAAAAGCACAAAGTTATAAATTTATAAAAAGTAACACACAATGAACTACTAATAAGAAATAACACCAAAAAAATAGAAAAATGAAGAGTAAAACAATCTCAAGTGAAATAAGAAACCAGGATATTTAATAGGAAATGCATATACGAGGGCAGTCCGATTTTAAAGGTACAGGTGGCTGTGAAATAAACACCACAAGCGAAATATTGTCGTCATATGCATGTCTAGATAGGTTGAAACGTGGTAGTCTGAAGCGTTGTTGTGTGTAAGATTCAATTTACTAGCTTACGGGAACCAAACAAACATGGCGTGTGTAGTCGCAGAGTATTCCAAGTATGAAGCGCGTGCAGTTATCCGATTTTTGCAACCCGAAGGAGTTAACCAGAGCGAAATTCATCGCAGGTTAGAGGGCGTTTATGGCCCGAAGGTCTTAAGCCGAAAAGAAGTCAGTGTTTGGTGCAAAAAAATTAAAGATGGGCGAACGGACTTGATTGATGATCCGGAGAAGAACAGAGGCAGACCAAAGACCTCACACACAGATGAACACTGCTCAATTGTTAAAGGTTTGATTAGGGAAGATCGTCGCATTAAAGTTCGTGAAATTGCGGAAATGACTGGCATTCCTAAGAGGTGTGTCCATGAAACCATATGCGACCTAAACTTTCGTAAAGATTCGTCTCGCTGGGTGCCGAAAATGCCCTCGAGAACCACAAAACCAATCGAACGAATGCGTCACTTCAACATCAACAGGAAGGGGATTCTTTCATTGAAAGCATCATTACCGGAGATGAAATCTGGGTTTATGAATTCACCCCAGAGTCGAAACAACAGTCCACAATGTGGAAACATCCAGATTCCCCAGTTCACAAAAAATTCAAAACTCAAACATCTGCCCGCAAAACCATGACTACCGTGTTCTGGGATAAATATTGAAGGCCTGTTGCTCTGTGAATTTATTGCACCGGGCACAACCATTAACGGCGACAGATACTGTAAAACTCTTCAGAAATTGCAAACAGCCGTTAAAAGGAGAAGGCCAGGACGATTACGACAAGGAGTTAAACTTTTGCACGATGGTGCGAGACCGTACACGTCAAATCAAACTAAGGAATTGGGAGGTCCTCCAACATCCACCATGTAGTCCCGATTTGGCTCCCTCCGATTTTTATTTATTCGGACCCCTGAAGGAATTTTTGGCGGGGAAACGCTTTGCGAATCAACAGAAATTGCAACACACAGTTGTGGACTACTTTAATCGACTTGACAGGCAACATTATCGCGAAGGGATGTTCAAACTACTATCACACTAGGATAAATGTTTCAATCTTTATGGAGAATATGTCGAGAAATAAACAAAAGTAGGTAGTTTCTTGTAGAATGTATTAAATATTTTCTTTAAATATGTATGTAAGTGAAATTTTGGCTTGTACCTTTAATATCGGACAGCCCTTGTACAATATGGATATACAACGAAATCAACTAAAGAAATTTGGTCAGGTGCAGAGGATGGGGAACAAATAAAATAACACGAAAATTGTGTGAAGACAGAACAATTAAAAAGAGAAACAAAACGAAGTCAAGAAAGATGTGGGCAAAAGAGTTGAGAAGCAATAGAGGAGAGACGCATCAAATGTAGGAGGATGTATGCTTAACACAAAACAGAAAAACATGAAGAGAGGTAAGAAAAAAGACCTCAAGAAAGGGCACAACGATTAAAAAGAGCTAAGCACTCACCCTTATATTCGAAACAGTAAATAGGAGTTCAGTATAAGATAAAATATGATTGCGAATATTAAAAAAAAACTTTATATTCATTCTATAAAAATCTCACAAGTGATCCAAATATGTTAGCCTAGATTTAGGTAATTTAAGATTCCAATATTTTCACAGATTATGAATTCTTAGTATTGCGTTAAATAATTTGAAAGAGATTTTCGAAACGCCGTGCACTTACGTAAGCATATCGCCAGCATATCATTAGTAATAATAATAAAGATATAATAATTATACCCGTCACAATGGCATAAATAAACACAAATAATTCAAATGTCTTACGCCCAGGTGAACAACGGTATCTCGAGCACATGCACATAAACAACACACGCTCTCCGCTCGCGTGAAAGTCATCAGCGAGATTCGATTCGTCACATTTTTATTAATTATAACATCCTTTGTCAGAGATTCAATCTACAACAAGTCATTTGAAATTTATGCGGACGATCCATTATCTTTCACGTAGCATTTTTTGCCACTAGAAAATTAGAAATTCAAATTGAGACACGAAGCCCCAGATGCAGTCGAGTGTTGCCTCATTAATTACTGCTCACCTGGAAGAAATGAAATCTGTAACGATAATAGTGATATATTTCAGTCATCGTTGGTACGATAGCATAATTGATTATGATATTCAATAAATGCTCTGCTGTTGCTGTTGTAGTACATTCATCGCATATTCTGATACGGCAAACTATAGTTACAAACAAACATATATGATACTTGAAGACTATTAATCAAAAACGTGATTTGAACTTCATCATTGTTTTGAAAACTTTTTACAATTGTCATTAAACTAACGGAGAAATCAATGTGAAAAACAAGAATTCCATTGATTCAGAAGGTATACGAAGGATTTCCTTAGTAGAAAATACTCGACAGATGACTACTACAAATTTCAAATTCTCACTACAAAATAGAATTATTACATAATCAAGGAAGTCAATTGCAAATTCTAAGGCAAAATGTAGGCACTTGATTTTTTGAATAAAAGTATATTTAGAACAAGAGTAAATTCGGAAAATATGAATTGATAATGAGGAAATAGTATCCGGAAATGGCAGACGTATTTCGTCAGTTTCTGATTGACTTATAATAATAGGTTCTCGGACTAAAACATGCAGCAACATTAAGCTCATCAAAATCGAACACATGACATCATATACCCACGCACAGTCTCACCAGATGTACTCGTAAATATTTTAACATACTTTGATAATGACTTCATTTAAGCAATGCTTTTCAAATGTGAACGGGCACATCGATTTGCGTAATTCATTAATGAACTATTTGCTCTGCAGTTCGCGATTTATCAAACACTACTTTTTTTTGAGACAACAAATTTAACGCGCCTAGTTTTGAGTGAATGTTGTATATTCTACGGAGCATATAAAAATGTGATTAACGATTAATGATATGTGTAGAAAGATTTAGTAGTATTATCAGCAAAAGAAATGTGTGATTTATTAAGGATGTCGTTATAAAATCTGTACTAGAAATTCAGAGAGCATGAAATTTATTTAAAACAAAATTATATCGCTTTCACTTTTGCAATGAAAAAAATGTCAATCATATTAAAAGAAGCTAAAGAAAAAAGACAAACGGTAATAAGAATCAGCTGAAAACGTGAGTATTTATCCAACGATTTAATGGACGTCCATAAAATTCTCTCTCCGATAATAATATTCAAATATATTGATACCAAATGTGAAAAAAATTAAGTGATGTATTTAAATCCTTGTTTATCGATTAAACTAAACGACTGGCAATTTTTGTGAAGAAAGTCGCGCCTCCAAGCTTGTTATCTGCATATTTAACGGCGAATATCTGTGAGGCACGCGAAAAAAACTCATCTGTGCATACCCAATTCGGCAGGACTTTCTAATTTTATGTTAATCGACAATATCTAATAAGATAAGTTTCCGTTGCGAATTTTAAGCAATCGGAAATGAAATGGCCTCTCCTGAAAACCGGTCGTCAAAGAATTTTACCCATTTGCTAATTTATGCACACTTTTAAAACATGAATGACTACACAAATAAGACATGTGTCAATTAATGTGTGCAAGCTTGGAAAATAATAATTTACACGATAATGATGATGACAGTTGTGGTCTACAGTAACCTTCTGCTACGATAAATTTTTTGCTTGTAGGTTTCCTTATACTTTTTTTTTAATTTTAGAGAAAACCTTGTTTCAAATACAAAATTTTATAAGTGGATATGTAGAGATTATTAATACAAATACTTATGTGAAGAAAGGAAGAAGAAAAAATAATTTGAAAATCATTGTATATACCGCACGTTTCATTTTAAGTTAGAAACGTAACGTTGTCCCAAATCATTTGATTTTGAAATAATAAACTTTGTTTCTAGAGTAATCAGGAAAGTCTTTTGGCGATAAAACGGACGTTACAATTTTTATCTTTTATTTTATAATATAACCATATCTCTACCACTTTTCAAGTTTCAGTCTATTGTGTTGGAACAGTTTGTTTTTAGTAGGAAATGATTTATAACAATATTTTGTTATTACTATTAATGAAACCTCCGGATTTACGCTTTGTAAACTTACAACTACAGTGGTACGTAAAACCGCCACTCTCCATAAAGTTAACCGTTATTAATTCTTAATTTTCAAAATTACGTTATCTTTCTTACATTCAAATTAAATTCCCCAATACACTGTGACCTCGAAAAATTTAGGTGTGCATAATTTTTTAATCGATTTAATTATAATTAGTTCGACGTGTTCTTTTTTTACGCCCGCATCGATTAGTTCAGAATAGAAAATCTCGGTAAGATTTTGAAAGTTCGTGATACCTTCCAGATATCTAATTATTTTTTGGAAAGCTATCCGACTCTGTTATGGCATTAAGCAGGCGTACGGGTTAATTATAAGTTCTATTGTAATTCTGTGCCACACCATTATCGCTAAATTGAATTTGAAAATTGCAACAAAATTGCCTTCATTAAGTTTTAATTACAAAAGTTTTTTGTAGTGCGTTCGCGCTTAATTTTATGAGATTAGTTTGGCATTGAAAACCGATATCATTTGATAGGATGAATTACTCGCGAATTAATTAAGCAGACGAGCGTACCTAATACATGTTATAACGTCGGATATTCATATCTGTTTTATAGTGATACACAAACGAGTTTTTCTATTGACGCGCGCTTATGGCTGAAATTAATTTGTTTTTTTTTTAATCGCCTGCGTCCCGAAATTTATTTATTTCAGTTTCGGATTATTAAGTTTCTACTGAGCCAGGTGACTGAAAACACCTGGCACATGAAATTCGCAGTTGCCTTTACAGTATTAACAGACGTTGTTTGTTCGGGAACAAATTATTCATATTTCTAATTGCATTGATGTAGAGATAAACCTGTTTCAAGTGGAGAACGTACACTTGTCTTCGTGCATTTACGTCCAATATTAATAGTGACGTTTGATTGCATACGCATCCCATTGTGTTAGCAATTAGTAAAGAACGTGTGAGTTCATAGTTGCTTCTTTAATCAATAGAAGAGAAAACAAATTACAAATCTTATAGAGGTAGGAAACAGGAAAGAAAAAAAAACGTGAAGAATAGAAAGTGTTAGCTTAGCCAAAGACACATAAAGTAGGATGTTTGCAGATTTGTACAACTGTACAATTACAAATTTGTAAAAATTTAAAAATTAATAAGCACAAGAAATTCAAAGAGAATGAAAAGCAATGCAAGAATTGGCGTTACTTCCATTAAATATTAGTGTTAAGCAAATTTCCGAATATTTAGCTCTCCTTGACTATTCGCGTCCAAGCGTGGTTTTGTGATTATTATCAATATTTTGTTAAATGTCACTACTCCAATTTTAAAGTATTTTTATATTTTAAGTTCTAACTTAACAACTATATGCCGGTGTTTCGATTTGAAAGGTATCATCATTAGCAAAAAAAAAGGGGAACGAAACTAGAAAGATACTTCCATTCGTTTCTGCTTCAGCGTGCATGTAATAATAAAATTATTTGTTTCTGCATTTTATTAATATAACATTACTAAAAAAGCTATTAGTTTTAAATATGAACATTCATTTTATTACGTACACAAATCACTTGCTACAATCGATTGACACCAATTTCTCAGTGTTATTTCTGTCCAAGCACTCGCAAAAAAGCACTTCCGTCCCGGGCACTTTCGTGTTTACAAATAATTCTAATGAACGTACGTACATAAAACAGGCCGGAGTAATTTCATTTACGCAACCGAAATTAAATTTCTTGCGAAAGCAATCTGGCCTTCGCAAGCGTAAACAGTTTCAATACACACACGCAGACAACGTCCGAAAATTCGATTCTATCGCACGTCCAAAACGAAATAATAAGCGGCAAGTTAATTGCCTGTTGTTTCTCGACATTATCAGATTTACGCATTCGTCAATCCGAAGGCAGTGCATTTTTCAGGCTCCAAAAAAACGCGAACGCGAACAGGAAACGCCGGTTAATTCGAGTCTTTGCCTACGATGGTTATCGACTGTTTAATTTTCCGTTCCGAGAACGAACGGTTTTATTGCGGCCCCAGTTTTAAGCGCCGCCGTAATTTCTGTTGTTAGCGTAATAGTCATGCTACCTGCTTTGAAGACATTCCAGACAAAACAAGGATATAATAAACATAATGCGGCATCAACGTCAGCACTATAAATATTATTATTTCCACCAGTTCCTACCCGAGGAGATTAGTTTCGGGAAATGCCTTTGTGCGACTGCGGAAAATAAAGCCATAAAACAGGCAAACATGAAATTGTTTGTTTACAGTATTATCGCGTACGACGTCGGTAAAACACAGAAGTAGTAGAAACAACATTTCAAATGTGAACAAAATGTATAAATAGAACATGATAAATTTCTAAATACTGTTCATCCAGGAAAAACAATAGAAAACTTGATAGACTTTAAAAGATTTACTCAGAATACAATTTTGTCTGTGTTCAATGGTAACGCCAAGCTTCTGTAAAAGTTAATATTAAACAGCTTTTGATCAGGAATGGAAAACGTAATGTAAATTCGGTTACTTTGCACTTCGACTCAGCTGAAACTGTGGAACGGTTTTAGCTACATTTTTCATCCAAGATTTTGACATACAATGTCAATCAGTGGTATATTATTAATCAAATTAAAAAAAGTTTGATTTGATGATTCAATAATTCAAACAATGCAGGCTAGTTAGGTCTTTAAAAATTATTTACTTGGGAAAGAACTAGAATAGCCTTATAGCTAGTGAGATACATGTCCCAGGCATATATTATTTGCCTAAACAAATACAAAGGCAATTTCATATCTAATGGTGTTTTCACACTCATGCAATTTACGCAAATGAATTTGTGCATGTAAATAGTAATCCATTTTGAAAGTCAGTTTGCCAACTTTCTGACATGTTCAAGTAAAAAAATTGTGTCAAAAAGTGATCGTAGGATGTCGCGATTCAAACTATTGATTAAAAAATTACGTTTTCATGCGACGACTTCCACGTACAAATAGTAAATTTGCGCAAATTGACTGAGTGTGAAAATGGACCTTAAGGTTATAAACATTTTTTTTTTGTTTATAATTTAAAGTATCAAAAGATTCAGTACCAATTCTCGTTTCCATAACTTTACTACCGTTGAAATTACTATTTTTTTAAAGTTTTAGTGCGTGGTAAATTATGATCATGGACTAAATAGAATATGGAACACTAAGAAAATTCTCACCAAAGAGAAAATACATGATAGAACATCTGCGGTTCACAATGAAGCTTCTCTATCATATCAAACTATAAAATTATGGTCTAATCAATTTAAAGGGGGCAAGGAGTCTTCAAAAGACAATCTTGCCCGAACCCACCAGAAAACTTTTAAAAAATCGAAAAATTAATTCTTGAGAATCCATGAAATAGGATTCATCAAATAGCTGAAATTTTAAACATTAGTGGAGAAAGAATTTTTACCAAAATTCAGTTGAAGATGAGCGCAAGTTGGATACCCCGAATGCTAACTTCCATCGGTAAACAAGAGAAGAGAGGGAGTTGAAAGTTCGCAGCAACTTTTGGCTGCCTATATAGGACAAGAAGGAAACTTTATTGAGAAAATTGTGGCAGGGGACGAAATGTGATTCCATTACTGTGACCCTAAGAGTAAGCCCGAATCATTATAATAAAAGCTCATCCATTCTCCAATACTAAAGAACTTTAATTAATTTAATTTGGCTAGACTTTTTTGAATTCCAAAAGAGTTTTGCTGATAGATTATTTTCCCCACGGGACTACTGTAAAAGGGGCTTATTACAGTAACCTTTTAAGAATACTGCAGGAATGTATTAAACAAAAACGACCTAAAACGCAGGGCAAAAGAAAAAAGATTTTGTTATAAAGGTAAGGCGGTGTTTTCTCTTTAATAATCTTGAAGTACAGGTTAGCAGAATGCAATCGACGATGATTTAACACATTTAACCAATTGCACTCACACAAACAATATGTTACACGTTCGTACTTCCTAATTTCGTATATAAATCTGAGACAGTCTTTGTCTTTCTAAACACGCTGAATACGTAAAATGTCAACCGAATCCAAGCAAGAATCACAGTAGTTATGAATTTAACTTTATTTTATGAATATTTTTTGGAATGATTACTATTTATAAACTGTGGAGAAATGTGGTCAAGCGACTCAAGTGACGAAGAGGAGGAAATTATTGTTGTGATCCGGCACAAAATTTTTAGGAGAAGGATTGATTATGGACATATGGAAATATCATATGAATTTAATGAGAGGTTTCGACTTACAGATCACAAATTACAACTTTTACTGAACCTATTAGGTCCCCATTTGGAGAGCCTCATTCAAAGAAATCATTCACTGTCCGTCCAATTACAATTGCAAGTTGCTCTCCACTGGATGGGAACAGATGCACAATATCATGCAATCGCAGACATGCATGGCATCAGCAAGGCTAGTATGTGTAGAATGGTCCACAATGTAGTGGCTGCTGTTAATAATATCATTTTCACCGCCTATGTTAAGCGGCAAGTGCAAGTGGCAGTTGAACGATTTTATGCTGCTGGAGGAATGCCGATGGTTTTCGGCTGCCTTGATGGGACTCTGATCAGATAGATGCTCCCAATGTAAACAAAGAAGTCTTTGTAGATCGCCATGGGAACTGCTCGATCACTTGTATGGTTATATGCGGTCCAGATTTAACGTATGCTAATTGGCCTGGCTACTTCCTCCAACTGTAAATAATAATAACGATGAAGCAAATCGACGATTCTTAAAGCTTATAAATCTACTAGAAGGCTAATTGAAAATGCTATTAATTAATTAAAAAGTGCTGATAATCATAGAGTTCTTCTTAGTTTAACTTAATTTCTATCTTTAAAAATAAAGAAAGTTAGGTAACGGTTCAATTAAAGACCCAATATACCTACCTTACAAGATGAAAATGAAACTGAATGAAATAAGAAATCAACTTACCAATTTTTCATGTTTTATATTCGACCAAAAGGTATCCCGGATATAAAAATAATTTTTCTCCGCGCTCGCCAAATCAAGGAGTTTACACATTTGTAAGATTTTGTTCCATTCGGCAACTTTAATTTTTTTTATTGGACAGTCGGAAAATGCCCCGAAAAGAATGTCTTTAGAATCCCGTATTTGGCGTAATACAGTCAGTATTATCCATCTTAGCCATTAGAAAACAACAAATTATGGACGGCTTTAATGGTTGAACAGTTTATTTTACTTGTATATTTTTACTTGTACAGTTGTAAAAAGCTTCAAGACATGTAATTTTCTTTTAGAAACAAAATTTACAAGTTCTTGTGAAATATTTTTTGTAGCTTGTAAGTTGTTAACTTGTAGACTTGTGTTTTCTGAGAAACACGGTCTAGATCGTTATCAATAGGTACAATTGATATTATACTTTTGATATCATAAATAAGCTAGTTGCCTTGAATGAATTTTGAAGATTTTGTATAAGATTCCGTTAAAATAATTTTGATTCAATGGTTATGGTTTAGTTGACCTTAGGTGAAATCTAAGGTCATCCGCTTTCTGATGATGATAATTATAGTGTCTCGGAGAGGTGTAAACTAAAAATAGATAATTCGCGAATGGTACGTGTTATTTGTTTGGGTATGATATTAATCGTAACTTTTTTCAAGTAACACAAACACGTAAAACAGAAAAAAAATGCAGATTATAGTCTAGAAAAACAAATATGTATAATAAGGAAATTAAAAATTTGTAAAGCCATGCTACGATCGAGAAGCACATACAAATTGAAATGAATTTACTCACAATCAGATATCAATAAATATGAGCTTATAGGTCATTAACAATTCAAATAGAGAAGGTTGCAAGACCTAATCAAGTGGAGAATGAAAGAACTAGTAAAAATCCATCAAAAAAATATCTGGACGACTGCCCACAAAATTAATTCTCCGCGTTAACTGCATGAGATTAAAAGCAAAATCAATCCCATGGCAGTAGGTAGGGGTAAAACAGCCTTCTTGAAAATAAATACCAAAAACAATTTTATTTTTCATCGAAATTAAATTACACTAACGCACAAATTAATTATTTATTTTAAGTACATAATACATACCGTATGTTCGCATAATGACATTGATATGTGAAAAAATCGACTGGAATCGCGTTTACACGTTCGTTTTTATCCTTAAGCTGAGGTCGCAGTGCAGAATTATTGGCTGGAGGGTTGAGGGTGGATACACGCCTGGCGATAATCCAGGCAATTTGCCATAAATATATTCTGATGGAACCTGATGTTGACGCATGGTTGGAGGACAGTGCGTCCATCAAAATATATTTACAATAAATTACCTGGATTGTCTTCAGGCGTGTATCCACCCTTAACCCTCTAGCTGACCAACCAACCTATACTGCGGCGGCCTTATACTTCACATCAAGAAAATTCGAATCAACTGAAACCGTACTGGTAAAAATGGATCGAACCACGAGTGTGTCAGGACTCCTTTGCCTGAATTACAGGATCAAATTGCGGTAAGCTATCCCAAAGGATAGTTTATGGGTGAGTCAAATGAAATAGTATTTTGGTCTTAAACGCGCTGGTTTTTCTTATTTAACTTAGCATTTGCTAGAAAAAAAACTACCAGCAGTATCTAGGGAAAAGAATTTTGTGGTTTCGTGTCCCACGAAAGCATCCCCGTTACCCGTTATAGTTTATACATTTCAGATCAAGTTAATTAAGTTTAGAATCGAACAGGTGTTACTTAACGTTAACGCGTTTCTTAATACGTGTTCGAAGCATCAGTTTTGGTCGTTTTAGTTTCCCAGAGACCATTGTAGTTCACATGCATCATCTATTAGTTTATGGCGTGTATGAATTTAAATTGCACTCGCGTCTCGTGGGCGTATTCTGTTTTAATGAGCGAAAAATAATATTTATGATGCAACAGTGCATTGCAAGTTCGTTTTGTCATATTAAGGCTCGAACGTGGGAGTCCCTAAGTACGCGTAAAGCAAATAGAAACGTACATTTTCACCTTACGTTAATTTCTATCGCTGCAAAATCACTCGTTGCTTTTTTTTAATTAGTGCAAAAGAGTCGAGGGTGGGAAGTAATCGATTATAAATGGCGACCTAGTTTCGAGTAAGGTAGGTTTCAGTGTCATCGCATGTTTCTGAATTAACAAACTCCCACTGTCGTGTTAATTGTGTATTGATTTATACACAGGTATACTCGAAAATTACATAAAAAATTATGAACTTCTTTTTCTAGTTATTTTAATATGAAATACATGGAAACAGAACAAGTGCTTCGAGTTGAATATATGCGGCTTCCTATTATGTAAAAAAATATTATGATCTTAAGCACAAACAAGATTTTTACAGACTATCGTCGTTATTATTATGAAGTGCATAGTTTAATCCGCTCGAAATATCCTTCATCAAACACAGCCCTGCGATAAATGTGTTTGCCTTCGCTTGAAAATAAACCTGCGCGGATAAATTGTTACTAATAAAATTAGGAAGCTCGTGCGTGTAAATTCGCAAAAGCAAAGACGATTTGTGGACAAGGTCATCTGGATTATTGTCGGTCGTCGAATAGATGTTTGCGCTTGAAATTCTTGGTGCGCACAGATCATCCGTCGAACAACGAGACAACTGTTGCCTTTCCTTTGCTAATGATTGAATAAATAGATGAGGTGATAATGAAAGAATAAGTTGTCTGACATCATTCCACCAAACTGTGGCTTAATAATTGTAAGCTACTCTTATTTCTGAAATGGAGTTCTATATTTCATTAAACTTGGGAATTCTTAAATATTCTGACGTATTGCAATTGAATTAATGAAGTTATCTTGTTGCTGATTCGTGCTTTACTAGTTTACAAAATAGCTTTTAGGGCATTTATAATATAAATCGTTCAATTTATAATTACAAAGTGAATCCTATGTAATGTTGCCATTGAGAATAAACAATTTACTGCGAATGAAAGTTTGGATGCACAAAAAATGTTAGCAATATGGTTTCCTAATGTTCAGCGTTTTCGAGAAACAAAGTAAATCCTATGTAATGTTGCCATTGAGGATAAACAATTTACAATGTTGCTTATTAGCGTCAATTTCCAAAAAAAAAAAAAATAGTTTAGAATCGAACAGGTGTTACTTCTACTTCTGTTATACATTTTTTTTTTAAGAAAGAAATATCATTCATTTTTTTTAAGGTTTAGCTACTTGCAAAAAATTAATTTGCAAATCATTACACAAATCCTTTTAAAAATTTGTTACTATGTTAAAGGAAGAATTATTTAGAATTTCATTTTTCTTCATATATTTATACTTTTCATTAAATTTGAGGCAAAAGCATTTGCTTCGTTTTATTTATTAAATCAAAGATTAATATCACAAGAAGCATGTGTTTCGTATTCTTATATGAATATATAATATAAAGATAATAACAATTAATTTGATTGAGTTGTAGAAGTTATAAGTTATAAGGACTTACTTTGAAACAGTCCACGCCCGATACTTCTTATTAGGTGTGTTTGTTATTCTGTATTGTGTCCACTAGTGTACACTTTTTTCGCAAAATATGCTTTAATGAACCATAAATTCTTTGATATTGTGTCAATACGAGTCATACCCATAAATATTTCAGGTTGCGTTAAAACGTATTTTGCGAGAAAGTATGCATTGGTGTACACCAGCGCACGATAGCAAACACGACTAAGTATTATGTGTGACAGAAAATTTAATTTTAATACTAAATAAATTAGTAAATCTTGATTTGTTTAACGTTTAGTTGTGTCAATTTTTACATTTCATCAGTGATCCTATATTAGTGTGATAGTAAATATTTATTTTACGAATTTTCATCATTATTATTAAAGATGCAGCTATCCGGTATCCGGGAACATTTTTGGATACCAGATATTGACTGCCATTATCAGGCCACGCTGGATATTTAGGATTTTTAAAATTGAGAAATCAAGTTTCAATAATAAATCACAAATTTCAGTCAAGAGCGTTGCGATCCAAAAATTAGTAGGTACAACTTTTTTACCTTTCGATAATATTTTAAGAGCTTCATCAGAGCTTTAAAAATATTGGTTACAATTCAAAATTATAATTAAATAATAAAAATTTCAGAACTTATTAGTGTACAAAGTAATTTTAAATAAATTAAACCAATTTTTTTCCATCTGTGTCTTTCGAAGAAAAATTTTTATTTTGTTTGGCAATTGATTTTTCAAAAATCTCAAGGTTTATTAAATTAATAAATTTTGAATAACAAATCGAAAATTCATAGAATTATTATTTTCTTTAAGTAAAGACTTTCTAAAAATAATTTGTCTTTATAATTAGGTTCTTTATCTAAAATGTTTGTATTCTCAAAATTAAATGATTACAATGCCTGCCTACTATTGTAGAGTTGCCAAAAAAAAGTAAAACAAATTATCACATAAAATAAACCAAAGGATTTTCCTCTTCAAATACAGAAAATTTGAACTGATTCATTTGCTCCGATCATCAAAGAATCAAGAACGCAATCTTCAGATTTTCAGTCTTTGAGCAAAAGGTTGGGAAATAGAATATTTAGTTTTGAAATTAAAATCACAAACCATGAAATTCTCATTTTAGAAAAAAATATTATTTCATTTCACAAAAATCATTCATTTAAATCATTTAATATCACAACATATAATTAATGAATTTTTTTCAACACAATTAAAAAATTCTTTTAATTATATCAAATCTAGTAACATCAATATTTTTTTTACAATAATGAAAGTGTTTTGTGGATTTAACTAACGTAGACTTTCTATCAGAAATAAAAAAAGAATGTTATCTTTTTGTCAAAAATTTAGATTACCTATCAAAATTAATGAAATTAATATCGAAAAATTATTGGTTGATTTAGAAAATCTTGTTGAAGTATTTCCAAAAGAACAAAGAAATTTAATTAGACATTGACAAATATAATTATATCTGAATAGATTTTATAGGGGTAATTTACTTAATTATTGGATTATAAAAGAAATTCGTATTTTGAGACCAGTTCGTTCGTAACGCTCGCTGAGGAAATTGCTCTTTAACATTATTTTTACTCTAGTATTTAAAAAAAAATAAGTTATAGTGTTCAATTAATTTATAATGCCAAAAACACATCGACGGCCGAGAGAAGTCAAATAGTGCTGTTGAATTCATTAGGTTTTTTTCGCAAGTTGCGATAGCAAAAAAAATGTTTGCGTTGTGCCATTCAGAATACGCTAAAGCGTTACCGGAAAACGGGTTCTTACGAGAATAAAAAAAAGCGGACGTAAAAACGCATTACCACAACTCGAGATGATATTTGGAAAGAATGGCCTTGCGAGATCAACGAAAATCGTCAAAAGATTTGTCAAGTGAATTGTGGGTCCATCATGGAATTTCAGTTTCGACAAGAACTGTCAAAAGTAAATTAAAGTAAATTAAAGTGGCCGTATAGTCCGCCGGAAACCTTTGTTGACAGAGAACCACAAGAAAAAACGTCTTCAATGGGCAAAAAGATATCAACATTGATCTGTTGAAGATTGGTCAAAGTCTTATGGTCTGATGAATCTAACATAAAGGTAGGTTTAAAAAGCGTTTTTTTCAGTTAATGATCACATCACACTACATTTTATGTTCTTACAATTTCTTTAAAAAGACAAAATAAAAACACGCCTTTTTTCTTAATTATTCTAGCTTTTTGGACGACCTGGGATGCAGTACGCATGGCGTAGAAAGGGCGAAGCATTTTACCCCACTTGTATCGTACCTACAGTCAAATTTGGCGGCGGAAGTGTGATGATTTGGGGATGTCGGCGTCCGGCGTTGGAAAAGTTTATTTATGCGAAGGTCGCATGAATAGCGCTCGGTATACAGCGATGTTGGATGGAGTACTAGAACCCCCTATACTAAAATTATTCGATAATAGTGATCCAGATTATTACTTTCAACAAGACAATGCGCCCTGCCATCGTTCCAAAGAGACAACGCGTTGGTTTACAGAATGTAATGTACGACTTTCAGAATGGCCTGCACAGTCTCCCGATTTATCTCCTATAGAGCACTTGTGGCTCATTTTAAAACGTAATGTATCAGAGCATAACTACGCATCATTAGCGCTGTTAAAAAATCAAATTGTAAAAGAATGGGAGGCTATATCTACTGAAGTCTGCCAAAAGCTTGTATCAACAATGCCTGCTCGTATTAAAGAGGTAATTAAAGCACATGGTGGAGCAACGAAATATTCGAAATTCGGTATCCGGGTGTACGGTTATCCGGCCAAAACACTATCCCCTACATCTCTGATTATTATCATTGCGTTTTTAAACAAAACGTATACACTTCATTGATCCTGATATACTCGTATAATTATCTTTTTCCAAATAATCGAGATCGATTTGTCGTTGTTTGATAATTATTTAAAATATTAACTTCTTCAATTATAACCAATAACATGGTTCAACAAAGTGTATATACCAGTTAAAACACATTTATTTACTAAAATAAGTTGAACATGTTAATAAACATCTGCCGGAGAGACCCGTAAACAAATGCTCTTGCCTGCTACATGTTGAAAAAGCAATATATGAATTTTTATTTATTTTATTCGTGTTGAAGAAGGTACTTTATCCATAAAAGAATGTTTAGACGCAAAATCAAAGTTCGAACGTTTAATTTTCTTGACTGGATAAAACACAACTAAAACACGAAAATGTTTGCAACGTTTTATACATAATCAATTCATTTATGAAGCCAGAATTATACTAATTTTTTTTTTTTAATCTAAAATCGTAACCCTAATTAACAAGCCTCGTATTTCCATTTTTGACCCTATTTCAGATATTTACGCCATTTACTAGCACATTCTAAAGTATATCATGTAAGCAAACCTTAATACTACACAATAGTTTCCAATGTCAGGGTAACTCTAAATGAGAACCTCATAACTCTAGTGTCATTTAGGATGAATTGAAAAAAAAATTTCTAACTTCTAGTAGGGTATTTATTATACGTAAAACCATTAAAATATACAAACAAAAACATTTGCCGAAATACACTGAGTTTGTAATTAGGGTGACGATATTTGGCTGCTGGACCAAGTGTCACCTTAAAAGTCAGATGGCATAACACATTAAAAATAATTAAAAACAAATTACAAATAATTAAAAGAAAAAATTGTTTTTAATTTTAGGTACTTTTTAACAATCTCACAACTTTTTAACTCCTTATTTCAAGAAAATATACAATAAAGGCACCGGAATCTAGGAAGAAAAAAATTAACGTAGTCGCTTCAAGAAATAAATATAGAAGACTTCCATTGAACTTAAAAAGTTGCTAACCAAGGGAAAGACCAGATCCTTGCTTGTTAAATCTTTCATTTCAATAGCGAATTACAAAGAAATGTTACGTTCTTATAGACATTTCCGTTCCTATTCATTTTGAATTTGACTCGCCATTATTTTTGTTTATAGTTATCTGTTAAACATATCGCGTTTCGTAGAAAAATGTAAAATGGGCGAATAAATAATTACTACGTCTTGAGACATCACTATATTTAACTTTTTGCCTTATCTTTCAGTATTAAACGTATTTATTTCCAAATCACGTTTTTGAACATTTTTATTTATGAAAATAAAATTAGTCGAAGCGTATACGAACACTGCCCGGTAATTTTCTTTTAACATATTTTAAAATTTAGGCAAGGAAAATATATCCTATAAGTCGATAAATTACCTATGTAAATTTGAAACTCTTAAGTAATTGCGTTAAACCGAGAAATCCGAGTGAAATAAACTGTTTACTTTCTATAAAATTTACGATGGCTTATTATTTTGATATTAAAATAATAAACATATAAAAGCTCATTTTCTTTATTGTGTAACGCTTAAATTCTTTAATGTGTTTATTTATTTACCCGGAATTTTATCGTGCATAAAATTTCTGAAATGTCAGGCGTTAAACGTTCGCCGCTGGAATTATTTTCACTGGAAATAAAAATATATTTTTCTTGGATATAATTCCACATAATGCCAGATGTACTTAAATTTATGTGTATCAACGAAGACTGAAGTAACCCAATTGTTGGAAGTCGTTTTCTGGATATTTATTTTACGTCTAATTATAGTCCCGCCGAAATTAATTCGGGGTTATTTTCGGGTGCGGGTCTCGTTTCAGTCGGGAGGTGGCAGAAAGATATTCTGCATAAACATGGCCTTACGGATTAATAAATTACGAGATGAAGCTATATTTGAAGCACGTGGTTTACTTTCCAAGTCGTTTTCGACTTCGCTAATGCAGAAAGTTTGTGATTTATTTATTTTGCCGCTCGAACTCGCGTTCGCATTTAATCCTTGCTTTTTTCTCGATGTGTTTTCATTTTTCATGTCATGCAGTTTGCGGTAAGTACCACCGTTTTCAGTTTTATGCACGGAGTTATGATCAGACTATAATATTTTAATATCAGTAATGACATACTTAACATAGAGGTTAACCACATGCGTGTGTAACTTTGTTCAATATTTACGATATAACACTGCTACCTTACAGTAAATCACAATTATCAATTAGGTTTTGGAAAGTTTTATGTTTGCAAAAATCCAACGTGCGGTTTTCATATCTCAAGAAAATTAAGTCATTTTTTTATTGTATGAAGTGGAACAGAATAGGAGTGGTAATGAATTTAATTTTACTTTGAATAGATAGGTATTTAGTCACTGCCATTATATGTACCTTGTCTATGCCAAATTTAAAATAATATGTAGGATTAAATCACTTATATTTATTTATGTAAGGATTAAGAAGCTTAATCAGTAACTGTAATAATAGGTCATTGTACCACAAAAATTTTATGGCTATATAGAGTCCGCTTGTTGTAGGAGCACAAGATCATCCGAAAATATTTATAGTGAGGTCATCGATTAAATTAACTGAAAACATTGAATAACAAGGGGAATTCTAAATCTAACATGTTTAATGAGTGTCCACATGAACAACTTGTTTCGACAAGTTTCCATAATATTTACATGCTATTTCAGTTAACTACAGAAATTTACAAAATAAACTAAATTTAGAAAAGTTTAATTTGGGTCAGCAAATATACCAGGACTATTAATTAAGTAAAAGGCAAACAATTATTGATAACCTCCAATAAAGTTACACTTCGTTCTTTTATTATCGTTAAATTTATAAAAAAATACAATAGCGGATAGTCTTAGTAACTGCGATAAACTATCAAAATGTACACTACTTTTTTCTAACTGATTTACATACATATATAATGGCTCATGTTAACTTATGTTCTACTAAAGTTCTACTAAAGATTTCAGTTTTTAATAATAAATTAAACAATTTTTTACAAGATACGTATTAAAATTACACGTGCTTTATTAATTTAATTTTTTAACATAAAAAGTTGAAATGAATAAGGAGCAAGATTAATCTAGTAGGTGAAAATCAAAAAGTAATTTATCACTTTGCTGCCAAGTAGCAATAATATACGTTAACATTAACAAATCAACTAATACCGGAAAACATTTCTTTGTCATCAAAATCCTAAAAAAAGCACAAAAAGAAACAAAATCAAAATTAAATATATTATCTTTCACGGGAATATGAGAATAAAATGTAGCAACACGTTTTAGTAAGACCATTTTACAAAGTGATATTAAAAAGATAAGTATAACGTCCGTTGCAGTTGCTGTACGTCAAGGTCAACAGGTTCACGTTCCCTTTACATTATACCCATATATTTACCAACGCTAGGGTTGCAATGGGATATCCGGCAATTACATGTGTGCATTGCTTTTATAAAATAAAATAATTTGTACTTTCCACATAGCTGACCAGTAAATCATAACTTCAAAAAACTTAATGGAATCAACGCCAATGCAGAACCACACTACAAATTGGAAAATAACAAAATACTACTTTTAAATAAATATTATCAGAGCAACTGAAATAATTAAATTTGGTAAATCCGCGAAGCAGTGTTTCAGGAATTTACAACTAGTGCATACCATTTTATATGGACATACTTATTTGTAACTGCTAATTATTTTGTTTAATGATATCGTGCGATTCATTGTTTTGAGCAGAATACATGCATAAATGCATCGTTTTATTGAAATTAATTACAAAATAATACGTTGATGCATGAAGTCATGAACGACACTGTAATTTACCGATCAAAATAATAATAGCACTTGTTATTGTTTAATTTAAATAAAAGCGTCATTTCATGGTAACATAAAAATTACACAATTACAACGTATTCGTCGAACGTTTAAAAAAAAAAACGATATTGATAAAATATAAAGTAGTGTCGCCTTACATTTCACGCTGAAGAAACCGAGATCAAATGACATAAAACAAAAACTATGTTGAGTTTTAAAATATGATATGATTGGTTGTTATTCATTATTTAGTAGGTATCTGCAAGCAAATAATAAACAGCAGCTTGGAAACAATGTTATCTGAATTAATATTTAATGTGCAACTTTATCAGTATTACGTCCACAAACTTGGCAATTATTGCAATTTCAGTATCAGTATTTAATCGAACACAAAGCGTATTAAATTTACATTTTTGAGTTTTTTAATTAATGTATGTATGCCGACATATAAAATAAATAGTTTCCGAGTTACAAGGAAACCCCCTTTTTCAGGATAGAATTTAAATCTACCTAATAACTTCAATAGAGTAGAAACCGTAAATAATAAGCACATTAGATTTCAAGTAAAATTCAAGGACAACGCGCTCGAAAGAACAGGATTTTCGACCGATAACGTAACTTCATGCAAAACGGAATTTGTATTTTAGGTGCGTATTGCAAATGCAAGGCATTGCGAATTCTATTTAGCAGAACGAAACGGGGGAAAATTAAAATTCGAAACGATTTACATAATACTCGATTGAATTGTTGAATTAATTCCGTCGTTTTTAGACTTTTCGTTTCAATTAATTCATTATGTCACAACAAATTACAAATCAATTTTATTTCAAGTTTTGCCGTCAAATTATTAGAGAAATTCTCAAAGTAGGTAGTATGTTTTACTGTTGTCATATTTTGACAAACGCAATTTAATTAGCATAAATTTAAAAAAATTACCAAGGTTAATTTAGTTAAAAATAATATTTTTACAACATTTTAAAAAAATATGAAGGTATATAGAACAACCATTTTTGTTCATTGGTATACAGTTTGTAAAACCTATTAAGCAATAACATAAATTAAGTTAAGAAAAATAAATAAAAATTAGACGCAAGGAATAAATATGAATAAAACATAGAAAACTAATGGGCTCAAAGTCATCAATTCTCTTTTGAAGTTTTTTTATCCCGATATAGTTCTTCGCTTTACTATGTTATCTTTTGTACTACCTGCTTTCGTTCTGTCTCGCCCTCCTTTCGTCCTAATGCATCTAAGGTCTGTTCACTTTTCGTAATACAAGATGACTTTAAATTTAATTCAAATTTCGTTACAATTTTTTTTTACACACAAGCCTGTTGCTATGTACTCCTAGTTCTTTTAATATACACACATATTCCTTCTCTAATTCATACTATTTCCTTGAAAGTTTCATGATATCTTCTTTATAGTTTTCTGCTGAGCTGAAGTTAGTTGATTCATAAAATGTTTGTCCTCACGGTCATCTTGAAATTCAATGCCGGCCATTCCTTTATTGAATTACCTAAACAGATCTAAATCGGAACTTTGAAAAACTGCCAATGCGATCTTTCCTTTGTCTTTGAAGGTGTGTGAGCGTTGTCATAGAGCAAACTTCGGACTAAAAGCTTCTTGCTCTAGAAAAATCTGCGCTTCCCAAAACACATCATTTTTCTGACTGAAAGGAAAACCTTTGCTTTTTCTGGTTTTAGTGAAGTTCAGTATCGTCACTCCATACTTGAATAAAATGAAGTAATGCGTACATGTTTGTTTCTCAAGTATTGAGTTAATAAAAGACTCTCTTACTTGTTTATGGCGACAATAGCAACTAAGAAATTCGACGGAAACTTGAACTCTAAAGAAAGCAGCAACTTTAGAACCTATCCTATACAATTCTTTCAGTATTGCACCTCTTCAGAAATTATTTTTGATCATCATTAGCCGCATTCTTCATGTTAATTGTCAGACGAAAATTCGTTTGATCACTACGACTAGATGCTGAATAGTGTAAAACTGATCATACTAAGTGCTTCCTTCATTTAATTCCAGCACTTTAATTATTTTACTGGTTTTATTCTACATGATTTCAAGTATGTTGTGGCTCATCACCCATTCAACCTTATTGAACTCTTCACTGAAGTTTCTTCAACGTGAGTAATTTAGGCTACTTTGTGTAAAAGGTTTAAACCAGGATTAAATTTAAGCCTAAGTTAGAATGTGACAAACAAAATGCTCTACGTCATAACGTTTGTCAGATTGTAACTTAGGATTAAATTTAATCCTGCTTTAAAACCTTTATACGACGCAGTCTTAGTCTATTGAATATTCTTGCCAAGGGTCATAAATATTCTTAAATGGTAAAGTACCTTGAATTTATTCTAGGCATTGTTCACTGCTAGGAGAAGACTTAAAGTAGCTAAAAACTTTACTTCGTTAGTTTTTATGAGTTTACTATGTAATTGTTTGCAGAAAATGCCCAATTACTTTTGAATCCATACTCTTTCAATGATTAAAAGGAGTTAAATTGACTGATAGCGTAAATACAGTCCTCTTTTTTATAGAAAACAACCACCACATGAATTTCCGCAAAATTCAAGTAATTTTACTTCATCTGTTGGATAATTCCTTAATCGATTCTGTTATTCTTATTTTATATAACAACGTAGAGTGCAGTTTTTTACAAAATATCTGTTATTATTGTTTTGTCCAACACTCCCTCTGATTTCAGCAAAAGCTTTTAAGTCTATTCGTGAAAACATTTTGCTGTAACGTTGGTAAAATTTGTAACCGATAGTGAATGCCTCAAGATGCATATGAAATAACAACAGCCAAAGGCCAACTTTCACTGAGGTGTTTATATTTTACGCATTTTTCTGGTCTCAATTTTCTTTTGGTCATTTTGGTTTACAAGGTGCGTAGACATTAAAAAAGTATAGTAAAGGAAACTATGTTTTAGTGCTACGATAAATCTGTGTATTAACATTTTTAATTTTTCGTTTAGTTACATAGATTCTGTAGATACTTTACTGCACCCATAGTTCGTTTTCTTCTCTTGGATTCAATATTCAATTCGGAAAATAAAGAGCAAGATGTAAATACAAAATGCAAAAACAATCACAGAACTCTTTTCCCTTTTTCCAAAATGGAAATTGTAAATTATTCTTTCAAGAGTATTTTTTCTTCGTATTTCCATAAGTCGTGGACATTTAACCTTGTGCATTATCAATTTTAGCAAACAAATAAATTTCTTATCAAACCACAAAAAAGATTACGTAACCAACAAATAAACAGTGTATTTGTAAAATCTACAATACTGATTGTGGATTAAATAATTTATTATTGTACAGGGGGCAACTAGTATGACATATTTGTAATTACACCCAATTTTCATTGTCATGGAGAAATTTCTAATAAATCAACCCATTTATACAATAAAAGAGTATATTAGAAGTGGTTCAATAGTCCAAATTTAAAGAAATTTTAGGCGTCAATTCCATACTGATAGGTACGGAAAAATACCATCAAAATAAACAATTACAAGATGTATGAATGATTATTAATGAAACAGGAAATGTTGAATCAAAATTTTCGGATGACGTTCTAATACCAGGGAAACAGTCCCAGATGCTATAAAAGAAATCCGATGCAGTCTGTAAAAAAAAAACATTCAACGACCTTACACATTTCTGAAAGAAGCCTCAAAAATAATTTGCATTTTCAACAAAAATTCTCTCCAAAAGTGAAATTAATCCGATAAAGTTCTGCAGAGAATTTTTACAAATTCACAAGAAATATAATCCTCAGAATCTTCATGGAAAACTACTGCATGATTTAAAAGTGACAGTTCAGTTTGGTGTCACATGTCAGTTTTTGGAATTGTAGGCAATTTTTTGTTGATGGAGTTGAAAAGGGTGACACAAGAAAACATTTGATATCGACAGCCTGTACAGGTATTGCTTCAAGATGAATATTTTCTGGTAAACTTATATCCAAATACTAACACATAAATTAGTCATTGCGATCTCCAGATTTATGTTTATAGAAATATCTGAAGGAGAGACTGCTAGAACCGACCCCAAAGCTTCAAAAATTGACAGAATATTTCTCTAAAAATTCGAAGCGTTGAGGAAGAAATTCTAGTTTCGAACCAGGTTAGAAAAATGTTTGAGAAGTTTTTAGTGTTCATATTTTTAATCTTTCATAAAACTTTAACATACCAGTTGCCGAACCCCGTATAAAATAATTGAATGAAACTTTTCGAACTGGAATTAAATTATTATAAACAACATGCGCAGCAACCAAAAAAACCTACAACTATTTTATTCATAACAATATTAGACTTTCTCCACACAATAAATCGAGAAAGTAAAAGGTAACGAAGTTTTTAACGACACATCTTGTTGCTAAGAAGCATTTGCAATTTTGTATGCATTTTATTGCTTCTTTTACTGAACGAGATATGCTGCTTAGGGTATAGCAATTAAAACTAAATTTCTAACAGGAAATCAGATGTCGTTATACAATCTTAAATTTATTCGGAATCTAAAATTCATATGAAAATAAAAAGTCGACATCAAGTAGTAATTCGTTCTCAGATTTGATCATAAATAATTATTATGGCCTTTTACAAAGAACAGATGAATGTCATCGAATATAAATAATATGTGGGAGTAAAATTAACAACAATTAGATAATTGTTATTCCAAATACACTAATAGAAAAATATGAACGTTGAAATGAAACTCGACAAGGTTTTTCAGAGTAGTAAATAGGTCATAGCACAGTTATTCGCGTGTATTAGAAGATTGATAATGATGAACCGCTTTTCAGTTTTTGAATGATTTTCAGTCTGCAACTTTTTGTTTTTAGGCAACAAAAATGTATCACGTATACATCGGCGATAAAACAAGTTTTTTATACAATATGTCATATTTGTGTCATATTTGCACTGTCTGTTAATCGCCCTGAGCAAACGAGCGAGCGTAAAAACTTGCACACATAAACTTAAATAAATTCAATACGTAAACCTGGAGAATCTGTGTCATTTTTGCATTGTTGCGAAACAACGTGCGCGCATTTGCGTGCAGTTCCTCGAATATTTCAAACAGACTGTGTAAATCTTACCTAGAATCGAACGAAATCCCGGTGAAAAATGGAATAAAGCCGCACAAATTTCGCAGGGGGATAAACAGTCTACTCCCAAAACGAAAAAGAAAAAATGCGGTGAGCAAACCAAGCACTAGCACCAAACAAAAACGAGTTTATTCGTGCGTCTGTTTTTAAAATGGAAACGGACGACCGTCTCGGAAAGAAATAGCGAACTTAAAGCGCAAAAAAAATTAATGATTGTGTACGTCAAACCTAACTTAGCATAGTTGACCAGAACAACTCGCGGCCGACTGGAAGAAGTTTTACAGCAGCGTGAACGAGTATTAGCTTATCCCCCACTGTATACGTCAGAGCCGGCAAAATACAGCGATTTGAATCATTCCTGCTACCTAATGAACTGATAGGACAGCGCAGGAATGTATAATGATTCTATTTATACTTTAAATAATATTATACAACAAAACCGCATTGCGGAATATTAATTAGCAAATAAAGAAGAAAAGGCGAAGAACAATCTCCATAGTAACGACGTCATGGTCTAAATTAAACGTCATAAAAATGATATAATTGCTTGAATTACGTCTGTATGCCAATGGTAAACACAATAACCGCGGTTGTTCGCTTGTTCGTTTACATTAAAATGGGTCTACGCACATGTTTAATTGTTGGATGAGAAACTTGACAATTTGTTCGATGAAGTTACAAAGATTCATAAAAGCATTCATAGGTTTTATTAAATTTAGATTGAACAAAATAGACATATTAATGCAATGTTTGATAACATGTTTGATGAGAGGTAAAATGGCGATAATTAGCATTGATAGATGACAATACTATATGAGTCATTTTTTCGTACGATAATTAGCATTAGTATGAGTCAGTTTTTCGAACGAATACTTCAAGAATATTGTTCAAAAGACGTGACTATAAAGGATGCCATAAAATGTAAAACAAATTCTCTTGTTTATAGTCTCAAATGTCAACAAGTCTCATTCGCTTAGGTTTATTACTTTTGAAGTTACAATTTTTTAAAACTACTGGTGCATGGTAGATTACGATCATGGACAATATCGAACAACGAGCAGTAAAAGAATCTCACAAAGAAGGGAATATTCCAAAGTATACACGTGATAATGAGTCTGCGCTTTACAATGAAGTTTTTCCACCACACAAAACTGTAAAATTCTAGTCTGAACAATTTAAATGGGGTAGGAAGTTTTTAGAAGAGGTCCCTCGCAGTGGACGCCTGAACTCCAGAAATACCGAAAAAAATTCAAAAAATCGAGAATTAATTCTTGAAGATCGACGAATTAGGATTTATCAGATAGCTGAGATTTCAAATTATAGTGGGGAAAGAGTTTTCCACATAATTCATAAACATCTAGGGTTGTCAAAGGTGAGCGCAAGATGGGCGTCCCGAATGCTCAGTTCCTACAACAAACAATCGAAATTTAACTTGAAGACTTCCGCGGCCGTCGTCCATTGTTGAATTCTTGGCTTCCGGTTGGAACCGCGTGTCTCGGATTTCTCTACTGCCGACGTTTCGTTCTTCGTTGCAGAAGAACTTCCTCAGGGCTGCTGCTGGTGGTGATGCTGCTGCTGTTGGTCTTGTTGCTGCTTCGCGTTAGTCGTTGAGACTGTCAGTCTCAACGACTGTCAGTCTCAACGACTGACGCGAAGCAGCAACAAGACCAACAGCAGCAGCATCACCACCAGCAGCAGCCCTGAGGAAGTTCTTCTGCAACGAAGAACGAAACGTCGGCAGTAGAGAAATCCGAGACACGCGGTTCCAACCGGAAGCCAAGAATTCAACAAACAATCGAAAGTTGAAAGTTCGCAGCAACTTTTGGCTGCCTTTGAAGGACAAAAGAAAAGAATTTTATTGAGAAAATTGTAACAGGGAACGAAATGTGGTTCCATCACTTTGACCTTGAGAGTAAACCAGAGTCACTACAATGAAAGCACACTCATTCTCCAACGCCAAAGAAATTTAAAGTTCAACCATTGGCCGGCAAAGTGATGGCTCCAACTTTTTGGGATTCCAAAAGAATATAACTACTTGCACCCTTCCACCGGTCAATACTTAGAGAAAATGTGGTAGATGCTGATAGATTACTTTCCCCACAGAACTAAGGTAAAAGAGGCTTATTACAGTAACTTTTTAAGCTGCCATCGTTTGTCTTCGAAGAGTTATGTCTTAAAGTAGCTCCATTGCAATTATTTTCTATTTCGCCATTTGAAGAAAAAACAATTGCAGAATGCAGAAGCGTTCTACATCAACAAAATTTAATAAAAATCTAACAAAAAAATCATATTTGTTGTACACTTTTTAAAGATTCACCACTTTGACCCTGAGCGTAAGCAATGCAATGGAAGCACACTCTTACTCAAAAAAAAAAAAATACAAACTAAAGCGTCGTCCCTGATGGAAAACCCCTTATATGAAAGCAAAGCATGAAACTGTATACGCATGGCTTCTGGTTATAATTTTATTTAACCGTAGATGTATTTATTTAATAGCTCCAATAATCAATAATTCGATAAATTCAAATTTTACTGACATACTGAGAGATTAATAAGATTAAATTATATGTTAAAATAATAACATCATTATGTTGTATATAGGACACGGACTGGTAAGTGATTGACCCATCATTCACTTCCACTTATCTTAATCATAAACCATAAAAAATTAAAAGCATTTTAATTTAAATACTACCTACCAATAAGGTTACTGTTTACATATTTAAATTGTTAAGGTGAGAACTTGAATTTCACTAATCCCAAATAGGCTGGAGAAAATATTCTGGGTAGTTTTGATAACAGGAATTAAACTAGATTTTTTTATATGAAGAAAACTACTATAAGCTCTCGTAATAAATGAGAATTTCATTCGATTTTTATAACTTCTGGTAGTAAACACCTGATTAATTTAAAATGCCTAATAAATTTCATATGCGGAATCAGTAATAATGCAAATGATGGTCTCAAGCCTTGGGAACTGCTTTAAGTCTGAT
Source organism: Serrognathus titanus (assembly GCA_039766575.1). Lineage (NCBI taxonomy): Eukaryota > Metazoa > Arthropoda > Insecta > Coleoptera > Lucanidae > Serrognathus > Serrognathus titanus. The sequence goes on from CM077913.1 coordinate 25,837,255, forward strand.
ATATGGTTTTCACCGTGCGCAATAAAGAATATTTAATTCCTTAATCGCGTTTAAGAAATTATATAAAAATTGCTAGATAAGAAGTGATGTCCCATTAAAAACAAGTAATGACAAAACAGAAAAAATAGTTACTTGGTATTTCAGTTAATTGTTATCAATAAGCAAGGAGAAAACGTCTTAAATAATTAAATAATAATTGCCGTGTACCAAGTTTAAAATTGAAACATCATAGCATTGTTATAAGAACATTCATATACGAAAAGAATATAATAATTTTTCTTAATTAAGAAAGGGATGGTGAACTGTATAGAAAAGGGAGGGCGAATTACATCACACGAATTAGAATTTCGTAATGTTGCCAGGCTAAAATTTAATTTTGATAAATCGTATAAAAATGATATCAAACAAAAATCTTTATACAGGCTGGGTCAACAATATGTGGGCGGAAGATTGGAGAGTTTCTATGGAATATTTTTAAAATCTGTGTACGCAATAACATACATATTAGTTAGGTGCACAATATAAAATTATACAGCTGTCCCGTAAGAATGTGGCAAAATACGTTTAAAATTCATCTACACGAGTTTCTCCGAATAACGCATAAAATACATCTATGTCTTCCATTCGCTGATTAATTGGTTGGACCCAATATAAGCGATTTTGTATTTTTACTTTTGACATTGCCACAAAAGCCACAGAGCAATAACTCGTTCACGATCCATTACTAAAGTGATCAAATAATTCAAGAGAACGTGGTTCGGTATCGGGAAATCGGTGCGTGTAAAAGAAACCGCAGTGGGTGAAATAAGCCTTAAAATGTTTACTAGCAATTTCTGACTAGTTCGAAACCATCAGAAGCAAACGTTCATCAAAGTTGTACACTTGATGGCGCTATTAAAATCAATTATTACTTTATTGGGCAACTGATTCTGACGGTTCCGGTCTATCCCAACTACTCTATAAATAGGATTACCACGGTTAAAAATGAAAACTCTGGTCACAAATCCTGATTTAAAAAAAAGTCCGGTCTTTGATGTTTTAGAGGTAAAGCACAAATAAAGGTACACGTAATTTATTTACTAATTTGAAAATTTAGAAATTAAAAACTTGCAAGTCGATTTTGGATTCCTCGAGCATTCTCTGGCCCTACTTGCAGAGAAGAGAAGCTCGAGAACTACACTGCAATCAAAACCGCAACAATTTTTTTTAAATTTCTTAAGATTACCATATCTTTGACAAATAACAGAAAAATTCCTGAACCAATTGTACAATATGAAGATACAGGGTCTTATAACGCATAGAGGAGACTAAGAGTTGCCAGGAGACATCAAAGTAATTTCTTCTTAATTAATCTTTAACATAAACACAATACCTAGAACTTATAGCAAGTTAAAGTTAAATTAATTAATAAGCAATCGTTACTAACTATATTAAAAAATTAAATTTTAAATTCAAATGTGGAATATCTGAGTTAATTGAATAATATTTAGCTAAAAAAAATAATAAAACATTAATAACATTCTCGTAGTAACAATTATGAAAACAATAATGTTTCTAAACGTTGAAATGCAAGGTCAGTATTTTCAATATCTTTTGCGAATGTTTTGTTTTAATACATTTAGAGTGCATTTAATGATAACATTGTATTTCCTAAAATAAGTTTTATTAATTAAAAAGATACCTACGCGCTGCTATCGGGATTTGCAAGAAATATGCTTCATTGGAAACATGAATCCTGTTATATTATTTCTAATAATTTCTTATTAATTTCGTAATGAATTATCTCAAACGGACACTGAAAAATGGCACAAATGCTCAACGTTTCACTATCGCTTGATACCTTCGTCAGGAGTGAAAATAAAAAAATATATATTTTTTTATAATTTTTTTTTATTTTCACTCCTGACGAAGCTATCAAGCGATAGTGAAATGATGAGCATTTGTGCCATTTTTCAGTGTCCGTTTGAGATAATTCATTACGAAATTAATAAGGAAAAATTCATTAGACAATTTCACCGGACAAGAATCTACCTTACTTATTAATTTCAGTTAATCAGTGGCCGTAGATTTATAAGAAATTTAAACTTCTATAACTTTGCTGTTATTGGGTTTTGGACAAAAGCGAATTAAGAAAAAAAGCTTTACTTTGATGTTTACTAGCTTCCTTTTCAACCTCCTCCATAGGTCAAAACTTATGACTCATAAGACACATATATATGTATAATTATCACCGTAACTCAAGGAATCATAATTTGTAAAAAAAAATACATTAGGGTATTCAATATAAAGAATCTATTTTTTGTTCACTTGGTATACGAGGGGTCGTTTTTATATTCCCGGACTAGGCAGTTTTCAATTTTAATGTCATTTTTCATTATATTGTTTTTTAATCACATATGCCTTGGTAACATGTTTGATAATTTACAAAACAATTTCAGTAGTATTAGTTCTAATATATGTCAGTTTGTGTTGTCACGTATCAAAATGAACAAACTCGAATATCGAGCAATTATAAAATTCCTAACAAAACAAGGAAAAGCTCCAAAAATTCTTCGTGAAGAAATGTTGGCTGTATATACTTGTTGATTGTCCTTCCAAGTCGAATATTTGTGAATGGTCAAAATTGTTTAAACATGGTCGAGAATCCCTGGATGATGGTTCCCGTCCAGGACGGCCTGTTGATGTGATCACTTCCGATGATATTGAAAGAACCAAGTGTTTGGTACTGGAAGATGTGAGATTAAAGAAGCAACAATTAGCAGCTTTATTAGAAGTTTCAGAAACTACGGTTTTCAGAAATCTACACGAATACCTTGGAATGACAAAGGTGAATGCGAGATGGATTCTACGAACGCTTTCGCCATGCGTATCAGGATGGAGATATGTGAACAATTTTTGGCGCTTTGTGAAGATGAACAAGATTTAATTGTCAATCGACTTGTCACCCGAGAAAAAACCTGGCTTCATCATTTTGATACCGAGTCGAAACAAGAATCATTGCAGTGGCATATTAAGGACTCCAGCTCTCCCAAGAAGTTTAAAGTCACCCCTTCTGCAGGAAAAATAATGGCAACTATTTTTTGGGATTGTCAAGGAATTTTAATGATTGATTACCTGAATAAAGGTAATACGGTAACAGGAGAGTATTACGCAAGCTTAATGCATCGGCTCAGAGATTCTATTAAAGTGAAAAGCCGCGGAAAACTGGCGCAAGGTGTCCTGTTGTTTCACGACAATCAAGTCCTTTAGAAGCTGCGGTTGCTGAATGTGGTGGATTCGTAAAAATCGACCATCGGCTTTATAGTTCGGATCTAGTCCCTTGTGACTATTTTTTATTTTCAAATCTGAAAAAAACATTAAGGGGAATAAAATTTAGGGACAAACAAAATAAATATTTTTATAATGGATTAAAGGTGTTATTGAAACGATGTAGTACTTGTATTCAAAAACAAGGGGCCTATATTGAAAAATAAATTTTTTGTTGCTGTTCTAATCTCTTCTTTTCATGCCTAGTCCAGGAAGATAAAAACGACCCCTCGCATGTATATAAAACGCAACTGCAAAATATGAGTGAAATCCTCATAAAAATCCATATAATAAATAAAATAAGAAAGTTTACATTAATAAAAGTAGCCAAGTAAATTTTAGCGCCATCAATTTTGCCAAAATATTTTAGGTAATTTTAATATTATATTTTTTTTAATTCTTTAATTATTATAACTCAAAGTACGTTTATTTAAACATTTTTCCTGCCGCCTGAGACAATTAAATTAAAAACTTTGTTTACTTCGTAGAATCTTGGCTTAGAAATTTTTCTTGTACACGCATTCTTTGCGATACGTATTTCACAAAAACGCATCCTTGACGAGCTCTTTACGTTTTTTACGCAGAAAAATATAAAAGCTGATTGGTCTCTGGTTCCAGCAAAAACTTAGTAAGCTTTGCTCCATACTACAACATCGCTTATCGGACCATTATCTGTTTTAAGTGCCGAGGTGTTGCAGTGTAATTAATAGTTGTGTTCCAAAGTGATTCTTTGCGCCATTAATTAACTTATTAGGTAAGAGCATTTAATATTTTGATGAGGAATTACAGATCCAATCTAGAGACACTTTTAAGCCAACCACAAAAGTCCTTACAGAATTATAGTTTTAATTAAACATTTTGTTTCAGTGATTTGTCTAGTAAACGTGGTTGGTGGATTTAAGAATAGATTTGTACGCTGCAAATCACGGTAAGGTAAGCATCAATTTTTTTGGTTTAATTTAGTTTTCTTGCTAAAAAACAAAAACAAATTTTTTGGACAATTTTTATAGAAGCAGCTGTATATGTATTAATAATAATAATAATCTTTATTTGGCTTAAGTACACATTACATGTTTAGCCAACATATACATATTCCATGCACTATAAAATTTGCTCTGAAAATATAATTGAATTACAAATTCTTTCAAGTCAAACTTGATTTTTTTAGTTCCACTTCAAGTTGCAGAAAGGATGCAGAGCGGTAAGTACTTATATTTTTTTCTCGTTAACATCAAGTAACTTAATTAATTCATGGGGGAATGTTAGTTTGAATTTGGTTAAGGGGGTCACTGACGCCTGATACATATTTAATTGTACCTTTTTTATAGTTCATAGAAAAAAATATTTCTTTGCAATTTTAGAGGTGTATTTCCCAACCGTAAAAGAATACTTCAACTCAACCATTTTGTAATATAATAAATACAACCTTAAAAATAATTAAGTCAACCTTTCGACATTTTTATTTCATCGTAAATATTAAGTAATGATCACGGTATATCCTTTCGATCGGAGTCCAGTCTACACTGAGAAAAATAGTTCTTTGTAGTTAATGAATATACTTTAATTTAAAGAAACTATTTCTTTCAATAGTAGCAAAGATATATTTCTTTAGGAATAAAATATTTTCTTTGGGTTTAAAATATTATTTTCATGCGAACAAGTAGCTTTTTTAACACAAATAAGATATATTTTAATGAAGTAACATTTATTCCACTGAAATACAAAATGTCAAAGATAAAAATTTCTTAACGATAAAGATTCTTTTTTCTCAGTGTAGGCTTTCAAAATCCGGTCGAATGGTAATGCTATCTAAAAATAGTTATAACCAAGAAATGCACATAGAATATACTTTTTAAAAAATGTAAAAGATTTCTAAAAAAATAATGTAACAAATTATCTTAAACGGACAAAAAATGGCACTAACGCTCTACGTTTCACTATCGTTTGATAGCTTCGTCAGGAGCGAAACGTAGAGCGTTAGTGCAATTTTTGTCCGTTTAAGATAATTTATTACACGATTTCACCGGACAAGAATCTACCTTAAAAAATAATATTTGGAAAAAAACAAAAATCTATTTCTAGTGCTTCTTAAATAACGTATTTTTCGTTTCTTTACAAACTGATTACTTTAGTGTTTTATTAATGCCAAAATATTCTCTGTCGTTAAATTATTGATATCATTATTTTTGCAAAATTTTATTTTCCCTGTGTCTATCAGAAACTGAGATTTTGTATTTCCTTGGAAAACCTAGGTTTTCATTTGCCTCGTCGAATGCCTGGTTATTTGCAATTTTGTACAATCTTAGAGTACAAAAGTAATGGTGAAGACCGCATTTCTTGTATCGCTTAGGAGCTATAGGGTATTTTTCAAAATTCTACGATTTATAAAAACTTTTATAACTTTTTTGTTTATGAGAATTTTTGATTTCTGTAAAAACTTCTTTGAAGCACTTTTTCATGCAGAATTCTTTGCTCCAAGTTATTTTTTTCCAGAGTGCTTAATATTTGAGATTTAAGCAGAACTTTTTATATGAAACACTATAAATTTTTACACTTTTGAAAAGAGAATAAAATTCTATTTACAAAAATATAAAAGACTTGATATTTTATTCAAAAAAATTTTGATAAATTTTAATAAATATAACGAAGCTATAACGAATAAGTACTAATGTAATCGAAATTGCACAAAAATTACATAAAGTATCAAATTGTCGGCCATTTTGTACTAAACATAAACAATTCGGTTTTGTTATGGTTTGAGCTGACATCACCAATTCAAGAACTGGTAGTAGTGTATTATTTCTTATTCAATAAGGTCGGAATCTTTGTTTAAAATTTTAAAGCTTTATATTTCAAAAACTGTTTGAATAAAATATTAAGTGTTTTATGTTTATATAAATGGATTTCTACGCTCCTTTGAAAAACTTAAAAATATACAGGGTGATTGAAAAATTCGAGGGCCAGCATGGGGATCTCGAAAATTATAAGAGATCGGTTAAATGGAAGCAAAGTTGCCAAATTTCATGCTCATTCATAATACGTTAAGAAATTTGAAATATCTTAAGCGGTTTCTTCACAATCGGAAAAAAAACTAAAAATTACGATTTTCGAAAATCGAACATAACTTCTTTATTTATGACTTTTTCAAAATCTGTGAAAACATTCCTGAAGCCACTTTTTCTGCTTGATTGAATGCCGAGCGTACTTTATTTCTGGAGCAATTCGTTTTTGTTTTCCAGAGCCAATTTAATTTTTTCTTATGGGCGCGTTTTTTGTTGTTTAGACAGATACAAAACACATTTCTTTCTGAATTCATTAGTATACCACACTTACTATTTTGTTTTAATTTTCATTGAGAAATTTTGAAAAAACAGAAATTAGATTCATGGGCACATATTAAGTTAGCTTTTATTCAATTATATGCTGCGCAGCCAAGGAAACGTACACATTTGTTTAATTTATCTGTCATTAAATACAGAATTGCGTATTCAGATGAAGAAATACGTGATATGTTGCGTATTTTTTATTTGTCACAACGAAATTCTATTACAAGTGCTCAGCGGTATTTAGAAACTTAACCGGAGAAAATTCAACAAAATAGTAGATATTTTTCCAAGTTGAATAACAACTTAGTTCAGTATGGTGCATTTGAAAAGCCACGAAAAAAGTGCGGGAGCAAAATTTCTGCTGAAAATAAAGAAAACTTATTAGCAGCAGTAAGTTGATTCTTGTTAGATAATTCCTAAATAGTAAATACTTAATGTTCACTTTTAAGGTAAACGAAAACCCTAGAACATCGATAAGAGAAATTAAAACTAATTTAGAATTGCTCTATTATCGGATCCACCAAGTTTTAAAAAAAGAAAAGATGAAACCATTTAAAATTCACATCACCCAGACGTTGCACCCACGAGACGATGCTCGTCGATTGCAGTTCTGTCACTGGCTTGACGAACGGGATGACGATTTTCTTAAGAACTTCATTTGGACAGATGAATGCAGTTTTACGAATTCTGGACTTTTTATCGCAATAATGAACATTATTGGTCTAGAAAAAATCCTCGCATACATCATGACGCAAGACCCCAACGTCGTTTTTGTATACACGTCTGGGTTGGTTTATGGAGAGATCGAATAATTGGACCTTTTTTATATGAAGCGACTCTTACCGCTGAACGTTATTTAAATTTTTTAAATCAACATTTGTTAAATTATTTCGAAGACATTCCACTGATTCATTTAAGGGAACTATGGTGGCACCAAGACCGAGCTCCTGCAAACAACGCTCGAACAGTTCGAAACCGCCTAAACGAGATTTTTCCAAGGCGTTGGATTGGAACAAATGGACCTGTCATCTGGCCGGCGCGATCACCCGACCTTAACCCTTTAGACTTTTTTCTATGGGGAAACCTAAAGAATAATGTTTCAAACATAATTACAATGTGGAAGAACTAAGAAACGCTGTACTTCATACTCTAGCTCATATTCCACGTAGAGCAATAGAACGGAGTTTGACAAATGGTGTACGGTTATGTGTTGCCGAAAATAGAAATGTTTTTGAACATATGCTCTGATTTTCTTTCGGTATTCTATTTCTGTACATTCTCTTCGGCGTTTCAAAATGTACCATTTTTAATCAAATTGTTATCTAACTTGGAAAAATATTAAATACTTTGTTGAATTCTCTCCGGATAAGTTTCTAAATACCGCTGAGCACTTGTAATAGAATATCGTTGTGACAAATAAAAAATACGCAACATATCACGTTTTTCTTCATTTGAATACGCAATTCTGTATTTAATGACAGATAAATTAAACAAATGTGTACGTTTCCTTGGCTGCGCAGCATTTAATTGAATAAAAGCTAACTTAATATGTGCACATGAATCTAATTTCTGTTTTTTCAAAATTTCTCAATGAAAATTAAAACGAAATAGTAAGTGTGGCATACTAATGAATTCAGAAAGAAATGTGCTATCTACCTGTCTAAACAACAAAAATCGCGCCCATAAGAAAAAATGAAATTGGCTCTGGAAAAACAAAAACGAATCTCTCCAGAAATAAAGTACGCTCGGCATTTAATCAAGCAGAAAAAGTGGCTTCAGGAATGTTTTCACAGATTTTGAAAAAAATCATAAATAAAGAAGTTATGTTCGATTTTCGAAAATCGTAATTTTTAGTTTTTTTCCGATTGTGAAGAAACCGCTTAAGATATTTCAAATTTCTTAACGTATTATTAATGAGCATGAAATTTGGCAACTTTGCTTCCATTTAACCGATCTCTTATAATAAGCGAGATCTCCGTGCTGGCCCTCGAATTTCAATCACCCTGTATAGAGTGTTCCATATAAAAAATCAAGAAGTTTTTACAGAAATCAAAAATTCTCATGAACAAAAAAGTTAAAAAGGTTTTTAGAAATCGTAGAATTTTGAAAAAACCCTTTAGCTCTTTAGCGATACAAGATATCGAAATGCGGTCTTCGCTATTAATTTTGTCTTAAAAATCGAGTTTCAGGGACCGAGGTCAGTTTTTGCCTAACTCTTCTAAAACAGTATGACAAAAGATGAAATAACGTGTTGGACTGTATGTAGTACTAATTAATTGATAACTAAAAATACAAAAAAGAAATGAGTAACTGGAAATGTCTAGGAACGTTCTGTTTCTAAAGGAGTTCAATTTTTGTCATTTCTCATTTAAAACACCAAAATACCGTTCAACAATGCTGATAATTTAAAATTGCAATAAATTTGCATTCATTATATCGGGAAACAACGTAAATGTCCGAAATCAACATGACATTTTTGTATCACTTATATCTCACATTCCTCTTAATGCATGTGACTTGATTTTCCTTACTATTCAACAGATCGGGTAATTTAATTAAAAAGAATTTGTTGTTTTAAGCGCAAGAAAACTAAACCGATTCAAAGTGAACGCTATTTTCGATCTACATAAAAGATTGATTATTTTTATTTTAGGAATTTACTCTAGGAAAACATTCTGTGATTAAAGAACGCATTGTATTTAAGGCCGAGAAAAAGTAAGCGTTTGCAATTGAGATGTTTTATAAATATTTTTTAGTAGTAATTTCTTCCACGAAAAAAAATTCTATTAGTTAGCGAATTCCAAATGAAACAGTTCGCAAAAGCGATTTTAGATACATTTGCTTCCAGAAGATTTCTTTTCGAGCGTTCATTTGATTTTAACTGCTAGAGTTTGCGTGCCTCAAGAACAAAAAAAAAATAAACATCCTACATAATTTACTTGCAGCTTAATAACAAAGCCACAAAACATTCATTCCTGCCTTTCTATTGAGTATTAATTTAAATAAGAAAAATTGTTCACAAAAAGTTGTAATAGTAAATAATAATTTCCAAAATATTGTTCCTTACTTAATAAAAAAGAGCAATTAATATTTTATTATTGTTTTGTCGAATTGAATTAAATTTTTCTCAAAAAGTTATAAATGTAATTGATAATAACAATAATAACTTTGAAATGGGGACATTGGATCACTTGCTAATAGTGTAACAGATAATATGCATATGGGCATGCCTAGGCTATCTAGGCTAGGAAATTCTTGCATATTCAACATACAAATTTAAATCCGAGTAATTTTCAATTTCTTGGTCCGGTAAATATTCAACTTCGCAGATGAGATTTACCCTATGAAGACGGTAAATAGGCTGAAAAATTCTAGAAAATCCTGATACATCTAACTTACAATCCCGATTTAGCTAGCTTCTTTTGAATTTGCTTCATAACTTATGAATCATAACAAAGAAAGTCCGTGTTGTCGTGTTTAACAGACGAATTTATTGTATCTGACCATTGGTGGAGAAAATAAAACAAATCAGAATACAAACTGATTAACAAGGAGAACGAAACCTAAACTTTCTTTGTAAATATTTTTTTACAATCAACAAAGAGAGATTCATTAACTTTTATATAAAATTTAAAAAAAAAATAAGCAACTTCTAAAACAGAAAAGGAAAAGCAATTATTATTAAAACAAAACATAACCCAACACAGAAATAGAATTATAATTTAAAATATTTCCACAAATATTTAAAAAAGCAAAACCGAAAAAATTAGAAAGTGAAAGCTGAAATCTATCGTTTTTTTTAATATTTTCTTTTCTGGTTTAAAAAGTTTTTAATTTGAAAAAGAATGAATTTCTTTGGTTTGTTTTTTAATTCTATGGTTTGACTCAAACTTGAACATCTCATCAACGAATCAATTAAACTAGAATATGTATAGAATATAAAACGTCCAGGCATATTTTTTGCGGTTATAATAACAATTTGTTTGTTCCCAGTAAGGAATATGTAGTCATGTATGTACATATTACTTAAAAATAACAATATAGCTGAAGGAAATTATTAGAATTTTATTCAACTGCATCTAATTTACAAGCGGCTAAGCTTTGGCATCTAATAACCTGCAATCACAGTAATTGAAATTTCTAAGAAAATTAATACAGTCTACAGCGCATTGTTATTAATAAACCGATAGAGATTGGAATTGGTATAATCTGCAAATAAAAGTCGAAATTGCGAAATGAACAACAGCAACTTTCCTAATCTAATTTCACGTTGGCAACAAATATCACATAGAAGTTATAATATGTGTAATTCGAACCTGGACGCTCGGATATAATTTATACTGACCAAACAAATTTATAATCAAACAAATATTTTGTGTCTGTTTAACGCCCGTTATGAATGCGTTACACCGTAATTAATATATCAAATACGTTTCCAGGAAAAGTGTACCATATCAGCGATCAATTTCTTTCTACAAATAGAAACGTACGCTTCACGCTGAGAGTAATAAATAAGAGCGCACGATATTAATAAATATTGATGTCCATTCTAATGGCAATTTATTCAAATAGAATTTTTTAACCGGCTTGCATTAGCCACACAATGACACATAAATTTATTCCTAAATGATATGTGACTCGCACAAGTTGAAAAAAAAACGTTCGAAAGCTGATCATAATGGCTGCTTTTTTCGACCGTTAATTGGCGACATTATCTTCCCAGTCGAAAGTGACACAGTAGTTAATAAATTGGTTCTTCTCCTAACTAGATTGCGTTATAAAAAGTTAATAAAAGGTAGACAGCATACTCGAAAGGCAATTATACGTAAAACCTTAGGCTAAACTCTATTATGTATGGATAGTTGCTGGGAAATGTAAATTAAGCGGAGGAGCAAGCTATAAGTTTCAAATGCAATTATATTCGGAAGACTGGTCTCTCAGGCAATTCATGCCATGATAAGCAAAATAAATAAAACTTAATTCCACCACCTGCATTTATTTCGCTCTTTTTCGGGTGTATTCTACTTTTACTTCAGTAAATTTAAGTGGCGTTAACATGGGTAAGCTAAGAATGTTTAACACACCTTCTAAATTTTTATAGTGATAATGACGGCCGCTCACAGGAACTTTCTTTTCACGATCATTATACTATAAAGGAAAAGATTAGACTAAATTTATTTTCTGAAATTCCACTAGACCTAATTTGAAAATCATAAGGAGAAACTCCAATAATGGAACGTGAAAGGCGGTGGAAAGAATAAAATTAAGAGAACAATTGTAGGTATCTTGCGAACAAAATTTATGTAAATAAAAATTTCCTCACTTCTTTTAATATGAAATAATATTGTCGTCAACGTTACTGTAACAACGAACATTATCTGAAGATCATTTTAAGTCAACTCTCAGAGAAATCTGATAAAATTACTTCAAGAAAGTGTCCCAATTAATCAACAGATGGCGAACGGTTGCAAAATGTATATACTTCGAAACGATAGAAGAAGAGTGATACAAGAAACTGTGAATTACAAAAAAAAATGTGTCGGAATATTTTCTAGAAATTTTATACGTAAACTCACACTTTGTTCACATTTTGTTCTTAATTCCAAATTATTTTTCAGCAATTCTCAGACGTTGATAAGTTTGTGGTACGGCTCCAAAATGTTGGAAGTAAATTTCTGTGCTTCCTGGGGGCTCACCAAAGGTAAATAGCAATTGGAGCAGTAATCTCTTTCATAAAATATCGTAAAAAAAGTGAAAATAACAGGGGAGGAAAACTCATTTCCAGAAAAACTTTCAGAATTATAAAATTTATATATTAAAGACTTACTTAAAAATGTTCGTCAGAACAAAAACATAATATTTAAATCAAGTACTAAAATGAAACAAAACCAAAGTTAACAGATTCTATAACAAAATCTTTTCTTGTAGAGCTTTACTACTGAAAGTAAATGATAGCCATTGCCGAACTCTGTATGTATGTATTTATAATCTTCTTTCGAAAAGTAAGAAGAACGGAATTGTAAGGAAAAGAATATTAAACTTATCAAGGTGAAATCTTCATCTTCACTTAATTGAACTTTCGTTTTGTTTTTAAACATTAAAGTAACTAACGTTCCATTAAAACGTGGACTAATTAATTTTTTCTAGAATGAAAGCAACATTTCCCCAAAGTACTAAACAGACCACCTGTAAATTGTTTACTTGTTTGATTTTTCATTAACGTGACTTTCCCAGTTGTTTAAAATTGTTTTTACAATGCTAAAGACAAACGTATTTCATACGTAGAATTTATGTTAGCGGCTGCAACCTACTTTTGGAAAGCGGTTGGAAGAAGGAGGTTACGTTTGCAGACAAAGGACGATTGTAAATTTCAGCGATGAGAGGAGAGACCCGATCGGACGTGAAATTAATTAAAGCACACTTTAAAGCGTCAAGTTTCTCATTCTAAACCGAAGCCGCTCCACCGCGCCGTGCATGCATAAATTAACCTTTTTTGTTCTAATGTGCAATAAATAGCCGTCCGCGACTACAAATAACTAGGATGATCAGATAAAAAATAAGAAAGTTTCTGCCGATTTGAATTAATTTCCTATATGCAAAACGCAAACGCTTTAACTATCTCTTTGCAACTAGTAGGAAATTGCAGATTACGTTTGAGAGGACTCCTTTTTGCAGTTTAGTTGGTTTATGCAGTAATTTTAAAATAATGTTATGAGCACATCAAAACAGTGATTTGAGAATTTTTCAATTTCCGGAATCATGTGAAAACTGAAAAAGATTTACAGAACTTCAAGAAGGGTTATTTGCATATGCAAATACATACACAAGTACAATTTTCAAGTACAGGGTGTAAAGAAGTCTTCTATTACACGCGAATGCTTTAAAATTGCCTTCAAATTCCTGATTAAAGTAAACTATGATTGTTGACAATACAAGAAGGAGAGGGTAATGCCATAATCCGATCATGACGTGACAAAAAAATTGGTAAAGTATACGCAATATTTAAATAATTCACTTCAAAACAACATCAAAGCTTAAAGCAGTTTCTCCTTCAACTTGAATGCACAAACGTACCCTGCGTTTCAAGTTTTCAAACGCGTTTGCCAAGAGCGGGGGGGGGTGTTATTGTGTTAGCACATGACACATAACATTGAAATCATAACCTACTTTAATCAGGAATTTAATTGAATGCACTATACTTTCCACATGAACAATATCTATTAAATGTGCTCAAAATGAATGAACATTTTCTTGATTTTTAATTTAAGTTTTGAGTTAATAATTTTTCTGTATTTTGTACCTAACTTGTAACATGTAATTTAAAAAAGAAATTTAACGCCGTGAATTAATTATCTACACAACCACATTATGAGTATTCGTAAATAAGTTTGTTGAACCCCTTCGCCCAGGCGTTAACTTTACTGTCACATACCGAAAGCAGAACCCGGTATACATCATAAATCATAATTTATGTGGCTATTGAAAACATCACTACTAGCAGACCGTCTCTTACCGCAATTACATCGAATTAAACGTTCGGATGGCTCGCGTTAAAATTTAAATTGCTTTTTTAACGAATTCCTACAATTTCTTTTAGGCTAGCTAAAGCCCGGAAGAAAGACCAAACTTGCGACGAACCTAAATATATAATTCCAAATACTTAAACTAATTTGTATGTAACGTTTAATATTATCACCGATTTACTTTTTCTTTCGACCGATCTCTACACCTAATAAAATTTAGAACATATAAGGTAAAAACGAGAATTAACACTTTCCCTGCTAACTTTCTTTTCAATTATATTATGTAGGTGATAGCAGTTTTTGTGTGATTTGATTAGGAGCTGTCGTTTGAGTTTCATAATTTCCTAAACAAGAGACGGATTTTAATTAAACAGTTCCAAATGCGACAGATTTTGGAAAGTTTGCAAAAAACAAAATTTCTATTTATTTCAGGATATTATGGTTCGCGGTGTTCCTTTTTTGGATTATTTGTAACGGAAAATCCTGTCGACCGAAATTTATTTAAATCTTATTGAAATTTTGCAAAAAGAAGTAAATGATGTCACATAAGTTGTTTTTTTAGTTTACAATAAAATTTGAAGCTAAATAAATAAGATGGAGCAATAATAGTTCCAGAAAACTGAACTATGTAGAAAAAAATCATAAACTTATGAAATGAAAGGCATTTTTGCGCTATATCAGAATGCTGTTGTATAAATTTGTACACTATACGAGCATTGGAAACTCAACCCTTTTCACTAACAAAAAAAAACCAAAGATATTTTCACCTAGCAATTCTGAATCGTCTCTACTAATAATAATAAGAATAAAACGTAATCAGTACATGTTTTTTGTAATATGAATTGTATTTTTTATTATTAAAATATTTGCAAAAATTTAATTCAATATTTTGTTCAAGTTGTTTGGATATAACGAAATAAATAATCAATATAAAATAATTTATACTTTTTCAAACAAGTCCAAAATCATCCAGACGTAAACAAGTGAAGCAGGTAAAATAAATTTAAACAAACCCAAGCGAAATCCCAACTAATGAGACCTGCAGAACGTGACTTCAGAATAAATCCGCATTAGCAACAAACTTTAACATCCTTGAATTTAGGGACCTGCAATTTTCGCCGAAGCCAAATATCAGACTGTGACCTTTCCCTATAACGTGAGCGGTGAAGGAAGACGCCTTTGCTCATGACAAATGCGAAATGGGCGAGATGAAGTTCTAAATAACTCGAAAATTGACAGTTTGGCTGTGTTCCAATTTCACACGTTCACTTTAATAACAAATTCATATAACTCATTCTTGATGCTGCAGCCACAGCTTGGCCTGGTTACAAAAAACAAGATCATGATTTTCAAAACTTTATTATTTATAGAATGTATGATAACGGATATGTATAATTTAATTTAATTTTCATTCTCAAATGATATAGGAGTGTCCAAATTTTTGAACAGTTTTCATGAGTTTTTAACTGTCCCGTCAAAAACATATTTTTATTTGTGAATTTTCTTCTTACTAATTTAAAAAAAAGTAATTCAAAATTTCTTTCCGAAAAAAAATGTCTATTAGCAGTTTCACATGTACCAAGTGATTTTTTAATTTTTTTATCAACTCTTGCCATGAAAAATCTTTAAGACATGCCGTCCAAATTCCAGAGCAAAGAGTTGATAAAAAAATTTAAAATCACTCGGTATTTAACAATTAATACGAGGGTGCATTTACTTAGTCATGATAGTAGCAAACTGTCAAATTAAAAATGATTAAAATTGCAGATATGTAACTGTGACATTTACTATTTACTATTGTGTAAAGCTTTGTTAAAACATATTAAACTTGAAAAGACATAGAACTTTTCCCGAAGAAAAATTAGTGATTAAATTTAAAATTATCCACGAAAACAAGGCATAGAAATAAACCGACTATTGTGTATGGAAATGAATTCCATCTCTATTTTAACCAAAATTTTGGCCAAAACAATGTGAGAATTCAATATAAAATCAGGATGACCAATTGAACAAAGAACTGGAATCGTGTAAAAAAGATATTAGAGTATTAGTGCTGTCCAACCTAAAAATCAATGGTACCAAGAAAAATCGTGAAAGTTTTGCATTCGACTTAAGCACGAAAAAAAAATAAATTGGCCAGAAAAATTTAAAAGCTTTAGAGCGTGATGAAACATCCGTAATAAGAGAGTGAAGTTGAATTTATTGAGAAAATCTAATAATAATAAAATCTAATAAGCTATGAAAAACAAAACACAGTGTTATTTCATATCCCATTTGAAGCTTAGTTGTTGATGTTACATTTGTTAGAACCCAAGTAACAATTTTTTTAAAGTGATATTACAAGTATAAAAAATGGAATTAACCAGAAAGCATTTTCGAATCATAATTTATTAAGATTTTAAAAAAGATTTAAGCGCCTATGAGTGCAAAAAGAGTTTAGATTCGGCTTTTAGTGAACATCTTCTTTGGCTACTATTTACTGATGGTATAAAGAATTTGAACGCGAAAAGAGTTCTGTTCAGCATCAAAAAGAAGCAGGGCGTCCTCCTACGGCTGTTACCGACAAAAACATTGCTGATTTTAAAAAATTAATTGAAAAGGACAAAAGAGCCACTTACGCAGTAATAAAGCAACAACCCAGGATTGGATCCTCAGTTGTTAGAACAATCATACACGAACACCCGCATTAAAAAAAAGTGGTCTTGTGCCGCATCACTTTTCTGACTACCAAAAAGCAGAGCGTGTAAGAATTTGCCTTGAAACTTTAAATTTACTAAATAATGATGGACACCAATGTTTTTTCCAAAACAGTAACAAATGACGAAATTTACATTCCCTTTTTCGACGTATCTATCCACCAAGAGAGTCGTGTATGGATTCACGAAGATGAGGAAACTCCTAGAATGACCAAGAAGCAGCGTGCTATGAAAAAAATTACGTATGCGGTATTCTTCAGAAGTACGGGTCTGCTAAAGGCAATTAAGCTAAATGGACAAAAGACAGTTACAGCTAAATGGTACACTGAAGAATGTTTGCCTGAAGTGTTCAGTAGAGTTCCAGACAAGGGAATTATGGTGCACCCTGATAATGCATTGTCCTATACGGCAGCTTTAACTCTCCAGTTTTTGGCTGAAAAAAAAATATAAAAGTAATAGAACATCCGCCGTATTCACCTGATTTAGCAATGTGCGACTTTTGGCTATTTTTTGGGATTAAAAGGAATTTACGGGGTAGAAGGTAGATGTCGCAATTCACGCTTATTTTGAAGGGATTTTGAAAGATGATTGGTTGGGAGCTTCTGCACAGTGAAAAGACAGAATGGTCTAGTGTATCATTGCCGAAGGGAATTACTTCGAGCATATTTAAAATAAAATCCTAGAAAATATTAACCGTGTTTTTTATTTTCAATAAATTCAGCTTGACCCTCGTATAATCTTTGTCTGGAAAACTTTACAGTCAATGATAAAGAAGTACCTATATTAGAATATAATGAAATATTTAAAAGAAGACTCAAAACTGAAACGGTTTTTATCATGGCGACAAATACATGATAATTAAGCGAGGAATTAGAAAAGAATTTTATTATGAGCGAATGCGATAGTTTCTGTATGATTTCTTCATAACTTCATATAAGAAGTTAGCCAATTTGAATTTTAGTTTAGTTCTTTTCAAAACCAAAATAAAACAAAGCGAAATAATATCAGTTTTGATAAATTTAAATTTGTCGCACGGCTAGAGATAAATGAGATGTAATATCGTTAAGTCGGTCCATTTCACAATAGTGACCAGAATTAATTCGTAAAGATTTTAGGAAGTGTCGAGGCCAACGAACGATGATGAGTTCACAGCATTTAATTAATTATATCGAATATGTTTCGGATACAAAAAATGTTCATCATCGGGGAACTTAACTTATAAAGGGACATATTCAGATTCATTAATTTTATATTAACTGTTCTTTACTATTGACTCAGCATATTTATATTGTAATTAAAGGGATACACTTGATAAATCTCAACATGTCACTTTATTAGTAAAACTCCACGATGATAGTAATTTTGAAGCCAAAACATGTTGGCCATAATTAATAGTTAAATGCATTTTCGTTCAATTTTTTAACTTAACTTTCTAAATACATTTTAATTTCAAACAAATTTCGTTAAGAAAAACAAGTACACAAAGAAAACAACTGTGTCCACAATATGAATATTATTAAATTTATATTGAAAATTGAATGAATAACTGGCTTTCATCTACAAAATATGTTCGTGAAGTTCTTCCTTTACTTTGTGCATCGTTTTGCTCCAAAAATTTTCTAAACTCTATTGTTGGCAACGTGTCAAAAATTTTTATATATCCCAAATTTTCCTGTCTTAAATTAGTAGGAAAATCCAATGCAGTCATACACTCTCCGCTTTATAAATTAAGCCACTGTAAACATAAATTAAACCACTGTAAATATAAATTACGAATAAATACTAAAATATTCTTCAAAAAATCGTAATTTATTTACGAAATTAAAAAACAAGTGATTTTAATAGTTGTGCAAATATCTATCTGACACAATGGTAGTACATATTAAAAGGATGCGAGATACTCGAACTTGCCCTACAAAAATATTTATAATTTTTCGAGAAAAATAGGATTGTCGTTTGAGTGCCATTTTTAACTTTTTTTGGGGATGGTTTCCCCTCGGAAAAACTTCTGAAAACGGGTCTCTTGAATTTTTTTCTATATTGTCGAAGCCGTGAGAGATTTATCGAAAATTGGTAAACACGCTCTCTGGATAAATCCTGCCCCACACATTATTGGTAGGAGTTGCATTTGGCAGGCCCTTTTTTGCATTTTTTTCTCCGCATCTGTTCAGACATTACAGGTAAAAAGAACTAAGGTGATAAGAAAAATTTGTAGGTTTTAAAAAAATTTGCCCTTGAAAACAACACTGTATCCGAGGAAAGTATTCAATAAAATGACCGTTTTTGGATCTCCAAAAAGCTTTTGAATGAATCGTGATGTTTTGGTCAATACTTATTTCCAATTCGAGTATTTGCAAAATTATTACAATCACTTTATTTATTGACCATAAAACTATTTTTTTATTTTTTAATTTTTTTCTTAATAAAGCTTGATTTTTAAAATTTCTCCGTTCCATCATCTTATTCTTGATTTATTTACTTTGCCAATAGCAATTCCAAAGGACAGCAATAAAATCAAACAGAGTAAACTTGGCGTATTCTAGCCACCAAAAATAAATTGCGTTTAGTCGTGAACCCGACTTCCTGGCCGGCAACAAAAAAAAACAGCGACGGACAACTGCAAAACAAAAATAACTCTTTAGCACATTCCGAAAAAGATAAATTTAAAATCGGGGCAATTTCCTGTTAGCAAATGGACGATTACGCTTTGTGAAGAAAAAGTCGTCCCTGGAGTCATTCATAAGTAACGGTTCGGCCGTCGATGCTCATGAAGACTGTTATTTCCCTGGCACGCATTCAAAATACTTATGCAGAGTCGTAAAAACGCGGCAGATTCGCAGAAATTTTACAGCGGATAAGTAATATATCTTGAAAGCTGAATCTATTTTCATTAATGGTATGATATACCTACCAGACGTAGTCTTAAATCAGAAAAATGTATTTTTGAAAATATCATGTGATTGAAAGAGATTGGTTTGAAACAGGCAATAAGTGCAGTTCCTTTATTGTAGAATGAGTCCTGTTTTATTTTCGAAAAGTGTTTGTAGATACTCTACCTCAGCAATTAAATTTTTATAATTTAAAACAAGTCAAACTTACGAAACTCACACAAAGCTGAAAAAAATTATCCGAATTGAATAAATAGGAATTAATTCAATTTCTTAGACAAACAAATATATTAAAAATGCACAATTTATTAGTTAGTATATTGGCGATTTAAAAAAGTGTATGTTGGTTCGTGTGGAAAACAATACAATCTCCATTTCTTAACTTAACTATCCTTTCACATATTCATCATCATCGTACAAGCGATTTATGTATATTTTATAGTGGGTATGCAGGCAGGTGTTAAACTTCTTGTACATTCGTTTTCCGTTTGGTTTATTTTAAAGTCATTGGAGTATAAACGGCGCAATTAGTTCGCATTAAAATACAATAGTGAAATCACGTAAATAAGCAGTGACGTGTTTATATTAGATGATTTAGGTCACTAAATCGGTTATAGAAGAGAAGCTTTGGAGCTGTTATGGTTCTTTTATGTCAGTATTTATTTAATAGTTTACCAACGTTGTTAATGTTAAAGTTCTAATTAATAAAATGTATTTGGAATAAATCAGGATAACAACTTTCAATCAAGTCCCCTAAATTTACAATTTTGATGTGAGTAATCGGAAATGATTTGCTGTATGGAATATTGAAAAACAACATCCACTTTTCTCATAAATTTCTGATCAGACACGCGCGTTGGAAAAAGTAAACATCTCCTTCCGCACTGTCTAAGTATTTCAATGGAGCACTCCTAAACAAAAATAATTAATTACGTCCACAACCGTTAATTAAAAGTAACCTTTATGCACGGCCGTAAATCAAAACCATGCCTTTAGGACAGTAGAAACTTATAACTGTGATGCGAGCTAGTAATTTGTCCCGGATCAAATGATCAAACAATTACAAACAACTCCTAACGGAGATATAATTATTGTAAAGCTTTAATTATACACGTAAAAGATCGATAGGTTTATTAAGTCCACGCGA
This sequence comes from Serrognathus titanus, assembly GCA_039766575.1. Classification (NCBI taxonomy): domain Eukaryota; kingdom Metazoa; phylum Arthropoda; class Insecta; order Coleoptera; family Lucanidae; genus Serrognathus; species Serrognathus titanus. The sequence continues at coordinate 25,858,141 of CM077913.1, forward strand.
TGCTGTACAGAATCAACGTTTGCATTAATGAAGAAGTTATGTTTGTTTAAGGATCACGCGCCTCTTCCTCCTCGGATAATTAATGTTGTCGCTGCTTCTTCTTATAAAGTATCAAAATTACACTTGTTCTTACATAATGAGTGAGTAACAGGTGCAACGGTTAATTAAAACAACCTGCTGCCATTACAATTCACAGAAATCTTAAATACAATGCTCGAATTCGACATGAATGGAAACTGCAATTACGTAACACGCATTACGTAAAATTGTGGGATAACTTATTAAAGAAGCATGTTTTATTAATAAGTCCAGCTCGTCTTCCGACTTGGTTCTTGGAGATGTTTTAACCTACATTCGAAACGGTAACGTCGCGGCAAAAATCATGTTTTCACCAAGCAGCAAATCATTCTATTAAGACCTGACTTAAATTAATAACATACTTGACCTACTCAATGTAGAAAAGTTTAGATACACTCGGGGCAAGTTCTATCTACATACTAATCTCTGCTGCTGCTTTTGTTTAAAGCCAAAAAAACAAGTTTGTCCTTAGGTTAAACATTGTTATGAAAATTAGAAGTCTCCTACTTTGACATATACAAAATTCTGTTATGTTAACATCAGACAAATTTAAACTCCGTAATATTATTAAGAGCGAAAAAAACTACAAATTGCTACTGTATTGCCTGAGCTAAAAAACTGTGGGATTACAGAAATGAATGAACAAATGGGAAATACCAAGAATATACATATGGTCACAATTAATACGGCATTTGCATCGATATTCATTTCAAGTAACCGGAGAAATTTTAGTCTTTGAGAGGAAATAACATGTCCGAAGTGCAACAAATTTCGCGGTGATAGTCGAAGAAATTATTGGTTTCTCGTTTTTAGCCCTCATTCAAATTCCTTGACAAAACTTTAGCACATATCGAGAATAAAATATTATTTAAGAAATGCAGAAAAACCTGGGACTCTACTAAAATAAAGGAAGGAAACATAAGTCAAAGTGAAATAGAGGGAGGCAAGAAGATAAAAACATCAAAGAAAACTATAATAATGAGTTGAAAGCAATAAGTCAAAAACAACAAAACAATCAAGTAGAAAGGAAAACTATGAGGAAAGAATTAACAGAAATAAACGACGAATAACGGAAATGTGTACAGAAGATATACAAGCTTTGAGCAAAATCAGAAATTGTAAGAGTATTAAAAGAATTAAAAATAAAAATAGAAAAGATGGACGCAATAGAAGAGAAAATTGAAAAAGAACTAGCAGTAAAAACAACATAATCATCTCAAAAATAAATTTAAAGAATGAGTATAAAAACGAAATTATGTGGAAAATGGAAAACCTAATAAAAGAGAAGTTACAAATCGAAGCAAACAAAAATTCATAAAAAAATTAATGATCAAAGGTGCTTAATAGAAATGGAATAAAGCCTAATTAAAGACAATAAAAAACAATAAAATATTCATAATATTTATAATCTTCTGCATATTGTATACGATCGGATAATCTCTGACTTTCATGTGATTTCTGAGTTTTTTTCTCTTCGTTACTAATTGAAGCTGTAAATTGGTGGGATCCATCTAATTGAGTTAGACTGTTTTTCGCTATTTTTCTCTATAATACATGAACACAAGATCCATAATTGCTTGCGAATTAGCCTTATCTATTTCTGTGATAATTTCTTGCTGTATTTGTAGTCGATATTTTGTGGGTCAATCGTTATTGATGAATATGGCGCCTACTTTTAGCATCTGCGTATCGCACTATTTGTGATTAATTTAGTTGTTTGTTTGTTATTATTATTGCGATATTTAAGTAAATAATAGCATTAGTATATAATGTCGATTGATTGCGGAAGGTGTCGAATACGGGAGACCAAAGGAGTCAATTGTGAAGGATCCTCCTGTAAAAGCTTTTACTTGAATTGTGCTGGGCTGACGGATGCAGAAATCTAATAATCTATTTTTCTTGTGTGAAGAATGCAAACGTCGCTGCGTAATTATTGACAAAAGTAAAGAAGACGAAGTTTTTGAAACGGCGTTTGAAAAATTCAAAAATGAGTTGAGGTCCCTTGTTTCTGATGGGCTTCATAACTTTGTTCAACAATTTGATTCTCAGTTTGAGAATGTAGTCAAAGATACACAAAATTTAGCTGATGTCAATAAATCCTACGGGAATGCAGCTAAATCGGGGAACGTTCTACTGATTCAGCTAAAAGCTGACCAGTCAGTTTCAGTTACTAAATCGGCAATATTAAGCAAAGCTGACCCCCCCCCCATCCATCAGAACATTTCCATCTCTACAATTAAAAAAGCTCGGCAAGGTGGTGCCGTAATTCGGTGTAAAGGTAATGAAGGGACGACTGAACTCCAGGATCTAGTTTCAATAAAACTTGGGCGGGATTACACTCTCTGTTCTCAATCCTCGCATTAAAATCATGGGCATTACAGAAAATTGGGACGCTGAAAAATTAACAACTTACTTGAAGGCTCAAAATAAATTGTTCAATAAAAATTCTACATGTACAGTGGTCTCTTTCACACTGTATAAGACAAATAATCAGTCATATCAAGCTACAATACAGGTAGATGCCGCTTCATATAGTATGATCATGAAAGAAGGTAATGTTTTCCTTGGATACGACTACCGTCGAGTTCTTGATGTTATAGAAGTGCGAAAATGCTATAGTTGCTGTGGCTTTAATCACTTTGCGAACAAATGGACCAATGATGTTGTCTGTCCTCGTTACTCTGATAGACATCCAGTCAAAGGGTGCAAATCCCAAATCTTGAAATGCAGTCAATGCTTGCTATATGCGACTCGTAATAACATTCAAATTGAATTTTGCTTCTTGAGACTTGGAATCTTGTAAGTATAGCTCATCGTAATTCTCTTGCTAAATAAAGGTATTTTAGAAAGTAAATAGCAATCAACTTTGTCAATGCCTTACAACTGTTGCATGTCCAGGATACTGCATGCGGCATTTCTTCGGCTGAAGCAATTCCAAATTTTGTTCCTTCTCATCCTGCACTATCCATTTATTATCAGAATGTAAGAGGTCTTGCAACTAAAACTTAAGAGCTGTTTAACGCATCGCATTTGTTTAACAGAAACGTGGCTCCATAATGGCACACTTGAGTCTCAATTATTTCTCGCAAATAAGTATATTTTATTTCGAAGTGATCGGAATTTTTCTGATACAAGTCTTAGAAAGGGCGATGGTGTTTAATTGCAGTTGATCGTGTCTTAAATGTCTCGAAATTAGACCTCTCGACGTATCCACAGGAACTTTGCTTTATAGATTTATTGGCGCTGTCAGTTCGAGCCAGTTTCCCCACCTTTGTTAAAATAATTCTATATATACCACCCTCCAAAACATTGGCATCTTACAGAGCTTTATTTAATTTTCTTATGACTCTTCATTACCTCTATGATCAAAAAATAATAATATTCCGTAGTTTCCTATTTGTTTAAAAAATGATATCCATGATAATATTTACCAAGAGTTATGCAATTTTTCGTCATTCTTTGATCTCAAACAGTACAATAATATTTATGATTCTAATAATAGGTTTTTAGACTTATTGTTTTCTAATGTACTCTGTCCAGTTTTTGAGCCCACTGATGTTTTATTACCAGTAGACTGCACTTCAATTTTAGGAGAGCCAATTTTAATTTGCTGTATGAGGGCATTTTTAATACAAACTGGGATTTCATAGTTCCCCTGTATCTGCTATGGAAGAATTTTATAAAAAAATTAAATAATTTATTTGAACAATTTTACCACTTAAGAAAACTCCTAATAAGTTGTTTCCAAAATGGTTCCATTATAAAAGATACAAAGGTAAAGTCAAGACTTCTTGAACAATATGAGATAACCTAATCTGCTAGCTATTACATACGCCCAGTATAAACAACTTCGTCATAACATCAAGGTTAATATTGATAAGGCAATGGAATCCTATTTGCATAAAACAGAAGAAATGATACTCAAAGAGCCTAAGAATTTCTGATCACATATTCATATATATTTAAAGTTAAATCACTACCAACATCTATAACAAATATAATGGTATTATTTTGGATAATGTTCAAGCAATTGTTAATGGGTTTGCATAATATTTCTCTCAATCATACTCCGCAAGTAATTTGAAAGTTTCTTCTATAAATACTGACAAATATAAGTATACACATTATTTATTAAGCAATTGTGCGAAGAAGATGTTCTAAAGGCTATCAAAACTTTGAAATTTACAAATAGCAGGCCCTGACCAAATTCCTGCATTTATAATCCGTGATTGTGCCCAAATTGATAATTCTCGACCTATTGTTATTATACGTAACTTTGCCTAGATCTTTGAACATATCCTTGAACCCATTCTACGTCATCATTTTTTGTCATTTATCTCACCCATTCAACATGGTTTTATGCCCGGTAAATCTAATGTGACAAATTTAATCTCTGTTTCGCAGTTTCTTTGTGAAAGTATTGATCGCTCCAAACAAGTTGATGTTATTTATATAGAGTTGACTAAGGCATTTGATCTTCTTGATCATCATCTTCTTGAAAAACTAAATGCAGGTAGCTTATCTTCTCATTTAGTCTACCTTCTTGCTTCATATCTTACTGATCCACAACAATTTGTTGAGTATAATGGCATAAAGTCAACTTCATTCGTAACAATTTCAGGAGTCTCTCAAGGCTCTGTACTTGGGCCACTGTTATTCATTATCTTCATCAATGGGATGTCGGGGTTCATTGCCTTATGTATGCAGATGATATTAAATTATTTTTGCAAGTGGATAACCCTCTGGACTGTCTTAATGTGCAAACTGCTTTGAATAGTATTTGTCAATGGTGTACTTCTAATAAGTTATCCCTAAATCCATCTAAATGCTCTGTCATCTCCTTTAGTAGACGGAAGAATTTATTGTTTCATAATTATACAATTAATTATTACAATAACTATTAGTCGCTGTGATAATATTAAAGACTTTGGAAGTAACATTTGATTACAAATTGACATTCATTCGCTACATTGACAATATTATGAATGCTGCTTTTAAAATTCCTGGTTTGATAATTAGAATATCAAAATATTTTAACAATCCATATACAATTAAACAATTATTTTGTAGTTATGTCAGATCTCGTCTTGAATTTGGGTCTTTAATTTGCAATCCTACTTATGGCGTCCATACTGATAACATTGAAAGAATTCAGCCCAAATTCCTGAAATATCTTTATTTTGGAAAGGAGGGCAATTATTCTATTCAAGGAATTTCTCAAGAGTGTCTCTTAAATATGTTTCAATTGAAAAGTCTTCAAACACGTTGTGTGGTTGCTTCGTTGGTGTTTTTAGTCAAATTGGTAGAAGGGGACATTTAAGTTCCTGAATTGCTAAGTGATCTATTTTTTCGTGTACCACGTCTTTGCGCTCGTTCCCACTCTTTAATGCTGACTTCTACTGTTAGTTTGAGAATTCACCATTACATGTTATGTGCCGTAATCATCGATTGATGGAAAATGAAATTGATATTTTCAATTGCACGCCTCAACGAATTGCTAATTTTTTTGCGGTATAATTGAATACACACACAGTCGCTCTGTAGTTGGGCATTGCGCCTGTCGAGGGACTTATTCACTAATAATAATTATTATTATAAGCAACATCAGAACTAAATACAGAGAGAGACATAAATCCAATTAATGAAGTAAGTGACCTAGAGAGGAAGCAGAATAAAACAGTCAAGATATATTGAGACCATTTTCCACTATCCTATTACTTATACAAGATTTGGTTCAATTTCTTGAACGATTGAACGACTTAATTTATGCAGTAAACTGTATCAAAAATTAAATTGAAGCAACTGAAAAAATAGAACTTTTTTTATCTGCAAATCATATCTGCAGCCCAAAAATGTTTTTGTTCCAAATAGATATTGTAGAAATTGAAATGAAACAAAATACTGGCAGAAAACGAAATGTGAATCCAACACGGGCAAGACGGAAGTAATGTGACTGCTATTCTACTAGAATGAACACACTAGTTCCTTAAATTCACAGTCGCGATCAAAAGCACTTTTAATAAAAACCATAAGAATAAACGATAAGCTCGTAGAACAAGCACATTAGTTTTCTTATCTAGGAATGACAATAAACGAGCAAAAAAAGTCGAGAGTCAGATTTTAATGATGTAATGAGAAAAATCAATAAGCTAGGATTGCGATTTACGAGACCTTTATAGACAAAGAAGTGGCAACATAGAAAACAAAATTGAATGTTTGTAAAAAAATTGAAAGAAATAAAAATGAAATGTCTGCGAAAGTTAAAGGAATCACCTTACAGGATCACTCAGAAATACCTAATTCAAAATGAACTAGAAACAAATACAGTACAGAATTCATAAAGAAATAGGCAATTGAATTGATGGGGGCACTTGAAAAGGATGGACGAAGATAGAATGAGAAGCAAAAACAGCAGGAAAGAGAAGTATAGTAAGATTTGGAACACATTAATGGACAAAATATGTGCGAGAATAACTGAAGGTCCAAAATGCTTAAGACAAATTAGAGTGTACCAAAAAAGATTAAACAATCTTCGTAATCGTTGCTTTTTCTTTCCAAAGTAACCCAAAATTTCTAGACATTTTGGCTGTAAGAATTTTTAAAAATATTGTCATTATTTATCTTGCACCAATGGCGTCGCAAATACTCAGAAAATCTCCAGGTTTGTATTGTGTAGAAATTCAGGAATAAATCTACTTTATTGGTGTAGTAATAACGTAATTATTGCATGTTGGCTTACGATTAACCGTAGAATCAGAATATATCACGTGATTATCTTCTTAATTTCCGATAGTTACTACAACAAATGTAATCATTACATAAACAATATGGCAATATAATGTTGTATCCTCGTTAAAAGTAAAATTTATAGTTACACTAATAGCAGAAATATCGTAGTTTGATGACATTAAAGCAGTGGAACGCATATTTATCGCCTTCTTAAGGCGGTAAGAAGAAAACGTTTTCTAATGGCGCACTCACACACACGCACTTGCGTGCGATCAGGCACGTTTGCCACGTATAAAAAAACAAAATTTAAAACACTAAATAAGAACTGAACCAAATATGGCCGAGAAATGCAAATTAACGAATATGAGTCCATTGATGCAGACCCTCATTATAATCCTATAAATACTGATATCCGGTTTTTGAGTGAGTCAGTTGTTTATGTCCATTTTAAAACTCACTTTCACCGCGCTGAAGAAAGATCTCCCGATGCTTTCTTAACGGGAAGATTGAAACGCAGATAAGGTAAAATATTGCACTCCATTTGTAGCACTGTTACATTATTTATTTTTTCATCACACCTATTATACGCTTAAGCTCCGGTAATGTTGACGGATGCCGATTCAAAAGCTCGTTACCGTGCAGGACAAATATTGCGGCATTTCAAGATTTCCTCTTAGGTACGACTCTTGGCTCGCAGAATATGGTCATTGCGAAGAAAAAATTAATAGCCAGACACCTATTTATGTCAATTTTATTAAGAACGGTAATAGAAATTCCTTGTAAACTGTCACGATTAAATAATGAAACGCTGTTTGTGATTAACTAGACTGACACACAGGAAAACTGTGGTAGCGTGTCGTGAGAAATGAGTTTGAGAGTTTTATAGATCTTTCTTTTACAAATTTAATATCTATAATTTAAAATATTCTTCTCTTCTTTAAATTTAAAAATAAATTATCGAAAATATAAATTCTTAATAAAGAACTCCATGGATTTGTCTCTTTCCAACAAATTCAACACGTTGACTATTTACCTTCTTTATAGGAAAACTAAAGTACACTGCGTAATATTTTGAACACTAATAATTTATTGAAAAAAAAAAATTAATAAAATGTTGGTCATTTTCGTTGCATTTTCTTTAATTACTGCCTTGTCTTAGTAAGACTCACAATTCTCATGAAACGAAAGATTTTTATCTCACTTGTAACGCCAAGTCACTTGCTCAGTGTCTTTTTCGCACCATCACTGCTCATAAAGTAACAGGGATAGAACATTGAATCTTTTTTATTGGATATATTTTCGATGTAGTTTTGCAGTATAACTAAAAAAAAAGTGATACGTTCATGGTTTTTTTGCGAGATATAAGCGAAAACTAACCAAAAAAAGTTTTTAGCTTTTCAAAACTGTTTTGATTTAAATTGACCAAATAGTTTATGACCTATGTGCCCATTTGAATAAACAACATTTTTTGTGGGAATGAAATTCATATACCCATAAAAAGCAAGCCTTTCCGACTCTGACAATTTGGGATTTTTATAGATGCAATTTCGTTTACTTTCCACCATTTTCGTTTGAGCACTTCTTTTTAGGGCACGTGGTATAAAGTAATTTATTAAATAACTAGAAAAGCCAAATTCCGCTACTTGTATGTATTTATATTTATTTGCCCTATTTTATTTAAGGGGACTTATTTTATTTTTTTATTTTGTTCTTGGAAAATCTAAAAATCTGAATTAAAGATACAAAAGGAAAAAGTATCGAAAAGAATGCATTTGAATTACAACCGCCGAACGTTTCAGGTTCTAACAAATATTAAATACATAGATAAAATATTTACAATCTTACCTTAGTCTTCCTTAAATATGTGACAAAATTTATTTCTTTTTTTTAAATCTTCTTATTTATAAAGGCAGTTACCTCTCATTAAGTAGTCCGACTTAGTTTATACGCGAATAGTGATAATGAAGGCAACGTAAAATTAAACCATAATTTCGCCTTACCTGTAACAATAAATAAATTCAATTAAAACAATGCATACTTTTAAGTTAGGTACAAAATAGGTCAATCACAACTGATTATGGAATATTATCGTATGCTTAATTTAATAACAATTTAAGGCGAGCTATAAACCATTAGTATTATCATAGAAATACTTAATGTTCAACATTAAGTCGTCTTCCGGTCAATAGATGTCTACACGCAGCTTGAAAACAGAAAAGAAAAAAATATGCACATCCGCAACTCTATCTACTGTTATTAATCAGTGCAAAACATAATTGACAAAGATCGTTTGGAAAGAAAGATTACATATAAGGCACGAATTTATAAGCCATAATTTACAATTTCCCGAAGCTTACGGATCAGGAGAATATAGCGAATTAAATCGAACCGCTTCAGATTTCTCTGCAAGTGCGCAAAGCATGTAAACATGGGGAAAGTTATAATATACTGCGACCTATCATGAGCGTTTATTGCCATAAAATAAGAATACTCATTAATTTACTTAAGAATAACGCGTTCGGTGATTACACGTGATCATTTAACATAATTATTACTGGCGCAATTTGTGTGCTTTATCCGTAAAAGGAACGTTTATGTTTGATTTTATTAAAAATTTTAATAGTATTATACGTTCGCGCACAAGTATAAAACGAATGGTAAATAAAGTTTTACAAAATAACTTGTGCAAAGTATTGCTAACATAAATCTTATGGCTTGAATAAATGACTAGTTACTAAATGAAAAATACCTATTCTCTATTGAAACATCATCGTGAATTTACTTGTGGGACTTTACTGATGATTTATTCTAAGGGTGCTGTAGTGAACTCGTAGAAAAGAACTTAGGGTGACACCCTAATTTTTTATTGACAGATAACCCATGAGAATTGTAACGCTTTGTGCGAATATAATCGGGTGAAAACCCTCGTGACATTTGTTAACTATGAGTGAATATCTAACATCATTTAAGTAATGGTATTGAAAACCAATAGAAAATTATTCGGAATTTCATTTTATAGATTTTCACTTCCAATATGAGCAAACAAATTAATAATTATAAGTTATTATAATGCAATGTCCATTTTATAAAAACCTGAATTATAATTTTGCTAATGTTTAGTGGTAATAAACGAACTAATAATAGTATATTGATTTATAAGCTTAGAAAAGCGATAGTTATCCAGTGAGTGTAATGTTTGAATTCACGAGTGAGCGTAGCTCACGAGTGGATCAAATTTACACGAATATGGAAATTCACTTTTCTAACGTGTAATCATGCTTTTTTCGTGTAGTTGACGAAAATAACGCTAACATTCTGAGAGTGTCGAAGAATAATAATATGTTATCAAAGTATGTCAAGTATTTGTTGACCAGTAACAGAATATATGAGGAAGTAAATAATTTGTGAAAAAAACGTTCATCCAAAATGAGTCAATCAAATGAAGAAATTTTACTATTGGTATCAGAAGCAGAGTCAAGCATATTACCTTAAAAGTCTAAAGCAAAGTACGAAAAAACTTACCAACAGTTTTGTGGCTGGAGAAATGAAAAAAATGTGCAAAGAGCAAATGAAGATATTCTAATTGCGTACTTTTTTGAAAAGGTTTGTTTTATTTATTAGCATTGATTTTTAAATATTCTTAGATTAAAACTCTTAAAGCTTCAACGCTGTGGTCAATGATGCTGAGAAGTACTTTACAAATAAATGAAAATGTGGATATTTCTGCATATAAAAAATTGTTGGCTACTTGAAACGTCAAAATGACGGTAATGTGGCAAAAAAATAGAGAATTCTATCAATGGATAATGTGAAGTAGTTTTTAGACAGTTTCTGCTTATGAAAATAGAGTTGGTAATTACCAACGCTACCTTCATAAACAGAAAAGCAACTGCTTTTGAGTTAAACTTAACTCCAAATTAAAAAAAATTATTGAATACATCAAATATTTACTATGAAATCAAACCTCTTGCCATTTAAGAAATGTCAACCATAGATGTCAAATGCCAACATTTGGTGAATTTTTTGATGGCCTAGGCCTTCAATAGGGCTGTTTCCGGACGATTTTGACGAATACAAATACCAAAATTTCTGGCCGGAGGACCAAAAAAGTATTTTTCACGTACAAGTTACTATAATAGTGTAATGTCCTCTGTCAAGGTTTTCATTTATACATAAATAAGTTAGCGTCGTGAACTGACGAGCTTTTTGTATTTATTTATTGTCCACAACTTCAACTTCTTGGTAAATCATTAAAAATGATGGATATCTGGTGTGTTTGATCGAAATTGGATTCGACTATCGTCATTTTAATTGCTTTTAGAAGAATTAAAAAAAAACTGGTTGAGACTCATTCATATAAGAAGTTAAAAAATTAGAAATTCAAAAAATACAGGTTGTATATGATATAACACAATAAAAGTTCTGAGAAAAACGCAACTTTATTTGGGCAGCTAGAAGACAAATGTGTAAATAATAAACGAATCGATTCGATTGTATACAGTTAACTGACTTTTAGGCAGGACAATTTCAAACACTGCATTACCATATTTTATGAATATTTTAGGATCGATAGTGCACGAGTGACCCTAGAGTCAAAGTGGAATAAAATCGGAAGCGGTTTTGATCCCGTTACACTACATAAGCGCAGCTCTATAAATACAGAACCCGGCATTATCAGATGCAGACGACACGGACACATCGGATATGCTTTCTTCGCGAAACGCATTCAAATGAATCGAATCTGCAAGACGAAAAATAAAGGCGGCCACCAATAAATTGAATGCGATCGTGGGTGTGATCCGTGTGCCATTTTTATTTTTTTCGAAGTGAGGCCGCAGCAATAAAGAACGGTTTAGTAAACGCGAGACTCGTTTGCAAAGCAAAAGACGCCTTTGTTGTGGACGATTTACGCGAAAATTACGTCGAACGAGAACTACTTTTAAGTATGTTGATGGTTTTATTTAAGCATGCTGATGGTTTTATTGATAGATATTTTGGAGGACACAAGGATAGAGCCGGAAGAAACTGGTAGACATTATTATTAATAAATTCATGACGAATTCTTTTTGTTGTGATGCAATGATACGAATTGCTAATGCAAATGCTTTTGGCAAGAAATGTTGTCTAAGGTTATGAAATCGGAGTCGGCATTACTCATACAATGACGTCGAGAATATTTATAAATACACGACAATTTTTTTTTCTAGATTGTTATCTTTAAACCTAAACAATCTTTAATGTTTCTTCAAATTTTTCATTTTTACTTCACGAACTATTACCTATTTTTCGAAATAAGCTGATTAACTTTTTGGGCTAGTTTTTCAGTATAAGAATAAACTAAGTTCAATGTATAAGAGAATCAGGATTAAAGACCGTTTTAGACTACCCTATTTTTTTGTAAACTTTTTTTTGTAAAAAACTGACCCATTCTTTTTTTTTGCATTGTAAATTGGCTTTCGCTCTGTCAAAGTAGTAAATCATTACTAATATATTTAATTTGCTGCTTTGAATTATTATATACTTAAATGAAGTGCAACGTACCCTCGTTGCCACTAATAATAATAATAATGTTTATTGGTGTTAGTACATTAAAATGTTTACACACGTCAAAAATAATGTATATAAAATAACATAGATTGCAATATGTCACTGCATATTATACTGTTACTAGTATATTATCAGATTTTACCTGTGTAAGGTTACGCAGGAGGTAGATATTGAAAGCAATTTTATTGGCCAGAAAATTTACGTGGACGTCCCAACTCCATTTGTGATCCAAATATACCCCCAAGAATTTAACCTTCTCAGGATTTTCTACTTGATCCACGTTTCTTAGTGAAAAGTACATTAATTGTGTTTTATTTTCATTTAATTTTAATTTGTTGCTAATAAACCATTCATTTAATTCTACTTAATTTGTTTCCATTTTTCCGAACAGATCACAATCAGTATTCATAGCCGTTATATCATCCGCGAAGAGTATCATTTCGGTACCTGGGCTTGCTGAGGGTAAGTCGTTGACATACAGTAAAAACAATATAGGTCTAAGCACCGACCCCTGCGGTATGGCATATTTTATTTCGATTGTCGCCGACTTAATTCTCATCTAGGTTATTAATTACCTTCTTCCATGTAGGTAGGAGCTTATAAGTTTGGCAGCTTTTTCACTGAAACCATAAAATTTTTGTTTCTTTAGTAAATTTTCAAACGGTACGCAATCAAATGCACGCGTTAGATCCCAATACAGCGCCGCTGCATATTCTGCGTTCCTGTAAGCATCGTTTATTGATATGACCAAACGGCTAATTACTTCTGCAACTGATAATGATTTTCGATAACCGTATTGTGACGTAGTAAATATCTTACGTTCCTCTGTATACGAACAAATTCTTTCTTTTAGTGCCTTCTCCAGTATTTTGGTCCAAATAGGAATGATAGAAATTAATCGAAAATTACTTAGATCGTTACAAGCACCACCTGGATAATTTCAGTGGCGACGGAATTACATTCTCTGTTATACAGTTATTATAAAAAAAAATTATTCAGCACGTACGCATCTTATGTATCACTGCTTTTTAAATTGAAAATTATGTCTCTTACCTCATTTATTGTAACTTCAGTGAATTCAAAATTTCTTGCCTTCTGAGTTGTCGCATTTAACTAGGTATTGCTGTCTGTTTTACTTTGCGGAAGACTATTAATCACTTCACCGGCGATATTTCCGAAATAACTGTAGAGTTTTCATTAGACGTTGGTGCATTTTCCAATTTTTTGTGATCTCTACCTCTGTAGTTACTATTTTCCACAGTGCTTTAGGTGCGCATTGCGGGTTCTTTATGTATTCGTCATGGGCACGTTTCTTTGTTTCACTTAAGCATTTGCGATAGTAGTTTCTATAATTTTTTATTTCGTGTTTCACTTCCCAACCTTGTAATGGTTCCTGCAGAAGACAGATTCTTTTACGCATGTATTTTAAATTATTATCAGACCATTATCTTTTCCTTATGATCTTCAGATTTACATTTTTTTGGAAAAGCATTATTTATTGCTTCTTCTATGGTATGGACAAAAATATCAAATTTCATATTTATATCAAAACTGCCGTCTTTTATAAAAGACCAATCTACTTCTTGTATTATATTGTGTAAAAGAAAAAGGCCGTCTTTAGTAATTAAACCAACATTTCTTCGCTTGGGAGGAAGCAAGATTTTTCTAAATCAATATTTGTCAATATATTGTCTACGCAGTGATCATCTCTTGTGCCTGCATTAATTGTAATTCTCATTCCATAAGATGCTAACAAACCAAAAAAATTGTGTCCTAGCTTCGAGTAAATCAAATCTAAGATTAAAGTCGCCAATTATTATAATAAGGGCCAGTTTCATAATCGAATTTAAAGGAGACTTTAAAATTAAAGTCACATTCGTATCTGTAAACAATTGTGTTTTCATAATTGTTTTCATATCTGAAAGTGACTTTAATTTAAAGCCTCCTTTAAATTCGATTATGAAACTGGCCCTAAGTTTTCCTTCTTTAGTTAACAGATCTAATAGGTGTGTCATGATTTTAATAAACTTATCAAAATCTCCTGATAGTGATCTATAGATAGTAGATTAAATTAGAAACTTTTAAGTCCACTGCGCATATTTCACAGTGTATTTCCTCAGAGATTGATCGTATATCTTCACGGCTGTAGAAACTATTGTTAGATCATTTTTCACTAATATGGCAACTCCTCCATGGGAATAGGTAGATCTAGCGAAATTGTCTTTAACTATATGGTTACCTATCACTAGATTACTCATTTCATCTTTCTTCATCCAACAGATGACATCATAACCATGGCCTTGCGTTTCGAATTCTAATAATTTATTCCTTAGGGATTGTCTGTCTAAACTCTTAGTTGTTTTTTGTGTTTCTGAGCTGATAAGTGTCCTATGTTTTTAGTTTTGACTATATTTCTTTTCTCTTCAGTAGATTCGGGCGAAAATTACCTGCGAATAGTAATTCTTTGTGGCCAGAAGTTCGAATTCATGACTCTCTCTTCCAATTTGTAATCCAATCCAATTTTGAATGACTTATCAATTTGAAAATTCATTATATGAGGACATTTGCTTCTTATATAATGAGAAATATTTTCCGCAGTGGTCTTATTGTTCACCCTTCCAACACAGAGTCAAATATTCTTCTGAGCAACCGAGAAGTCCTGTGTAGCATTGTTTGCCGTTCCAATTAATACGATAGTTCCTCTTCCATTACTTTTTCATTTGGGTGAAATTAGATTAATGTTTTGATTTTTATTTTTATTGCATGCTGTTGCAGATTCACAGCTCTTGCCACCTGTGCTAATGTTATTTGAAAATTGTTTTGTTTTTTTGTTGTAAATTTAGTATTTTCGGTTTCCTTATCAGTTTTAACGTCTTGAAGAGATATTTTTAAAACGTTCGCTATTTTAGTTTGACTTCGAAGAGATGTAAGATCCTTCTTTTTATTGCTTTCTTCAGTTTTTTTGTCCATGGCAAAACTTATGTTACTTTTATTAAGTAGTTCCAATTTTATCTTAAAGTAATTTTGTTTTATCTCTAAGCTCAGATATTATGAGATCTTTAGCACCAACTAAATTTCTGAAATATTCTGCTTCATTTAAATTATTATTGGGCAAATTACATTCGGAAACATCTTCAAAAACCGTTTTGTTTAAATCCTCATCAGAATAGTCCGAGTCATTATTCTCTTCAACATAATCACAATATATAATACGTTGTTCGTCTAATACGGATGGTGAAGGGAAGTCTAGAATAGAAATGTATCGCGACATTTAATATAACGTCTAACTGCAGGGCTCACAGTATGTAAATATAAATGTGATGGGTCACTTTTTTTGACCGTAAATTTACAAGATTTGATTCAACTACTATAAATATTTAGAACGAGTCTGCAGATATAGTTTGGATGTACAGTGTATCCACGGATTTTCTGCAATAGTCCATTGACATATGATTTCGATATATTTTTTATTATTCTTTTGCTTTAAGTGTTTCCGTCATTAAAAAATTTAATTTGGCCTTATACATTATTTATACATTTCTTATTACAAATTTATTTATTAATTTTAAATATGGAAAAAATTATTCAATGTAATACCTACACACCTCTACGCACTTTTCTACCTTGTAGCTAAATTCCCTGCACACGTTACTTAACGATGCAAAACCAGTTTCGTCAAATTTTTGAACTATGTTTTCTAACGAGTTAATTGCAGAATATTTTACATAAAATTTATCAATGATCTGTAGTTTCTCCAATTCCGTGGAAATTTTTTACATAAATTCGCTACCACAATATGACCATACCTTTACCTTTAAGTGTATTAATTACCGACAAATTTTTGAGAACATGTAAACATGTTTTTTTAAATTTCAATCCAGAAGAATTTTTCTATCATTGTGTAGGTTTTAATGCAAGCAAAAACTTTTATAAAGAATAACTTTTTTTCTCTATTGCAGAAAAGCCGTGGACACAGAACGTTTTCTATCTTTTCAGATATTGTTTGATTCACTTTACAGTATAATTTAAATTGTTCAAGAAACTGAACCAAATCTTGTACAAAATATAAATGAATTGATTTTGTCTGAACAAAAGTTTAAATTTTAGAAAATGGAAATCTTTGAAATAAATAAATTTTATTTAAATCCCAAGTAACTAATAATTACTTGGATACTGTAAGCAAATTTTATGATGAAATTAAATAATCAATTTTCAGTGTTCCATTAAAGACTAACAATTAACTTTGAAATCGTCATGGGAAAATAAAAACTCTTGTGACATTAAATAAAATCTTATTATGCACATTTCCTTCTTGTCGGCAATAAAAAAGCTACTAAAACAAGCTTTTATTTCCTCACTTTCTACAGATGGTTCGTTTGAGATAAATACATATGTATTTACGTTACAATAAAAAAATGCAAAATTGCTTATGCTGCAATGACAAGAGAATGCAGCGTCAACTTTACCATGTACAGTCCTGTTAGTCTGCTGTTAATAATTTCAAGACTTTTTGAAAAAAAAGTATTGTTACGTCTGGAACCAATTACACTAGAAAGAAGTCTCATCCCCGACCACCAACATGACTTTCGACAATCTCACGGAACTACTGAGTATATAGAGTTGTCAAAATATATATATGTGTGTGTGTGTATATAATGACCTTGAAAACAGAAAATATAGTACAGTGACTTTCCTGTACATCAATCAAGCTTTCTACAGAGATACAGGTTTATATAAAAAATTCGATTACATGTACTTTGTTATAATTTATAATACTAAAACATTTTAATAATATGTTATGTTACGATGATAAAAAAATTACAATATGAAAAAAAATGCTATTTTGCGTAATCTGTACTCTATAGTACACTTTCTATTATATAAACAGCAGTGGAGCTTTTTGTAACCCATCGTCTTATTATCTCAGAATTCATTATATCACGGCCTCTTTGTTCTTGTTCATGTGATCGCCTAAAACAATGAACCGTGTTCGACATTGTCGGTGTACATGAAATGAAAAAAATCTGGTATTAATAGGGTCATCTTGTCTGAAATTCGCATAAAATGCGGAAGGGACTACGTCACAGTCTGACCATTGAGGAAACTGAAATGAACAGTCACGCAACCAAAAGACTGTGAGACTTTAAGAAAGGGGTTGAAGTGGGCGGCAGACAGCATTGTGGCGGCCAGGAAGGTGCGCGGGAGGCCGAGTTGGCGAACAATTACCATCTGATAGTGATCGCTCATTTATCAGCGTAGGTGCTGAGTTTACACGAGGTTAAGTTCCGTCCCGATCGTCAGTCTGGCCTAATTATATCTTTGCATCGTAAATAAGCTCTCGTATTGTTAATGCATAAGCATTACAGCCGAGACGAAAAAAAAATTATGACGCCAATTTCTTATATACATTGACATTCATTCATGCAAAATATTAATCCTTGAATGGATAATCCGTTTACTGGTACTTTCTTCTTATTAATGAGGATTTCAACCAAATTTAACCTTTCCAAATTTCGAAACTAGTCGCGATCGAGGGTGTAGGGGATACAATTGCACCAGGGCACACCAACCTAATTTATCTATAAATAAGAGTATTTAGAAACACTTCAGAGTCTGTAATCCAAATAGACCATTACAGAGCACTGAATAGAGCCCTTTAAAGATTGCACAGAGTATCTCAGAGGCACACCGTAGTTTGGGCGATTGTAGTTTGCATTGAGACATGCAGTAAGCAATACATTACAATCGGAGAACAATTGAAATTCTAAGAAGAATAATAATCATTGTTGTTCTATCAAGTAAATTGAAGATAAAATTGCACATGGGAGGTAACTAGTTCAGTTAAAATTTTGTTCGGTTTACGTCGAGATGTTTCAGTAATTTTGAGGGACCATCAATTTATTTATCTTTTTTAAATTGGCTAACGAGCGTAAAATGAATGCAATCTATGGGAATTATAATAGATAGTTGAAATAGTTAAATGAAACAGTGTTAAGCAACTGATATAGATATCTACTTATTTGGCCATGTTTTCGAGGAAGGAATTAAACGGTGTAATTGAGGTAAGTTTGAGAAAATGTGCTTCTGCAGATAAATTAATAAATTGATTTTTAAATAAGTTGTTTACTGCAATTGCAGAAATAACCTTTTCAAAACTATAATAAAAAACACAGAGAATTACGAATTAACTTCGTAACTTGAAATACGTGTTTCTTAATACTTCACTTTGGCATAGAGTTGATCTAATATTAGGTTTGTTCCAACCACAGTTTCTGACTAGTTCGAAGCTATCAGGAACAAGTTGCCCAACGAAATAATGATCAGTTTTTTACAACTCCATCAAGTGGCCAACTTTAATAAGTGCATGCGTTTGACGGTTTCGAATTAGAGAGTCTCTGCCGTTGGAACAAACCTATAAAATTAATAATTGTCTACGCGTTTTGTTAGCTCATTAAAAACTTCATTTCCTTCGTATTATACACACTCAATTAACACATGTTCGCTATTTAATTTCGCTGCCTTGTATCAGTAGCGACCTTTGATAATAATTAATGATTCCAACGCCGAACCACCCACGTGACTAAGATATCAAAGCGGCAAGTTAGATTTAAATAACTTTATATGTGGCGCCCCAGCGCCGTAAAAATAACATTCATAAATCAGATAGTGTCCGTAATGCAACACAATCACTTAATAACATAACAATTAACATACTCTACATATAAAATGTAAACTAATGTGAGAAATAATATTCTACGGAAAAGAAGTATTCGTATTAAGATGAAAAATATTTGGAAATATAGAATTATTTTGCTGACGACTTTCGTTAATTATTAATTATTTAAGTCAAATAAATCAATTTTATTTTGCATCTGAAACAGTAATTTTGCAAACATGCAATATATTGATAACAGTGCGACCTTAGATTCTGCATATCTTTGAAATAAGTTGTCAAAAATGCATAATAAACAAGTTCCTTTCGCACATATTTTTGATTGCTTAGTTTGACGAATTTTAATGTTGATGAAAATTTTTCACTGTAACTTTATAATTTGCCTAATTGATACTATATAAATTAATGCAAATGTTTTTAATCAATTAATTAAAATTTAATTCAGTTAATTAATTAATTATACATAAAGATCAGCTCGCGTTGGTGTTCCTGTACTCGTTCTGCCGGATGGGCAAACACGGCCGTTTGAATAATTAAACACAGTTAAGTTCATAAACGGCACACGTAACTGTGCAGCTTTGTATTATTTATGTCGCTCTACATACAGCACATTTATTAAATCGTGATTTTTGTACCAGACGTGTGCGCGAACTTAGCAAACGGCAAGTTCCATCGTACAACATAAATAGTAATCAAAATCCAACGTCAGTTACACAAATAGAAAATTAAAGACATCTTAAATTTGTTGTTGTAACACGTATTTATATCTAAGTAAAAATTCATAAAATATCTATTTTTAAGCCGCTAGTTAACTTTGAAGGTAACTATGTTATTGTTTCTGGATTTAAAGCAAAGCAAAAAGATCTATTTATATCAGGATAAACAAGGATTAACAAATTGATGAGCAAACGCAGAATGACTCTTAGAAATGGTAGTCATGCCTTTCAGTCTTTTTACGTTAATAATCCTTCTTGGCATCATCCAGTACTTTGATTCATTTATTCTAAATTTAAGGCGATATAATATTTTTGCCACAAATTGAAACATTTATCTTATAATTTATTTATATTAACAAAATTGTCCAGTGAAATTACATACGTATTTGAAAGATGTGTGTATTACTTACAAGATTCAAGGTTAATTGTCAGTTCGGGAGTTTACCAAGATAATGTACTGCCTAATTTACAGAAATTTAGATATCATTTTGATGGAAATTATGTATTTTTGTATTTGAAAAAATCCCTATACACTAAAAAAGTTAAAAAGCATATACATCAATTTTGTTCCCAAAAATTTAAATTGAACAGGTGTTCTTTCTTCTTGAGATTTTTTGGCAATTTTGTCTTGAGTGATTTAGAATGAAGTGAAAAAGTTAGCTGCAAATATTCTCTCCAGAAACACACTTCAAACTTAAACAGGAATAACTTTTTGGTAATTGGTGTCCATGCACTCAGTGGATTGTCTCCAAACGTTTACTACGTACATTCTAAGAAAGTGTCTCTTTATTTCAAGAACTAAAGACAAGACAATATCTTGTACATACCACAGGTTTTATTTTAAATTTTAACGCACTTATTTTGGGTCGTCTTGTCTTAAAATCCTTTGATTTTTAGACGACCCTTACATCTAGAATACACAGAGAAGTAGACGTGGTACAGTAACCAAGCAAACGGTAACGTTTTATATGTTTTATTTTATAATACAGCCTGTTATATCTCCGTTTCCAAGTTTCGGTGAAACAAATGATATATAACTTAATTAAAATTATTTATTTATTCTTAATAATAATTTTTGTGGTCAACGTGTTTGTTGGAATTTCATAACCGTAAGGTTGCGAGTTCAAACCTCAGACTATTTTTTTTTCTATTGATGATTTTTCGGACTTTTCAGACAATTATTTCTTTAAAATGTTGGAATATTCTATCAGTGTTGTTTTAGAACAGGCCTTTAGTTTTTGATATTTTTTTTATTTGCAAGTTGCATTCTGATATTTAATTTTTAACATTTTATTAGGTGTAATTATTTTATAATAGAAACTCATGTGCTTCTTAGCCTTAATCAACAGAAAATTTATTGCTGAATACGTTGATACCAAATACTTCATACCAAATACTTTCTTTGAAAGTCATTTGAAACAGAGCAGGCGCAAAACCTCAATAAATCATGCGGTTATTAAGTGACTTTCAAATAAAATATGAAGTATTTGACATCAACGCATTCAGCAATAAATTTTCTATTGGTTTAAACTAGGAAGCACCTGAGGTTCCATTTAAAAAAAATTGCGAACTAAAGAAAAATTGAAATGATGTAAAAATGTTAAAAATCAAAATAATGATTTTATCGAATTTCTTGATCGCATTAGATTGAAAAATAAAAGTCTTTTTCCGTTGTCCTGGAAACTAAAATTACCAAATGATGCATATTCGGACTCATAATGATCTGCAGATTACAAATATGTAAAAATATTGAGGGTGTCCCATTTAAAATAAGTAAATTGACCTCACTTACAGCGAAACCGGAAGTCTTACGGTGCTCGATGGTATGTCGGAAATGCATTTTGTTGCTTAATTTTTATTTTCCAAATTTCGATGGAATCGATTAAAAAATAAAAATTCTAAAAGGGTGCGCATATGGCATGGGACACCAGGTATTCAGGCACTCTAAGTTTATTGGTCATACTTAGTTTTATCCGATTTTATCAATTCTACAAGAAAAAAGATTTTTTTAATTTAATGTTCAAATAGAAATGGTCATCCTGCTTTTTATTTCAACTGATACACGAACTTGATGCTAATTAATAATAATTTTTGCTAAATTAAATTAAAAATTACTTTTTTCTATTATGTTACGAACTTTATGAATGACACTATACGTTCACATGGCAAGTTATTACATGTTGGTTTTATATCCATTTCTTGTAATACTTTGTAGTCAGTAAAATTTTTTTTAGACAGAAAAAATCAATATTTTTTATATACACGTATTTAATTAAAAATGCTTTAGCTTTCCATCTTTAACAATAATACATATTCTATTGGTGATAGATTTTTATCTGTTTTAGCTAGTTAAGGTACACATTACATACTTTAATACCTCTCACTTATGTGAATCTGATAAAAACGAACCTACATTTTTATATACATTCTCTTTTCCTATACGTTTTTCAACAAAAATAGAACAATCAAAAGTAATCAATAGGAAAAAGTATGCAATTAAATTTCACTTTCAACAAGGTCTTTAGAAACACACACGAAGTTTCGAGCGCAGGTGACGAAACGAGCCACCGGATTTGTGTTATAAGGACGAACATAAAACAGGCTATTTTTACGCATTTCCGATCCTGTAAATCCATCGTTCACTTTAATCGCCATTTCACAGCCTTGCACCTGCAAGTCTTTAAGGACGGCCGAATAATTTTCATTAAAATGCCTGTCGATTACGCAATCGGCTTTCAAGCAAATTACTTCGGCTTTCAATGCAATTTAAACGTTTATTTAACGAAACCTTACATTTAAATCATTTATTTGCCTTCGACATTTAAGGTTGTGATTTTCATTTTTCATAAAAACTGAAATTCATTACTGTCAGTCAACAGATTTATCAAAATTATTGTTGCTTATTTTTTTCATCCTCGACGACGATATTCTATTATATTAAATTAATTGAAACTTAAATCTTGTACAGGTGTCCCCAAACCTGCGTTTCCTCCCCAACGTTTTCTTTTTTGTTAAGCTTGTGAAATCTGCGCAACGTTTTCTCCGTTGCGTTTTGTTTTATGAACATAAGATAAGCGTTATCTTCCTCTGCAAAAAAGAGACTCAGCGTAGGTTACGCAGAAGAAAAACGTTTGTCTCTTTGAGGCCTTAAGAACGACATAAGTTTTATATTGGTTTTACTCAACGGTTGACTACATGAAACCATTCTATTTATTTTCTTATCGAAAATCTTCCATTCTACGTTTTTATGGTTCATTAACTAACAAAACCAATATCAGTTCAGAAAGGTAGCCGTGACAAACGTCGGTTCGTTCAATTATTTCCTATTGCACAACATAGAAATACAATTTTTGTAAATTTAATCAAAGATATGCGGATGTGTTATTGATAGCGTGCAAGTGGGCGTGCTTTATCATCTCTGGGCGCACCTAATTCTTTATTTAGACGAATCCGTTCGACTGCACGTGTTATTCGTAATCCGTAAAGTCTCTCGTTTTAAAATTATTGCCGTGAATCATTGCATGTAGGATACGCGGTTGTAATAATTCAAGTATTAAACGTGCTTTGTACGTTCACCCGTTATGCATCGTGTATAAAATAGTTGGGAGTACGTCGTCCGTTAATTTCTTTCTCTTCAAAAGACGCTTTTGTGAAAGAACACGATTGCTTTACCGGGTGGGAAAACGTAGGAGAAGTACATGCATACTTGTAACTTGATACTCTGTTTGAACAAATTTAGGTTTGCGATAATAAACACAGAGGTGGACGTTCATTAAACAAACCGAATGGTAAAAATAAGGCGTTTGCACGTTAAACGTACGATGACTTCATTAACTCCAAATACCAACTTTAAATCAAGAATTCACGTTACGTAGAAATACAAAAGAAACTTCTTAAGTACTGCTTCCAAAACTAATTAATTATATCAACATGAATTTGAGATCGATTATCATATTAGCAAATTAACTGTATTTACAAATATTGAGATTTTAAAGTAGACAAAAAGTATCAATAACTTCGTGTCTAATTTTCTTTCCTTTGGTTCTTCAGTCCACACAAACCATCGGGGATAAGCTAATATCACGTACCTATTTTTTGCTATCGCATCTTTAGTTCCCAATGTCTTCTTAGAAAATGGAAGCGATAAACGAAGAACGTAATCTCTTCAGTCCACTTTAGTCTTACAAGGTTCGAAAGTCCAATAAAATAGAACATCAAAAAAATTTGGATGACTTTAGAAATTTGGATTAAGTCTTTAACTTTCTTCTTAATTTTCTATAGTTTTCCTAAAAACTTAAACAGTGGATGGTATGGATAAAACAAAGTAGATGATAATTTTGTTGTGTATTTTTGAAACAATCTTCTGGTATATCAGCTAACCACTTTATAATTACCATTATTATTATCAGTACATATCCTCCTTTCTGTATACCAATTCTGGGTACGTATTTACATAAAAGCAGCCATAATGTTTTATTATTTTTCTTACCGCGTGACGGAGAAGTTTACTAAAAACGGCTTCACTTAAACTGAAACAGATATTACGCGGCAGCCGAAATTTAAGACTTCTGAATAGATACTACAGCAGGTGTTTCTATGGCGAATTAGAAACATCTGTACACTCTTTTACATAATAGTATCTTCTAGATGCGGATATAAATACTACGTTGCTAAAGTAGAAGTAGGAGCTTGAAATATTAGCATATACTATGTTTTAGGCGTACCACCCAAGTGAAAAGCAAGAAACGTATTTCATGAAAATTTTCAAAATTCAGAAAATACTACTTAGGATAAGACTTTCGAACTGTGCAAATGATTGTGGACTAGAAACGTACATTTCTTTGTAAATCTAAATTTGTATAGTTTTTGCTTCTACTCTGAGAAGAAAGAAAACAAAAAAAGTCACTTTTTTATTGACGATCTCAAACTTACGAGCAGTACTGTGCTCTAAACAATCCTAGCAATTTTAATTTCTTTCTATCGCAGCCCTTCGTATATTCATAATTACAAATCAACTTTTAGTTTGTATAATAATGCACACGATATCAGGTTTCAAGGCAATTACCATTACCGTATTAGGAGAGTTAAAATATAAAAATGAAACATGGAGATCTGCAAATTTTATTGAACTATAAATCAATGTATGAAGTTTCACCTGAAGAAACGTGAAATGCTCGGGTTAGCAGGACGTATCAACGAGCCTCATCTGACAATTAAATCCTGAGTGTTACTCGTAATTAGTGACAGAAAAAATGCGTGTTTCTAGTCACTTTTCTTTCAAATAAATTGAAAAAAAAACAGAATCAAATCTGAAGTAGTCTAGGGCGTCCATATACGGTAAGTATGTCAACAGTGGTGGTAGTTAAAATAACTACAGACTAATTATGCGTGGAGTTACATTAATTGGTTTCGCGTTTATCGATATAATTAAATGACTTTGTTTATGATGTTGACACTTTTATTTACAATCATATATCTTATTCTTAACACCTACACATAGATTTCTTCTATATGAGCGATTACTTCCATAATCTATTTTGTAATTGTTACAAAACAAACAACGTGAAGTCAGCAATAATAATAATAAAAATTTTGTTGCAATATTAGCTCAAAAAGCGATCGCAGGATGTCGCGTTCTAAACTTTTCAATAATAATAAAGTTTATTTCAAAACAAGTGTTTGAAAATACGTCAACCTAGAATGATAATATAAAAAGGTGGATAGATTTCCAGTAATAGAATTTTCAAACTTATATCATCGAACCGCATAAATAACCGCATAATAATAAATTGATATTATTACTCAGATTTGAACCTTTGATTATCTGATACTATTAAAAATTTTTTATTTTTTTTCTTTTCAAAGAATATGTATATTTTATAAATATTCACGGTTTCTAAACTATGGCTTATAAGAAAACCCCTTACGTAGATAATTGAAATGAATTTTTTTTTATTTCTTCAGAATACCAACTTTCAATCATTGGGATGGAATGTATCCTATTTTTTTTTTATTAAATTCTAAATTGACTTCTGTCGCAATTTTTTGTAAGCTATCCACTGATATATTTGAAAATAAAATAAAGATAAAATTTTAATAAAATAAATTGTTGTCTGCCCTGTCAAAGATAAAAAACAAGAAATTTATATATCACAAGTGAGTAAGTAAGCCAAAAATAAAAAAAAGGCTAAGACAACACTTAAAAGAGTAATAATCAGCATTACTTAGGAAATATAATTATTAAGGGTTGTAAATTAGGTACCCAAGTAATAAAGTAAAAAAGGAAATCCAGATTTATTATACAATAAATAAGTAATTAATTAAAAATAAGATAAATTAAACAAGTGTTAATAAAAGTGTACAATGCAATTACACCACGAGCGGTTATAAATAGAATTGAGCATTCAGAAACAAAATTACGAGAACAAAAAGGAAAGAATTAATGAAAGTAGCAGATAAAACAAAATAGAAGAAACTAGAAGATAAGAAAAGTTATATTAAGAGCCAGTTTTATAAATGTAGAATACAACGGAATATTCACCGAATATCCTTTAGCTTTCCTCCATATCTACATCACGTTATTCCAAGTGTCATTCTCAGTTTATCCGATGATTATAAAATCGAGCCTAAAATGACTACAAAAGCTGGACTATCAGTAATTCTGTCAGCTAGAATTGAGTCATTCAGAGAAGGACTAGGTGTTACAGAATGAAGTACACTACTCAAAATAATTAACGCATATTTCGCAAAAGACAATATTTTAGAAGATTTAAAGGATGGATATGAAGTAATACAGTTTGATATTAATCTTTTATTGACAAAATTTTAATTTAACGTGAAACAAACAATAAATTCATGAAAAAATGAAAGCTAAACATTGAAAAACAAATTAATACTAAAAACAAATTGAATTAATAAAGATTTTTTGGAAGATAGAAAGACTTTAATAATTTATATTGCCTCCCCTTGCTTGTATGCTCAGAATTAAATTCCGAACAAATTCCTGCGGTATATTCTGCCATTCCTCAACAAATGCTTCAGAAAGCTCCTGAAGTGTCTGTGGTGGACTTTCCCTCATTCTGACTCTTCGCCCTAACATGTGCTAAATATGTTCTCTACAATTCAGATCCGGAGACCTCGCTGGCCAGCCGATTTTGTTGATACCAACATCGTTTAGGTACTCGTGTGCTATTCTCGCTGTGTGGGAACGAGCATTATCCTGCACTAACTAGAATGGATCACCCATAAATGGGGCAAAAGGCACAACATACTCTTGTAAGATGTCCCTTATGTACCGATCTGCAGTTAGAGTCGCGTTAACTAACACATACAAATCGGTACAACAATGAAAGTTAATGCCACCCCATACTATTACACCACCTCCGCCGAATGCATCCAATTGCCGGATATTGCACTCTACAAAACGCGTACGTGGGGTTCTTCATACTCTTGCTTTGCGATCATTAGTGTTTAGGGTAAAACAAGACTCATCCGTAAAGAGAACAACGCTCCAATCTTCAGGGGTCCAGCCAACGTGTTCCCTTGCGAATGCAAGACGTCTTATACGATGTTCCCTGGTCAAATGAGGGCCTGTAGCAGGACGCCTTGCCCTTAAGTGATGTTGGTGGAAGCGATTTCTAATGGTCTGATCAGATACCCTAATGTTATGGACTCACTGGAAGTCATTTTGCAATCCTCTCGCAGTAACTGTACGACACCATAGCGCTGAAATTCTAATAAAAGGGTCATGTACTGCTCTTGTAATTTTTGATCGACCTTGTCCTCGACATCTAGTAAATCGGTCTTCCTCTAGATATCGGTGGTAACATCTGCTAACTGTTAATTGCTTCACACCCAGGATTTCAGCAACCCAACTTTGTGTATGGCCTTCTATGAGTCGAACGACTAATCGCGCTTCAGCTTCTTCCAAATTTCGTGAAGCACGCCTGTCATTATTTGCCATTCTTAAATTCAACAAAAACTAAATTTTAACTGCTTTGAGATAAAATGATGTTTCTTCATAACAAGGAAAAAACTACAAGAAAAGGTTTATCACTCGAATGAATCAAAATAAGAAATAATAAAACTGGTCAAGTTTAAACGTCTAATTCAGATTAATTATCCGTATCTGTGGCCGTATTCACAATATGCGTTAATTATTTTCAGTAGTGTATTTAAGAAAAAAAAAATGGACAAAGCAAATTAAGATAAAAAAGAAACTAAAAGATACAACAAAAGATGAAATAAATAGATCAAATCCAATATAAGAAAAATAACAACTAAACAGGTAAAAATACAAGGAAAAGCACTTGTTAAAATGAAACCAATGACGAGAATCAGGAAAAAGTTTGAAAACAGTTGGCATAAAAGGGTACAAAGTTCTAATGTCACTGTCTAATTTAATCATGGTATTCTATTTTCTAAAGTAACGTTCATCAAAACATCTAAATTAATAAAAAGGAAACTGAAAAGATCTAGGCAAGCTTATACATGACGAATTATGAAACTCAGAAAGGATACGAGGAAAGACGCTAGATGAAATGAGGATGTTAAAGAAAATGGAAACATTAGGCCCAAGAAAATAAGAAGCTCTAGTTCTCGAACCTGAACAGACAAAAGGAAAGACAAAGGAAAAGAAATTCATAAAACAATCAATATTTGAATGAACTTTTTTACTTTTTCCAATGTGTAGCTGATATTTTTTTAGACGACGGCTTACTGAAGTGACATATTTCAAAACAGTGACTTATTTGCGAAAACTAAAAATAGCATACAAGTTATAAGTAAATAAACAAATCAGTAAACAATGACAGAAACTAATGTGTCTTAATATAAGATGTTAGATATATTCATCCCAGTGATTTGTTTGTAATGTTAGATGTGTCGGTCCTAGTGATTTGTTTATTGTAAAGCAAATAAAAATAATTGCAGTAATAAATTAGCCTAGTAATGTTAAAATTCTGTGAAATAGAAATTTAATTTCTTGAGTATACGTATTAGTTAGAGTAGTCTATTTATTTATTTTATTATACTGTTGATTCGTGATACAAAGTTAAAAAAAATCACTATACTAAAACAAATAAAAAAAACTAAAATTATTCTAATAATCCTAATTTAAAGGTACCCTACATGTTGAGAAACGGAAAAGTGCATATTACGCATATTCCAAGGGTTTACGCTTGTCCAGAACGTCAGTTTTTCTTAAGTTAGGGTTGCCGTGGTTTTGTTTAGTTACCCATTGTATTAATTTTTATTACCAAACAATTTATCGTTACTAATGTTTTATATAACTGAATTTCTATATTTTTTACTTTAAAGCTTCGTTTTTAAAACACTACATTCCTCAATCCATATTTATTTTTATTTAACTTGATGTTACTTCTCTGAGTGAAAGCACTCTAAGTGCACTTGTAAATAAACGTTTTTTTTAAATTTTATTCGTGTCTACTTCGTGATTTCTATTTTCATTCGTTTTGATTGATTAAACGAAATGTAATAAATCATTTATGAATCTTTTTCCAATCCAAACTTTTTAATGACGGCTCCCAGTCCTAATCAAAAAACAAAGATCAACATTCTTATTGAAGTTAATTAAAAGAGAGACGGGGATGCTTTCTACTGCTAGTTTAATTAAGCCAGCAGAATGATATGAAATTCTTCATAGGCGAGCTTTTCGCTTCGGTGCTTTTCAACAAAGAGCGAATGCACGGACGAAATATGTAACACCTGCGTAAGCTGAGCGCTGCAACCCAAAAAGTCATCGAACAAAGCGATTTATTAACGCTCTCGCACAAAGTAAATTATGTTATAATAAATCTAAATTGGGCGATACATTAAAGCAGCGGTGGTAGTAAATTACGACTTCTGGGTCTTGAGCGCGCTTTCGGCCCGCCACCGTTTCACACCGTGGGCAATTACGCTGGACGGAGGTGTACATAAAATTCTTAAACGGAAGTGGACTGTTTGTATGTAAATTTAAATTGTTTTTCGCCCGTAAAAACTTTCTTTTCTGCTACCTGAAATTATGGGGCTTATTAATTTCCGGATAAAATTTGCATAATATTAATTGAACTTTACGTTTTTCATATCATGATCTTACTAGATCATTAATATTGTTAATAAATTAAAAACAATTTGAAGAATGCTTCAATCCATCTGCAGTGACTGCTAGAAATTTGACATATAATATATATATATATATATTATATAGGTGTCCACCGAGTGCCCCAGTCTTCCCTAGCATCTACCGTATACAGCGTGTTCCAGGACTACTGTCATTTATTGAAACCACAAATAGTACTCATGAAAACAAGACAAAAAAGTTATATAATCAAGGGTGCACTATTAACAATAACGGCGTAAATGATGAATATCTGTTCATAGAAGAATTGTCACTGGTATCGAATGGGATGCACAGCTATGCGAATCGGTTATTACAAATCCCGTGATAAACTCATAAATTTTGATACGATGTTAGGGTAGGTCTGATTGGAGCACTTAAACACCCAACCTTTAGTTCGCAATTTGAGTACGTAAGTGTCGGGCATTCTCGTACCGTGCAGTGTGTAAGTTTACCTGAAGAATTTTTGATTTGTTTTTGCAAAATAATTTTTTATTTTTTTTATCATTTACGTCAATAAATTTGTGTAAAAACTTGGGTAAATAAATTATTATAAAACTCGATTGTTTATGATACAACAAGAAAAATTATTTTATCATGGCTCACATTTTTACAAACGAAGAATTAATGGACATGGTGCTTTGCTACGGTGAGCCAGATAAAATGCTGCTGCCGCAGTTCGTTTGTATGACGAAAAATTTCCTGGTAGGATAGTGCTGACCCCAGAACATTTGTGGCCATAGTGCAACGGGGACGGTCTACTGAAGATTTGAAACCTCGTCGTGGGCGAAACGGAACGCTCATTGGATCGTACGAATTATCAGGTCGTTTATCTGGGCAAACTACCTTCAATTTTTGCAGAATGTTCTTCCAGAAGTTTTAGAAGATGTATCGTTAGACATCCGGCAAAACATTTGGTCACTATTGGATGGTGCTCCACCTCATTACAACCGTGCTGTACGTGAACATTTACACACTGTTTCCGGAACGTTTGATAGGCCGCGGGAGTGCTATACCTTAGCCTCCTCGTAGTCCTGATTTAAATCCTTAAGACTTTTTTTATGGAGGTGTCAAAAGCACCGTGTTTATGCAACAGAAATAAATACTATTGAGGATTTACGTCAACAAATTCATGACTGTGCTGAATTACGGAATAATTTTCCCCGAATAATTGAAAATTGATTACATCGAGCACGATTACATTTCATAAACGGTGGGCAATATTTTGAACATCTTTTGTAATACTCAAAGGTACGTAAAACAGCTGATACCTAATACATTTAAGAAATAATAATAAAATCCATTTCCATTAAAATTCATTTCGTATTTTTTCAACGGTTACATATTGCCTACCTTGGTCTTTATTGCATCTATCCAACCGATTACTTGGGTTAATGCGCTCGAATTTTATTGTTTTATGAACGGTCCGAAGACAAGCTGAATTGCATGAACACCGTAAAATAATCAGAGGTTTTTAAAACAGTGGAACTTTTTGATGTTACGCAGTGTTCGGTAACTAAGAGCCACACCAAAGTTATATTTTTTAAATGGAGCACCCAGTATATTTGTACATATTTCTAAAGTGCGCATAACGAGTAGGTAATAACCAGAAATTTCGAGAGTTGCACTTAAAAGTTTGTAAGATATTGATGTTTAAGTGTAAAATATTGCTGTATTATGAGCGCTTACAGAGCTTGGTTTTTTATTTTATATTTCATCATGAATATTTGTAGGTAGTCAATACAATATCTTTTCTATATAAATTTCAGAACAACTTCGGTCTGTCGGTTATTACGAGCTGAATTTAATGAAAATAAAAAACAAGGTTAATATTTTCTAGAATTCTATTTTAAATATGCTCGAAATACTTCCCTTCAGTAATGAAACACTTGACCATTCTTTCTTTCCGCTGTTTAAAAGCTCTCAAACAACTATCATTCAGAATCCTTTCAAACTAAGCGTGAACTGCGGCATCAATCTCTTCTTCTGACGAATACCTTCTACCCCGCAAATTTCTTTTAAGCCCAAAAAATAGCCAAAAGTCGCACATTGCTAAATCAGGTGAATACGGGGGATGTTCTATTATTTTTATATTTTTGTCAGCCAAAAACTGGAAAGTTAAAGCTGTCGTAGAAGACGATGCATTATCATGGTGCAGCATAATTACTTTGTCTGGAACTCTACTGAACACTTCAGGCAAACATTTTTCAGTGTACCATTTAGCTGTAACTGTCTTTTGTCCACCTAGCTTAATTGCCTTTACTAGACCCGTATTCCTAAAGAATATCACATACATAACTTTTTTCATAGCTCGCTGCTTCTTGTTGAAGTTTCCTCATCTTCGTGAATCCATACACAACTCTCTTGGTGAGTAGATACGACGAAAAAGGGAATATAAATTTCGTCATTTGTTACTATTTTGGAAAAAAATTGGTTTCCGCCATTATTTAAGAAATTTAAAGTTTCATGATAAATTTTTACACGCTCTGCTTTTTCGAAGACAGAAAGGTGATGCGGCACAAAACGACTAACCACTTTTCTTAAATGCTGGTGATCATGTATGATTGTTCTAACAGCTAAGGATCCAATCTTGAGTTGATGCTCTATTACTGCATAAGTGGCTTTATTGTTCTCTTCAATTATTTTTTTAACAGCAGCAATGTTTTGGTCGGTAACAGCCATAGGAGGACGCCCTACTCCTTTTTGATGCAGAACAGAATTCCTTTCACGTTTAAATTCCTTATACCATTGGTAAATTGTAACCAAGGAAGGTGCTTGTTCACTCAAAGCCGAATCTAAACTCTTTTTGCATTCATAAGCGCTTAAATCTTTTTTTAAAATCATAATAAATCATGATCCGAAAATGTCCTCTGGTTAATTCCAATTCTAACGAACGTAACTTCAACGACTGAACTTCAAATGACAGAAAAACAGTTACTCTAAATAGTACTGTATGTTTTATTTTCCACGGCCTACTAAATTTTCTTATTATCAGCTTTACCCTCGTATGTGTACAGAGAGTTGACTTTTGCAAATGATACTTTTTCTCAAAATTAATATCTAAACTCTCGTGAAACACTATTTTAATAAACTTTCATAAACACCATTTGGTGTATGTATTTATCTAAAATGAAGAAATCGCGAGACAAAAGTTTAATTTTTTTTCTCTTTCAATATTGGCGTTATTTAGCCTTTCTAACCAGATTTTCTATTTTGATTTGCTGATAAATCAAGGTTGCATAGTGAAGAAATATCACAAAAACCATTAAGGGCAGATTTTTTGGATAGTGCAGTAGAATATTTATTTCTTGTTATCTTATATGATTAATTATAACGGTACAAAGTAGTTTTTTTTTTTATAATTGTAACTCTCTTTCTGCAGATTTCACCACATTAGGTAACGAAAGGAATTATCTTAAAGGAGTATTACTTACTTTCTTTATAATGAGTTATGACAAGAAATGAAAATGACTTTTTGTCCGTGACTTTCGGCTAAATTGACTTAGATCACATTTGGTTTTAAATTATTATTATCTGTTTAGTTATTTAAGTTCTTAAAATGTCTTAAAATAATCAATGCTTCCAGCCTGTTAGCAGCTAGAAATTGATGTATACTGGGTGTTTCATTGAAGATGCATCAAACTTGAGGGACACGTTTCTGACATTATTTCAAACAAATATCTTAATAAAAAAATTTAATCGGAGCAAGTTGAAATTTGCATAATTTGGAGTCGATGTTCTTTCAAATACTGTAGCGCGCGGAATCGTGAAACAAAACCGGCGATCTAAATTGCATTTATGAATGGCACACAGCTGCAGGGGGGTAATAAATCCCATAAACAGACTAGATTTTATTTTGCCCTTAACCGAAAGCTCGGTGTATTGAACTTTGCCACACGTCGAATGGAGCAGCGATGTGAAATCGCGTCGATATTTAAACTTATTTAATTTAATAATAAATTATTAATTATTATTAATTATTATTAATTATTAAAGTATTGAGCCTAATACCATAAAGTCCTTAATATTTATATACTGGGTGTTTCATTGAAAATGCATTAAACTTGATATGCGGGTAGATGTCGGGAAAAGAAACAAAAGTTTCTTTGTAAAATTTTCTCTGTAATGAATAAATTTAGAGAAAATCGAAGGGAAAGCAAAGTCGCATATTTTTAGAATGAACTTTAAATGAAAATGAATGAATTGTTACTCATTCACTACGAAATCGGTTTATTGGTTAATTGCCTCGGGAATGTCACCCCAGTCGATTCGGCAAAACACATTTAAAACATCATGGTTGTTGGCAATCAATAAAAATAATAATCAGTTGTTTATTTTTTGTTCTTCATTTAGTACGAATTTTCTAATTGTTAGTTGAAGAATTTTAGGATTGTTCAAACATTTAGTAGTTTGCGCTTATTTAAGAATTTATTATTCACATTCTCCGTTTCATGAAATCGTTCGTAGAAATTTAGCGCCCAAGTTCCTGGTTTTACCCAAAACATTTTGTTTATCATACTATCCCAATTAAGGACTTTATGGTATTAGACTCAATACTTTGATAAGTAATAATAATTAATAATTTATTATTAAATTAAATAAGTTTAAATATCGACGCGATTTCACATCGCTGCTCCATTCGACATGTGGCAAAGTTCAATACACCGAGCTTTCGGTTAAGGGCAAAATAAAATCTAGTCTGTTTATGGGATTTATTACCCCCCTGCAGCTGTGTGCCATTCATAAATGCAATTTAGATCGCCGGTTTTGTTTCACGATTCCGCGCGCTACAGCATTTCAAAAAACATCGACTCCAAATTATGCAAATTTCAACTTGCTCCGATTAAATTTTTTTATTAAGATATTTTGTTTGAAATAATGTCAGAAACGTGTCCCTCAAGTTTGATGCATCTTCAATGAAACACCCAGTATACATCAATCTCTAGCTGCTAACAGGCTGGAAGCATTGATTATTTTAACACATTTTAAGAACTTAAATAACTAAACAGATAATAATAATTTAAAACCAAATGTGATCTAAGTCAATTTAGCCGAAAGTCACGGACAAAAAGTCATTTTCGTTTCTTTAGGGTGCCTCAAAAGTAATTCCCGTACTTTTAGAATCGGTTCAGAAAGCTGAAATAAATCGAAATGAAAGAATAATAAAAATTCAGATGTGCCTTCGTTAACGAGATATTTAAGGAAAAAGAAAACAACTACATGCTTCACTTTTATCACAATGTAAATCAAAGTCAATGGAAGTAGGGACAACAAATTTGATGACTATAGGTTAAGTAGTAAATGTGGTCATACAACGTCATATTCGTAGGTAAGAAATAGGTATATTCTAATACATTAACGATGGACCATTATTTGGAATTTTAATTGTGAAAAATTACTCGTTAAAATGATTATCAAAATTATGGAAGCCGGCTAAAAACTTATAAAAATCAAATATAAGAAATAAGTTTATCTTGTTATTATCATAAGATTTGTAATCGTCAATTTCAAATTAATCAATGACCTAGTGAGGCTACTTCAATACGAAGATCATCGAAATTATAAACAAATTAGGTATTTCTTTAGTAAACCAGCAAAAGGTCATCCAAAAACATGGCACCATCAAATACTATTTATTGCTTTTCTCTTCGTATCGACATCTACACATTTCTCACACATGTCTGCATTTCCTATCTGCCGGTGACAGGTGTACTTTTTCGTCGACTAATACTCAAACGTGTGCCCCACTTTTATTTGCACGTGAAAAATTCGAGCGACCGTTGCCTCAGCTACGTGCCTTGTTAAGATATCACGCAAGTGCATGCGAACGACTGATAAAAACTGATACACGCCATAAATTATAAACGTGTGAGAGAAAGTAACAACTTATCGCAAAGAATTGGTTTCTAACAGGAATTTGTTTATTTATCATAACTTGGCAAAACGAAGAAGACAGAAGTCGCCAGCCACGAAAGTGTTAAAGATATACTAATTAAATCAGTCGTTTGATTTTTTTAATGTTTAATACCTTATTAAAACGGAAACTAAAATATTTATTTATTCAACGAGGAAGATATGTTTTCAGAACATTTTACTCATTTGTGTAACAAAATTTGCTTATTATAAATAACTGTCGAAAAATTAAACGCAAAAAATAGCGATCTTTGTCCAAACGATATTTGAGCTTTCAGATTTTCCAAACCTTTGATTTAGACCAACTTCAAATGTTATTATAAAATATAGTTCTAGCGAAATGTTCCATACTGCGTCGTTCTGATTATAATGACATGGAAGAATGCAAACTGCATCACATGATACGACAATCAATCTCAAGGTTTCGCGGAATGTATAAAATATGTATTCAAACGGTGTACACGAGTAATATAAAGAAATGAATCGATCAACGGGAAGGTATAAAAAAATACCATTTGCTACAGCACGTGCTCGGCTCCTTCGTATTTGAAACGAGGCTGTGTAAAATATCAAAAGCTTCAGAATTAAGTTAGCTCCCGTGCATTGCAACTAACTTTAAAGTACAAGAAGAAAGGTAGCGTAAAATTTACGAAAGAAACGTTTTAGATATATATATATATATATATGAGCAACAGTTTTCTTTCTGGTGGAATTTTATATAAACAAAACGAAGAGTTTAATTTTATTTCAGCACTTATATCGCAAGAACTGTATCAAAATATATTTGTTTAAAAGACGAACGTCGCAATCGCACCAATTCACTGCCGTAAGTACTTAAAATAATATTTACATCAAGGACTGAAATATTTATAAGAAAATTCTTAAAAAGAACATCCTACTGTACACACTTCCAAACAATCCAAAAATTTACAGATATTCGCGCTATTAACATCTAAATGTGCCACATACTTGGACGTTATGAACTCGCCAGAAGCGCTGTGTTTACAACAATCCATCAGCACGACGAATATTTACAACAATGTAAACTATTTAAACAAGTGGCCACATCATTACGTAATAACGTGTCATAAAAATTAAAACATTTTTTTCACGCGTATACAACATGGCAGAGAGTTCATAATTTGCAAATTTGAGTAAATTTTTTTTCGAAATTTGTAATCAATCACCAAGACGTTACAAATTACCAGTAATTAATATCAAAACGCATTTACAATAACTAATGCTTGTTTCCGTTACTTTCATATACGGATATGCAATATTCAATTCATTTGTGAGAGGTTCATGTTCAGAAACTGTGGGAAAACGAATTAGAAAACATCACTCATCGGAGAGATCTGACATTAAATTATTCGTTTTGCTGAAAAATTTATTAGAGCGATCGTTTAGCGCAGAAATAATAAATCAAAACTCGTCACGATATTTAATGTCGAAGTACTAAATTTTAAATATGCACCTTCCAAGAGCAAAGTTTTTGGATAAAGAGATTAAAAAACGTGTGTGGTAATCGTCAAGTCACGTGCTACTTTTAAAGTGCATCTTGCTTTAACATACATCAGATTCTATTCGTTCACGTCTAAATAATCAAATTAAATACTCGAAGTAACACTATTATCAAAAAGCAACTTTCTCTTAAAAATCAATAAGCGACACGCCCGATGTGAATAACGTCGAGATTAATGATAATGCACTCCTAATGTGATGTATTTTATTCATCTAAAACGGGTTTAACTAACTTTATGCATATAATAATTTATCTCATCTTCCGATGCTAATGGCTCGCTGCATTATTAATCACCATGACTTACCTGAGTTTTTTGAACGAGCTTAGTTGACAATTCGCCATCTTCAGCCATTTGTACCTGGAAATTAAAGAAAGAATTATGTCAATCATAAATTTATCATTATAGTTCCGTATTTCAGCCATGATTTAACTTGAAGCTTCAGTTTATTCCCATCGGAACATTTATTTTTATAATTATTACTATGAGAATAAACTGAAGATTAAAGCTAAACCATGACTTGAAAACACCGGGGCTATGTCGTACTATTCAATAAAACCAAAATGTAAGTATGGGTTTTATATAAGTTAATTTTCATCATCAGAAAGTATTTAATCTATACGCTATAAAACATAAAAGAAACATATTTTTATATTATAAAGTTAATCTACCTCACATTTGCAAGTATTGTTAATTAGAATATTAAAGCTGCGTTCGTTTATTCAACTTCGTTCACTCTTGGAGTGTATGATCGCATCTTTCTCACTCACAATTTTTAACCTATTTCGTATCTCACTCGTCCGTTTGAAAAATTTTGTG
This sequence comes from Serrognathus titanus, assembly GCA_039766575.1. Classification (NCBI taxonomy): domain Eukaryota; kingdom Metazoa; phylum Arthropoda; class Insecta; order Coleoptera; family Lucanidae; genus Serrognathus; species Serrognathus titanus. The sequence goes on from CM077913.1 coordinate 25,896,256, forward strand.
TTTATATTATTTCCATGACAACACGCGATCTATTCACACCCTACTTAAATAAGGGACGTGAAATATCGCCTGTTGTCATGAAAATAATATAAACACAAGATTTTTCAAATGGACGAGCAAGATACAAAATAGGTTAAAAAAAAGATGCGGAGATACGCTCCAAGAGTGAACAGAGTTGAATAAACGAACGCAGCTTTTGATTCAGTTTTAAATAACGCTGAATCGTATTAGGAAACTCCAGGCATAAGTGGTTTTTTATTAATCCTGTCGAAACTCACATTAATTAAAAAAGAAAACTTTTAATTATTAGTTCCGATTATAGTATATCCGCAGGTATAATATTTATAATTGCAGTCTTTAGTAACATAAAACATATCTATAATAAATCAAAATAAATCCACATCAGTTTTACGCATTCGTTTCACACTGAGATACTTTGAATGAAAAATAAAAACTGCAACAAAACACATTTTTCTTTTTAGGCATCACTTTCTTAACACGGTTTAATCTACAGGACTGTCATCATCACCAACCCACTTGTTCAACTTTAGTTATAAATTAAATCCGCTCAATTAGTCCAATAACTCTTGTAAAACGGCAAAGTCTTTTTTAATTCCCGGAAAGCATACGAACCGTTACTTCCTACTGCTAATACACATACATACGTGCGTATTAATAAATTTTAATTAGCTATGCAAATAATTGAAATACGATACAAGAAATTTTCTCACTTCCTAAGTATCATGTGTCTGCAGATTATGAGTCATTACTATTTATCAACCGTGTCATGAATATCGAACGTTTCACATTTGGTGCGTGCGTTCCTTTCTAAAACGAACGAAAACGGCTTTAAGTTGAAATTTGTGTAATTCGTTCTCGCATCGAGACGTGAACATATTTCATTTCGTTATCACGATTCATAATTACGTAAAATATTGAATTACAAATGAAAACATGTATTATGCAGTTTTAAACATGTTCGCGAGTCATTATTCATCGACTAAATGCAAGTTTCGATTTGAACTGTTACATCATTTTATATATTAGTGTCGGAAAATTTAATCGAATCCATTATGTTTACCTATAGAAAAAGTTGACAGTTAATAGAAGAGTGATAATTGGCTCAATTGGTTTTTTAGGTATAAATCGAAGTCTTTAAAATTTGTTTGAAGTTCAATGTTTCTTAGAACTATGTGAAAATTCGTCGTATATTTCAACTTTTGGGGTTAATTTGGTAATGAAGATTTTTATCTTCACAGGAATGATTTAGTGAATGAAATTTAGTACTAAAGAGAGAAAGAACAAGAAGATCTTTAAAAACGTAAACCATAAACGTAATCTGATAAGTTCATGTTCTTGAGCAAGATTACGACCCTCAAACCCATGTACAGAATTACTAAAGAAATTCTTTGAACAAAAGCTCTCTAGAGACACGATTAGCGTATTTAGATGAAAAAAAGAACTCAAATACAAATTGCACAAAATACTATAATTTTTCTTCCAGAAAGGTCTAGAATGTCAGTTATATGGAAAATGCATTTTTTATTGTCTTCGTGTAATAGGTACAATAGTTTTTCGAATTAGTTTGCATTCCTACTACAATATTTATTTATTTTGTTTTGCAAACAACGTGACGTCGAGTTTCACATTTAAGCAAAAATCGCTGACGAGACTGTTTTAACACCGCGTCACCACAAGTAAACTTGATACTCTTGAAATACTGCATGCTTGACTCATGAATGTTGAAATAGTCCTGTGTTATTATGAGTTATGAGACTGCAATAATGATATGTTTTGTCAATTTTAATGAATCGTAAACATAAATCGCACAGTTCATTTCGTTCAAGGTTATAAGAAAGTAGGAAAAAGATAATAAAAAAAATGATTCATGTTTGTTTTAAATTTCTTTTTATCGTGACCTTAATAATGTTTTTATATAAAACAGGTAAATTGTAATAACAAAAGAGAGGAGGTCCTAGTATCGAACGTCCAGGAATCTTTGCTTGGGTACCTAGCACATCTGATATTCAAAACATTCATGGAAATCTTATTATGGAAAGTACAACAAATACAGAAGTACAACAAAATTTATATAGTGTAAAAACAGTATATCAGATGTTTACGATCACTATAAACCTTATCTGGTAAAAGTCATTCTTTATATCCACTGGTTATAAATTTAGATATCACCATTTCTTTTGGATCTTCCAGCAAATCCTAATAATTATTTCATAAAAAGATCACCGATTCCTAACTCTTCATTTGCCAGTTGATAAATGCGTAATGTACACAAAATTGCATTGTGTCAAGGTTACGCTACGAAGTAGGTCAATAACCATAAATATATAGGTAATACAGTTTTACTGCTGCATTTACAAAATTCCAGTGTATTTTCTAGACAGCACTGTAACGTGCTGTTAGGGCAATTTTTTACGCATTCCCATTTATTAAATAGGTTTGGAACACTTTCCCCGTACTTTGTAACATCGATTCTGTTATCAGTTTTATTTAGTCGAGTTCACTAATAAAATCAACCTCGATTACATTCAAGTACTAGATACTGATTAACATTGTCATGGTTTTTCTTTTAAGTCTCTTTTTTAATTTTGATTGGTTTCATCGGTAAGGGCCCGAGATACAATCAGACAGGTATACTAGTGTTGAGATCGGTGGCAGACGAGCGTAAGACACAAGAAAGAACGAAATTGTTGCTCAAGTATTTTAAAATTTATTAAGTAAAAACATAAAATAAAATAAAAATTAGTAAGATGTAAACTTCGTAAGTTTATCCCATTGAATTCTTAATCAATAGTACTCTGGACATCTGTAATGGCTGTTACATACTGCTGTCAAAAACAACATAACCACAAAACATAATAAAAGAAAAACTTACACCAGTTATCGCGTACTAAGAAAAATGCTCACAGTCGTGACGCACTCATAACAACAGCACAGCTACTACTAGCAGAAAGTGAAAATTGCTTCATATTCCCTATGATCTACTAGAAGGTCTAAAAATAGGCTAGGTAGATGTGGAACCCGATATCTACCCATGTAGTATACTGACACGTTATTCTGTAAAACTGTGAGCAAAATGCTCATAGTGCGATCAGTCACTTATCAACGAAAAAATATGTAAATATACATGAATTGAATCAACTCTTAAAAAAATAAGTTTATTTACGATAACGCAGTAAGAACCTTCAATTAGGCAACATTGGAAATACAAGAGAGGAAATTACTGAGAAAAATCTACGAAATCCAGAAGCGGCAAATGGAGAAGGAAGAGAGAGAGAGAAGAGAGAGAGAGAAGAGAGAGAGAGAAGAGAGAGAGAGAAGAGAGAGAGAGAAGAGAGAGAGAGAAGAGAGAGAGAGAAGAGAGAGAGAGAGAAGAGAGAGAGAGAGAAGAGAGAGAGAGAAGAGAGAGAGAGAAGAGAGAGAGAGAAGAGAGAGAGAGAGAAGAGAGAGAGAGAAGAGAAGGGAGAGAAGAAAATCGAAAAAACGGGCAACGAGCCAATGTTATACACCGATTCAGATGGTGAATAGCTCAAAGGATACCAGAAGAAGATTATAAAAAAATTGTTGGTAAGGGGTATAAAAGAAAGCTGACAAGGAAGAAGAACGAAGTAAAGATGAAGAAAAAAATATTTTAAAATTATTAATTATAGTATGTTGAATTCACGCTTATCCATTTCTTGATTCACACTGAAAATTTCTGCATCAAAACTTGCTCAATGCCATGGAACCTGGAATTAGAATGAGTGACTTGCTGGTAACAGTTACTAGATACTTATTATAGTGTTTAAGCAAGTTGTAGTTGTTTAGAATATTATTTATTATTATGTATTTATTTATTTACAATAAAAAAAATCATCATCCAAACAAACAATTTTATTCTAATTTTTACTAATGCCAATTGTCATTAAAAAAATTAAAATTAAAAGATCATGCGAGTTTAGAAAACACTTTTCACTAGATGGGGTATACTATTTTTTCGTTTGTCATGTGAAATTTGATTTTATTAATGTTTCATAGAAGTGACATTAGTCAGTGTCAACAACTTAAGAAAAAAATCAATATATTTTGAAAAATATTAAGTGTATTCTCTCAACAATTTTCTACTGTTTCATATAAGAAAAACCCATCAAAATGACATGACTGTTTCATTCCTGTCATCAACAGAAATTATAATATATATTTTTTCATTTAAAATAAAAATGAAATTGGCTCTTATTGTCCACATGTTGAGGTACTGTAAACCATGAGAGAAGGCAAACCGACTGTTGCCTAAATAAACTTGTTTTAATAAATAAGTCAGTAGAATAAATATATTACACTTTTTTTTATAACACAACATAAAATATAATACTGAAAAAAATACGAAAACATAAATAAATAAAAGTACTTTAACATATTTGTTGAAGTAATAGTTGCAAAAACTGACATATCCATACCAGCTTACTGTGTTGTTGTTACAAGATCAAAACGTCAATAATAAATTTTGAAAATTAATTAAAATTGTGTAACTGGCAGTATAAAAAGTGTTAGGAAAGAGTTTATACATGTATTTCGGCCTTATTGGGCTTCATCAGAACTCTGTACCTTAAAAAATTTTTGGTGTATTAAAAAATTTAGAAAAACTTACCCCTTTTTTGAATTTCTAAAATCCCAAAACACAAGAACAGGAATTAATGATAAAAATATGAAATTCTTTTGCAAATTATACAAGGAAGCGATTGCATTCTCTAGTAAAACCACAAAAGTGACATTTTTAGAGAATGCAATCGCTTCCTTGTATAATTTGCAAAAGAATTTCAAATTTTTATCATTAATTCCTGTTCTTGTGTTTTGGGATTTTAGAAATTCAAAAAAGGGGTAAGTTTTTCTAAATTTTTTAATACACCAAAAATTTTTTAAAGTACAGAGTTCTGATGAAGCCCAATAAGGCCGAAATACATGTATAAACTCTTTCCTAACACTTTTTATACTGCCAGTTACACAATTTTAATTAATTTTCATAATTTTCATCTGGCAAGAAAACTTGATTTTAATAAATTTTGAGGTTAATAAATTTTATTTGAAAAAGAGAAAGTATTTTAGAATTGAAAAAATTAAATACTACTGGACTAGCTCACTGCATCGATACAAGCAGCTACCCGCCCTTTCATGCTTTCGAAAGCATTTTCCAAACATTGTGGCATAATTAAATTGCAAGTATTCACAATTGCTTGTGTGAGTTCATGGAGATTTTATGGGTTATTTTAAAAATCGTGTTTTTCAGATAAGGGAAAATAAAGTAATCCATGATTGTTATATCTGGAGATCTCGCTGAAAAATCAACTAAGCGATCATCATAAAATTCTCGCAGATATGTCGTGCTTTCACGTGCTTTATGAGATGTTACGTTATCCTGTTGGAAAAAAATCATGCTGGATCTCATCATCATGCAGACTATTGACAAAAGCAATTCCTCACGATATCTTTGAGCACTTATTATTCCATCAAAAAATATTGGACCAAGTAGGCACCTCCGAGATACAGCCATCCAAACTCCAATTTTTTCTGGACGAAGCGGATGCTGAATGAATTTTCAGGCCTTTCGCTTGACTAAATCTTTATGTTTTGCTTGTTAACGTATCCTGATAAATGAAACCATGCTTCATCAGAAAAAAAGTCAGGTTCAATGCTTCGTTGTTGTTGAAGTTGTCTTGAAACCAGTGGCAATAGTTCAGTAGTCTAGGAACGTCTACTGGTAAAAGTTCTTGAACAACAGTTATTTTTAGGGGAATAAATTTAAATCTTTCTTTAAAACGTTATGGCAATTTGAGTAAGATAAATTTGTTTCTTGGGCCAATCTTGCAATAGACTTTTTAGGATCTTGCTGCATTCGAACCCGAACGTCTTCTACTATTTCGGGAGTTCTCTTCAAAGGAGGACCACTTCCTAGTTTACGAGTGGTAAACCTCTGGTTCGGAATGCAGAAACTGTATGGTATATTTCTACAGCAAGATCATTGTAATTTGCATGGAATTCTGGAAATTTTGCTCTAAAATCTTCGATGCAAACCGCAACAAAATATTTCCATTCACTATTTTCATCTTTTTTCGCATTTTTAAAATAGCTTTCAACAAAAAAAACTTTTTGCTCCAAAGAGAACATTTAAAAAAAAAATTGAGAAAATTCGAATTATTTGACAATTTAATGACTTAATTCAAAAAAAGTTGTCTAATGTCGGGATCGCCAACAACCTTTGAAAAGTTATGGCTTATTCCAATTAAGAATTTTAAAAATGACCCAGTAGTTTTGTAATATCAAGGTTAATAAGACAGTGTGGTTAATAATAACTTGGCTCTCATTACCCCAGATGAAAGTATGAAAATTAGAAAAACAAGAAACAAAATATTAGAAACATAAAATATATTAACAACGCAGTAATATGAAATATAAACATTGTCCAAAAAATAGTATCTGACTGCTTATTTTTTCTATGAAAAATTACAAAAAATAACAACAAAGTTTTGATTTCCAACATGAGCTCACTGCCATTACTACACATTTCTGCGGTAAATGAATATTCCATGCGACCTGGGCAAGAAGGGGTACCGCTCCATCATATTTAATTTTTTTTTCGTTTGTTATACCTAAACCAGGTTGCCTGCAGGCTTTCATTATCCTACGCTTTCCTACACCAAGGAAGTGCATGATTTTTATCCGAGATATAGTTTGTAATCCGAGGGCCGTACAAAACACCGAATGGAAAAAGCATTCCTCGCGACGTGTATGTACTATTTTTTGCATGACCCAATCCATTTTTATTGAAAAAAGTTGAAAGATTATTTTAAACTTATCCTTATTTTACGAAGACAAAAATCATATCTGTTCTGATGGATAAAACTCACGGGTTGACCAGTCATGCTTTTTGCCCTAGGGAGTAAAACAGGCACTTTACTCCCTCAAATAAGGGAGTAAAATTGCTCCTTATATCCCTATTCCGGCGGAATAGTGACACAACTGTAAATGCAATTTTTTGATGTTATGTCGGTATGTTCCGACGGAATAGGAATGCAAATGTTAATGTAATTTTTTGCAGTTGTGTCGCTATTCTTCTTAATAGTAGTTAATACGTTGTTATGCACTAATGGTTGCTACACTGTAAAGTAGCCCATTACTGCACGATTTTGACGATATTAATATGATACATTACTGTATGAAATGAGAAAAAATATTTTCGCAAGTTCGATTATGGGCTTTGTTATTAATTTTTGACAAAGCGGCTAATCGGACCTGTAAAATGTAAATATCTTTGAAATCAAATTACTATAAAATTGACTGGTCATCTGTGAAATTATTTATTTGTATTAGTTTGAGCATTTACTTGACATCTTTCAAAAGTCAACTGATTATAATTAACATTGTTTCATACCTTGATAATTTTTTTATGATTGTTCGCCTCGTTTTTATGTTTAAATGAATTTTCTAATTTCGCTATATCAATATAATCAATTAAAATTTTTGTCGGCAACTTCAGTAAACTGGGCAAATTTGAAGAAAGGCGTGTTTAAATGAATTTCCTAATTTCGCTATATCAATATAATCGATTAAAATTTTTGTCGGCAACTTCAGTAAACTGGGCAAATTTGAAGAAATGCGTGATATAAATATAGAACTGGAAAAAAACACGCTAAAAATGAATATGATATTAATCAGCTTAGATAACACATCCTTGCGTATAGATTGTCATAAAAAACGTATAATAATTAAAGATACTTTGAATTTGGCGCCATAGATTTTAGTGTATTTCGCGATTTAAATGTGGCTACGATGAACAAATATTGATTATTTATTGTTAAATTTCTCAGTCGATACGTTGTTTGTTTGGTTTTTGAAGGCGCAGGTTTGACATTTTACTTCTTTTTATTTTACTTTTACTATTCTTATAACAGAAAAAAAAGGAAGAAAAGTCACAAAGTTTAATAACCGAACTGGGTATTGGCAACGTTATAAGTCTTGCCAACCAACTGAAAAGAAAATATCTTTATTTAGATCAAAAATTCCCTTCTTGTGCCAAAAAATCCTTTTGTAAACAATAAAATCTCTTTTTTGATAAAAAAAACAACATAAATAAATGAACTAATAGTTTGTATGTAAAAAAATGTTATAATTCTAAACAAAAATTAAAAGTATACACTACGTCTTACAGGGCAAGCTTGAGAATTAACAAACATTAACATTCCTCTGCCTGTAGGGCTTGCCGTGTAATATAAATATCAAACCTACAAAAAATACAATTCATTTATAAAATAAATATACAACGGTCAAAATTAAACTAGACATAACGTCATAATCTTTGGTATGTTTTTCAGAAGCTTTAGTAAAGACCTTCTAAAAAGGCAAATGGCATATAGACACTAAATGAAACTTTAGCTAAAATTAGTTTTTGTTTATTTACTTTACCTATTTTGTTCTTTTTGTTTGCTTCGAATAGGTGATTTTTTTTGTTATATACAGAACCGCGATTCAAAAACAAAAACAAGTTATTGTTTACGTGCAAAATAGATAAATATCATTTGTCAATTATTTAGGCAACTTCATTTTATGCATGAATATGGCCTGCTTATTCGAAAATGTCTTTTTTGAATTATTCGTTATTTTATAAGCAGATTTGAGAAATTTTGATATCGCCGTAAAGAGAAAGAAAATCTCTACCGAATGAGTTACAAAAATTACTGCATTATTTAAAAGAATTCGGTTGCACAGATATTTTGACAAGTGGCAGTGCAATTGTTTTTTGATCAGAAATTCAAAATCAGCATGAAAATTAGATAATCTTTGCTAATTTAACCAAATTTCTATCTTTAAAAATAAAAAGTTATTAATGGTGAACGGTTCAAATTGAACAGTCTGTATTTTAAATTATTTATTACTGATTCAATTAGTTTTCCAAGATTTGAATTTTTTGATGGTTTGGCGATTAGTGCACTGGAAAGTACCCTGAAAATTAAAACACCCTCAAATTGTTGATAACATTTCTTGTCTTACATTAACAAATAGCTGCTACGTAAATTATGCCCACACTCTATTACACGTAATTTATTATTGTGAGCAGTTTTTAACTCATCACTCTCACATGAACGAAATTAAGGATATTACGGGTGTACAAAATAGATATGTCTATCTACTTATAACACGAATAAATGGGTTGATTATTAAATTAGGTCTAAGGGTGAACGATATATGTAACAGACCGTTCACACGATTTAAAGGTAACCCAAATCTTCAGCGTATTTTAGTCGATGACGGCGGACACTACGAGAACAATAACAGAAATAAATTCGTGAATGACACGTGAACGTAAGGTTGAAATGAACCAGGGAAAATTAGGGCTGCAATTTATTCGGTCGTGAATCATACTCATCATTTAAATGAAGCGGCATATTGAATTTTAATGGCCAAGTTCATTGACACATCTTTTCGCAAAAAGATTGCGACAAAAGTAAACAATTATTACAAATTTATAAGTGATTTGGTCCATTTTAAAACGAACATTTCTCCAGACAAAGCGTATATAGAACAGTTTCGCACATGCATAATTGAGTAATCCGGATAACCAAGAAATAGCCTGGCGCATTTTCAAATCTCCGAAACATTCCGGAGATTGGATTACCTTCGACTATTTATCGCAATGCTGATTTTCCAACTGATATAAAAAAATTTCCTCCCCCAAAACATAACCTATAATTATTCAGATTCGAATATTGCAAAAAAAAACAACCTGTTAAATATAGAATTGTGAATTTTTATGCAATTGCATTAATCAACAAGATGTATGGCTCAAAAGTGCTGTCAAATTAGACAAATTTTAAAAAGCATATTTTCAAGCGCGGTAACTGTAGATTTACCTAAACGTTAGTAAATTAGAGCAGTACAAAGAAATAAGGTGTTCGACTCACAAGATTAAAACTCAGTTACAGAAGTAAGCCGATAAGCCGCAGAACCATTTTGGGGAGATTATTTCACATTAAGCACTTTTCACACTCTAGCACCTTAAATAACGACACATTCTGCAAATACAGATATACATGCTAAATATACACTCTTTCCATCTCGCTCATGACAATACTGTATCACTTACAAATATTACGCACGCGAACATGGCGACTCTACATAAGAAACAAAATAACTTGTTAAAAAACGCGAACGTGCTGCCATCCATAAGACAATGTCTACACTCCCATATTTCTGTGCTAGTAATCTTTAAAGTCGCAGTTGGCTAGATAGCTACTTATATGCAGCGAGCTATATCACAGATAATAGAACTAGACAAATGGCTCTTCAAATGTTTTCAAATTGACGCCCCAATCTGGAGACAAAGTCGGTGTTAGTTTGGAGACAGTTCACCAAATATGTGGCGGCACATCCGTTATCATAGCAGACTGGAAAACCGAAATCTGTAAATATAAGTAAAATTTGTACAAATTCTCTCACTAAAGTGGTGTAATACAAAGTATAAATAAACAACAATTATAACCGTACATCACGTTATCGTGTCCTGGTCCCACTTTAAACTTATTTCTCTTTTATTTAAAAGAGACGTCTGGCGGTGAATGAGCCAATTAAGCTCCGAATTAGCCAACGATTTATGCAGGCAATTGACATCTATTGAGTGTTTAACAAACTATTTTTAAAGCGTCCAGTCGTTCCTATCTTGTTGGCTACCTGGAAAGATCTATTATCTGTGGCTATATAAACTACCGTTATCATTAAGCCTTAATAAAGCACGGGTTTACTCATTGTTAGGTATAGAATATTTAAATAAAAAAAACCTTTATATATCGGTGTCCACCTTGATTAAGCACTACAGGAATTTCAATGCATTTTTTTTTAATAGTAAATTTCTGCTTTCCTCTTGTTAAAGCATTCAACAGTATAAAACTGGATTCAAACGGCGTACGATAATATAATTCGAGAGTCAAGCTGAGTTTATTGAGAATAAAACACATTGTTAATATTTTCTAGAATTTTATTTTAAGTATGCTCGAAGTTATTCCCTTCAGCAATGATATACTTGACTATTCGTTCTTTTCACAGTTCAAAAGCTCCCAATCAATCATCTTTCAGAAAACCTTCAAAATAAGTGTAAACTTCGGCATCAATCTCTTTTTCTGACGAAAACCTTCTACCCCGCAAATTCCTTTTAAGCCCAAAAACATAGCCAAAAGTCGCACATTGCTAAATCAGGTGAATATGGCGGATGTTCTATTACTTTTGTATTTTTTTCAGTCAAAAACTGGAGAGTTAAAGCTGCCAGATGCATTATCATAGTGCAGGATAATTCCTTTGTCTGGAACTTGTAGCGATCGCAGCGCCACCTGCGACCCATCTCTAGACCACCGTCACACACCAAGCTCTAATACCCTTCCACGCCACACCGTGGAGGGAATACTAATTGGAGAGAAAGTACAGTCAAATTTCGGCTTTTCCGTGGTTGTTACCGGCCAACCACCAATGACAAAACTCGTTTTTAGCGCCAAGATTTCAAAGTACTCCTCCGAATTAAAAAAACGGAGTATAGGGTTGTAAAAGGTCGTTGGAGAACAGCTGCTACTCCAGTGGCGTAGATATTGTCGGATAAATAAAAAACTACAGATACTAACATTTTATTAAATAAATTTACTGTCCTGTAAAATGAATTATATTGTTTTTACAGAGCGGCTGTTTGTAACCATAATGTGTAAAATTTCTTGAATTCAAAATATCAAATGCATCATTCATATAAATAATGAATTTTGCAGGGGCTTCAAAGTTTCTAAACTCTTCTAAATGTAAAGTATCTTTGCAAAAAATTTACATTGGAAGCAATGGTACTAGAATGGAGAGTTCTCGTAATTTATCTGACAATAACAACAAACATAATGATATGAATTTTAACTTAAAAATTACTTACTCGTTGAGAATAGCATACAGCATTTTTCTTCAAAATAACTTTGCAAGAAGAACTATTACTGTAACACTGTTTTTCAAAGTGTCTCGAACACAAGAAAATATTGTCAGATTGAAAAGATTTCTGACATAGCTCCAACTCTTTACAAATAAACTGTAACCAAAATGTCCTAATTTCAGATTTATTGGGACATCTACACCAAAAAAGTTAGAATTATTTTATGAGACGAAGTAGATAAAGTTATACTTACTTGTGAAAAGATATTCTTCGATCCATTTTGTTGAGCTTTTAGCACTTTAGTACACTTGCAAATTTTGCAACTAACCATACTGCTATTTAAAATGTAATCAACAAAAAAACTTATGTACACAATTCAGTCAGTCAATGAAATATCCTAAACAAGAAACTTAATAAAATTATGTAACAACTATTTACAGAATAACCATTAACACAAGTTGAAAACTGAAAACTAAATCGAAACTTATGCACAAATACGAACATTCTGTACTCTATTCACGAACGCTACTAATTCACGCCGCCTATGCAAATCGTACAAGGTACAAAGGCGCGTAGTTTAAAATGGGTCGTAAAAGGTCGTTGTAGGGTTTCTGCAGCAGCAAAACTGGTCCCGCGTATTATGTATTGGTATATAGTATAGGCTATGCTCTATCCAGTTAATACTCCATCCACGCACCACACTCAGCCCCTCTACAAGATGGCTGCAAGGGTTATATAAACTCGAGCGAAACAACAAGAAGTTCACTCTGTCTCCATCCAGCTCCAAAGTTGGAACTCCTAGCCAGCCGAAAGGTCGGACATTCCTCTCCAGCTGCAAAGTTAGACGTTCCTCTCCAGCTGCAAAGTTGGACCTTCCTCGCCAGCCGAAAGGTCGGTAACTCCTCGCCAGCTGCAAAGTTGGAACTCCTCGCTATCCGAAAAGTCGGAGATTCCTAACCAAAGTCAAACCGCTCAGTCCACCCAGCAGACTCCGGTTCCAGCTAGTGCGACGCGCACACGAGGCTTTGAGGGAGAACACAACGTATTCCCTGAACCAGAGAAGTTGGACAACCTCTTCAGGGAAGAATAAGCACCCACCGAACGAGACAGCTCACCGTCTTCATAATCATCAGATGTTCTGACATATTAACACTGTATTATTATTATTAATAATAATAAAGACATTCTTGTTGTGTTTGTGACAATCAATTGTTTGACTCAAGACCACAAAGCAACCCCCAAAAACTCTACTGAACACTTCAGGCAAACATTTTTCAGTGTACCATTTAACTGTAACTGTCTTTTGTCCATCTAGCTCAATTGCCTTTACTAGGCCCGTACTCCTGAAGAATACTACATACATAACTTTTTTCATGGCTCGCTGCTTCTTGGTCATTGTTGGAGTTTCTTCGTGAATCCATAGACGACTCTCTTGGTGGGTAGATACGTCGAAAAAGGGAATGTAAGTTTCGTCATTTGTTACTATTTTGAAAAAAAAAAATTGGTTTCCGCCATTGTTTAAGATATTTAAAGTTTCAAGGCAAATTCTTACACGCTCTGCTTTTTGGAAGTCGGAAAGATGATGCGGCACAAAACGACTAACCACTTTTCTTAAATGCTGATGATTTGTGTATGATTGTTCTAACAGCTGAGGATCCAATCTTGAGTTGATGCTCTATTACTGCATAAATTGCTTTATTGTTTTCTTCAATTAATTTTTTAACAGCAGCAATTTTTTTTTGTCAGTAACAGCCGTAAGAGGACGCCCCGCGCCTTTTTGATGTTGAACAGAATTTCTTTCGCGTTCAAATTTCTTATATCATCGGTAAATTGTAGCCAAGGAAGGCGCTTGTTCAGTAAGAGCCGAATCTAAACTCTTTTTGACTCATAAACGCTTAAACCTTTTTTAAAATCATAATAAATCATGAATCGAAAATGCTTTCTGGTTAATTCCATTTTTTTTTACTTGTAATATCACTTTAAAAAATTAGTAACTTGTGTTCTAACGAACGTAACTTCAACATCTGAACTTCAAATGACAGATAAATAATTGTTCTAAATAACACTGTATGTTTTGTTTTTTACGCCACTAGATTTTCTTATTCTCTTTACCCTCGTATATATCATAATATATTGCATCTCAAAATCTAATAACATATCTGGAGACTTCACATGACGTAATATAACATTAGTTGTATCGCTATAAAATTATTCCTGTCAGTTGATTGTCTGCTGTCTCAAAACGCTAAAAAAATACTAGGATGGAAGAATTACTGCTTGAGTGTTTAGATAACTCCTTTGAATCGGATCAGGATGCTGAAACAAATTTTGAAATGATGTTAAGCGATACAAAAAGAAAAAGGGTTGCTTTTTGGAGAATTTCACCTATTTACAACCTATAGTGAAGAGAAATTTTTCAATTATTTTAGAATGCACAAAACTAAATTTCATGAGCTTCATTCCATAATTGGAAATGATATAATAAAAGAAAATACAAATATTCGTGATAGTATTCCTTCTATTGAAAGTTTAGTCGTTACTTTAAGGTAAGTAGACTGAAATTAAAGTCTTTGAAATATGTATATTTAAATATTGCGACGAACTAGTGAATCATGCACCCGCCTGGCCGGCGCGACGGCGACCCCCGCGTGGTGAGATAGGTTCTGCCGTCGCGATATTCTAGAAAAGAAGCTGCTGGAAAAGTCGCTCCGATATAAATATACGCGTACGGAGACCAGGGAGCAGACTTAGTTCGACATAGAGTTTAGGTACTGTTTAATCGCTCGGCTTGTAAAAATAAATTATTCATAGTCTGTTCTAAATAAATTAGTGTTAAGTGTTGTTAATAAATTAGTTATTAGTCTCATCGAGTGTTTTATTTAAAAATAAATCAAAACGAACCCTAAAAACACTACAGTGGTGTCCGGTGTGCGGTTCGTGAAAATAAATAAACAATTAAACGAAATTAAATTTAAATAAATCAATAAATAAAGTGTAGTGTTCGGAAAAACAATGGCTGCAAAGAAAGTGCCGTTGAAAGACTTAAAAGTGGTTGAAATGAAAACAGAATTGGAAGAACGAGAGCTGGAAATTTCCGGTTTGAAAGCTGCACTTCAACAACGTCTTCGAGAAGCTCTGCGGACAGCTGGGGATGATCCAGGAACATCCTTGTTCGAAATTACGTGTAGTTCCGCCGATATATCTAGAATTTGAGACGAGAAGTTTCGAGAACAATCAGGAAATTTAGACCAAAAACTTCGAGAACAATCTGGAAATTTCAGAGATGAACTTCGAGAACTATCCAGAAATTTAGACGAGAAGTTTCGAGAACAATCCGGAAATTTAGACCAGAAGCTTCGAGAACAATCTGGAAACTTCAGAGATGAACTTCGGGAACAATCTAGAAATTTAGAAGAGAAGCTTCGAGAACAATCTGGAAATTTCAACGAATTGCAGAAGAAATTGCTGGAACAATCCAGAAATATAGACGAGAAACTTCGAAAACAATCTGAAAATTTGAAGGACGAATTTCTAGAGCAGTCGAAAGGACTCGAAGAAAAACTAATGGTAAAAATATCAGAAGAGACAAGGAACCTGCAAGAAAATGTGAAAGAAATAATATTCCGGCAGGATAACAAAATTAAGAATCTAGAACAAATCATGGCAGGGATGCGAATATTCGGGGTCAGTTACCAGCAGAAGTGCTGGAGAATAATGAGGCGCGAATTGTGGAAGGGCTAGCGGAAACTTCAAAATTGAAAATAAAACCACCGACGTTCGATGGGAAGTCTTCTTAGCCTAATTACTTCAAACAGTTTGAAGCAGCAGCAAAGGCGAACGGATGGACGGCCTGTGAAAAAGCCACTTCGTTAATTGTGGCCTTGAGGGGAGAGGCTATGAATATACTACAAACGATGCCGCCAGAGGAATAAGAAGGTTTCAACAAGCTGGTGAACAAGTTGAAGATGCGTTATGATCAGGCACATCTGACAGAGGTGTATCATGCGCAGCTGAGGAATTGTTTGTCAGAAATCCGGAGAAAATCTTCAGGAATTCGAGGCTGACGTAGTGCGCCTAGCCCAGTTGGCGTATACTCCAGCTCCTGTTGAATTCCTGCAATGGAATTCGTGACCCGAAAACCAGCAGGCATTGAGAATGGCTCACCCAAAGACATCCAAGAACGCATTGGCCTACGCTTGGAATACGAAGCAGCGAAGCGAGTATCAAGAGGGCATGATAAGATTCGAGCTGCTATGGACTTCCAAGAAGAGGAAAATGTCAAAGTGCGACCGGCTGCAGAGGAGCGGCCCAAGGAGTATGCCACCGTCGAGGATATCCGCCGCATTGTGGAGCAGGTCTTGAGAATCCGCTGGTGTGCTGGAAGGAGGAGGGACATATTCGCAGGCGGTATCCCAAGTCCAGGTAGGATCCTCCACGAAGGAAACCACAGGAAAATTAAGTCGAGTCGGTGCAGTACGGCAAACGTCGACCCGTATTCAAAGGCCCCTAAAGACGAAAGCCAGGCAAGTGATATCCCTACGACAATTAACCAGCAGTGTCTTCGTGGATGCCACCATTGATGACATCCCTCACACCATGTTGCTGAATACGGGTGCGACGAAGACTATCTTGAGGCCCGACGTCATCAAGCCATCAAAACGCACCGAGCCGACTGAGTGGAGACTAAGGACAGCAACTGGATCATTAGCAACTGTCCATGGTGAAGTAGAGGTGATCATTACCATTGGATCGACTCCCATCAAACACTGTGCACGGGTAGCAGAAATAGAGGACGTGGTGATTCTGAGAATGGACGTCATGTGTGCCCACGGGTTCCAATTGGATCTGAAGCGTGACGTGATGGCTGTCAATAACGAGGAGTTGATTCTACATCAACGAGGAGACGTAGCCGCTCGAGTTGCCGTTGGCGAAACGTGAGGAAGCGAAACGCGTTATTCGCGAGATGGCAAAGGACAATATAATAGAACCCTCAAGCAACCTGCGGGCGTCACCAGTAGTGCTCGTGAAGAAGAAGGGCAGATCCACGAGGTTCTGCGTAGACTACCAGTTACTTAACCACGTCATTAAGAAGGACAGTTATCCCCTGCCACGGATTGATGATACCTTGAACACTCTGGCCGGCTCGAAGATCTTCGCGACTTTGGATTTAAAGAGTGGATATTGGCAAGTGGAGCTAACGCTCGAAGATCGAGAAAAGACAGCGTTTTCCCTTGGTATGGGTCTATGGCAATTCACGGTGATGGCGTTCGGGTTATGTAATGCCCAGGGGACATTCGAGAGGCTAATGGAGACGGTTCTGAAGGATCGGTCCTGGACAACGTGCATGGTGTACTTGGACGACATAATTGTGGTAGGAAAAACATTCAACGACCACCTGAAGAACCTGGAAGGAGTGTTCCAGCGGCTTCGCGGAGCTGGACTAAAGCTTAGCCCTAAGAAGTGCCATCTGCTCCAGAAGGAAGTGAATTATCTTTGCCACATTGTTAATGGAAATGGGATCGCCATGGACCCAGTGAAGATTCAGGTGGTGAGAGACTGGCCAACACCCAAAAATAAACACCAGATAAGGAGTTTCCTAGGCCTGTGCATTTACTATCGGCGCTATGTTATCGGATTTGCAGACATCGCTAAGCCGTTGACAAAACTCACCGAAGAGGTTGCCCGTTTGAATGGGACCAACATTGCCAAATTAGTTTTCAACGACTAAAGCAGTACTTAATAAGTGCTCCTATTCTAAGTTACCCTTTCCCGGAAGGCAAGTTCGTCGTGGACACAGACGCTAGCAACGTTGGTATCGGTGGCGTACTTTTCCAGAAACAAGATGGGCAGGAAAGGGTGATCGGCTATTTCAGTAAAGTCCTGTCAAAACCGCAGCGTAATTATTGCGTCACGAGTAGGGAATTGTAAGCCGTGGTAAAGTCGATTGAACATTTCTACAAGTACATACTGTGACGAACGAATTGCGACGTGTGTTGCACTCAGCGACGCGTCATGCATGACTCACGATTCGCCAACGTTCTATCCCCGACATAGTCGAGAATAGCCTAGAAAGGGAATTTACGGGAAAAGCGCTCGGATATAAATTACGCCTGCGAGGACGAGAGAGCAGTCTTAGTCAGTTCAACGTAGAGTTACTTACTGTGTAATTGCTCGGCTTGTAAAAATAAATTAGTCTTAGTCCGTTATAAATAAATTAGTGTTAAGTCTTGTGTAAATAAATTAGTTATTAGTTTCATCAAGTGTTTCATTTAAAAACAAATCAAAATAAATCTAAAAACATTACAATACTTATATGGTAGACACTTCCTCCTGAGGACGGACCATGCCGCCTTAAAATAGTTCCTCCGATTCAAGAAGAACAAGTTGCACGATGGATCGAACGACTTCAGGAATACGATTTCGTATCGGGCAGGAACAAGCCATAGAAATGCCGATGCTTTGTCTAGAAGACCCTGTGCTGAAGACTGCAAGCACTGTAGTCGTCTGGAGGAAAAAGTAGCCATGACTGCAAGGACCATTGTTGATGACAAATGGCAAGGCGAAGAATTGCGGCGAGACCAGGAGAACGACCCGGACTTGAAATTGGTGCTGGAATGGAAAAGTAGAGAGACTAGGCCTACTTGGGAAGAGATAGCACCTTGTGCACCATCCGTAAAGAAATACTGGACACAGTGGGACTCCATAGTGCTGGATCATGGTCTTCTGAAACGAAGCATAGAGAACCAGGAAGGCACGAAACAGAAGACACTGTTACTTATTCCCAAGAATAGGGAACTAACGATTTAAGTTCTGAGGGAACTTCACGATGGTACTTTGGGAGGGCATTTGGGAATCAAGAAGACTATGGAGAAGGTGCGCGAGCGATGCTACTGAGTAAATTGCAATGAAGATGTAAAGAATTGGTACAGGAAATGTATAGTCTGCGCAGCCAGTAACGGTCCCCACAGGCGAGGCAAGGCTCCTATGAAACAGTATAACGTGGGAAGTCCTTTTGAGAGAGTTGCCATCGATGTAGCAGGTCCATTTCCAGAAAGAAATAGTGGAAATAAGTACATCGTCGTGGTAATAGACTATTTTAGCAAGTGGTTTTCTAGATTCGTTAAGCAGGATATAGATCATTCAATTTTAATATTAATTAAAACAAACTACCGGTTTAGTTTCCCTTGAGCTTTATTTACTTGATAACTTTATTTATTTATTTTCATTCCTGACGAACCTATCAATCGATAGTGAAACGTAGAGCGATAGTGCCAATTTTAAGTGTGCATTAAAATAATTTATTATATGTACAATTTTCACCGGACAAGAATCTAACTTTAATTAAAATAAGTACGATAGTTTCATGACGTCATTAATGTAAATACCTTATTTATAACTAAATTTATATATTGGTACAGTGAATTTTACGCAATTGGTATAGTAATTTTTTTTCTTTTTGACTATAGAAAATTTACATGCCGATAAACTAAATTTATATCAGTATTGTGAACTCACTTTTTGATTATAATTAGTTTCCGTGATAGTACAGTAAAATTTACATTAAAGATGACTAATAAATAAAGTCTCGAGGAAAGAAGCCCGACTAGTCGCCCAGACGTCAATTACGCACAGTCACACTAGCGGTGTATCGCAGATCTGAATTGATCGATTGCCCAGTCTTACAGAGACGCACGTGGTTAAGTAATTCGTATTAATTTAAAAATAATCTTAACGTTTTTCAACCATTAATTATTAAAATTAATTATTAAATAATATTCTAAATTCTCTTCCGTAATATTCGCTCGTTTCGTCGTAAGAATATCTTTAAAACGGGAAAATGATCGCTCAACATCGCAGCTTGTGAGAGGCGCTTTTTGTAAATGGGTTTTTAACTCTTCAAATTCAGAATCTATTTTGGAACTATCTTAAGTGCTAATAATATTTAATAATCCGGATTTCTCTGCAGCACAGCATCTATTTTATTTTTCAATTTATATCCAAAATCATCGTTTATGGCTTGTAAACAATTAATGAGTTGATTGATTTTTGCCCATGATTCTTTTACTGAAATATGTTGTTGTTCAAGATAAGTTATGATTTTCGGCATTTAAAAAAATGTTTATGAATATAGTTTAAATTATGCAATAATTCATTTTTAGAAATAATTAATTGACATTCCTTAATTGACGCAGCATTGTCCGTTAATGTAAAAGAATTTTTTTTATAACTTCATAATTTTCTTTATAAAAAAATGCCGCCTCTAACCATGTTCCCCAGCGTATAACAACGGGTTGGGGCGGAAGAGGAATGTTACATACGTTCTTGTACAATACTCTTCGTGATGGTGCTTTAAGTAGTATTTTTTTAAAATTATTTATAAATTTATTCACATCTGCAAAATTGTTACGGACAAATTCCGATATTCTATGAAGGGCATGTGCAACACAAGTGACATGTAAAACTGACGAAAATCTTTCTTTCAATAGCTTTCCTACTTTTAACATGATTGCAGCAGAATCAGAGACAAATAAAATTAATTTTCCCTCTATCGGAATTTTGTCTTCTTTATTATAAATTCTAACTAAGCTACTATAAATAATTTGCTTAATATCATCTGCTGTAACAGAGGGTTTAAATTTTGACGCTATTAAAAATGGCCGGTGGTTTATATCATCAAAAGTTCCTGCAACAACATTTATGACACATCTACCCTTTATATCGGTGGTTTCATCAGCACTCAGCCACATATATTTATTAGTCAATTTTTCTTTGATTGTTTCTAAAACGACATCACATTGTTGCTTAACATGAAGTCTGGTGCTGTGATGTGGAATTTTGCGTTCGGTATATTTTTCCAAAAACTGTTTAAATTTTAAATTTTGTAATTTTTGAATAGGAATATTTGCAGACAACAATGCATCACACAAATCTTTATGAAATTCTAAATCTGAAACATTACCTGTAGCTTTAGATATATGCAATTGAGAATTTACATGTTGAGTAATACTTGATTTTCGCCGGTACATAAGTTTTCTATTACAGACAGTACAAAGAATTTTAGCATTTGCAATAATTGTAAACAGATTTCCAAATTCAGATAAATTTTTATTTAAACTTCTAAGTTTTCTGGCGTCCATGGTATGTCAAAAAAGAAAAACAAAAACAGTTTGTGATCTTATTATAAAGGAAAATCATAAAACCCTGACAAAAAAAAGAATAGAAATAAGTTACTCTGTATAAATGATAAAATAAAAATAACTTTGTTTCCGAAGAAAAAGAAAAACACAAGATATAATTCTTAAATAAAAAATTAAAAGAATGTATTAATTTCGAGAGTAACTAATTTATATATACAAATTTATATTCTGTATATATCTATAAATTAAATAAAAGTGTTTCTCACGTGGAAATAAATGAAAAAAAAATAAGTAATGATAAGTAATGCTGTACAAACGAAACAATAAAAATATAGAAATTATGTTTCAAGAAAAAATTAAAAATAAAGCTTCTCACTTCGGGAAAATTAAATATCTATAATATATACATATACTAAAAAATGAACTAACAGAAATAAGGCCTAAACGATAAAAAGTACAAAAACCAAAATTCAATAACGAAATATTAAACGAACATAATTGTCAATATACTATTGCGATGGTAGAATCTCTGCGTTTATCGGGATATCGAGAAATGCACGAACCCCTCCACGCGCGGAATTGAACGCCTCTGCGTTTGGGCTTACGATTCTCGAGTCTTTACTAATAAAATTATTACATGTGATCAGTAATTTTTAATGGGAATTGTAATATTCAATTTTAGAGGGACATTTTACGTTATTAGGACTAGTCACAACTTTACATCGTTGATGGTGTAATTTCTTATTTCAGTGTAACGAAAATCAATATCTCTAGCCAAAATCCAAATAGTGAAGAAAAATTTAGGGAATTTCTTGATTTAGGGTTGGGGAAATAAGGGAAATTCTCGTGAACCTGGTGGGAAATTTACTTTGAATGTATTGGTATCACTGACTCCTAGCAAGAAAATTCTGTTGGTATTTGAATAACTAAAGACGTCATGAATTTTCAAATATAATGAATTCTTTATTTATTTTATTATTATTGACATTATTAGATCTATGTTTTTGTTCGACGGGTAATGAATCACCTTTTTTTCGAACTTGCGTTTCCAAGTGTACCATATCAAA
The DNA here is from genome assembly GCA_039766575.1 of Serrognathus titanus. NCBI lineage: Eukaryota > Metazoa > Arthropoda > Insecta > Coleoptera > Lucanidae > Serrognathus > Serrognathus titanus. The sequence continues at coordinate 25,918,398 of CM077913.1, forward strand.
TTGCACGATTGGTAAGTATTTGTCTTTTTGAGGTTATATTTGTTTTTTTGACTAGCCGGTATTTTTTTTAAGATGGTTTTCAATTTCTGAATAAAAATATCCAGCCATTGCCATTAAAACTTCTTCGCTGGTCTTGTAAAGACGAATGTGGTTATGAATGTATGTGGAAAACGGTGGAAGGATTTCAGGCCCGAAATTACAATATTCCCCAGTTTTATGGGAAAGTAAGAGACATTTCCTTATGTTTTTGTGTTGTTTTTAATCTTTAATATTACTTCAGTGGCCCTTTATACGAATTTTTGGGATTCAAGAACCTGCTTCCGCAGTGTTTTCATTCCTGAACTTACATGCAAACGTTAAAATGCTTAAATCCCTTAGTAAACAGGTTAGACCTGGTACACCTTTATTATGGATGTGGTACATTTACGGTTTTGTAAGTAATCATTTTTAATTATCACACTTTCTAAATGTAAAGAAAACATTAGATTTGCTGCCACGCATGGATTTGGTCAACAATATTCCACACCAGAGATTTGCACTTTACAGAATTCATGGATTACGCAAGTGCATTTTCTATGGTCTTAGCAGCAGGTTATTGTGCAACAATAAGGTAATCATTTAATTATTTGTATCACTGCTAAATATAATATTTTTAGAATGTTGATGAATAAGTCTGCTGTAATTCATATTCTAATAACAGTCTTCTTTCTGACCTTCTTCTTAAACCATGTGGCATACCTTTATTTAGGACGTATTGATTATGGATATAATATGAAAGTCAACATAGGAGCTGGTGAGTTTTATTATTATCTTTGTTAAATTTATTACAATAAAGTCAACTTAAGGTGCATATACCATTATGAGCTGGATTACGTGGAGCATTTGGAACAGGAAAACAGTGCCTCATGTGTGGAAAATTATGCTCTTCACCATACTTGTGTCACTCACAACATTTTTGGAAATTGTAGACATTCCACCAATTTTTTGGCTCTTCGATTTTCATGCTCTGTGGCATCTATCAACTATTCCCATTGTGTATCTCTTGTACAGGTATGTTCTTAAACATTTCTTGACTGAAATATTAAAAAAAAAATTTGCAGTTTCATAATCGACGACTGTAAGTATCTGCACAAATTAAAACTTGAACAACGAAAATTCAGCTTGAACAAATAAATCTTTTAAGTTACCACCTGTTACTTATGGCATTAAAATTAGTTTGACTGAAATTAATTGTCAGATTTAATATTTTGTACTGTAAATAAAAAAATATGGATAAGTCTAAGTAGTTCATTAACTAGTAGTAAAAAAAAAGTATTTAAATTAGGTATTTAGAATTAAATATCAGATTAATGACTTTAATATAAGTACATTGGACCGTAATTATACAAGTTAGTGACATTTGACGATGAATTTCAAAAATGTGGTATGAAAACTTTCGAAATAAAACTTAAGAATTTGTTGCTCAAAAATTGCATTTATTCTACTAATGAATTTTTTGAACTAAAACCTAACAGTTAATTTATATTTACATATAGGTAATTTGACGAGTCCGATTGTATTATATTTATGTATTTATGCATATGAATATGGACAATAAAGCTTCACATTCACATTCACATTCACATTCACATTCACATTCAATAGAGTGATATAAGATGCTTTCTTTCTGCCAACTTATGTGAATGAGCTAAACTGTGATAAACAGTAGAACAACTCTACAAAATTTGGCTGAGCATTATAATTATGTCAATAATTTCAGTAAAATATTACCAGAACTATCAAGTACATACAACTAATTTTGCATTTACAAAATATTTCTTTTTCCCAAATGCTGAAATAATTACTTAATTTTGAATTAGCTTTCAATATGCAGTAAAATACAAAATATGAATGAATTAAGTGTCTAGAGTTATGATTAAAAAAAAAATGCCGTAACATTACAGAGCAAATTGAAAATTGATTTCAAACATATTTTAATACTTTTGCAAATACAAACTTAGCAATTTATTTTTACAATTATTTTTAAATTTATCCTGTACAATGGGGTCCGTCCCTCTCCATTTTTGGTTCTCAGAAGTAATAGAAGGAGTATAATTTACTTACCAGAAGCTAAGTGCAGCAACCACTGCAGCAAACGAATTTTATTAATCTGATTAAACAGCATCGCTTTTTCTGGCGTTCCTTCGCCATTTGCTTTTGTTTTCTCTTTTCCAGTTTTAATTCCTTCTTCAGTTTCTTCTTCTGTAATCTCTTTTCCTTTTTTGTCAATGGACGATGTAAGTCCTCATCTTCATCTTCCTCATCTAAACTAGACACCAAGGATGTTCGATCTGTGATTTCACCTCCGGGACCTGTTAAAACTTTTGTTGTAGTCGTTGTTACTGTGGGTTGGGTCGTTGGTGGTTGTACAGTTGTAGTTTTTGATTTTGTTTTTTGTACAGCACTTTGGGATGTACTCGTGCCAGCAGTTAATTTATCCGGAGTTGCACTAACGATTTTATCAGTTGTTTTTCGTTTCTTTTTACACTTGTAACAGCTGAAATAAAACAAAATGTTGATATTTTATTTTAACTATTGCGTTTTACCTCACCAAACTCTTCTCACTTCATGGGGATTTGTATCTGGTATTTGCTGTATTTTCTTTCTCTCTCTCGTTGCAGGCTTATTAGCATTTTCCACACGATAATGGTATTCCACTTTTCCAGGAATATTTAAATTAGAATCAGGAAATGTTGGTTTTTCTGGAATCTTTGATTTTTTTATTAAGTCTGGCGCAAATTTCGCATGAGGTTGTTCTATTTGTTTTAATATGGTCAAGCACTGTCGAAGTGTGCTTTGTATTTCTTTTATTTGAGTTTCTTGACGCTTGATGTCGTGAGTTATCTTTTTGACTTTTGAATGGCATGTGCATTTAGCTCCAAGGGTTTCAGCTTGATTTGCTGCAATAATTTTGGCAGGTTTGGATATGTAATGTTTATGTTTCGTTTTTGGTGGTGGGTTAATGATGGGGAAAACTTTAGTTTTGCTTTCGTTAGGAGTTAAACTGCTGTCACTCTCAATTGCAGAATCAGATCCAGAAACATCTTGCTTTTTAACTTGAGGACAGGACCATGAGCTGTGTTCTTCTTTTTTAGGACGTATTACGTAATTACATTCTTGTTTTATTGATGGCTGAACTTTGCTCTTTTTAAACACGCCAAAGAACTTTTTAAAAGCACTATTTCTTTTCGTTGTGTTCTGGGGCAAAATGCGAGTTTCGTAGCTCTTGGTTTTAGTAGGGACATAATTGTCTGCTGAAGATTTTTTCTTTTTGCCGAGTTTCTGATGCTCATGATTGGAGGTAATAAATTTTAAAATGGCGTCCACAACTTGATCAGAACTGCAGCATTTTTCCGCCTGGCTACTTTCACTGTTTTGTGCAATCTTTAATGCCCGTATGACATCTTCGTCTGCCAAATTTGCTGCTAATTGCGCAGGAAACTTTTTGGCAATTTTTTCTTTGCACAGACGTAGAATTTCTTTCTGCTGTTTTTGTAAGTTATAATAATCTTCAATGCTTTTCTTGTGTTCTCTCAAGTAATTTTTGAATATCGTCTGACTGCCAAAACAAAGGTCTGAATTGGTATAACTATGCAGCAACTGCCTAAATGTTGGTTGCCTTCCATTGAATGTTTCACTGCAAAACAGAATACAACATACAATAAAGAAGAATATTAAACTTTACGTGTACCTTCGATGTTTTCGTGATTTTTTTTGCTGATGGTACCATTCTTTATTAACATATCCTGAAACGGTGTCATTGTATCTTTCATTTATGTAGAGTTGCAAAGGGGTTTTTGACATTGTTGCATATTTATAAGAAAATTTAAATTTCTAAGTAACTTCACACATTTTTAATTTTGAATTGGTTCTTCTGCTAAATTAACTTCTGACATTATGTGTCATTTTATTTAACAGTGCAACTTGATTTGTTTGGCTTTAAATAATACACGAATCAATTCTCTAAATATATTTCCCTAATATTATTGTCACAGTCACAAAATTTTATTCCAATACATTTCATTTATAATGTATTAGCATGTCTTCTTGTGATTTACCCAAATTTTGGCAATTGAGGAAATCAAATGAAGAATTTCCAAGACAAAAATCACAGATTTCAAATAATAACTTACAATAGAGTTTGAGATGTGTAAGTACATTATAAGTACTTGCAGAAGTTTCAGTGACGGAAAAATATGATGTTACCATCCAAAGAAAGTTGGTTTGTTTTTTAATAAGATTCCTAAATTCTTAGAAGACAACTAACTTATTTTTAATGAAACTAACTTATTGTTAATGAATTTATAATTCAGATCCAGTATATTTTTGTATTTGCCAGTAACAAACAATAATAAACCATCAATGAAACTAGAAACTTAATAGTAAACTTATAACAAAGTCAAACGCCAACCCCTCGTGGGTTAAATTTCATACAAGTTACGGCATTTTCAATTCACTGCTTCAAAGTACTCCAAAGTACCTCCACTTATTAATTAGAGTTGAAAGAACATGAAAACACTCTTGAGAGTGCTCGGGAGCGGAAAATCGAAAATGCTATTAGAATTAATCCTCCAACAATCATTTATGTAAAAGTTTAGTGTAACAAATCTTAATGGTCCAATCAAAAAATAAGATTCATACAAATCTATAACAAAAGTCATTGCTTAAATTGGTATCGAATCTCAGTTTATACATTTTTTTTTTGTTAGACTTAACGGAAACAGAGGTCTTGGAATGTTCAAGAATTCCAATAAATAAACATTATTTTTGTCAATATTTCTCACCATAATAGATGAAATATCTAAAGAGTACTTAAGAGAATAACTAGGCAAGGCACATACTAAATGGATCTTTTAGTTTCGTTAATTAAAAACAAAATTTATAAACTGCATTCTTTCTTTATTCAATTATCAGTCGATATTAATAATTATCTTAGAACTTTGAAAGAATAAATAAGTCAGTTTACTTTAATACTGATAAAATTTGTAACTACGCTATAACCTAAATCCAATATCAAATAGTTTAATATATAGGAAAAACATATCTGTTAATTAAACAAATTAGAATCACAGCTGTTTAGGATTCAACTGAACTTATTGGAAAATTTACACGAAGAACTAATGTTTCACCTAAAAACTTAATTATAAGAAATCTATGTTAGAAAAATCCCTCTAATAAAAAAGGGGAAGGCAGATAAGGGTCGGAGCACCAATCAACTATCTACTGTACTTTGTTTTTAAAGTTTCTTAACATTTGGTATTTTTTAGTATTTTGGTTTAATTGATGAGCAAAATAGTCTTTTTTATAAAAGTTTTCCAATTCTGAACTTTAAAATTTATAACACATTAAAGACATATGAGATTAACAACATTTCTTTAGTTAGAATTATAAAAATGAGATTCGATGACCTGCATTTCGTATTTCCAAAAGAAAAACATATTACAAGGTATGTTAGTTAGGCAAACTAGTAAGCTCTTTGTAGATTAAATTGCGTTTATATCGCAATAAAAATGTATAGAAACTATATGGTACTATCATTTCGGGCTTATATGATTGCAAATCCGTTTAGATATGTATTATATACAGCTTCACTATTACCTATAACAAGTTTTAAATATACAACAATCAATTTACGTCAGGTTTGTTATCCTAACGCAACCTAAAAAGTACTGCATATTCTTACAAATACAATTAATTATACATAAATTGTCAGTATCAGTTGAATCGATTTTTGACTGATTAAATCTGACTTGCGAAACTAATTTATTCCCTGACAATCAAAGTTGAAAATTAAATTATAAACGTTAACATTATAAAACAAATGAGTTAGTTTATATAAATCTAGTAACAAACAATTCGTACTACAGACAGACAGACAATGACTGAAAGACATTAAGTTTCTCATTCTTGATTGAGGTCAATAACATATAGATAAAAGATTGAGCTACCAAGCAACTTTCATTCATTGTCAGTTGCCCTTTGTAATTTATTTTATATAATAAAATATAAAATTAGCGGCAGTACAAAATTAAATTTAAGTATGCTATCTAGTGTAATGAAAAAAAAATGGACGAATTACAAATGACTAATGAATTTAGCCTCACGTGGAGAAAGTAATTATTAAGTGAAATTAAATATATTGTAACCTGAATGTTAGAAAATAATCACAAAATTTATAATTATAACAAATTGGTCCGTATTGCAATAATTACGAAAAAAAAATTACCGTTAGTTATGAGCAGCCCGCTTTCCACTCATATAACCAATCCACCGCTCTGCAGTTTGCAAAAACAAAGGTTCATTATCAATAGTGCTGAGTAAGAGTAACTGATTAATATGAGTAGAATGGTAATCCCACCTAGCTAAATTAGGTGCAATACCTAAAGTAACATGTCTTAAATCGTATGAAGTAACGCTTCCCATATCATAAAACATCAGCATATGCTTTAAAGAAACCATGCCTTGATCAAAGAGCAGCTCGGCCTCCTTCGCGAAATTACTAGGTGCAATTATCATCAAGTCATACAAACCTAGTAGCGAATAAATAAACCCGTTTAAAACAAACGAAGCCGGCTTCGTCGGATATTCTTCATACCAAGGAAATTTGTTAAAAAATGTTGCTAAAACACCACCCTGCCAACTGGGCACCCTGAATGGTTTCAGACCATTAACGGCCGCCTTTAAGTACTTCACATCACCCTCTGAATGATAATAAGCTCGAGCAAGGACAGATATAGCATGTCCCTGTCCCATTGCCGAGTACCAGCCGGGTTTTAAGTCCTGAAATCCTGACGCTAGCTTTCGCTTGACAGGTATAGGCCAACCACCTGATTTTTCGTCTTGATTTTGGACAAACCAATCTGCTGCATCGTAGAATTGCAAAATATGTTCTGACGTAGATAAGGTGACATTATCAATCGAACCTTTCCCATGTAGTATTAAGTTTACAATCTTCAGTTTTGATCGTGATATCTTATATTTAGATTTGTCTTTGTCTAAGTAACTCAGTCCTTTTTGAAGATCTATTATTAGATCTCTTGTAATTCGTTTCCAATTTGTAATGTTACCAATTCCATGGTATATATTTTTGTCCTAAAATAAAATTAGTCTTGTAAATAATATTCTCTATATACTATAGTTTTAACCATACGAAAATAATATTATTACTTTGCTTATAACTTTCTAGTTAAGAAGTTATTGGGCGTTGAAAATTAAGTGCTGATTTATCGATAATAAGCAGAGAGGAAACTTTTCTAGGCAGCGCAGAATGAAAGTAGCGGTGGCGCCAATGAATTCGCGGCACTTTTGGCGCTATGTTGCTGGACGACCGACATTGGATGTCGAATTGCACGTGCTTGTTCTGGGCGGGATATATCTGCGCATAGCCTAATTTCGTTTTCTCTTTGATAATAAGGCATAATCTATGAACCTTCATAATTTTTAATTAAATTTTATGTAATTACACAAAAAACAATGTGCTTATCACTTCAAAACAAAAACATTATGTTTAAATCGACTCAGCAGTTTACTTGACAAGTTCATATGTTATCTAATTATTTCTTTATTCTATACAATTCAAAGAATATCTACGACGAACTTTATTGAGAATGTTATTTGCTTATATTCTGTCGAAAATTGATATTTATTGACACGAAAAATTTCAACAAATAATAAAAACAAGAAGCCACAAAAACAAAATTAATTTATCAGCGATAGTAACACAAATCTGACGGTATAACTAAAAATAAATTATAAACGCAGGTTTATACTTAGAACATTAGTAATGTACATACTTTGAATTATAGATTATTTAGTAATAAGTAGGAAAATTAAATATAAAAAATTAGAGACCTTTTTATTTTACCTTCGGTTATAATAAACCAATTTGAAAAGTAGGAACTAAAGCATGGTGACCATAACGAACTGCGCTTATGATAAACCTTTTTTGCTAGTCCCTTGAAGTTCGTTATAAACGTACACATTTCTCTTTTTCATGTGTTATTTTTCTGCCTCTTTCACGTTTTGACGATTAAGAAGGGGTGTTTTGGAATAAAAATATGTATTAAGTTATTGTAGAACCCAATGTGAATATTTTCCAGCTAGGACTGAACGAAATTAGCCACCATTTTGGCTCAGGTAAATTTGTTTTAGGTCATAATATGGGATCGTTTTCAATAATGTTCAGATTTCGCTCTAGGTCCGATATTCCAAAATTGTACTCGAAATATCTTGGTTACATAATTTTAGTGCTACTATTAGTTCTATTTAAGTTTTAGAAGGAAGCAAGAGCTATCAGAAGCCATCCAAAAATTTAACTGAGACTTTTGTGTAGAAACGGAAACTTTAGCTTGACCAAAAAAAGCAAGCTGAAGTAAATAAAAAGCTAAAGAATGAAAAATAAGATGAAAATTGTTTCAACATCAACAGAGGATTTCAAAAAGGAAAAGAAGACGCCGAGAACAAGACAAAATAGTTTCGAAATTGATGTTGAGAACGAAAGTGAAAGGTCTACTTATGTTAAAAGCTTTTGGCACTGAGGAAAATGTTCAAAAAGACACGAGTTTATTCGCTCAAGTATAGACTTTTAATAATTTTAATTATGTTATTGTCGAATTTAAAACAGTAAAGGCTGTTACGTATAAAATTTATGAGAAAACAAGGTGAAGGGATGAAATTTATTTTTTGCAACTCAAGACAAACTTCAAAACGATACGTCTCTACTTAAGAAAGAGCAGCAGATGAACAAAATAAATATAATCATGAAAATATTTTAAAGTTTTATGATTATTAAGGCGTTGGGCGTGAACTTGACCTTTAAATATAATGGATGTGATCAGTTGAAATACGAAGTACAAAATATTTTGATAGGTAAACAAATAAATCCCTACAACACGAAAAGAATTAAAATCTCGTGTTAAGAATTCCTGATATTTTTCTTTAATTGTAATTTAAATTGTAAATAAAGTTTATTCTCACAAGCAACGTGTTCGTCATAAACAATGAGCGGAATTTTTATGGTAAATCGAAAGTCCGTATAGTCGCCTTAGCTGACTAGACGAAGCGCATAAAAATTCCGCTTGTTGCTATAACAAAGAAATGGCGATGACAACCAGAATTTAAAACATTATGATCAATTAGTACGCATTCAATGAGAAACAAAGTTGATTATTATAAAAGACGAATTATTTATACAAACTTCTACAAGGTCTAACAAAATTCAATACGTGCGTTCGGTGTGTTATTTTTTAATACGACGAAATTACCTATCGTAAATTACTGTTCGCTTTGATGTAATTATTTCACTTTTGTACACCTTGAAAACATAATTGGTTTTATTTTAATTAATCTCGTGGCAGTTAATAGACTTATACGACGCATTCATAATCAGCTGTGGAAGTGTGTGTTATTAATTCAAGTTTTACGACTAAACGACTGATTCTTTGCATAACACCATAAATAAATAACGCTTTTAAATATGTAAACTTTTGGAACTCATTAACATTTATTTCATGTTCTTGGAAGTCTCTTCTTTCGTCAGTATTTTTAATCGATATATTCAAGAATCACACTGCACATATGTATGCACATGTCATACTAAAAAAAACAAAATGAAATTTTTTGTAGTATTTACAAATCAGTCTCATGTGATTTTTGAACTACTGTACTATACTACAGCATGGTACGTTTTTCGTAAGGCAGACTATGTACAGGATGCCCGTTTTTCAAGGGCAACCTTGGGGATCTTATTTGAAAAGATACCAAGTCAGTTAAATTAGGGCAAAGTTGAGTATTTTTATGCTGATTAATAAGCTGAATAGAAAATTCACATATCTTTTATAGTTTTCAAAATATTTGAAGAAAACGAAAAACCGCGATTTTCGTTTTTAATTTTTTTATTAAAAATTGCTAAAGATACGTACAGTTCGTTCCATTTGGATATGCGTCTAAGGCTGCGTTGTACAAAAGCTTTAAGCCAGGAATAAATTTAATCCTAAATTAGAATATGACAAACGTTATGACGGACAGCATTCTGAGTGTCACATTCTAACTTAGGTTTAAATTTAATCCTGGTTTAAACCTTTTATACAACGCAGCCTTAATCATAAAACCCTTGTTTTGAGAAGACACACGATTCATATTACCGGTCTTTTCACACAATTTCTATGCCGGATAGTCTTGCGTACGGTGTCTCTCGCTTTATCTCTATTTAATACACGTAGGTAGACAAGGTTGAACTCAGGAACGAATGTCTTCACGAACGACTTCAGCTGAGGCAATCGTACATTACAAAGTAATTTATTTATTTTATCGAGTTGCGTTGGAAGCCTATGGTTTTGTGATATGTAACAGCATTTATTATTTGAAATAGAAGAAAAATATGAAAATGTTAAATGTTGAATTAAAGATGTTAGGAACGCATGAAAAAAATACGTATTACATTTAAAGTGATCACAATTACCACTTAAAATTAAAAAAATAAATTAAAATAAAATTAAAATTTATTGCTATTATTATTATCACGGTGAAAAAGAGGTATATCTAATTTAAAGTTTGTCGACATTCTTTACGGACATTCACAGTTATCTTCGCTGTCATCACTGTCATCATTATTAACAATAATAATCAAGAGTTCCACTTCTTCGTCCAACTGTTTTTCACGTTCCCATCATCTGGAAATCTCCTTGTCTACTGATTTATTGTCTTCTCCCATATTTCAGGTGCTATTGTAGCCAATGCTTCTTTCCACATATTAAGAACATTTTCCTGACTATAACCGTCTCTGCCAATGTGCCGTTCACAATAATTTTTACAAATTCCCAAAATATTTTCTATGGGTTTAAATTGACAATTATAGGGAGCCAAACGAAGAATAATGTAACCATTCTCTTGGGCTATTTGATCTACCAAATATTATTTATTTTCGCGATGTTTCATCCGTATAAACAAATCGATACATTTTTTCCTCTCGATGTTTAATATAATTTCTAAGAAGTGTTACTCTGAGATTTGCTACATGAGGTTTTTCCCAGTACTACTATAAAAAGTATATTTAAAATAAAATTAAAATTTTTTCTTGATAGAACAATTACATTAATTTAAATTTAAATTTCAAGAAATTCAATAAGATAAAAATTCTTAATTGTTGTTTAGTGCTTTAGATTTAATTTGTCTGATATAATTATTAAAATTAAATTGAAATAAATTCACTATTACTTTCTATACTAGTTTTTAACCGAGGTGGAGTAACATTTTTCCTGTCCACTCAAATTCTATGCGTCGGCCGGTCATGTCGCAGTTAGGGATTTGCGAATGTACAGTATGAGCATAAATGATTGAGGATAAGTTGAATTTCCCGCGTCTCTATCTAGTGATTTTTACTCCTTGTGTTTGGCCATCCCGAAAATAAATTAATTTTTTTTCTGTGTCGGATCTTTTCAGAGCCAACATTTGCATACATATTGCAATTAGGTATTTGAAATGACCAACTTAATTCATAATTCATTACTAGACTATTTTATTGAGTAATAATCTCGTTATCCACATTGGATCCCAGTGCACGCCTACACATTAAACCAACTTAAGAAAAATATTGAAAGGCGGGAAATTCAACTTGTCCTCAATCATTTATGCTCATAGTGTACATTTTATGACTTAGACGCATATCGAAATGGAACGAACTGTATTTGTAAGTTCGACATTATCAAAGCACTTTTTTACAAGGAATTTAATTCTGCCATCCCAATAAAAATTGTAACAAAACGACATTCAACCTTTTGTTTTCTTATGGGCGCCATCTTGAATTTTTATATTTTTAAATAATGTTTTTTTTTCTGATTACAATGATGTAGCAATTTACAATTGTATTTTGAATAGAACATCAAAGACATCTTTATGCAGAGTGCATTGAAAAAGAATGTAGTAATTTTGTTTGCAAAGGAATTTTGGCATTTCAAAAAAAAATTCAAGATACCGGAAACAAACTAGGCTGCAACATAGGAGGCAAGCGTAACTTATAGAGGAAAATAAAAATGATAATAAATTTTATGTGTTTGAAATTTGTTTTGGCTTAAATAATATAGTTTCTGAACAAGTTTGCGCATTGCGATGAGAAGCCTAATCAATTTCTAGAATATCCCGCTTTTCTTCACTTGAAAATGACTTTTTGTTTCCACAATATATACCATATACAATATATATCATACCAAAATTTTTTTAGAAACAAAATAATTGCATTGTTTTCCCTTTGCAAAAAGACGTCTATCCAAAATACAACTATTTATAAACTATCAAGTGTTGCATCATCGTAATCAGAAAAAAAAACATTATTTCAAAATATAAAACCCAAAATGGCGCCCAGAAGAAAAAAAAATTGAATGTCGTTTACTTGCAATTTTTTTGCAATGATAAAGGCGATGACAGAATTAAATTCTTTGTAAAAAAGTGCCTTATAGCGTTTTCCACTGGCACACTCCGCGTACACGAGTGTACACTCTACCAGAATTATACGTTCCATTGGGGAGATACGATTACACCTACCGAGAACTGCGCATTCCATTGAGACAATTTGTTCTTTAGCAGTGCACACCAGTGTACACTTTTCTACACGGGCTGTATGAGACGGTGAAGAGAGTGCAAAACAAACATGGCGGAAAAATTTGTATTATTAGAGGAGTTACTAGAAACTGAATTGAGTTACTGTAGTGAAGAAGAACTTTTGGTGGCGGTTTTCAAAGAAAAATCGAAAATATCGAAAATAAATTTTTTTGTAGAAGATGTAGTTCACAACTTTCAAAAGAAAGAAGTATGTAATTGACTTTTTTATGTCTTTTTTACCATTAAATCAACATATTTACAGTTTAAAGCTAATTTTAGAATGAGTTCTGCTACAGCTTCAACAATTATAGAGAATTTTAAAAAATGTAGCATTCACACAATTGCACGTTCCACTCGAAAGTTGCTCTATTACAGAATTTGGTTTACTCTGCACTCATGTGTACTGTGGCAGATTCTGACGTCATTTGTTCGCGCACAGAGTGCGAAGGAGTAACTCAGTGGAAAACGCTATTAATGATGTCGAACTTAGAGATACTTATCTTTAGCGGTTTTTGTCAAAAAAATAGCGTTTTTTCGTTTTCTTCCAATATATTGAAAACCGTAAAAGATATGTGAATTTTCTAGTCAGCTTATTAGTTAGCAAAAAATACGCCACTTTGCCCTACTTTAACCGACTGAGATCCTCATGGTTGTCCTCGAAAAACGAGCATCCTGTATATAGTCTCTTACGAAAAACGTACCACAGGCTATAGTATAGTACAATAATTCAAAATCACATGAGACTGATTTACAAATACTACAAAAAATATCATTTGATTTTTTTTAGTGACATTTCTGTCAAGCGATAGCCAACTTTTTTTTAAATAGAAAGTAGCACATACAGCCTTGGCCATAAAGTATTAGGCACCCTTAAGTTTCTAATTTATCTCCCAAAATATTACTCAGAAATCTCTAGAATTTTATAATCATATAGTCGGCAACGATAAAAGATAATTTAAATAATGCACAGTACTCTACAGCGGTTGTAAAACATGTGGCAGATGATTCGCAATTGTGGTTCCGTAAATAGGTAGTCAGACTTGTATAAGCGCTTTACGTTATATATATTTAAACTAATTTTTAACGATTTTGGAAGTTTTAAATAAGTATTTAATCTGATTTAAAACTTTGATTAACCTCTCAAATTAAATGATGAACAAGAATGCAGTACACGAATCCGTGGGCCATCTTGTCGATGATGAAAACTTGCAAGTTGTCTTAATAAAGCAATTCATGATTCTTTTCTAATTTCTATTGTCCACGTGCTCATCGACAAATGTGAATGAACGATAATTGGTAAAACCACTCAAATATGAGATAAATATTTACACTAGGAAATTGGCACTTTTTAACGTAACTACATGAAAATTGCTTAAATGTAAAACTGCGAACAAGTGCAATTTTTATGTGTAATTTTCATTGCATTGCAAATGCATAGTTTTACATTGAATCAAGGTTACATCAATAAACGTTAACGCATTGTGGCATTTTCACATTACTAGAAGTGCTTGTGATCGATTATCAACCTCAACACAAATTTCGCTTTTTGGCTTTTTTGAATAAACCAAAATACATTAAGAGCATTTTTGAAAATACGAAATACGAATTTTGCGTTATAGCTGATTCTGGAATCCACTGCGCGTAGTGATCAGTTTTGTCGTTCAGTGTACGTTTTCGATCTTTGAGCCTAACATATACAGCCTTGGCCAAAAGTATTAGGCGCCCTTAATTTTCTAATTTATCTCCGAAAATCTTTAGAATTTTATTATCATATAGTCGGCAACAATAAACGATAATTTAAATAATGCACAGTACTTTACAGCGGTTATAAAACATGTGGCAGATGATAGTTCGCAATTGTGGTTCCGCGAAAAGGTAGTCAGTCTTGTAGTAAGAACGATCTTTCCAATATAATGTTTATTTTATTATAATTTTGAATATCGTCATTTTTGCTGTAAAAAATGCCTAAAAAGAACGAACTTAGTGAGCATTTACGTTTACGAATTAAGTTTTTGCACGAACAAGGCAACTCACGGATAAAAAAGCCAAAGTATTAAACGTTCGCGTTGTGCGTGCAATCTGCCTTGAAACGTTACGCGGATACTGGATCACATGCGAACCAAACAAGAACAGGTAGAAAACGGTTAACTTTGGACCGTGAAGATCGAAATTTAATTCGAGAGCCACTTAAAAATCGAAAGAAAACTTCTTCCGACTAGAAGAAGAGTTAATGAAGCTGGCTTGAAAGGCTGTAAGGCAAGAAAGAAGCCTTGACTTTCAGTCTCGTTTGAATGGGTTACAAAGTACCAACACTTTACAGAGAAGGATTAGGCAAATGTTGTGTGGTCCGACGAATCAAATTTTGAGATAATATTTGCTTTACATCACTTATAATTTTGAATTCATTTGCATTTTCTACACTTCGTCAGTAAAAAGTTATGCGGTGTGTTTAAAATCAGGTTTTTTTAATTAATTGTAAGGTATTTGGAACTCCTGGTGTAGCTTACGTGAAGCGGAGTATCGGTGAAGAATACCTTCCGGAATGCGTGGTACTAACAGTGAAACACGGGGGAGGCAGTGTAATGATCTGGGGTTGTATGACAGTCGATAGTGTAGGCGAAATGTTTGTTTGTGAAGGTCGAATGAACTCCCACACTTACATAAATGCATTAGAAACGACATTGCGACAATCATTTTCCAAGATGTTTAGTGATACAAATATGGAAGAAATGCTGTATCAACAAGATAATACACCCTACCACAAATCTGCAGTTACCATGAAGTGGTTTCAAGAAAACAATATTAACCTCTTGGATTGGCCTGCAGAATCCCCAGACCTAAATCCCATACAACATTTGTGGGGGATTCTAAAGTGTAACATTAGAAAACATCCAATTATATCTAAAGCAATTTTAAAAAACGTGTAATTGAAAGAATGGAATAATATTACCGCAGAGGAATGTCATAAACTTATAAGTACTCTGCCGAAAAGAATAGCTGCAGTGATTAAGGCTAGAGGTGGCCCAACAAAATACTAATTACTTTAATAAATTGTTATTATTTTGTACCTAGGAAATTTTATTTTACCCTACTCCAACAGACTTTCATGATATAGGAGTTTAATGTAAGGTGCCTAATATTTTTGGCCAAGGCTTATTTTCCATTTAAATTTTATTCCTGAATTCAACGGTCTACTTCAACTTAATTTCGTAGAATACTGTGGAAATAATTTCGCTTTTAAATAAAAAAAGTGTTACTTTCATTAAGTAATTCAAATAAAAATATTTCACAGTTCTGGTTTAGAATTATAATTAAAATGCTATGAATATAATTTCTGTTTGTTATTATTTTAACTTAATTCTTTATCAACTGTTCTATTATTTTGTTTTGTTAAGTAAAATTGTTATTCATGTTAAATTAGAATAGTTGTAGTTATGGCTAATGATTCTTACATAATAAAAAACTTGTTGCATACATTTTCAGGCTAATTAGTAAACGTTTTGTATGAACTGATTAATATGATTTAATTAATTAAAAGATGCATTTTGTTTATTTCTAATGTGAAGTTTGGAAAATTAAATATACAAAATAACTCACCTGGGCAGTTATAAAAATGTCTGAATAAATGTAATGAAGACTATAGTATTCTTTCGTTTCTCTATTCTGAAGTACTACTGTTAAGCTACTATTAGGCTGTAGAAAAATATTTAAGGTCATCACAAAATCAAGAACGTGGTCCATTTTCAGCTTGATACCATTACTGTAAGTGTCTGATGTGGTGAAACTTAATGTGTTTGTATTAAGTTTGGAATCATATGATCTAGTTAGGGTAGAACCTATGGGAACTGACCATTTGGCAAGTTCTCGCTCAGCATCCTCAATGATTTTTTTTCTCGGCTCGGGCTCTGTTAAATTCTTGCTGTAATGTGATAACCCAAACTGTGCAATCTGTGTGGGGTAATAATACCCCTGGCTTTCCCATTGAGTAGACATAGGAACACCATCAATTCCACTCACGCATTTGACACGATCTCTAATTTCCACATTGTAATTCTCAAAATGCATGAATACACCTCGAGAATCATATTTTCCTTTGGGCTGATAGATTCTGCTGTAACTGTGAGACCATTCGAATCGTTCTCTTCCATCAGTATTGGTTAATTTGCCATAAATTTCAAAGTACTTGTGCAGGAAAGAGAAGGGTAAATATACTTCATCTCCTTCCTTTCTGCAGTCTATCGTATAATCACCATTTATCAAACATTCCAATTCCTCTTGAATATCACCTTTGAAAGTTTCATCTAGGTAAACATGATTATTTCTGTTATGCCATTCTTTAGACATATCCCTGCATCTACTCCACAAGATTAATGTTATAAAAATTACAGGAATGCACAAACACAGCAACGCTATTTTCATATTAAATCTCATCATTATGAAGAATAAAGGGGGGCCCTGGAAATATATTATAAGTGATTACGTTGTTTCATAGTGAAAGAAATTGATACACAAACCTGGGAATTGTGGTAGGTTTTATTTTTTACCACAAAGCCTGGGTATAAAATCCCACTCGTGTTTGTCTGGTTATTCATTGAAAATTCACATTTCAGTGTTCTAATATTAAAAATTCCTAGTGCGTCAGTAAACCTGAACAACCAGACGGTCGATTGTCACATAATGATCGTTTAGGAATGAGAATTGTGTTTGCTTTAAACTAGACTCTTGTTTAACATAACTTCACAGCTGTAATCAGAGTAAATATTTTGTCTTATTGACGAAAGACATTATGAAAACACTCCCATTTTTAGAATTGTGTCAAATCGAGCTCATTTTCTCAACAATTCAACAGATGTCACTAGCGGACTTAACAGATGATATTGCATGTGGTAACCATAGAGGTAAGAAACCCTAGAAGTAACATCACAGCAGCGTCCATCATCGTCTTTTTGTTATTGAATGTGTCAAGTTAAAGCTGCCATTACAAACAAAGAAAAATTATAACGGTTTTTTTCATAATTTTATAGTTTGAATCGCGACATCCTGCAACAAAATTTTCATAATTTTAAACTAAAAGATCTTATTCGAAATATTTTCCACATTCGTGCTTTATTAAAAATTTAATGAAACTACAAATTAATTACTTTTGCATAGTAGAATATATTATCATAATTATAAGAGATGAGCCCTGCATCATAAATTATACGCGTTTGACATATAAAGCATAAGTCTATCCTTCTCTTAATACTGAAATATTTGTCAGTTATAGCTTCGGTAATTGATGATTCAAGGCTAATATTTCGTGAATTTGATAATACAATGTGATCAATAAAGACTGTCTAAAAAAATACTTTTCAAGAAGGATTATATAATTTGTTTCTTTCTTATATTACCTGTCAGTGTCAAATTTCTAGGGTTTCTGTTGGAACTCTGCTTTTATCAGACATTTTTTTAAATTTCCTAACATTCAGATGATTCAGGTAACAAGTCAGCGGGAGTCAAATGTATTCATACCAAAATGGCGGAGTAGCCTCAACGAACATATCAAGAAGGAACAATTTGCTAATCGGATGATTACATTTGGCTCTTATTGTACCAACATCAGAAACATTTGACAGGTATTATAGAAAAAGACACGGACATTATCAATGTTTAGGTCCGAATTACGTCAACTATATGACTAGAAGATAAAACTTGGAGAATTCTGGGGAAATTTAGTTAATTTTGTTGCCTTAATTCATTTTCAGTTTATTTATAGTCTATTTTTAAACTAGGAGGAGTAACAGTTGTCGGGCTGTCGTAGGTAGATTGATACTACACTACTAAATCAGAAATTAATTTGGCTTGCTTAGGAGGTTTACAAATTCTTCAAATAACCAATTTCATCAATAGATTTGTTTACAAGTTTAAAACTAACCGAAATTGTCACATGAATTATGAAAAATGTTAATTTTTCCGTATAAATTGAAGGCTTGTGTAAAACCGACTGTCAAGCATCCAATAACTTTGTCAGTTTTTGGGGACAAAATTCAAATTACTCCTCCTAGTTTAAAAATAGACTATAGTTCGTTGCTATACACATATTTTAAATCCATCAGATGTTTTGCACACTGCTTTGTATTAAAAATATATTTCCAAGGCTTGGAAACTTACATGTAACAAACATTTTCTACAAAAACTACTTTTGATGTAGTAAATGTAATTTATGTAGTTTTTGTAGTAAATTCGAAAATCATATAACCTCAATCTTTATTATACTTTATAATTGGTCGTTTATACATTTTTAATTAATATACAGGATCTGTGTCTCAAAATAAAAGAATCTCCAACCTCGCAATTTACCTCTTAGATACAACTGGCAACGCATTGAGTATCTACAAGGAGATCGAAATTAATTGTCCTGATCCTACACTACTTTCCGTAAGCTTGATATCAATATTTACATCTATCACTTGAAGATTAGAACGAAAAGCAGTGACGTGCATAGAATATTCATAAAACATTCTTCTCAACCTAACCTAATTAATAAAGAATATAATTATTGCGATTACAATGTAATAAACCATTTTTGATGAATGTACGGCAATGAACTGTCAACATAATCTTGGGATATCTAGTAACTTCCCCAGATCTCCCTATGCTATTATATTCACTTCAATAATTAGATGTAAATATCGATAACAAGCTCGTGGAAAGCAGTGCAGGATCAGGACAATCAATTTCGATCTCCCTGTATGTACTAATTAGTATATACTCAATGCTATTACTTTTGATTATTTATAGTTTGTACTAACGTGGATAGCGTACACTTTGTGTTAGAAGAGTAGGTACATCTGATGTTCCAAAAACTAGACAATGATCGAGCGAATCCACGTTAGCACCATGCCTTCAAATGAATTCCTCATTAAAGTAAGCTGTGATTTTTTTAAAAAGTTGGCGGCGCTCAATACAAGAATGAGGGACAGTTGTCAATAACTGTCAGTGTTATATTATCTAATCATGACATTACATAAAAAATATGTAACCTCAAAATTCAAAGAAACACTTAAATACTTCAATTCAAAACAACATTAACTCTTAAAACAGACGTTGAATGTTGTCCTTCATCTTAAATCCACAAATGCGTTTGTATTGGGAGATTATGTTAGCACAAACAGTTAATTGGACAGCTGTCGGTGTTACTAACCTTTAGGAGAAAAAAACACTGAAGTCATGCCTTACTTTAATTAGGAATTTAATTGAATGCACGGTATATATTATAATTGGCTATTAGTGGCAAATTTAGGGAGAAGAAAATTTTAATTTCGTGATTTAAAACATTTCTGAGTTTTCAGAGCATCATAAGATTTAGGATAAAAGAAGTAGTGTTAATATGACATTTAAACTTGACGCTAAATTACTAATGCCCATAAATTGCAGTGACAATGTGAAGTACCAATCAAAATATATATGGGAATTTAGTATTTTGGCAACATAATTCAACAGGTGGTAGCTTTTTAATTTTGAGACACACAATAGAATATCGAAGAAGCAATACATTGTTATTATTCTTTAAAACTTCCAGAATCAATCATCTGGTAATTTATTCAATTAAATTTTATTTGGGGACTTTTAATATCTTAGTAACAATTCTAAAAACAAATGTTACCAAAGCATTAAACTGCAAAGCAAATTTAACTTGCACTTATAAAATTGGACCTTAAATAGCTTAATTAAAATTTAAACTTGACTTAATTCAGTTTTAGAATGGAATCCAGCAAAGAAATAATAATGAAAATGATGTAATTTTTAACGTAGTTTACTAGTTTATTGAATATAATAGAGACCTAATATAAAAACTACGTGTAGTTTTTACCGTAGTATCTAACTTCATTTACTACTTCCGAACCTTGCATATTTCGTAATTTAAAATAAATCTGATCTAGTCCGGTCCTCCATCATTAGATAGCATATTGTAGAAGGTACCATAACGAGCAATAAAATCCGGGCACGTCATTTGTACATTGTAAATCTGACTTTAATATTTTAATATTTAATACATATACAAAATGTCACTAGGTACAATCATACACCTCCTGCGCGCAAACCTCATCCTTAAAACCTTTTGGTACCAGGCTCACAGAACTGTCAAGTTGTACCACTTAAGCTGCGCACGGCTGTTATGGTTTATTTATATTGCCATTTCTATGATTTACAGTTTAAGCTACATTTATATTCAATTTCGTGCCAGCACAAATTCGTAATACGAGAGCTTAACGTTATCCTTTCTTATGATGACCTGTGATTCAAAAGATCTTTAATTCGAGGGTGCCTTGATAAATAAAGATAAATATAACGTGCATGTCTGAGATACCATAATTGCTGACATTTACGTTTAATTATGTTCTCATATTTCAACGTTACGACTTTCACTGATCCCAAAAATGCTGTATGTTAGAAATATATTTTAGAGAAAGTGAAATAATTGATGTTTTGTAAAATTATTTAATACGTAACGCAATTGAAGGTTTTGATACAGTTTTAACATTAAAACTTTATATTCAGATAAATGTACTTTTTGTGGCACTCTTTAATGAAAGTTTTATTGAATCACACATTGTCCAATGCTTTAGATTTCTAGTAAGCGTGCAAAGAGGTTTTTGTATAAAGCGGCACGTTCTTTTATTTACGATCACAGTGTATATATTACTGAGGAAGGATGTACTGTCGCGAGCTAAAAAATTGGTCGTCATGTTATGCGACATTCATATATCATGTGTTCTATTATTTATCAAATTGATTAAAATCTATCACATTCAACTAGAAGACAAGATATTTTTAATTTGCGACGATTCCGTCAAATTTTTGAATAACATTAGCTGTATTCTTTCGAGTTGATCAAACGAATGTACTGAATATAATGCAATAAACCTTATTTGTTCTATGCACAAGGTTAATGACATTCAATTAGTTAATAATAATAATAATATTTATTAGGCTTATGTGATCACAATAGTGACAAAAGCCATGTCCACGTTATACATGTAGATATACAAGTTCATGGAAAAACATAATCCTTTGCGAAATATGATATAAGGTTGTACATAATCTCGGTATTGTTGAGTAGCATGATAGTGATAAATCAGGAAACATATTCCTCAACAGAGTATAAACACTTATGCCTTGATTTCTTTCTTGAATGATTTTAACTTTGTTATTTGCTTTAATTTATCGGGAAGTATGTTGTATGCTTTCGGATCTACATAATTAGGTGACTTTTGAGGTATCGAGAGTCTGCTTAAAGGTAAACAAAAGTTTTCTTTATATCGTGTAGGATAAGTATGGTAAAATTCCTTTTTGATAAACTTATCTTTATTTTTAAATACGTAAACTAAAAGTTCAAAGTATATATAAACCATACAACGTTAGAATATAAATCTCCCTGAAGAGTGGTTTATTTAGATATTTAGATCAGTTCGAAAGGTACAGTTCATGACGACCAATTTTTTTGCTCGTTATTGCACCTGTACCTAGGATCCCTAGATTTGATTCTTGATTGATATTTAACTTATTTGATAGTGTAATGTTTTTAGATTTATTTTGATTTGTTTTTAAATGAAACACTTGATGAAACTAATAACTAATTTATTTACACAAGACTTAACACTAATTTATTTATAACGGACTAAGACTAATTTATTTTTACAAGCCGAGCAATTACACAGTAAGTAACTCTACGTTGAATTGACTAAGACTGCCCCACCGTCCTCGTACGCGTACATTTATATCCCGGGGAGGCTTTCCAGAACTATTCTAGGCTATTCTA
The DNA here is from genome assembly GCA_039766575.1 of Serrognathus titanus. NCBI lineage: Eukaryota > Metazoa > Arthropoda > Insecta > Coleoptera > Lucanidae > Serrognathus > Serrognathus titanus. Next base: position 25,940,833 of record CM077913.1, read on the forward strand.
TGTCGGCGATAGAACGTCGGCGAATCGTGAATCATGCATGACGCGTCGCTGAGTGCATCACACGTCGCAATTCGTACGTCACAATAGGATTTAGAAATAACCATTCAGATTCTGTATCTTTTTGACCTTGTGGTCACTTGTAAAATAGCTGTAGGCATTATACCGGGTGTCCCACACCAGGTGTTTGGCCTCTTAGAATTTTTATTGATCGTTCTACTTGAAATTTGGAAAAGATGAATTTAAAAAAATGACTATTTCGACACACTATTGAGCACGGTAGGACTTCCCGTTTCGGCGGAAGTGATGTCAACTTTTTTATTTCAAATGGAACGTGTTAAAAAGGTTTACAGATTTAGAACCATTACGAATCCAAATATGTATCGTATGTTAATTTTGGTTCCCATTCTTCAATCTAGAAAGCTGTGAATCGTGTGTATTCATTCTAAATGCGATTAAAGAATTGGAGAAAATCACTTCTTTGATTGTGTTTTGATTTTTAACCTTTTTACAGCATTTGAAATTTTCATTAGATCTTAATTTTTTATGAAAATTAATTAAAATTGTGTAACTGGCAATAAGGCCGAAATACACATTCTAACTTAGGCATGAATTCTGCAACCCAACTGTAGAGTCTCAATAAAGCATACGGAATTTTAAATGACATCTATATAATGGCAAATACTGAGTGTATTCTTTACAGTTGCTTCGGCCCTGTTTGGGGCCTCGTCAGCAGAAGCGTAGCTCGAGAATTCCACTGCAAACCAAACCGACCTGTCCTAGTTATTCGCAAATACGGTGTAATAGTAGGTAATACGCTTCTGCTGACAAGGCCCCTAATAGGGCCGAAACAGCTGTACAGAGGATACTCGAGGAATCCTCTACAATTAAAACCGACTTGCAACAAAATTTTTAAAGCTTTCATTATGTTTTAACAGCACGCATGGACACCTTGTATGGGATGACTTATTAAGTAGCAAACTGGCTGCAATTTGTCAATCCTAATGCAAAATTAGGTCAAAAAGTGATCGCAGGATGTCGCGATCTAAACTTTTCATTACTATTAATTTAGCCTAAAAATTTCAGCCTAAAAGCCCACTGTCTGAGAAGTACAATGCCACGTTTTCTAAATAAATCAGTAATACTGCAAGAAGTTTTATAATTATTTTTCTCGTCCAGCCAGCGTAGCGTGACGTAAGTGTCACCTGGTCCGGATATTTCACGCCATTTAATATTCGGTAGGAGAGCAACACGAATGGTAGTATGAGAATTTACATCTGATAGATGTGTGCCAAAAAGTGTATAAATTACCTAAAATTGTGGGACCTCTTTAAGTTGGACCAATTATTTTGTGTTTATTTTATTAGCGTTATTAGTTATGCGAGTAAGGGTACTTGTACGGCCTGTATCTACACGAGTGTCTTTTCCTTCTGTAAACTACGCTGACAATAGTTGGCTTATGAAATCTGCACGGTTTCTCTGTTGCATTTTGTTTCTTTGAAATCAGATAGGCGTTCTGTTCTTTCTCTGTTTCTCTTTCTTTCTCTCTCTCTGCCAAGAAAGAAATCATCACAGGGTGCTACAATCATGTTTCCAAGGAATCGTTTCAATATATCGGTTTCTTCCAAAAATGTAAACAATTGAACGTACAATCCATTTTTAAGAAGTTTTTTTTTTAATGAAAAGGTCGGGCCAAATTAATTCGTCATTCAGGCAGAACTTTCAAAATTACAAATTACAGTTGATCGTGTACAGATGTGGAAGTTGCAATCTGCCACATAAAATTATAAACTTTATTAGATATAGTTTTGTCAGTTATCATTGGACGTAGTAGCTGGTGCCCTTCCATGATTTTGGGTACAATTTTCGACTGCAATTTTCTCGAAAACCAATAACTTTTTGATTAAGGACCTAAGTATTAGCTCAATCGTTACCATTCATGGTGCTATATTACAGGTTTCGGACTTGTCACAACTATTACAGTTACGCCGTATATGAAAGAGGTCGCGACCTTTATATTCCATTACGTTTGCTTAGAACCGTCTAGGGTGTGACCTTAAAAGGGTTTTCGTCTCATATTGGTTACTCTTTAAAAACTTTATTTGAGAGACATCTATATGAAATTTTTACTTATTGTTAACGCACCAATATTTTTTAATTAATTTTAAAAGTGCATTCAGGAGGAGCTGCGGCATAGTAGTTAGTCATAGTTTTGAAGCATCATTCACTATGCCAAACAAAAGAGATGAGAGAGTGTAATGAATATTTTTTTCAATACAGATGATGAGATGATATAAGCTATGAACATTTCTTGTGCTCAATAAAATAATACAAACGTCCACTAAGAGGCCAACACTTCATTCTTGCTTAAGTACCACAAATATTCAGGATGATAAGATGAGCGCCAAAACTTAACATCTTTAAAACCTGCTTATGGTGTTACGCAGAGACTGAGTCGTTCAGTCGTATAAATCACACTAGCACAGCTAAGAAATTAGTCGTACAAGTCTATTAACTGCTACTAGGTCTATTAATATGAATTACATACTTACATCGAAGCGAACAATAATTTACAACAAGTAGGTAAGGAATTACTTAAAAATTAATACACCGGACGCACGTATTTAATTTTGTTAGACTTTATTCAGATTTGTGATAATAATTTTGTCTATATAATAGACATTATATATATATTTCATTTGAGAAACGCCGCACATAACACGTAACTTCTAAGAAACAAAGTCCGTGACTGGAAGGCCGAAATGGTGCGGAAAAAAAGAATTAAGTTGTTTATTAATTAATGTTTATGCATGTAAATAAGTGGATTTCAGATTAAGAAGAAATTAGTTTAAATGAAATTGTTTTTGGAAAGAATCGATATTATTTTTGTATGCAAAAATCGAACAATTATAGGATTGTCGTAATCTTAAAATAAACGACTAAATTAAATTAATTTCAGTTTAAATTAAATAAATAGTCTGCGAATAAATTTTGTGTTTAAAATGCATTTGCACTGTTCTGAACAGTAATGCAATTCACTATGTAAATTTTTAACTGATTAAGGCGATCTGAAAGATGAAGATTTTGCCCGGTATATCATAAAATTTTAGCATCGACAAGGGGGTTTATGAATCCACTCGTTTTTACAATGTGGTTATAAATCCTTAGAATACACTTTTATAACAATATTTATTTCGTTCATCGCCTGCCACTTGTTCGTCCTGGAAGTATCATCGTTTGAGATACACAATATTTCATTAATTATTTTTGGAAAACTAAATTATATAATTTTTTTAACATTTTTCCATGTTCTGTGATGTCTATTGTTTCAACATTTTTTTTGTCAGCCTATTTAAGAATAACCTGTATGTAATTGGGTTTTATTTAATAAAAAAAGTTTCGATAATAATAATTTTCAATATTATTTTCTATAACAGATCACGTTTATAACTAATCTGTCTTTGTTCATCACCATATTGACTAATTGATTACGGTCTGGTATGTACTTTAGTCACCGGTTAACTTTAATTTTTTGTCTTCCAACTATTTCCCCAAGCTCGCAGAGCTTATCGGGGAGGGATGTTGGCGGTTGCAACCGACTTAGATGTTTATTTCTCCTTCAGCATTCGCCTTACAAACTAGGGAAACGCAGAAAACCCAGTCCGAAGAAGTCGGTGTGAATCCGACACATAAGTCCTCTAACTGTCACATAAAATCTATATGCACCAGGAGGAGATTCGAACCCACACCTAATAGTTACCCCGCTAATTGTCAAGCGGACTCGAGCTACTTGACTATCAACTACTACATCTTTGGTTTATTCCCATAGAAATAATTGTCTTTACAATTGTAGACTTGGGTTTCAAATTATTTCGATAGTATATGTTCATATGTACTTACCTTTTCTCTGAAAAAAGTTCTTTTCTTATGAACTCCAAATTTTAACTTTTCAGGAAAATATGAGTTAATCTTATTATTATAAAAAACAAATAAAAGCAGCAAATATTAATTTGTGAAGCACAAGAATTTAATGTAAAAATGCATAAAGCTAATTTAAAACAATACCAAAAAAGTGAACTTTAGCAATAAAAATTAAACAAAAGAACAATTGGCAGATATAAATTGTATTATTCTTATTTTCTCGTGTTATGTTCAGTTATCATAGAAATTCAACTCACAGTTTGTATTTAATAAGAACTGAAAAATATGCGATTAATATTTTTATGAATGAGAAGGTGAAAATTGAAAAGTTGTTCTATAGAACTGACTTATTCGTGTATGGATGGGGATACAGCTTTTATAATTTGTATTTTTTATATTTATATTTTTTGTATTTTGACTTGAATGAGTCATGTTATATGTATAAACATAAAAGTTCAAAAAAGTTTTGGAAGATTCAGTATACGATGGGGAACGAAACGTTAAATCGAATACATTGAGAAGACACAATTTTTAAATATTTACTTGCAATTAGAAAACGTAATGTAAAATGATGTTTTTTCTTTTTCTTTTTGGTTTGATTCGGAGTTAGTTTGTATTATTATTATTATTTTTTTTTGTAGAATGGTGCCGTTTATAAGGGTTTATCATATTGTGTAGCGCAAGTTTAGTGAGTGAAAGGGTGCAGGAGTAACGGCATAGTATCTTGTAATTCAACGTTAAATTTGTAGTAAAATAGGACAAGTAAGACGCCGGCGCACAAAGTGCAACAATGGGTAACAATGCGCGTCGCCGGTGCGCGTCGCGGCGCGCCGCGCCTTCCCTAGAATCGATCGGGTCGTAGGGGGCGCGCTAGTCGGAACAGTTCGCAGGGTTGCTGCCCGTGGGTCACAGACAGTCCGCTCGTATACTGGTTTAGAATGGACCAAAAGAGAAGGGTGGGCTTGAGAACATGCGGTGTCGTGGTGTAGTGTCTTTTCTGTCTTAGCAGAGAGGAACGCGAGGTAGCGGCGGAACCACGGCCGCCCCATAAGAAATGCCGTGATGGCAAGAGAGGTACTTACTACCTGCATGTATGTACACCCTAGCACACTAAATCACCCGCAGAAATCGACACCCCAAACACCACCCACCCCCAAAATTACAAAACTATACAAAACTCGCATACAACGGCTAAAAGTAATTCAAAATTAATCTCTGGTCACCAGTTTTGCTAAACTTGACCAAATTTGGCAGTTCCAATGAATTATATGACCGGCAACCAATTCTACAACATTTCAAAACCCAAATACCAAGTAAAATATACCTGCATTTAGTCATGTAAACAAAAGTTCACTCAACCTATTTTTTTTAAGACTCATTTCTTCTTTTATAATAACTCTTTAAACCAAGTTCTCCGTGTCCTATATTTTGAGTTCTAATTTTACCAGTGTTTATTATTGAGTAAAATACAAATCCTAGAGACAACCCGGCGTTTGCGAATTTTGTATTTTTTTGAAAGGAACACCTTATTCTTCAAAATCCACATTAGTAAATACATTTTCATTTTGATCAAACTATCAAATACTACCGAAAATGCTGTAATATGACCTGTTTTTTAAAAATAATTATAAAATAATTAATAATAATGAAAATTGAACTTATTAAAAAGCGCATCACTTTTATGAATGAAACAGAACCCCTCTCTGTGTTGTAATTTCACGTCTCTATTCATTTAATTAACAACGTCGTTACATATCTGCAGAATATTAAGGTGAGTTTGGGAACGTGGGCGTTGAACAGAAATTTCAACGCTGGCTTTAGTGCCGTGCAAAAACCTGAGTAGGTAACGCAGGTTCAGTTTCAAATTCAGTTTTGGAGTGGGCGCTAAAATCAATTTGCTATCAGCGAGGAACAATGTTTTATAATTTTCGGCGTGTTTTTGTCATAGGAGCTTTTATGCAAATGAAAGTATTCAAATCGCACCGCTAACACAAATAGCGACGCCTGCAAATTATTTTCATTTTTTGAAAGGACATGTTAGTCAACTTTAAAATAAGTTTTATTAACGAGCCATTAAAATACATATTAAATTTTATGCGTTATGACAGTTTGACCCGTGATGAATTTCGATTATCCAAGGGGGCGTGGACCTTAAAGATATCTTTGAAAATGTACAAAAAAAAACTCATTTTAAAATTGAAATTGTTTTAGAAACTTTAATTATAAGTTTTATATTATTAGAAATCAGGGCTGTCCAATATCTGTTATTGGGACAATAATAAAATTGGATGCAAATGAAGATTAGATCATTAAAACGATTTAAACATTAAAAAATAATAATGATTCTATGTCTTTTCTACGATTAGAAAAATGTGAAAATTTCTTGTGAAACAATTTTCGTATCGCACACTCTCTGAGTAGAGAATTTATTCTGAGATGTATTTATTTAAAAAAATTGTTTTCTGTAACTAATTATGTTACATGTTATTAATTACTTGGTGTACATGTTATTAATTACTTCCTCAAATAATTGAACGTTTTATTAAATAGTAATAGCATTTTATTAATTTTATTAATTAATTAAATACATTTTATAAAGTCAAAGATTATTAACTTTGCTATAATTGTAATCACTAGAATTAAAAAAAATGATAAATTAGAAACTAAAGAAATAAAGATAAATAAACCATTAGAATTGGAAGTTGATTCATATTTTACAATTTGTTTGCTTACATCAGCTTTATTTCTATTAAAGTTTTCGTTATCATTTTTTGAATTTTACAGAGTAAAATTTTTTGGTACTTTTATCAAAGTTATTAAATGTCTAAATCATTAAAATAAAAGGATTTTATGCGTATGATTGCCCTTAAGAAATGCTAAGGGTTATCTAAAATATAAATGTGCTCTTCAAAAAATGGAAAGGTTCTTTAAAAAAAAATTAATATGCATTTATTTCTTTTAACATCAAATAATTAATTTAAATAATTATTATTTTTGGTTCTTTTGAGTTATGGACATCAAAACAAATTTCGCTGTAAATATACAATGTATTTGACATTTAACCATTTAGCTTTATGTTATGTTCATATTTAATTAAAATGTCAGGATAAAAATATTTATTGCTTTAATATTTTGTTAAATAAGTAACCGAGCTTTCAAGTTAAGATCGAGCTCAAACATGTTTTTAAGAGTGTGAAACATGATAAATGTCGATCAATTCAATTTTAAGCTCAAACAAAAGGGAAAACATAAAAGACTAAAAACATAAAGTGCAACAGATCTTTTTGAGTACAGTTTAAGGTGTAGTGATAAAGAAAAGTAAAAAGACAAAAGTAGTTGAACGGCTTATATGGACTGATTTGAATCAGTTACTTCAGTGTTGATGAACTTTTCGTAATGATTTTGAAAATAGGAATGTTCCAAAAAGACAAATAGAAAAGTTTGTTTACTACATTTTTTAAATTCACCAACTTTTTATGTAAATTAATTTTTAAAATAATACTTTTTCCTTGGAAATTTTCGGTAGTATTTGAGTGTGAAAAAGCGGAGCAGTTGAGAGATGTGCAAGTGCATCGTGCAGCGTGAGTGGAGTAGGTCAGGTCAGCAGCTCGGGTGTGTTGCAGGAGTCCCGCGGAAAGAGACCCTTCAAGCTATGGGACGGGCGGCGTAGCGTGCGCAAGGGGCTGGTGGTGGGGAGTCTCGAAGAGCTGGTGCAGCGAGGCCGAGATAAACTCGGCGTGTCCGTGGGTGAGCCCGTTCGCCTCGTCCTCGAGAGCGACGGCACCCAGGTCGAAGACGCGGAATATTTCCGCACACTTCCCGCCAACACCGTGCTGCTTTTGCTTCGACCGGGTGAACGATGGCTCCCTGCGGGCGTGGATGTCATCCGCGCAGGTAACTAACCTTTATTTCTGTCTTCGATGCGCCTTATTCATTTAGACGAAGATATTTACGGTCAGTCTGAGAGATGCATATTGAAATCTTAAATAATTACAATACTATCTTTGGTGATTATTTATCACTAGTAATAAGGTCTACATATTTGATTGGAAATATAAACACCAATGAACTCAGAATAGAAAGAGTTTCTTTATCATTGCTTATGAATTGTGATAATTAAAGAAAAAAATGACACTTTTTACTCCGCATTTTTTGTTTTTTTAATTAATTCGAAAACAATTGTCAATTAAGTACACAGTGAAACCAAGTATTAAGATCGTCATGATTTAAATTTTAAGTTTTTTTTTATAAAATTTAGTTAATTCAGCGTCAGTTTTATAAATAATTCTATGTCCTAATCTAATCAACGCATCTAATTTCAAGTAGAAAGAAACTTTCTTAGACCTGAAATTTCTATGAATTTTTAAAACACCTTTAGTCATGGAAATGAGAAAGTCGGTTGCTTCTCATTGCTCCTTAATTTAGGTGTATGTATTGCCAGCACAATAAAATATTGACAACAAAAAAGGTATAATGACCACTGAAGTCATTTGTTTATTAAAATTAGATAATAATTTATGTGTTTAAACGTTACAGTACATAGGCATTATATTTCTAATGTTTTCCTTTTTTTATAAAATTTTAAATTTGATGATAAACAACTTTTTGTCTTTTTCTCGAAATGCAACCGACTGGAGACACGCCCTTTGAAAACTACCATTTGTGGAAATTAAAACTAAATATATTTTTGTTACTAACAAAAGCAGTATTTTTGCAAAACATTACTTTCTCAATAACTCCCAACACTATTTAATCTCTTCAAAATATCTATTTACTTGTGTGGGCGTACTAATATGATTTCTAAGATAAAATTTTTATATTTTTTCTTTAGTGAATTAAAATTACTTAGTTAACTTTTAATATTCAAGTGGATTTAAAAATGACCTGTCCTTTTTCATAAATGCATCTTTTGAAGTTATATTGTAAATAATTAAATTTGTTTTATACACATTTTATATGAGAAAGGAAATGAATACATAAGGGGGCGCTAAACGTCATAAGTTATATTATATTCAAACTTTGTTAAAATCTCTCTGCAAAGCTTAAATAATGATCATTTTTAAACATACAGAGTATTATGCGTTAAAAAGAAAGAAATTTAGAAATTCTTTAATTATATTCTAGTAATTCAATATTTTTTTAAAATTCTAATTTAAAATTATATATTTTTATATTTTTCTAGCTCAAATCACACACTTTTAAATTAAAAGAATAATCTAAAAAGACATTTAATTATTAATTCATTATTGTGTTGAAGTGTTTTAAAAATGTTTGAAAGTGAAAATTGTATAATTTCTAGTAAATTTATTTATTATTATCGTAAATGTCCCTTTAAATCTTTAAAATCTTTTATATAATTTCACTTTTATTACATACATATTTGAAATAGTTATTTGTTTAATCGAAATTTATTTATTTAAAGAAACAATAACACTGAATGATCACGATAGTGGACTGCGTATATATATTTTTATAATTAAGCGGTAGTTAGTAATAATAATATTAAAAGATTCACTCTTCACTTTTTCTGTATTTCACAAAAACGACGATTTTGTTATCTTATTAATTTTTATTTGAGTTGACAGAATTAAAAAAGGATTAATTATGTTAACCTGAAGTAAATGAAAGAAGAAATTTGAAAATGGCTTATGCACAGTTGTACAATTCCGATTTAACTTCAAGTTAAAACTTAAACCCTTAACAATAATTGTTGAAATAATGGTCGTCATGAATTTAAGCTTCAGCTTAAATTTAAACTGGCATTTTACAACTGAGCCTCAGTTTTTTCTTGTTTTGTTAATCCATTTTCAATTTTGTCTGTTTTTGGTATGCTTTGAGAAAAAACAGAAGGTTATGTTCATGTGACAGAAATTTCATGATAATAAAGAAAATTACATTTTGGAAAAAATTAAGGTTGAAATTTTTTATGATTGAATATCTATAAGTGTCTTGTTTTGTTAAAATATTTTAGATCGTGTTCGTGTTTGATATGCGTTGGAAGAATTAAAAATATGGGACAGTTGATTGCGTAATCTATTCTGAATTGCTAAAATCATTCTTGTTCGTTTTTGGTATATTTGGGAGACTTAAAGGTGTCTGAACGGAAAGAAACAAGGAAGTTTGGTCTTTTAGTTGTGGTTTACAATGTGTATTTGTTAGTAGCTATCTCGGCGATTCCGAAGATCGTTTGCGAAACAATCCACGCGCTGGAACTGCAAGATGAGACACCATCCTGGAAGATTATGGATAACAAGGGCCGCGTCACGGTCGTGCTGCACTGGGACCAGAGGTCGGGCCCGTCTCGAGCGTCTTCCGAGGCCCCGTCACCCGCCCCTGGTAAGTTCTCTCCCAGCAAGCGGCCGTCTCTGGTTATTCAGACGTCTGTCGGTAAGAAGGAGACAGTTATCAACGACGTTTATCAACCACCGCAGCCCCGTTACACCAGTCCCCAGATCACTGTGATAAACCACGATGACATTAAACCACCGCATCGCCTGCTGAAGCAGGGTAGTTCCCTCGAAAGCGCTACGATTCATATTCATACACCAGAGTGCGCCCACCACGCGCACCAACCCCGTGCCGGGAGTCCGAGTAATGGAGCCATCGAATGCGACTTCCATTGCTGCGCCTTGCACGAGGAGGGTAGAAAAATTGCCGTTCACAAGAGCGTGGCAACCTCGCCCATCCAAGACGCACAACAGCAAACATCTCCGCAACCACCACGTCACGTTCGTTTTTTGGACGTAGAGGGGAGCAAGACTCACTCTCAGGCCGAGCAGCACGAGAGTTCTGAGAGTGAGACTGAGAATACAGTGATGGAAGACGAGGCCATCACATCGGAGAAATTCTTGCTCCTCATTGATCAACTTAGCGTAGACCAAAAACGCCACCTAAGTATTAAAGATATCGGAATAATTTTAGAGCGTTTAAGTTCGAAAATTTTAGACGTTGAACGGCTGGATCGCGACAGTGAGAGCGACGACTGCTATAATTGGACCATAAAGGCGACGATACGCGGGGATGTGCTGAGAGAACTCGGTGTGATCTACAACGGTAACTATTACGCCATCTCGGAACATCCGGGCTACAAGGAGGAGAACGAGGGCGGCGTGGAAGAAGTCGAAGAGGAAGAAGAAGAGGAGGACCGGCTGTGAGCTACCGACTGCCACTCGTGTCACATAGCACAAAGACTTCTTAGCAGGTGCGCATTCACATATCGGATGTGAGCCACGCGCTAGTGAGAGATGCCGTGCGAAAACCCGTGCACCCTGCTAGGACTGACAATCGATATGCGATCGATATTCGATTAGGGGATCCGCAGACACTGCACTGATTTGTATTGGCATCCTGTTAATCTGTACATGATTTCTATAATAAAAGATAAGTATTCGCTTGCTGGTTGTTTGTTGTGAACGACGACTTCAACGAGGGTGCTGCTCGATGTACGGGTCGAGGGTGCGGGTGCGGTGCATGCGGGAGGTGTCACGGAACACTTGGACTTGGTCGCGACTGCCGAGTTTAGATTATAATTGCTTTGTACTTTTTATAATTATGTGGAATGTACGAGTAATTAGCCGAAAGTTACTTATTTTTAAGATATGATAGTCGAGGGATAGATATATTTATTAACGAGTTGTTTAGGATATTGAAATATTTATAAATGGGGTTACATGATGTATATTGCTCAATTGTCCTTTCTTTTTGTATTCACTTGATCGGGTTTGTTGTGATACGAATGGAAGAGTTTTAATGGAATTCTAGCTAATTTTTCATGAGTCATGGAAAGAACTGTAGGTCTATATTAGATAAATTAATTAATTTCGAGGGAACCGACCGCGCTCACATTTTAAGAGACCGTTCGGGCCAGTTTGTAAATTTGTTGGGCGCGAAGTCTCTTAATTCGAGCGCGGCGTCGCAATTGTTTTTCCACGCTGGAAGCGACGGTGCGCGTTTTTCTTCTTTTCGGGGAGAAAACTAACGCCAGGATCTCCTAGTTCAATATGCGAACGTGGACGGAAAACTGTCGAGCGCTCCATTTTTTGACAATCAGGTACTCGGATGTTGTACCGTCAACTAATATAAATGTCCACCTAGGAAAATTCTTCGCGTCATTGATGGCAAACGATGTTGCTGCTAACGGATTACTCACCCGGCCACGTCTCTCACTCTCTCAGTCTCTCTCTCTCTCTTTCTTTAAACCCCTCGGCTGATTTCCTGGCTTTAGTTCGAGGTGTCGTTCACCTCCGCTCCGGGTGTGGAAAACAAGTACTCTTTAGTTAACAGGTGGAACCGTGCGAACGACGCTCCATCCTAATGTTTAATGTTCTAAAATCTAATTACCACTGCCAGCATGTAAACATAGAAAATAAAGGACGTATCCAACTATGTGTTGTGTTGATCAGCTGTGAGGGCGGGGCCTGAATCGCGGGCCACTGCCCGACTGACCCACTTTCTAAGGGCGAAGTCATCGCCACAAAACGACTGCACCGACCCCCATCCTTTCCTATGTGCATATACGGATTCAACAGACGCATTCGGCGTAGGCTTAAGAATAACGTTTCTCGACGACCTCGTTTTTTCCTTTCCGGAACTTACGATCATTTTCCGGGTGCTAATCAGAGAAGGCAGAAACTCTTACTTTATTATTTGTGCGCACCTTTTAATAGATACCATTGTTTAATTTATATGTCGCATAATATGTATAGTACGCCCACAACCGAATGAATTTTAAATTGCGCGAAATTCATTCGGTTGCGGCAAAACTATGCAAACGTTTTTGTAGATATTAAAACATCATCATGGTTAAATAACAAGTCGCTCTTTCAAGTGTATACCATTTTTTGTGATTTTCATTTACGATTTATATGTTTTCCTGTACATAGTTCACGTAATAATTGTATGGAACGATCGTTTGATATGATGCATTTGTTTTTGAAGTATGTGCAATTCCCATCATGAAGCCTAGAATATTTTACATTGTTGAGCATTAAAGAAGCGTTAAGGCTCGATTCACACTTGGAATAGTTGTTGCTCGCTTTAACCACGCCCTACAACTTGAAAAAAAAACATTTTAAGGAAGCAAATTACAATGGCGCATGTGTAAACAATTCTGCCAATAACGGAAGTGTTTAAGATTGTTAAATGTCATTTTCGTGTTCCTTATCTAAGTTATGGGGTGTGCCGAACGAGTAAGCGAGCAGAACCACCCCGCTGATAAATTTCTGTTGTTTTTATGAAACCTAGACGCAATTTTTCAGAAAATGCAATCAACAGGGTAAATTATATCTGGCTTTTAAATCCGTAATAACCTAAGGCTATTTTTCAGTCAGGTACACACATCCAATGTGTCGTTTTGTATCTTTTTTCTTAAATAATTTTAATTAACGATAGGCCGCAAACTTCGCGGATCATCTTCGACATTTATTATTTCCATGTTTTTGTATCTCTTTTCTATTATCATTATTATGTCAAGGAAAAAATAATATTAATGTTTCCACGTGCGTTAATTTTGGCAACACGATCGAAATTTTTTATTATTATATTATTGGTGTTTATATTGAAGACCAATATGTTATTATTTTTTAATTGACATTTGTTAAGAAATAAATAATTAATAACTTTTCATAAAGACTCGATTGTTTTTGTCTCTATGCTCCACACACCACTTAAAATTAAGCTGTCCTAAAGGATAACATTCCCGGACGATTTTTTCATTTTGAAAAATACATTCTTAAATTGTGAAACAATCGTCTAAAAGTGCAAAGTCTGAAAAGCACGAGGCGAAAAAGTAATGGAGACGGCGAAGTAAAAGAATTGACTTTTTTATAAACTCCGCAGTGTAAAATCAGGTTCATTGGATACCCCTTAACAAGCAGAGCGAGGGCAATGACTCCAAGGGGTAGGGATGACCTCCCCGTAATGGCACACTGCCCCAGATTCACGGTCCAAACCATCGCAAGGGTAAGTCAGATAGATATACAAATATGCTGAATTCTGCTCGGCATCCGTAGTAAAAGATAATTTTATTTAATGAACAAAGGCAATTTAATTCTTTATGAAAATTTTCACTTAAATATTTTTTACCGAAAACTCCACCTATACAAATACACATTATACATATGGGAAGCGATATTTGCGTCAAAATTTAATTGTAAATGGAGTTTTTCTCAATGAAAAACCACATAAATAAACGATTAATACACATTCAAGTATGTTGCAATGTCTTTTTGTTTTCTAATTTCAGCGATATATTGAAATATCATTCGAGATGGCTTTCTTTTCTAAATTTTTATTAAAATTTGTTTAACGTATGTGTTTTAAAAGTTACAATCAAGTATAATGAGTTTTGAAAAAATTCAATCTATTATAGTTAAATTTTGTTTAGGAAAATTCTTTGCCAGACAAGAATTTCTCTTCGAAGATAATAATTTGTAACCAATTTTTCTGTTTTTTCCTTCCATAATTTCTTTAACATTAATTTATATTTAGAATTTCTAGCGCTGCATAACGTTTTCTATAATAATTATAAGATATGTCAAAATATTAAGGTCTTGCCAAAAATGAATGCTTTTTGTTTAAAAAGACAATAAATACGAAAACTGTAAGTCTTTAAGAATATCACATTTCACATAATTTTAGGCGTTATACTAAACAAAATGTTAGATAACACAAAAATACAGATGATAAAAAAAATATGGAGATTTTCTCAGCAGTATCTAAAATATTACCTTAACTATGAATTTTCCTGGAGATAATTATCGAAAAAATATAGTTTGTATCTTATTTAACAATTTTTCATGAGTGCAGGTGTGGTAAGTATATCATTATTTTTACAAAGTGTTTCTAAAATAGCAATTCAAATATTCATTGAATAGTTTATTTAAAATCTATACGTTTTCTTAAGATTTAGATGCACTTTCTTGATTTTTGGTGTATAACTTTGCCAAGTTATTTATTTGTAATTAAAATAAAAATTTCACGATTGTAAAAGACTCGAGCAATTAGTTCATTAGCTAATAAATTCGTTTTTTTTTATAAAATGAAACTATGTTTCTTGAAGGTTATTTTAATTTCAATCACTTTTAGGACACTTTTTTGTTATTTCAAGTCGCTTATACATATATGTTGTTCGGATTAATTTTCAATTTCCTGTCCCTTGCATAAAATATTTAAAAACGATAAGGGAACTTAGAAGAAATTGCAAATAAATTTTTGATATCTATAAATAAATAAAGAAAATAATACAGAAGTCCATTTGCACTGCACAATATAAAGCTAATACTCAGTCATTACGTTTATTCAGAAATCTAAACATTTTTTTGTTTCAGCAGATTCAGTGAAAAGCAAAATTAATTTGAAGTAATAAATTAGGTCAGATTTCTTGCAATTTTTTTCAATTAAACATACTGATAACAGAGAGTAGGTGTAAAGTATTTAGAAGCAATATTGAAGATGAAAATCAATAACTTCATAATAGTACGTCTTAATGTTGGAATTTCTAATTCACTTTCTACATTTAGTTTCTAACTTTAACAGTGCAGTGCAATTCAAAAATACAGTAATTAGTAATCTCAAATTTTCGTTTCAATTCCAACTATTTTGGAAATTTTTTATTTAATTTCCCAACAAAATTAAACATTATAACAAGTCTTTTAAAAATAATTAATGATCATATTGGAAAGGGTAGATTTTTTTATTTTGCAACTTGATTTCATACTAATACTGAAAATAAAGTTTATTGTTGCTTAAATCCCACGCTAACTTCGGTCAAGACATCAACTGTAACGACGGTTACTCTAATCAGTTAATGTTAATCAGTGCTAAACTAATTTGTTAACATCCTACATAATTTCGTCTTAGAATCAATATTTACGAAAGCAGTGGTGGAACCATGTGGTCACTTATCTTAAAATGAAATTCCTTTGCTTGATTCAGTTTAAATGACATGTTACACAAAATTTTTGATAAATATACATAAATATAAATAAACTGTGTGAAGTGTTAGTCTTTTGTATTATGGAAACAACTAGGCCCAAAGCAGAGATATGTTTGAAATATTATTCTTAATTGAAAATGGCCCTTAATGTATGAAAGTTAACTGAATATTGAAATTGCGATTTTTAAATTCAAGCTTTTAATTTTTAAATACGTTCCTGAAGTTTTCACGATATTTTGAAAGTTAAAATTAAATTAGCGTTTCTAGCTACAAAATGGTCAATAGTAAGCCCAAAAAAATCTCAAACGCAATTTAATAACCACATACATACAAAATTAAGTAATTAATTAGAACTTTGTAAATTAATTTTAATAAAAAAAAATTAACAACGATTCGATCTTATTAAATCTAACTGCGGTAACATAGCTAGAAGTAACTAGGGTATCATGATAAATTAAGTGCAGGTAGAACAGTGACCTTTATTTGGTAATTCCTAAAAGATTTCATACATATTAGTACGGGTTTCCGGTAAATAATATTAAGATTGTTTTATATTTAAAAACAAGAAAATATTTTCCTTTGATCGATAGTTTAGATCAAAAGTTGAGGATTTCTCAGTGTTACGTATCCGACCTGGAACAAAAGTGCGCATGTGCAAAACGAACACATACTGTTATGCATCCGACCTGAATAAAAAGTGCGCATGTGCAAAACGAACACATACGAAAAAGCATGGCGACTGTAAACACGCTTTTAGAAACCAGCATGATATTGTTAATACAATTATAGTAAAATAGTAAAATACAACCTTTAATACAATAAATTAGTTGTGTGTTTTAATTTAAACGAAATACGCAACATATATGGTCCTTCGAAGCACGGATGTTTTAAGAAAAAACCAGCGAAAGCATCACAACATTCAGCGGCATTCGGCCCATCCACAACCACAGCATATTTGCAAGAAAACAGAGCTTTTCGGTGAGTGCTTTCCTTGTATCTATATCCCTTTTCATTATTACATCCAATTAACGTTACATAGTGTTGCAAATATAGTATCGCATCTCATTATTACAAAGCCATTAATTTCGACATGGCAGAAGAACAATATAAAAAACGTAGTGTCATCAAAGGCCAATTAACGCGCTTTAAAACTTTTTTAAACAAATACACTAAAAATGAAGACACTGATTTGATGCAATTAGAATCTCGTCTTTCCAAGATTGAACAATTATGGGAAGAATTTAACACAATTCAATCTAATATTGAAGCGTTAGATAGTGATAACACGGATCACGAGTCCGAACGCGAAAACTTTGAAAATGCATACTTCAATGTAATCTCCTTAGCTAAAAGGCACCTGAACGACAATGTATCTCAAAAGCAAGAAAGCATGTCGGTCAAATCCGAAAATTGCAGCCTCACGCCACACAATAACGTAAACGTGAATAACATTAAGTTGCCTACGCTCAATTTGCCAAATTTTGACGGTTCCTATGAACATTGGTTATCATTTCGAGACACCTTTCATGCCGTTATTCACTCAAACGCGTCGATACCTGAAATTCAAAAATTTCATTACCTGCGTTCAACGTTAAAAGCGGAAGCAGCGGATGTTATACGTTCGCTCGAATTATCAGCAGAAAATTACAATGTGGCTTGGACTCTTTTACTCGACCGTTTCGAAAACAAACAACTTTTGATAAATAATCATATCAAAGCTCTTTTAGCATTACCCACAATTGCCAAAGAATCAAATGTTGGTTTACGACAATTACATGACGGCATGTTACGACATTTACGCGCTTTAAAAGTGCTTGAACAACCCACACAGTATTGGGATACCATCATTATACACCTAATTAGCGCAAAACTAGATCCCATAACCAGACGAGAATGGGAATACGAAAACACAAAGGAGCAATTACCCACTTTATGGATTTTAGTAAATTTCTCAATGAAAAATGTCGCTTGTTAGATACACTAGTGTCGACAAATTCGCAACACAAATGCGAAATACAAAAACAAAAAACTATCAAATCTTTTGTGACATCAAATACCCTAAAATGTATTGTCTGCCAAAAGGATCATACTATATACAACTGCGAAAATTTTCTTAAATTAGATACGAATGCCAGACTAAATAAGACAAAACAATTAAAATTATGCATAAATTGTTTGCGCAAAGGTCATACAGCTAAAGAATGTCACGCAGGAACATGTCGCAAGTGTGAAAAAAGACATCACACTTTATTACATTTTGACCAGACTCTCAAACCAATGACGAACGCACAAAACGATGATACATCTACGACACAAGTTAGGATGTCAAATGAGTCATCTAATCAAACCATCTCTAATTACACTCTTGATAATCAAATTTCTCACATTTTATTATCGACCGCTCTTGTTCAAATAGCTGACAAGAGAGGACAAATACACCAATGTCGTGCACTTTTGGACAGTGGCTCCCAAAGTAACTTTATAAGTCAAACTTTGTGTGACAAATTGCAATTAACAACAAACAAAATCGATTTATCCATTTCTGGAATCAATCAAACAACATCAATTGCAAATCAGCAAACAACAGTTATGATCCAATCACGAATTAATGCCTATAAATCTTCACTGTCTTGTATTGTTGTGAAAAACATAAATGGCAACATCCCTGCAATTTCTTTCAGTCAGGCCCCTCTAAAAATACCGACCAATTTAATTCTAGCTGATCCAACATTTAACAAAAGTAGTCCAATTGATATTTTAATAGGCGCCGAAGTATTTTGGAATACAATTAGCATTGGACAAATCAAATTAGGTCATCGCATGCCCATCTTACAGAAAACACAATTAGGATGGATAATTTCTGGACCAATTCATGCCAAACATTGGACTCCTGAGAAAATTCAGTGCAATTTAAATGCCTCTTATTTTGACGTTGAAAAACGACTTACAGCATTTTGGGAGTTAGAGGAATGTCCTAAAGTCAAGCCTCTTTCCTCCGATGAAAGATTTTGTGAAGAACATTTTAAAACCAACACTACGATTGACGAAAACGGACATTTTGTAGTATCATTACCTTTGAAAGCACCAACTCAAAACTTAGGAGACTCAAAACAAACTGCATTAAAAAGATTTTATGCGGTCGAAAGGAAATTACAGAGCAACCCTGAAGTGAAAGTAGACTACGTTCAATTCATGACTGAATATGAAAAGCTTCAACACATGACAAGGGTAAACCAACCAAATGAGGATAATGCATTTTATTTGCCACATCATTGTGTTACTAAAAACTCTAGTACCACAACAAAATTAAGAGTCGTTTTCGACGGCTCGGCAAAGACAACATCCGGTTATTCCTTGAACGATATAATGCACGTTGGTCCAACCATTCAAGACGACTTATTTTCAATAATTCTGCGATTTAGAAAGCATAACTTCGTCTTAGCTGCAGACGTAGAAAAAATGTACCGCCAAATAATTATTAAAAAGGAGGAACGTTCATTACAAAGAATATTTTGGCGTTATCAGCCCTCAGACGAACTTTCGATTTACGAACTCAACACGGTTACTTATGGAACCGCGGCTGCTGCATTCTTGGCCATCCGCTGTTTGCATGAAATTGCCTATAAATATGCCGAAACCTATTCACAAATAAGTTCCATCATTTTACATGATTTCTATGTCGACGACCTCTTGACCGGAGCTCAGACTATTGAAGAGGCAAAGGTCATCAAAAATGAAATTTCTCGCATCCTAAATATTCACGGATTCAATCTACGAAAATGGATAACAAATGACAAAGCAATTCTTGACAACAACGAAGTAGAAAATCCTCTTTCAATTTTAAATATTGGTGAAATTGAACAAACGCGAACGTTAGGATTAAGGTGGAACTCTGAATTTGACCATCTTTCTTACACGATTAAAGACACTCAAAATGAAAAGGTAACTAAGCGGTCCATACTATCAGCTGTCGCACAAATTTTCGACCCCTTAGGCTTATTATCTCCTGTTATCATAAATGCAAAAATAATTCTTCAGAAATTATGGCAACTTCATGTTTCATGGGATGAATCCTTGCCAATCGATTTGCATACTACCTGGACGAATTTCAAAAATCAGCTGCAATTCTTGGAACAAGTGCAAATTCCGAGACACGTCATATGTTATCACCCGAAGTTAATAGAAGTTCATGGTTTTTCTGACGCCTCAGAGCAAGCCTACGGAGCATGCATTTACCTGAAAACAATCGATCATCTTGGCAATTGTTGCATTCGACTCCTTTGTGCTAAAAGTAGAGTTGCTCCACTGAAACTAATAACAATACCACGTTTAGAATTATGCGGTGCTTTATTACTTGCTGAACTCATGAATAAAGTAAACGATGCATTACGTATTAAATTTGATAAAAAATTTTATTGGTGTGACTCTACTATCGCATTGGCATGGATCAAACAATCACCACACTTGTGGAAGGTATTTGTAGCGAATAGAGTATCTCAAATTCAAAGTTTAACTGACACCGAAAATTGGTATTATGTAAAGGGCAATGAAAACCCTGCTGATTTATTAACTCGAGGGCTCACGCCAAAGGATTTAATCAATTCTCGTCTCTGGTGGACAGGACCTGAATGGCTATCTGCTCCTTATTTCAAAAATAATAAATCAGAAAATTTCAATATACCATTTACTGAACTGCCTGAATTTCGCACCAAAATAACCACTTTAGTTTCCACGTGTGAATCCTTTGAATTAATATCTAAATTTTCAACATTAATCAAATTAAAGAATGTAACAAGTTATTGTCTAAGATTTATCAACAATTTGAAAAACCCAGCTAATAAACAGATAGGACCACTTACTGCAAAGGAATTACAAAGTGCTGAAAATGTTTTAATACGTTTAGTACAACGTGAATGTTTCTCTAAAGAATATTCTGAGTTATCAAAAGTAAAACCTCTTCTCACGAAAAGTAATTTGCTTAAGTTAAATCCCTTTCTGGATGATTTAGGAATTATACGCGTTGGAGGTAGAATCAAAAAATCAGCATTTGAATTTACTAAAAAACATCCAGCAGTTCTTCCTTTAAGTCATCATTTTACGATTTTATTGGCTAAACACGAACATCTGAAATTATTACACGCCGGACCACAAGCCACTTTGTCCTCCCTTCGCGAACGTTTTTGGCCACTTTCCGGTCGCAATCTTGTCCGAAAAATCATTCGCAACTGTATACGTTGTTTTAGATGCAATTCTAATGCTCCTAACGTGCAATATTTAATGGGAGATTTACCTGAAACTCGATTAACTCCGACTCGACCCTTCTTAATTTCTGGTGTGGATTATGCCGGACCATTTTTATTACGTGACAGAAAAACTCGAAATTATAAAACTACGAAAGCCTATATTTGCTTGTTTGTTTGTTTCTCGACAAAGGCTATGCATCTTGAATTAGTAAGCGATTTGACAACCGAAGCATTTTTAGCCGCGTTACGTCGTTTTGTGGCAAGACGAGGAAAATGTCTTCAATTATTTTCTGATCACGGCACTAATTTTATTGGAGCCAAAAATCAACTTAATGCTTTTTTAAATCTTGCAAAAGATGAGATTCAAACAAAACTTTCTCTTGAAGGTATCAAATGGAATTTCATTCCTCCTAGGGCTCCTCATTTTGGTGGGCTTTGGGAAGCCGGTGTAAAATCAGTGAAACACCATTTGTTAAGAGTCATTGGTAATGCTGCTTTGACATATGAGGAATTTGCAACAGTATTAACGCAAGTAGAATCCTGCCTAAATTCCAGACCACTTTACCCTATGTCAAACGATCCTAACGACCTCAACCCACTCACACCAGGGCACTTCATAATTGGTGAAAGCTTGACATCGCTACCAGATGAAAATTGGACGAAGAAACCTGAAAATCGTTTATCTCGATTCCAGAGGATGCAACAATTGATGCAACATTTTTGGTCACGTTGGACGAAAGAATATATCTCCGAGCTACAGCAACGCCAAAAATGGAACAAACACAACCAACAAATGTTACAGCCAGGACTCCTTGTTGTGATAAAGGAAGACAATTTGCCACCCTTGAAGTGGATACTAGGACGAATCAACGACATCCATCCCGGCAACGACGGAATCATTCGTGTTGTGACAGTTAAAACCAACACCGGACTTTATAAACGCCCTATTAACAAAATTTGTATCGTGCCACATGAAACTACTGCTACGTGTGTACAAGTTGAAAACTGATAGTTTTCAAAGTGGGGCGGTATATGTTACGTATCCGACCTGGAACAAAAGTGCGCATGTGCAAAACGAACACATACTGTTATGCATCCGACCTGAATAAAAAGTGCGCATGTGCAAAACGAACACATACGAAAAAGCATGGCGACTGTAAACACGCTTTTAGAAACCAGCATGATATTGTTAATACAATTATAGTAAAATAGTAAAATACAACCTTTAATACAATAAATTAGTTGTGTGTTTTAATTTAAACGAAATACGCAACACTCAGTTAATTTTAGAAACAGGAAAAACGTTTTCACAACTCAAAAAAGTCGTTTTTGGCAAGAAATTGGGTTCAATGGCAAAACTTAGTTTTTTAATGTAAGGATATATTCGTTTATTTTAATTCTTTCAGACTCTGGCTTTAATTATAAATTAATATCTGAAAAAAAGATTGATGCTTCAATTGATAAAGAACCTTATTTGAAAGAGGCAGTTATTTTACAAGGAGAGTAAGATTTGACTATGACTTTTAAAAATTTCTGATTGATAACAATGAACAATAGACTTATAGAGTTAATAAATACCAAAGACTTTATTTTGTTGCTATAAATATTGACAATTGTATCAAAAATGTTTGTTGGTGATGTACCCAGTTCTGTTATCCTGCAAATTACTAAATTTTTATGTGCTGAGGTTGAAAAACCTGGAACGAACTATTACCGTTGATAAATCTTGGATGCACAATTAAATCTCACAAAGCAGAGTGGTATGCAATGGCGCTACCAAAAAAATACAAAAGTGTACCGTCAGCAAGTTACGTGATGGTTATGGTATTCTGGGTATATTCACGGTCTAATTTTAACAGATTTTTTAATTCACCGAAAGATTATCAATTCAAAGTTTAAGCATTTTAACATGTACTTGGGACGCAAGAAATTTATGTCGAATTTTTCTCTGTTCGGTATTTATAAGTTGCCTGATCATTGGGATAAGTTTATATTAAGCGTTGTTTTGAAAAATAAAATTTGTTTCACTAGCTTTGTGTTATTATTGTAATCGCTGTATAAGAAAGTCAAGGTCAAATATATCCTCTCCCTGTAGATGCACGAGTATGGAGGACTTCATCATATTTAATTGAAAATGGTCTTTGATATTGATCGTAAGATTCTATACTTTTATTATAAACATTTAGGTTTTATTTATTATGTGAATTCAGACTCTAATATAACCCTCAATTACCATGCAATTGTCAGCTACTCCATTGTCAATTAACACGCTCAATACAATATTTTCTTCTCTTGTCGTTATACGGTCAGTTAGTTATGTATCACAAATCAGTTAATACGGTATGTCTTTAATTGTAATTTTTTTCCTTAATTCAAAGGTAAGTAAATTACTTCTACTACCTACTCTCCTTTTTTTTGTTTTACTATTCACTTAACTAATTATTATTTAAATCATTATTCTATATAATGAAATTATAATGAAATTATAATGAAATAAATTATTCCTGGCAGAGTTAATACTGTCTTTAATTTAATATTTCAGCGTTCATTATATTTTTTTATAACTATGTTTTCAAGGATTCAAATTTAGTTCTTAAATCTAAGGGTGACATATTTAATTTCAATTTTGAGTTTCTATTCTTTATTACAAGGTATTCAGTTGTAAATTAATTCTGTTTTTTTTTTATTATTTATTATCGTTACATTATAAAATTTTCCTGATTATTAGATTAATTTGAAGACTTCCGCGTCCATCTTCCATTTTATTTTATGGCTCTCCTAAATATTTTATTTCAATTAAAAAAAAACGATAATTGTAGAATAAATAATTACGATATACATTTAAGAAACTTCAGTATAATTTGGAAGTCTGGAAATTTTCTTATTCCATTGAAAAATTATACGCACGTGTGCTGAATAGAAAAGTATATATTCAGAATTTATTTGTATTATGTATTTTCAAGTAATGATTCGAGTAGTTTAGTTCAGTTAGTTTAGCAGTCAACTAACTGTTACCTCTGATCCATAGGCAAATCGGCACCTCTAAACAAGGTAAAAAAATCACTGAAATAAGCCTAAAAATTCATAACTATGAGACTACAAAATAGACCCTTAAAATTAAACCCTTAAATATTGGATACTTCAAAAACAAAGCAAAATCATTAAAATATGAAAAAATAAATAGATTAAAATTCATCATTTTCAAACAGCACAAAGTGGCTTTACGTTTCTGGCCTATTAGGCACATGAAAAATAACCTAAAAGTCATCAAAAATCAAGGCATCATAAAAAAATTATAAAATGCTTTAAAATATTTGAGTTTTAGATACCCAAATGGCGTTTCATTTCTGGACACATCTAAAAACCAATTAAAACGTAACGACTCGTATATTGAAAAAAGCGCCATAAACAAAGAAAAAATTCATTTTTGAGATGTTAAAGTATTGTCCTAAAAAAGTATAAATCACCATTGACTGAACAGTGGAAAAATCTTAGTAATCATTCTCGAACACCTTAAAAAATAGTTTTCATTTCTGGACCAAGGTGATTTGAATAATTAAAAATGCATGAAACCCATACAAAAAACTTGAAATTCAGTAGTCCAAAATATCATGTGGACCCTTCAAGGAGCATTGTTCTACTGGTATAAAAAACTGACGTACAGTCACTGGCACTAAAAACGAAAAGCCATAAACTCGTTCGAAAATGAACCTTATTTACTACTCGCTTACGGCCGGCGGTGGTCTTGCTACAGCGTTTCATTTTTAGTGCCGGCGATTGTATGTCGTACGTCATGTGGACTAAAAGAGTTAAATATTTATTTTGCTGTACTCTGTTTTGTTAATTTTGACATTAACAATTAACATTTTTTTTGGCTGTCAGACAGTTGACTTTCTTGTAAAATAATTTCTCATCTTTCTGTACCTTGGTAGAGGAAGTGGCTAAATCAAAATCTGTTAGTAGGTATGTCTTGCAGAAATTTTGAAGACTCTAGTGAGTGATATATAAATTTGTTATTTTTGAAAACAAGGTTTAGAAATTACAAAGTGTTTACGTTGTCCATGAAAAGCATATCTTATTATGATCGAAGGAATAGGTACAGCTGCGGAATCATAAAGCGGGACAGTATAATGTCAGCTTAAATGTTACTTCTTAATTCTGGTAACTATATGGTAACTTAGAAACCTTTGTGGTTCATAATATAATTAAATAATATAAAATGGTAAAAGTCTTATCGTATAAATAAGAAAAAAATTAAACACTATCGAAATAATACAAAATTTTGCTATAAAACTTTAAATAGCGTCATCCCGCGATCGCTTTGACCTAATATTGCATTAGGATTGACAAATTGTAGCCAATTTGGTACTTTATAAGTCATCCCATACAAGGCGGCCAAGCGTGCTGCCAAATTATATTGAAAGTTAAAAAAAAATTTGATTGTTTTGATTGAAATGGATTCCTCGAGCATCTTTTGTACAGCTGTTTCGGCGCTATTTGCTGTCTCGTCAGAAGAAGCGTAGCTTGAGAATTTCACTGCAAATCAAACCGAGCCGTCCTAGGTTATTCGCAGTTGCGATGTAATAGTAATGGAAAGTTTAGGTAGTGACATCCTGCGATAGCTTCTTGACCTTGCATTAGGATTGTCAAAATGCAATCAGTTTACTACTTAATAAATAGATAGTCTACTTTTATCTCAGTTGGATTTACCATGAGCGTACGCGTCGAAAGAGTGGTGTCGTAACGACGCATAGATAACAGTGGGTGAGTTCGACGCCGCTGCAAGTGTACAGAGTCGATACCGCATCGAAGAGCACGGAAGAAATATGCGGCTTACGGTTGGTCAATTACCGCACATAAAAAAAAAAATTAGGTAAAAGTAGATTTTTTATTAATAAATCATCCCATATAAGGCGGCCAAGCGTGCTGTCAAAGCTTCTGCCGACGAGGCCCCAAATAGGGTCGAAACAGCTGTAGAGAGGATGCTCGAGGAATCCATTGCAATCAAAGCCGACTTGCAACAATTTTTTTTTTAATAATTTTTGATTGAAATATATTCCCGAGCCGTGTAAAATTGCTTCTCGGGCCGCCAGTTTGATACCACTGTTCTATATAAATCAGTGTCACAACACTTGGGATTAATTTAGC
Organism: Serrognathus titanus; assembly: GCA_039766575.1. NCBI lineage: Eukaryota > Metazoa > Arthropoda > Insecta > Coleoptera > Lucanidae > Serrognathus > Serrognathus titanus. Next base: position 25,967,077 of record CM077913.1, read on the forward strand.
TTAAAAGTCTGTTAATCCCGAAATGAAACGACATTTGGGTATCTAAAAACTGAAATATTTTAAAGCATTTTGTGATGATATTTTTGATAAGTCCAACAGACACTCGTCAAGAAACGAAGAAACGAAAATGCTAATATGTATTGCGGTGTTTTGATAATGATGATTTTTTACTTGTTAATTTTTTCATATTTTAATGATTTTTGCTTGATTTTTGAAGTGCCTAATTATTGTACGATTTAAATTTTAGGGTATATTTTTAGGTGCCTCGTAATTACAAATTTTGGGGACTTTCTTTTACTATGTATTACAAAGTTTTTTGCTAATATCAGTGATTCTTTTACCTGATTTTGAGGTGCTGAATTTCCCCAGCTTCAGAAGTAACATTTAGTATACTCTTATATTTATATTTTTCACGTTGAAATTTTCACTTTTTTTTTAGTGAAGTTAAAGGCAACCAGGCGAATATTAAAAAGGAAACGGATCCGTGAGAGAATTATTTTTTTAACACGTCCGTTGTAAAATTTGATCGCGTCTGCTTTACTTTTACGTTCTGTTGATTTTCACGGATTATGAAATAACATGGGAAAAGCGAAAATGTGAAAGGTGAGACATATCTCATGTGAGGAGGAACTGGTGGCAAATCTTCGTCCTGCAGGATTAAAGTAGGTAGATAGCAAGAACGTGGGCAGTCAGCAGCATATTGGCAGCAGGATGCCCGGGCCACATGAATGGAGCGTGGGCGATGGGCGGGTCCTGTGTGGGTGCGCCAGGACACAACTTTCCAAGTTTTCCTAGCGGACTAGAATCTTTAATAACATTCAGAACAAAAGTACGCCTTCAAAAGGTTAATTCGCCCGCAATTACATGATGTGAACCAATTCGACTTACACGTACAAGACGTTTACTCGAAACGATATTCAATAAATAAGGATTAACTAATTAAACGCATTTACATTTTATAAGTAATTATAAACTATTTTAAAAATCCGAATTACAAAAATAATTCAAGTACCCAAGTTATATCAACAAATAATTATATCTAAAACTTATTATTTTTCCATTTAAAATAAATTACCATCTCTTAATTGGTGACATTCATTGACAGTCTGGGTTAGATCTAATTGCAAGGGTAGTATAGATAGTAATTTTTACTTTTATTTTACGTACACAAACGAATGACTAATTAATTTTCAATTTAACAATATTCTTTCCACACCTTTTTCTTATTAAATGAGTGTAAAAAGAATTAAAGTTGTGTAAGTAGCTCTAATCTGCACATTGTAAAACTCAATTAAAATTGTTGAATAAAAAGTTTCTGAAATCTCTGCAGAGATTTAAAAAAATAGTGTTACTTTGATTTTAGATATACAGGGTGCTATGTTGATGAACGCAACATAGGAAACCCTATGTTAATTTAAAGGTATCCAAATATTGGCTTCCCTAATTATTTTATAGCATAATTCCGTTTAGGTTTTTTGAAGTACTCTTCGAGATGAATCTGTCTGTGCAGTTTAATAATTCTTCATTTGCTCAGTTTCAAAATATTTTAGAAAGATTCAATAACCAAATTCAATTTATATCAAACTATCAACACGGCCTTGATCAGTTAAGGCTGCGCTCACAGTGACCAAACAAGAACGTTTTCAGACAAAATATTTCTGACTGATTTTGTTAAAGAGTATTTTTTCAATACTTTAAATTTGACCAGGCACGCACTGATACATCAAAACTAAAAGCACGCTAAAACAGTTGCAGTCAAAATGTTTTTACTCAAATAATAAAGTGAAACGTTTTGTCCGAAAACGTTTTTGTTTCCTCAGTGCGAGCGCAGTCTAATGTTATAAACTTTTTCTATCAATCTTTTTCAAAAACGACGAGATTTATCAATCATCTGTCAAGTTTTCACATTCATTGATCAAACCGTGCTGATGATTTGGTATGAACTGAATTTGATTACTGGAGCTTTTTAAAATATTTTGAAACTGAGTAAAAGAAAAATTCTCAAATAGCATACACAGATAGATTCATCTTCAAAAGTACTTTAAAAAATCTAAATGGAATTTTGCTGTAAAATAATTAGGGAACCCAATATTTGAACAGCTATTTTTGATTTTTTTCAAAAACTTTCTACGTCAAAAATTCGTGCACGTTCGACAACCTAAAGTAAGCAAAACAGATCTGGTAAGCACTTTTTATTGTGGCCAAAATGGCCCCTATTGAAAAAACGAAAACTGAAAAATTGTTATAATTTTGAATTACTGCATATGTGTGAGGAATTTTTACTAGGGCCTGATGGGCTTTTTCAAAATGTAATGATCAGTATTCAAACAACATTTCCAACACCATAATATTTTGAAAAATTGAAGATTAAGTAAGCAAAATTAAGTTTTCGAAATTTGAAACTATGAATGAGTATTCGGATATTTAGTAGTAGTAGAATAGTCAGCTTATTCATTTTTTATCATAAAAATTATTTAAAAGAATCTAATTTGTTGTAGGATTGTAAAGTGTAGCACGAATAAGAAAATATGAGACGGTTTTTCACGTTTTTGGTGCAACGCCTTTTTTGCACGAAATTTTCTGTTATCCTTTTTTATTCCAACGTGGTATATTTCATAAACCCAATTGGACATAAATATACCAAAAATTACACGAAACATTTTACCTTTAGAACCCTACAACAAATTAGATTCTTTTAAATAATTTTTATGATAAAAAATGAATAAGTTGACTATTCGTAGGGGTTAAATATCCGAATACTCATTTACAGTTTCAAATTTCGAAGAAAACTTAAAAAATGGAAAATCTTCAATTTTTCAAAATATTATGGTGTTGGAAATGTTGTTTGAATACTGATCGATACATTTTGAAAAAGCCCATCAGGCTTTAGTAAAGATTTCTCACACATATGCAGTAATTCAAAATTATAACAATTTTTCAGTTTTCGTGTTTTCAATGGGCGCCATTTTTGGCCACAATAAAAACTGCTTACCAGATCTGTTTTGCTTACTTTAGGTTGTCGAACGTGCACGAATTTTTGACGTAGAAAGTTTTTGAAAAAAATCAAAAATAAAAAATTTTCCCATATGGTGCGAACTTTTTGGCGGTCACTGTACAACTTCTGTTAAAAAAATATTTTTTGTGTCACTCTTTCATGGAACATCCTATACTTTTGATTATATTTTTATAATATAGACTTTTTTATGCTTTAAATCTTTTATATGTAACTTTCTTATTATAAAATCACGCTGATGTGCCGTTCTGTTTAATAAATAAAGTAAAAGGATACAAATATATTAATTTATTTAAATTTTCGAATAGTTGTAAATATTCAGAAAAAAATCATGTAAATTAAGAGCATTCACCTATGTACATGTTTTTAAAAAAATATTGTCATAAATAAATAATAATTATATATTTCTCATGAATCCTTCAAAATCGTACATTTCTCAACTTTTCGCTGCAACAGCTGACAGCTTTTTCAGGAATTTGAATGAGAAAAGGTATAAAATTATGAATTTGTTATATAGATTTTCGTCGGACAAAAGCCTGATTGTGAATGTGAGCGTTGTCGAAAAAAATAATAACATTTTGAATTCATTAAATTAGAAAACCCTTCAGACATGATGCCGAAAGTGTTCATGAAGTGAATATTAGTAACCGCCATATGGTTAAAAGCCAAATAGCACAGTTATGCAATAATGTCTCCATCTGGTACATGGATGGATCAAAGACTCCAAAGGAGACCGACAAAGGTACTACTCCAACAATCATGCAAACTGAAACACTTGCAATAAATCTATGTGCCCTGTGCCTGAGAAGGAATCCATCTCTTCCAAAATGAATAAATTTGTACATACATTCAAGTTCAAAGAAATTTTCAAATTCTATTACCTGCTTCGTTTGTAATTTATCTGTTTTGCTTTCAGTTTGTTTACTTAAAATTTAGGAACGGTGAGGTATCACCTGGCTTCATCCATTGTAGTGTTTGTCTTACCAAGTGCCATTTTCAGGAAAGTTTAGATATGCGCGGTTTCTCAGATTGTCCTTTCAAGTTATGTTTATAACCCATATGGTGTCTGAACGATAGTGTTCATACGGACCAGGCAATCCGATTATAAGGCGAAAATATGCTTCTGAGCTGGCGGCTGCTGTGCTTTTGTAAATACTGATTTACTTAAATATGGTTGGAGAATATTCGTTCACTCGAATTACCGAGCCATTTTAATTTTTGGTTTTGTCAACATTATCATTCGCAGAATTGTACCTTTCAGATACACCAAAAGTAAGTCACAACCCATCTCACCCCAAATCAATTCATACTCCCTAATTAGACATCAGCCACTCAAGACAATTCTCCCCTTTTTTTTTATTGCCTCTACTTTCCGAATATCAGGCTCCATAAAAAACTACGAAAACGTAAACTCGAGTAGAATTCTGAAGGTGTGGTGCATCCGAGTTTGAGAGACTACTGGCCCATCTGCTAAGATCAGCGAGTTTCGGAATTCCAGTAGGCGCCGCTAGACAGTGATTAATCAAATTGTTAACGTTTCAATCAATTAATTAATATTAAATAATTTAATTCCCTCAAAGTTTCTATAATGACAGCTAACTAATATTAATTAGTATTAAACTAATTTACTAACAACTAACAGTGTTTTAGGACAATTATAATTTACAAGCCTACGCTCTTTAATTATTGTTTATTCTATTACGAATTCGTGTTTGCAAAGAAATTGTCGTATAATTTAAAAACACTAATGTCCACGGTCACTTAACATTTGTCTAACAAATAACACTTCTATAACTTAAACGTTCTACTAATCGCTAGATTCACACCTACGAGTAAAGCATAAACAGAAGACTTATACCTTAGAGTATTTAATATAACTAGAGTAGGAATGCAACGATCCCCACCATCAAAAATTTGGCCACAAAAATGCGACATATTGAATAGGCACGTTTTGGAGGGAATTTTAAGTGAATACTTGAACATCGAAGGAAACATTATTTTATATGATCAATATATCAAATAATATTTATTCAATGTTCGAGAAATACATTTAGATTACTAACTAAATAACTATGATTCAAAAAAATGTTGAGCTCAGGAGGTTAATTCTTTTCTTTTTCACTGCCATCCGATATCGTAGGTATGCTGTAATAAAATTAATAATATAACAAAATATGAAATACATTATAGTATAATAACTATTGATTATTAAATAAAATCATTTTATTGAATTTTTGTCTAATAGATGAACCTTTTATAGAAATGTTAAAACATTTGTTTATATGGTGTAGTCTAATTCTATGGTATGTTTGAGAAATTTCCTTTATTAATTGTAAAATGTGATTTTCTTCAAGAGAATGGTCTAATAAATGTTGATGAAGATCTATAAAAACTGTTGAGTAGATATCACAAAAAATAATATGTGTAATTTTTGTTAAACGTAAAAGATTTATTTACATTTTTTAATATTTTTGGCACACCTTTTACAAATATTTATTACGTCTACAGATGGATAAATTAAATTCCCACGGTTCTTTGTATTAATAAAACTAGGATTCGTATTTTTTCCAGATGTAAGAGAATTTGCACATTTTTTACATATAATTCTGCTCATTAATTTTTTTACTACAAATCCAGCAATATATTCCACAACATTATTCACGTAATTTGAAATATTTGCTAAATGTGGATAATCCATTTTTAATTCTGCGTTTGCAAACACTTTATATCGCTCGATAATATCTTGTGATCTTATTAAGTCTATAGATTTTTTGGATATTGTACTATTAACATTAAGTGTATCTTGTCCAGACTTAAAGAATTGGATCTTGTATGAATTAATTCCATATGAATTAACAGCCTTTTGTACGCGGCAATGAATTGGATTGCTGTTGAATTATTATTGAATCCACTTCTACTTCGAATAGATGAAAAAAATAGTTCTAAATGATCCTGACTCATCTTGTAATTTAATAGATATCTGTAAGCAATTATATATGATTAATAATGTAAAAGCAATTAATAATAATTTTACTTTAGCATTGGGTTCGCATCTTTTATGTAATTGTCATATATTCCAATTACACTGTTAATTAACATTAAAAAATAAATAATAATAACGGGGTTTTTCTTCGAGAATGGATTGCATAAGTATCATCCTTTAGTTTCAAGCAACGAATGTGTTTTGCACATAGTGTGTGCGTCACTAGGAAGCCTATAATTAAATAAAAATCGCAAATCTTGAATGTTATGAACAGTTACAGTAACTTACACATGAAAACTCAATTCTTTATTTCAGTTTTTAATTGCGCATCTATTAACCATTGTTTCCCGTGATATTGAAACAAACGTGAACCACTGAACGAAATCAAAATGTGGGCTTTACCGCCCTAACTGCGCCTAACCAATTTGGCCGACTATTGCTATACCCCCACCAATAGTACATTATGTCTCTAGTTATATTGAATACTCTAAGACTTATACTAACAGTAGTTTCTTGACCAAAACGGTAACTAACAAGGGAAGTACCCCAACCCGAAAATTCAAAAAAATTTGAAACTTTGTAGGTTAGTAGTTCCCCTTAGTAGGGTAAGCACGGAGCCATTTTTTTATCGGTCCAAAAACGTTTTAAGCGGGGAAAAGCACCCTTCGAAATTTCTGCGATTTTCAGTTTTCTGCGAATAACTTGATAACCAGCAAAGATAAAAATTAAAATTATATGGCAAAATATTTGTCTTTCAATGCTCTATCACATATGCTCTTGATGAAATTTGCGAGATGACTGCATGTACGGTGACTGTAAAGAAGACAAAGTATTTAATTGTAACAATATACCGATTTCCTCAGTCAAATTTAATGGAATTTTTTAAAAATCTTGATACACAACTACTTGAGCTATACAGATATGCCAACTATCACATAATCTGTGGGGATTTCAACATTAATACCTTAGGTATATCTTCTGACTCAAAGGAACTTATAAATCTAATGTTACACTACAACCTGGTTTTAAAAACCAAAAAAGCTACGAGATTAAGCAAAACTTCGGAAACATGTATCGATAATATATTCACCGATTTTGACTGCTCCGTCTACATTGGAGAAACATCTCTTTCGGACCATACTTATCAGACACTGGACCTCCCAACTATGGAAGGCAATCATGAAGACTCGTGTATATACAAGCGCCTTATTAACGCGTCCAGCATTAGATTTTTCTACGAAAGCTTGTTGTCAGAAGAGTGGAAGGAAGTGTATGCTGCTGAAGGAATTAACAGAAAATATGATACTTTCAAAACTGTATTTATGTATTATTTTGATATCGCCTTTCCTGTTAAAAAATCAAAAAGAAACCTTAAGCGCAAGAATTCATGGTTGACAAACGATATTCGAAATTTGTGCAATATGCTGAATGAAATGCAGCAACTCGATAGAACACTAAACAATAATTGGTACCATCAGCGTTTCATTGAATTTAAAACAATTTACAAAACAAAAATTGATCAAGCGAACTATACTTATAACTCCCGTAGAATTGCAGAAGCGTGAATGCTGGAAAATTATTAACGAAAGTCGACCGGAAACATACATCACTGAGTGTCGCCTATTGGATTCGAGTAAAAATAATACTTGATAAAACTGAAGTCCCTGGTATCTTAAATCATCACTTTATACTTAACGCGACAATACCTCCAACGGACGAAAAATATGAAACAAAGCTAACTTTTTCAGAATCCATGTTTTTAACACCTGCGAACAAGAAGGAAGTTGAAAGTGTTATAAAAGCTAAATGTATTAAGAAAAGTGCTGGGCTGGACAACATTCCTGGAATTGTTCTAAAAGCTGTCGCTGATCTAATAGCAAGCCCTTTGTGTCACTTAATCAATGAATCTTTCTCTTCCGGTCAATACCCTTCTGGTCTGAAAATTTCCAAAATAGTGCCTGTATATAAAAACAAAGGTAGTCGTTTAGACGCCGCAAATTATCGACCGATTGCCTTGCAAAGCCAATTTGGAAAAGTGTTCGAAGAAATCTTTCACAGAAGGCTTGCCTACTACCTTGACAAGAACAAAATTCTTTGCAATTCACAAAATGGTTTCAGGAAAGGAAAGTCGACAACAACGGCGATTACTGATACTCTTAATTTTGTTCTAAACGAGCTCAACAATAAAATGAAAGTACTTGCTTTATTCTGTGATCTCAGCCGGGCTTTCGACACCGTCAATCATAGTCTGCTTTGTCGCAAACTAGAAACTATGGGTATAAGAGGATCAGTAAATCAATGGATACAATCCTATCTTGGCGGAAGAACACAGCAAGTAGCGGTCAACGGCGACCTGTCATCTGAACTGCAAGTGAATACCGGAGTTCCCCAAGGGTCTATCCTCGGGCCTGTCCTATTCAGCCTTTTTATAAACGACCTTCCCACAAGCTGTCCATCTTCATCAAGAACTGTTATATATACGGATGATACCACCTTCATAATATCAAGCAGCAGCCACGAGGAACTAGTTACTAAGAACTAGTTACGCTGTGCGAAATGAATCATTAGTGTTCGTGCAATGGGTTAACTTTAAATGTGACCAAAACTCAAATGCCAATTGTGACAAAAAACATTACAATTGATACCTCGCCTTTAATAAGACTTAACGGCTCTTCAGTATCTTGTGTTAACAACTACAAATTTTTAGGAGTGCATATTGATTGTAAATTAACCTGGAAATGTCATATAGAGTATCTAGAAAATAAGCTGAGTAGTCAAGTATTTTTACTTTATAGGCTTCGACATACGGTTAATCACGATGTTTTAAGATGTTTATATTTTGGCCTAATTCATTCGCTTCTTACATATGGCATAGTTTTCTGGGGTAACTGCGGTACTGCCGGCAATATATTTAGAATTCAGAAGAAAGCAGTCCGGTTAATGGGAGGTGTAGATTTTCGTGAAAGTTGCAAAAAGTTATTTCCACTTTTCAACATCATGACAGTTCCCTCATTGTACATTTATGAAATGGTGTTATATGCGCGATCAATTCAGGACACTGTTAACCGAAATAGTGACTACCATGCTTATCCGACGAGAAAAAAGGAAGATTATCGTTTACCGTTCAATCGCTTGACAATCGGACAAAGCGGTCCCATATACACAGGGTTCATGTATTTAAACAAAGTTAAAACCCTGTGGAATAATTCTTTACCTACAAGTAATCGTTATTTTAAAAACAGATTAAAACAGATGTTAATAACAGGCACCTTGTATTCTGTGGAAGAATTTTTAAATTATTGAATGTATCGTTTTAATTATATTTCACGCTGTTTATTTTGCAAAATATGTAACCCCGTGTTCTTTTATATACTGGCCCCTACTATGACGTGTCATTTTGCCTATGTACATCAAGTTCCTTTTGTATTCTGTGGCTTTATGACAAATAAATTATTATTATTATTATTATTATTAAAAATTGCCACCCCTTATAGTTTGAAAATCAAAACTTACCCCTTACCACCCCAATCTGAGAAGTCAAAAAAATAATTCATTGCTCTGGGTGAGTAGTCCACTTCGGGTGGAGTGCAGTTAAATTTTCTTAACACTTGGAAAAAATGTTTAGGGGATAAAAACACGTCTCATACTTTCTATGATTTTGAGTACTTGGTGATCTTAATAAGAGCGCTTAAATATTAATATTACATATCAAAGTATTAATTTAGAAGTGGTTTATGAGTTATATTTAAATATTAACTTCGATTACAGTTCAGAAATCTAGGCATATCTTTATCATATTACTAATCCAATGCACGTATAAGTACATAATTGAAAAGGCAAACAGAGCAAAATATTTATTTGATTAACAATAAATATAAAAGGTAGTAATAAATACAGTTACATGCGATGAAATTGATATTTTTGGAAAAAGTGTTCGAAGCATAGAAACCTATTATACCATGCACAACGTATTAAAGCTTCAGCTCCACAAACTGAACATCGAGGTCTAACTGAACTATCTGAATTTGAAAATGCAAATCTGACGGGATGATCGAATTTATTCGGTTTGTTGATAATATATCCACTTTTGTACCAACAGTAGGCAAACAAATTTATATGTCTTGGAGCCAAAAGTTGATTGTGTATAAGTGATTTTAATTTTAGGACGTTATTTTTGCATGTAAATCTATGTCAAATTGTGCAAGAACTACTTGATCGGAAAATGCTTTTACGAAGCCTTTCCAAACTCGAAAACCATATACATCCATAGGTTGGATCATCCCTGTAGTTTTTTTTTTTTTTTGGTATTGTAAATATTTGAATATCTTTATATTCATTTGGCGGTACTTTTGCTGTAAAGTAGCGGGACAATGACCTGTCCACGAATCTAATAGTAAAATACTTCGCTGATCTGTGTTTGGTATAAACACATCCAAAAACCAACTTGTGAATAATTCGTTATATAACTTTCCAGTCGATGATGCTTTTATGCAACATTTCTTGAATGAAATAAAGACTCTTGAACGCGGGATCCAAATCTTCCTCTTGTTTCTTTAAAGACGATATATAAAGGAGACATAAGTTTACCTGCAGCAGAAATCAATGGAAGAATTGTATAACTGTGAGTGGTTGATTGTAAAGATTGCACTACTGTTCGACGGTTTTAGAAACTTAGGGAGCTAAAGTGCGAGATGAAGTAACTCTAGCTGAAATCCACTTTCATCTCATTATATATATTCTCTACACCATAAGTTTCTATATGTTGTTGTATTTCATTTACAAAAGTGCCCGCAATTTACTGTAGTCTTTCTGTACTGGTTCCGTATGATCTGCTAATAAATTTATTAATTTTTTGTGATATAATCCTATATGTCCTTTTAAAATGCGATATCCATTTTTTTGATACTTTAAAGTGTTTTAATTGAACATTGACATTAGCTTCTATTACCCATTTTCGGAAATGCATATCATGAACTATAGCTCCCAGTTCCATTGCAGTTGCGAACTTACATAAATACATAATCTGCTATTTTTAAATGCTCTTCCCTCCGTGAACCGCCTTATTCTAACGATTTTTCCCACCTGTACAATTGTGGAAGCGACTGGACTTTTTTTTAAAGCGATGGCGTACCGTAAATAAAGATAAACGACCTCTTTTTAAACTTTTCCAATAGTTGACAGCATCTTGTTTGTAATTAGACGTAATGGTTCCTCTATTTTCTTCATCTGTACCATCTGTACAGGGTGTTTGTTCTTCCTCTATAAACTCTCTCCGATCTTCAAATGAAGGTGGTTCACCTTCATTAATATATTGTGATGTATGTGGACGGTTCGTGTTTAAAAATTCTAAAGTAGTGTCGGTTTGCGCCTCAAAAGACGTATCTGCTATGCTTCTACTGATCAATTCCCAAAAAATATCGTGTAACTCCTGGTCCTGAGGCGATGGTACCGTTTTTCTATTTTCATTATTAGTAAAATTGTACGTCAACATCAACAAATTAATAATATTAACTGGATTTATATATAACGGCAAAGATTCGTTATCAGTCACATGATATCTTGAAGTATTAGTAATTACGTTCATCTCATGCACTTATATAAAAATTTCTTATCAATTTTATTAATTAACACGCGTTTATAGATTAACTTATTGTTAATAATAAGTTAATTATGATAATTTTAATTACAAAAAAATAACACAAATTACGTGCAATATGAGTGATACCTGATACTACACAAATGAATAAAAGACTTCAAGTACTATCATTATTTAAATCATTTTCAATTTTTAATTAGAACCTTATCAAACTAGATAATCGTGAAAAATATGAAGCCGCACAGGAAGGTTTCGATCCAAGAACTAAAAATCAAAGAAAGTATGAGACGTGTTTTCTTTTCGAGTGTTAAAAAAATTTAGCTGCACTCCATTCGAAGTGGACTACTCACCCAGAGCAATGAATTATTTTTTTTGACTTCTCAGATTGGGGCGATAGGGGATAAGTTTTGATTTTCAAACTATAAGGGGTGGCAATTTTGACATATGTGATAGAGCATTGAAAGACAAATATTTTCCCATATAATTTTAATTTTTATCTTTGCTGATTACCGAATTATTCGCAAAAAACCGAAAATCGCAGAAATTTCGAAGGGTGCTTTTCCCCGCTTAAAGTGTTTTTGAGCCGATAAAAAAAATGTTTACAAAGTTTCAAATTTTGGCTTTTATTTATTTTATCAAAATAAACGTCAAAATATTAAAGTGAGGTTTACATTGTACAAATGACCGTACATAAGCGCTTAACAAAATTCTGGATCATTTACAAATTAACACTTCACAATGTTTATAACTAGAGGCCCGATTTTAGTTTTTAAGGTTTTAAAGATTATTCTGCATATCTTTTTGTTTCATTAGATACCAAATTTTATTTCATCTAAATTACCTTTTGGCAATTTTTTGCACCTATTGTAACTTTTTCCACCGAACTTTTCTTTTTTTCACCTATATAATATCTTTTTCTGAAAAAATTGGAATTTTTGTATCTAAACGGTTTTTTTGCTATCACCATCCCTGACTGTAAATTGTTATTGCTTTGAATGTGATTGATTACAGTTTACGTAACACATTCTGTGATGTATTCTATATTCGTGTAACGTTTCTGTGATTCCGAGGTTTGACGTAACACATGTGGATATTGTTGGAAGAACATTTTGCTCGCTATTACTGAATCGTTGTTGTTAATATAATAATTTTTTAAATGTACGTTTTTTTTATTCCTAATATTCGCTTTAAAACTGAATATTTTACTAAAATGAGCTTTTGTCATATACGAAATAAAACTTCGAAGCTTTTTTGTTTTTGTCTTCGCAGCATGCCAAATTTTTGCTCCGTCATTTTCAACAATTTTTTCGTTTCTATTGTGCTTTATTAAATTAAAAGAAGTAGATGATGGTGGTCAGAACAAGACGTCGACAGTTCAAAAAAGTGCATATAGAATGTAATTTTGTTGTGATCCCTGCAACAATAACCGTGAAAAATAAAATAAAACAGAATTGCGTTTTTCGGTTTCTTGAAAATATTTCAAAGTACGCAACTTTGTCTCAATTTAACTTTATATCACCCAATGCTGAGCATCGAATTTGTAACCATTTTTGGATTTTGTCAAAATAGGTACAAATATTTATTGTAATTTATTTTGTTAAATTTGTAAAATTTGTAATAAATAAATAATAATCGATTGTGGCAATGCTCAATTAATTCTATTACAATATATAGTAGTTCAATAGCCAAGTTGTTTGAGTCCGCTGGCAACGGACTTGACGTTTGGCAGAGCAACTATTAGGTGTGGGTTAGAATCCATCCCTGATGCATATGGGTTCTATGTGAGAGAAAGAGTACTTGTGTATTTCATGCCGGCTCTTTGGAACTGGATTTTCTGCGTTTTCCTAGTTTGTAAGGCGCATCCCAAAGGAGAAATAAGTCGGTCGCCAACACTCCACCCCGACAAGCTCCGTGGGCTTGTGGATATAGGTGGAAGAAAAAAGTAGTTGCATAACCAAGTGACTGAGCCCGCTGATAACGGGCTTGACGCTTGACGGGGCAACAAATAGGTGTGGGTTCTATGTGACTCGTGTTCAGATTGATACCGGCTTCTTCGAACTGGGTTTTCTGCGTTTTCCCAGTTTCTAAGGCGAAAACATCAAAGTCGATCGCTGCCGCCAAAAGACAACCCTCCCTGACGAATTCTGCGAGCATGGGGAATTTAGTTAAAAAAAAAAATTAGGTCAATGATATTTTACAATTCTTTGTATCAATATAGCCACAAAGAAACAAATTAACAAAAAATTATAAAACAAGAAAAATCTAAGGGAGATGGTTTTCTTCAAGAAATAATTTATTGATAAAGTGAAAGGAATATTTCCTAATTTATTTATATTATTTTACTTGCTACCGGTTTCGACAAACAATTGTCTTCATCAGGCGGCAAATAGTCAAATTAAATTGTACAATAATAAAATCATTATATAAGAAAATTAGACTTAAAAATTACTGTGAAAGCTGATGGCGTGTTGAGTATCATAAATCAGTCTATGATACTCAACACACCATCAGCTTTCACAGTAATTTTTAAGTCTAATTTTCTTATATAATGATTTTATTATTGTACAATTTAATTTGACTATTTGCCGCCTGATGAAGACAATTGTTTGTCGAAACCGGTAGCAAGTAAAATAATATAAACAAATTAGGAAATATTCCTTTCACTTTATCAATTAATTCACCTAATTATGGACAACAACCCAATCAAATAATTTATTCTTTAAACGTCGTTTAAACAAAGCAAATGATCCCTGTTTGATCTCACTAGGAATCGAACTATACACTCTCACAATTTGGTACGTGATCGAACGCTTGAATAGCTCAGGTGGGATAAGGATACCTTTATTTATTAACTTAATTAACACTTGTCACACATAATAAAATTCTTATTAATCAAAGTAAATGCATTTTAAATACATGTATAAAAAAATGTATGAAAACAAATTTTAGAATTAGGAAAAAATATCTTTCTTAATTCGAAAGAATATACTAAGTGTTATAATAACAAAGTTGGTACTCATTCGTTAAGTGTCCGATCGTCATTTGTTAATTTTTTTAGTAAATTCTGGAGATTCAGATAAATCCCTAAAGCGTTTGTGTTTTTGTCTAATAATAAAATGCGTAGGTACTGTTTAAAATATAAACAAACCCTTTACCCATAAACAATAAATAAGTAGAAGAAACCATGATAGTTAGCAAGTTAATTTGAATTTATATTAATTAGAATGAATATTCCATCTCATAGCTTTTGGTACACGTGATATTTTCATTAAAAGATTTCCAAATCGCATTCCGTCAAATAAAAATATTAAGAAATTAGTTTAGTTAATTATTATCCGCAATAAACGTGATCTCTTCATTTTAAAATATACGTATTTTTTAATCTGCATCATTTTGTTTAATAACATTGTTCATTTTAATGAATATAAATAAAATGAGTGGAAGTTTATATTTTTTAAGCAGATTTAATAAGTTTTGATATCACTGTAGAGAAAGAAAATCTTTACCCAAGGAAGTAGAAAAATTACTGCATAGCAATTTAAAAAAAAAGTATGGTTGTAAAAATATTCTGACAACTAGCAGTTTAAATGTTTTTTAGATTAAAAATTCAGAATCAGCATGAAAATTAGAGAATCTTCTAATAAATCGAATTTCTGTCTTTAAAAAAGTTATCAATGGTGAACAATTCATTTGCACATGAGCTTTTTCTAAGCACGTAAATGTAAATTTTTCACTTCTAGTATAGTACTCACACAAACTGCCAACAACTGATGTTTGCAAGAAGCAAGCTTGAGTTAGGTTTAAATCATTTTTTCAGCATAAATAAAAATAATTTCGCGACCTGAGAACCATAACGTTTTAAATGACATTTAGCAAATTTTACAGAGCATCTAATTAATATTTGCAGTTTAAGCAATTTTAGTGCCAAATGCACTTAGAACTAGAAATAAACGTTTCTACATATAAAAGGTTTGATGTAAATGAGTTAAACTTAAGTTTCATGTATTGATATTGCTATTTAGACTTTAATTATAAATTCATGTTTCAGTTTCTTGAAATGTTATTTAAAAACCTTCTGGTTCTTAGATCACAATATTAATTTTGATAAATTGTTGTTTCTTACTGTAATTAAAGAAGAAAATAATTGTTGATATTATAATTTATTTTGTCTTTGTGTCTCTTGTATATTTTTTTTAATTTTAACAAATTCATTTTGGACTGTAAAAAGGCGATTTATACACTAACATGGAAAAATTTACAAATTTAATGTAACTGATACGTGTGACTACATACAATAAAAAATTTTAGTTTCTTGTATCAACATTTATTTCTTAAATAAGTCATGTCAATTTTATAGTTTTCACCTTAAATTGTTTTTCTTTATTGATATTTTTATGTATATCTCCAATCTGTTTTCCTTTCTCTTTTCAAGTTTCTTTAACTTGGACAATTGGAAAATTAAAATTGTTGAAAGAGTCTTGAAAAGAGAAAGAAAAACAAAAGTTAAAAAGCTAAACTTAAAAATCAAGTTCAAACCTAATTTTATTTTTTAGCCTTTGATGCATTGTGTTTTCGTCCTGGTTTATTCTTTTGCATGATAGAATTTTCTACCTTCTGCTTATTTTTTTGTATGGCAGAACTGAGTCTATTTTTATTTTTACCATTTGTATTTGTTTTCACATCAAACTGTTCCTTATTTATATTTTTCTTGTTGACATTCACCTTTTTACTAATCCTAGACTCACTTTTCAATTTTTTTGTTTTCTGTTCACTATCATTATTATCTGCTACCCTCTTTTGTTTTACATTCATTTCTTGTACTTCATTAATTTCTTCTACTTCATTCGTTTCTTGTACTTCATCTGATTCAGAATTAATTATTTCAGCATTCTCATGGTCATCTATATTTTGTTGTTTCGGCAAAACATTAGAAAATTTTTTCAATTTTGCAACGAAGAACCCATCCATGTTATGTGTGTGTGGATAAAAACGTTTCGTCAGTTTCATGGTCGGGTGAAATCTGTAATGCCTGAAGTTCGTAAATCCATCAGTCCCAAATTCAAGACCTGTATCTACCAATTTGACGTTTCTTTTTCCAAGTGCATAATTTATGATAGCTTCATTTTCTTCAGGCAAAACCGAGCATGTTGAATACACCACGTAACCCCCAGTACCAGACTTAGCATTTACACAATCGATTGCAGCCAGTAATAATTCACGTTGCAATGTAAAACACCTTTGAACATCCTGTTCATTTTTAGTAGTTTTCACGCTGGGATCTTTTGCAACAACTCCTGTTCCCGTGCAAGGTGCATCCAAAAGCACTCGATCAAAACCCTTGATTATATCTGGATATGTTCTTCCATCTACATTTGATATTACCGAGTTAATAACTCCCAGTCTATGAAAATTGCCCACAATAGCTTTAACACGGTCTTTATTAAAATCATTAATAAATAAAACCCCTGTATTTTTCATAATTGCAGCAATATGGGAAGCTTTACCGCCCGGAGCTGCACACATATCTAAAATCCTTTCATTTTCTTGAGGTGCCAAAGCCATTACGGGTAGCAAACTTGAAGCTCCCTGTATAATATAATGCCCAGCAAGATATTCTGGGGTTGCACCTACTGGTACTTGCGATGAATAAACCACAAGCCCAACTTTCGACCATTTACCAACTGGATCTAAGTTAACTCCCCGATTGATTAATGCCTGAGCTAAATCACGCCTACGTGTCTTCAAACTGTTGGTGCGAATTGTCAGAGGGCGTTGAACTTCGCTGGCCTCTAAAAATTCTAGCAGTTCTGACAAGGGGAAAAGCTCCATAAATTTCGTAATTAAAAACTCATTATAGCTATAGTAAATGCAGAGGTCTTTTCTCAACAGCTCAATATAATCGGTGCGTGATCGATTTGGATCCCTCAACTTGTTGAAGTCTGATAGAACAATAATTACATCTCGCATTCGTTGTTGTACTTCCTGTAAATTAGCAGCTTCCTTTTGGTCTTCATCTTCAGGAAATTGGAATGCTTCTTGATTTGTGATGTTCAACTGCATTTCGTCTTCCGCCAATTTTGCTTCGGTCTGCAGCTTTTGTTTTAAATCTCTTGATTCTTTTTCGATTGGCAGCATTTCATCATCTTCATCATAATCATCATCATCTTCAGAATCTTCAGACATGTCATTTAAAGAACTGACTTTTAAGTTATCTTCATCTTCACTTGAATCTTCTTTAGATTCTATCATTGATTCGTCATCAGAACTATCGGTCGAAGTCTTAGGTTTTAACCAGTGTTTATTTTCGTCAGTAAATCCTCGCATATTACCCTCGTCATCACTTTGTTGGTCGTCAGAAGAATTATACTCAACTTGTTCTTTAATTTTTTTAAGTTTAGGCTTTCCTTTGCCCCTTTTTGTATCTTCTGCATTGTTAGGTGCATCTTCAATTCCAGAGTTGTCCTCTTCTCTATCATCATCTTCGTATTCATCAGAGGCAGATTGCTCCTGTTCCTTCTCCTTTTCGACTTTCTTTCGTTGTTTCTCTTGAACAGATTTGTCTTTAATTAACTTCTGTTTTCTTAATCGAGATTTCAGTCGCATTTTCTGACGTCTGCTTAACTTTTTATTAGTAACACTGTCGCTTCCTGTACAAATTAACTCATATTAGTAGATGTTAGAACATGAACCTTTTGAAAACTAACCTAAAAGTTCTTTTGAAAAAATCGGATCCTTTTGTTTCTTCGCCTTTTTCCCTGGGCCTTTCTTAGTGGGAGCACTATCAAATTTCGCTTTTCTACCCATTTCAACGTGAATTACAATTCAAATTCAATTAACTGATTGGACATGTATGTACACGTGAATACTTTTTGAGGTTAGACTCAAATTGATTACCAGTATGGCCAACAATGAAAGCAAATTTTTCACCATTTCACGGAATTTTTCTTTTCTCCCAACCCTAAATAAAGAAATTCCCCTTTTTTATGCATTATTTAATGTAATTTTTAAGTGGGTTCTAATACAGATTCCTATAATACTGTACAAAAAATAGTTCAATCAAAACTCGAATTGAAGGTTCGATTACTTTGCACGTGTTGTATTTTATTCAATTTAAAATCTTGTAATAATTTATTGTTAAATTCAAACTAAAATATTTTAAATTCAAGTTTTCTTGCCAGATAAAAATTATGAAAATTAACTAAAATTGTGTAACTGGCAATATAGAAAGCGTTAGGAAAGAGTTTATACATGTATTTTGGCCTTATTGGGCCTCATCAGAACTCTGTATCTTAAAAAAATTAGGTTTATTAAAAATTTAGAAAAAACTTACCACCCTTTTTTTGAATTTCTAAAATCCCAAAAAACAAGAACCAGAATTAATGATAAAAATATGAAATTCTTTTGTAGGTTGTGTGATTTGAATGTCAATTGACGCTTGTAAAGTAACGGCTGTCAGCGTCAAACCGTCAACAACCGGAAGTTACTCCAGTTGTACCATTTAAAACTAATATTCAGCACTGCCAACTAGAGCTGGGCAATCCGATTCCTTTTTGTGAATCGATTCCTTCGATTCAATTCAGCAACATGAATCGATTCCTTCGATTCGTTCTCGTTCCTTCGTTCCTTTGGCTTGATCGCCAAAGTACTCAGTGAATTGAGTGAATCGAACTCGAACGAAAAGGTGAAAATTTTCGGAACTAAATTGTTTCGATAATTTTAAAACATAATTTATCAAAAAATTTTTTTGTTTATTATAGAAAGTATCTGAGGAATATTCCTGATACACAATATTTACGCGGAACATTAATTCAAAATGGGACACTTATTTTAAATTATTATAAGAAATTAAGGTTAGTATTGTAAAAAATATTTTTGAATTCGACAACCGCCATCAACTGCATGAACTAGGAATAATTGCTCTCTGATTATAATTTGTGTTGCATAGATTTACATTTTATTTTGGTAAATTTTTATGGCTGTTAATTGTTATTTATGTTTGTCTCCATGTTATTTGTGTATAATCAATAAAACCGTTCTTTTTCAATAGCTTAGACGTATGTCGTTCATACGTATATTTACGAATTTATTTTACACTAAAAACGTCCAATCATAAAAAAACCTAGTAGTCAATATGGTTGAATTTTGCTTGTGATAATAGAATTTAAACGAATGATATGCAACATCGTGCCTTAATAACATGTTGAGAACAAGTATTCTAGTTCTAGATTAGTCGATTCTAGTTCCTACCCAATCCTACCAATCTTGAGAACCCGACAAGTTGCTACGTTCCTGCGATACGATTCCTTTAGGAACGAATTGGAACGAAATAGGTGAATCGAGTCCTACGATTCCGTACGAGGAGTCGTTACAAAGGAACGATTCGTTCGTGAACGACCCACCTCTACTGCCAACTCAAACAGTGTATCTTGACCACTTTGTAGTACTTGTTTTGTATGTAAAAGCCCAGTTAAGGTTGTTTGTCAACGAATCATTAAGCAAATAAAAAACACCAGATTTATCTAAAAAACAGAAAAAAGTCTCTTAAGCACCAGATCTGATGCAAAATCACCAGATCTGGCAACACTGACGCTAAGCCCTAAATACGCTGTCTCTGATTCTCAAATGCATAGCCAATAAGCTATTGGCAACATTGAGGATCAGTGAAAATTTCAAGTTTACCATGTTGGTAATTTATCATTATGACAGTCCGTGTTATTGTGGTAATTATTATTTAATTGAGGAAGAATTAACTCATACACCCTGTTGTTTGTTTTAATAATTAATTTACTTAACAACGGGGATTATAATATAACTGCAGAATGGCAAACACAAATTCTGAACGACAATCTGAAGACTCCCTGAATATATCTTTGCATGATTTGTTACACTTTGGAGGAGATATCGTTGAAGTGATTTGCCAGAGATTGAATCCTCCTAAAGTTATACCCACAGATGACAGATTGTCACGGTAAGATTCTTATTCTTCTAAAATTAGGGTTTGCACACCCCTTTTTTTTATGTTGTAGAGATTGGCGGGGTTTAGCTGTGCTACTGAGTTTTAGTTCAGAAGAAATCTCATGTTTAGCTTCAGATTCTAACTCGACTTTAAGCTTAGTTCAGAAATGGACTGAGAAAGAAAGATGCTCTGTAAAAAAATTGCTGCTACTTTTGGAACGATTGGATCGTTTTGATGTAGTCGATGATGTAACTGAATTAATAAGTAATAATTCTTAACATTTAATATAAGTGGATTTTATCAGTTTTGTTTTAGGGGAAGGGATAACAGTAGCTTCAGATTGCAATGAATCGTTTAGTACACAGCAATTTGTGTTATCACCTGAGGATAGGGAAGCCCTTAAAAGAGGACTTCCACTGATCAATTACCATGCATTCATCTTATATGCCAATGAGGATGTCGAGTTTGCATCTACATTAGTAAAGAAAATGGAGGAAGAGTATGCACCACCTCTAAAAATTTTTGTTAAAGATCGTGATTTAGTAGTTGGTGCAATGGACTATAATGCTACTATTAAATTGATATCTGAACGATGTAATCGAATGATCGTTGTCTTGTCCCCTGCTTTTGTGCGAAGTCCTGAAAATTCATTCTTTATTAGTTTTGCACAATCTATTGGAATTGGTAAGCCTTTTTTTTTTAGTAAAAACACAGGACATTGAGCCAATGAGATCAGTCTGTAAATTTGACTTGAGGTGAAGTGGGGTAAGTGCACACTATTTTTCGAAAAGCTAGACTTTAAATGCATATATTTTGAATTTATAACAAAGTACATTACATCTTTCGTTCAAACAGTATTTTACAACTACTGCTTTTTCAAATTTAATAGAAAAACCTCTGTTAGTTAAAAATGTATTACGAACTGATGTATGTATTGCATTATGTGCGAGAAGTTCATGTTTTTAACACATCTACTTTGAATGCTTATTATCGCATTTAATTATATCAGTTTCAGAATTATGTCCTTTGAAAGAAGCAAAGATATCTTGGTAATGTTTTCAAAAAAGGCATAGTTAATTCAAACTGCTGTAAGTAAATAAAACATTTTTAGTCAAAAATGAAACTTTAAATAAGTCATTAAACTTCAAATCAAATGCAGACCAATACTCCAAATGGTAAATATTTCTTCATTTAAGATTGGTTTTATGCCATATCTTTACGTACTTGTCAATTGTTAAACTTAAGAACACAATACTATTTTAATTATGGAAACACAACTTCAATGTTGATTGCATCTGTTACACTGTTTCAACTGTCTATCAAAATGCATCCAATTTATATTTATCTATGTTGCAATGTAACTTCTAGGATATTTTGTCTATTAAAACACATCCAATTTATATTTTACTGCATCATCTGTGTTATAAAGTCGTAATGTACCTTCTAGGATATCTTTACATGTGATAAACTATAATTACAGATATATTAGTAAGTGTAATCGAAAAATGCACTTGCCCCAGTTATGCACTCACCCCAACTCACCTTATTCTTGATAAGTATTAATTTTTATTTGAAGTAATAGGTACTGGATCTTTTTTTTACTTATAATCACTTTTATATCTGAAAATATTTTTTTTTTATAGACCAAAGACGTCGTAAAATTATTCCTTGTATCCTTTCTGAATGCGATATCCCAACTGAATTGAAGCCTCTTCACATGATAGATTACAGAAGACCCACAGGTCCGCTTTATAATTTCTGGGATAAATTATACAAATCTATATCGACTCCTACAATCGATCCCAATGTTTTACCCTCACTCAATACGATTAGTGGATATGGGTATTCTACTGTCAGCAACGGGTACATTTAAATTCGTTTGTATCTCATTTACATCCACTTTTAATCAAATCAAAGATACTAATTTTTTCCGATTATTTCAGATCTGCATTGGATGTAGTAACAACACCGAATCGTACCAGATCTTCAAGTGCCTTGAGTTTAGAATCTCCCCCAATACCATCTGAACCTATCGAAACAATAAGCACCTCTACTTCAGATTTGTCTAACAAAAGTAACAAGACAAAATCCAAGTTTTTCAGACGCTTGATAAAAACTTTACCACGCTCTATAAGGGACCACAGAAAAAAAGAAAAGTTTGCAACGACATCATGAGTTTGAAAAGCATGTTTGCCCTGTAAGAAATCTTTTATTTTAAAGTTTCTAAGCATTCTATAGTGTATTCAGAAAGAAGAAAGAATGATTGGTTTATATTATACAGTCATTTCATGTAAAGTAGAATAAACTTGGAATGCTTATAAATATGTAAAGTGCCTACAAATTGATTATATTTAAATGTGATAATTGTTGATGATGTTTTTTAAATGAGTTACTGCAGCGCAGAAGATTGTATTACCCTGCGTTCTTGTTTTAAATCATTACTGAATAATAGTCATTTTTGAAACTGCGGTTTGTTGGGAATTTTCTTACTATATCTGTGAGTAAATTTAGATTAATTGTAACCTGTTCATTTAAATTGTTTGAGTATATTATCAAGCATTGTAATCAAAAGGTTTAAAAATTTTAAGTTTTGAAGGTGCATACATAATAGATCACGGTGCTTTTCAAAGGTACAAATGGATTTTGTTAAAAAAATTTAATATGAAAGGTAAACATAACGTAAATTTCAGACTGTTTCAGCACAATTAATTTTCTTTCTGCTTTTAGGCCTAATTATTTATTAAAAGTAAACATGGGTTACAACATATTTTTGTATACATATGTAATATTATTAAAAAGTGTAAATATATATATTTTCTCTACGTATATGTGCCATTTTTGTGGTTCATGTTTTACAATAAAGTGCAATTATTTAGTTATATTGGAGTTTCAATAATTTTTTGCTTCTGACATTGTTTCAGACTACGGGGGATTTTGCATACTCATGACTGTAGTTAGTAACATTTCTTCTTTTTATAATATACGTTTAAATTGATATCTTTGGACAATAAAAAAAACATGTTTAATATTTTATACTTTGTTGTTGTTTAAATTTATGTTAAATTATAAAGTAGGGTTTAGTAGTTGACAAGTTTTGAAAATCAAAACTTTTTGCAAATTTTTGCTTTTGCTAATATAACAATTAATTAAATAATAATTTTTATATCCGTAGATACGTATTTCGACAGCTAAGCTGCAATCTTCAGTACACACTACCAAGTTAAAAGCACTTCATGAAATCTAACAACCATGCTCATAATTATAAAAAATATAATTAAATGAATAAAAATATAACAGAAAGAAAATAATATGGAATTATCTAAAATTAGATCGTCAAAAACAATCTACAAATAAGTATTGGTCCATTTTCGTCAAAAAGCCACCTACAGATTAGAGCAGGTCACACTCACACAACACAAGTTAAGAGCAATTCAGGAAATTTATCTCGGAGAATCCTCTCCTTATCATATATCCAGTGCAAAGTATGGATTTTATTATATTTTTTAGTTACATATCTTTGGATATAAAAATTATGTGGGCGAATACACAGTTTGAATTATGATTTTCTAAATTTATAATGAAATCACTTCAAAGAATAATAATAATATGTATGTATTCTCAGAATTAAAAGTATTGTTTCCCTCAATTAAATAGTGGCCTAATCATTTCTGAGCGCTAAAACGAGTAGTTGAGCAAGCGGATAGGTTCGCATCGAATGCTTGTCATGATGATCAGAATTTAAATTTGATTGAGGGGATATTATGTTAGTACACACATAT
Source organism: Serrognathus titanus (assembly GCA_039766575.1). Taxonomy (NCBI): domain Eukaryota; kingdom Metazoa; phylum Arthropoda; class Insecta; order Coleoptera; family Lucanidae; genus Serrognathus; species Serrognathus titanus. The sequence continues at coordinate 25,991,404 of CM077913.1, forward strand.
TAAATATTGTAAAATTTAAGTCTAATCGGTCCAATAAATTTGAACAAGAAAGGGCTCGTGTCGTCTTTCAATTATCTTTTCTTTTGTGTTTCTAGCACAACTTGTGAAGTTATCTTCCACTTGTCACTTAATTTATCATTTAATTTACTAAAAATTCTATTATGATACAATGTTATAGCAGGCACATGATCTTGATAAGTATTTTTTTTTATTTATTTGGACGCTGTTCTCAATAAAACAGCCTGTACTTTAGCAGAAATAAAGAGATGCTTTTCAAGGTCTAGTGTAATTGATTTTGATTAAATAAAATTGAAGAATCAATCACAAAGTAAATTAAATTCCAAGTAAAGATGATGACAGTCATTTTTTAGTTACCTAAAATTCAACCGGAAACCTATTAAGAAGAGGATTACGACCCGAATCTTGCACGTTTCAGAATTGGTTAACTTTTTTCGGCGTAATTTTTTTTAGCAAAGTAATGAATAAAGTCTAAGATTTTATTCACAGAAAATTGAATCTTGCTCTCGTTGCGTCTTCCAGGGGTAAAGGTCGTAACCGACGAGCTCTAGTAGATTGATTCACCTTCTTATTTCAACTCTCCGTCTTGTTAAATCAATAATAAATTTCGATTCTATGACAACGGAATTACTATCTTTGTCAAAGTCAGTTTGTGATACAGAAGCTTTTCTTGCAACTAAAATGTTTTGGGGCTTAACACCAGCACTTGATTTATTAAACGAACCAGAAATAAATAATCATGGTGTGGAAGATTTCAATATTCTATTAGTTGGTGGAGCTGATTGTCGCCACATTTTAAAAACGATAGCCCGACGTTATCGACATCCCAAGGTAAATTTGAACTTTTACATTATGGAAGCTTGTCCCGAAACGATAGCCAAGCAACTACTCTTATTATTCATAGCCCTACAACCGACGCAGGAGCTGGGTTTAATTCAAAAAACCAGATATTTTATGGAGCTGTATGGCAATAGTTTAATAAGACCTGCAGTTGCGAAATATTTAACGTCATGCGCTGCAGAATTTATTAAAATGATTACAAATTTGGAGTACATGAAGGAAAAGATGCCATGGGTGTATCTGGATTTAAAATACAAAGAACGAGACTACATAGAGAATTTATTCAAATTTTGGGGCAGTTTAGACACTTTTGATATATGCGATTGCTGGGATAGGAGACTACGAAAGTATCTGGGGGTAAGATACGACTCGAAAAAAGGAGCCTTCGATTGGGATCTTCACATGCGTTTCCACTGCATCGGCGGCGCTCAAGTTGGCAATCAAGAATATCAGAGCTTTCGTACGAATGGGGTTGCGTTTTCTTGGTTGGAGTCGGAGGTTTCAAAAACGAATCGCTCAATGGTATGCGGAATTATAGCCAATGGAGAGAATTTTGTCCATTATGGTTATTTGGGGGAGATGGAAACTGGTCCTTTTGTTGCATATGGGTTGGATTGTGAAGACAAAGAATTTTTAAAGGCCTCCAATAACGTGAAGAAACACAGAGCGACTGACGTTACCGAGAGAAATCTAAAGCAAATTTTTTTCGAGATCGAAAATCAAACGGAATACACAGACAAGAAAATAAACGACTTAAATCTGGGAAGTGTCGTGACTCAATTTAACACGATTAAAGTAATTGATACTGGGGCTGAAAATGACAATAGAAAAAAGAAATTTAAGAAGTGCATTGATATGGATGGTGTTACGATTAATTTTTTGTCGCTAAACAAATTGGATATGATGAAGCACAAGGAGAAGTTTCAAAATTTTTTTGACTTGATTTATTTTAATTCTACATACTTAAAAAAGTATTTCGAGCATGATACCATTTGTATCATCGGTAAATCTGATTCACTTTTGATCATAGAAAATCAGATTTTTGTTCTGAATTATAGGGAAAAAGAATTGACTGAATATGGTAAAGTGATCTTAGCTAAATTAGGTGAGCTTTCAAAGAAAGGTTTACCATTTGACGTGCAAAAAGACTGTTATGCCAAGTTCATATTATGAGTTTATGTGTATATAGTGAAAATGGGTTTTTGAAATATAAAAATAAAAAAAAAATTGTAAATTGTAAAAAGATAACCTTGTTATCTTGTATATCAAGTCAATAATCATTTTTCAACGTGTGAGTTTTAGTTATTACAGTGATTTGCATTTGCAATTTGAAAGTGTATGTACATTACATAATAAACATTTAAAATTATTATGGAAAATTAATGTTCAATTCAAACTAGGTAAATTAATGTCTTATTCATCGTTGTTATAATTTTTAATTACATACCTACATTATTGTTATTCTATTACAGAAATTATGAACATTAAAGTGTAGATGATTTAAAATTGTAATAATTAAAAGAAAAGCAAACGCTATGGGATTCAAACCGAGCGGAGGCGACTATATAATTTGGGCAACTTTTTTGCTCGATTAAAATGTTAAAAATAGGATTTAAAAAAATAAAACTTGTTTATCGAAAATCTTGTTCTTTAATTTAACTAATTGTGACACTATTTTTGATAATTTCAAATTTTCTATTCGCTCGAGACCTCGAGAACTAGCAGACAATGTGTTTTTTTGTGCTGGGAAGATAAGTCAATGGGATGGTAAAAAAATTGTGCTTTTATTCGTATAAATGAAAAGTCATTTTTCATAGAAAATAAAAACTTTATTATACAGATTGAGTCACTAACTTTTCTTCCATAGTTCATTTATAGAACAAGATACACGTTTTTGTCTTTCAGAAGGAGTTTCTGCCTATTGAGTATTACAGTCTAAAATTATTTTGACATACGTTACACAAAATAGGGGTAGCATGTTTTTTTGAGCACTCTGTATGTTTTGTTGCAGAAGGACGTAAGATTCTCTAAACCATAGTAAAGGTGTCCCAATAAGAGCGCCGGGTTTGGTTCTTAAATTAAATACATTATTTGAAAAGTGATAATATTTATCTTTTATTGTAAAGACAAATGTGTATTTTTCTTCCCAAAGTGGTAGTCCTGAAAATAACGAGGACTGTTAGTTGTAACAACATAACATAGGCCGATATTGATAGTCAGTTCTTATACATACCTACTTAAGAAAATCCTAGGCAATGACATGTAGGTTCATAGATAAGCATTTGCTTAGAGCCTTGACCATGATGGAAGACAAAGCAGGTTTGCAGATGAACCGTGCCATGCGCAGAGCTCGATGGTTTCGATGCATGGAAATGGGAGATAGCCTCATCAGATTTCGAATTCCGTGGGCTGTAAATTTCGCCGGAGAATTTAATTAAATTACAAAGTTTTTCAAATCAAATTTGAGTATTTTAAATGCTCGCTTTTTCAGAATAGTTTCCACGAATTTCTGAAATCCATTCTTCGCCCCGTAGAATCTAGAAACCACTCTAATTAAAACGTTATAGTTTACAATGCACTTAATTTAACTTGAAGGCTTCCGCGGCCGTCGTCCATTGTTGAATTCTTGGCTTCCGGTTGGAACTGCGTGTCTCGGATTTCTCTACTGCCGACGTTTCGTTCTTCGTTGCAGAAGAACTTCCTCAGGGCTGCTGCTGGTGGTGATGCTGCTGCTGTTGTTCTTGTTGCTGCTTCGCGTTAGTCGTTGAGTCTCAACGACTAACGCGAAGCAGTCGTTGAGTCTCAACGACTAACTATTTTTTCAAAAGTTTTCAACAAAATATTAATTTACTCTAATAATGAACATAAATATTTCGTATATTGACGTTTAGAGGATCAAATGTTATGTCTTTCTGCAACAAAATAAACAGGGTGTTACATTAAAAAAATAAATAAATGAGCCATCGAAGAAGCTCACCTTGAATTGTCTATTTTGCTCAATTACTCCTTGCCCATGTTTTGGGCAACTTCAGGATTCCGCGGTTAAGAAAGTTCTTATTTTTTCGGCGAAAGTTTCACCATTTGAGGCATCTTGCAAAGAATCAAGCTAATGAAAACCTAATGATGGTAAGTCTGAGGGTTATAATGGATGTGGTAAAATATATTATTCACGCTGTAATAAATAACTTTTAACGAGTGATCGCACTTGTGTGTGGTCTAACGTTGTCGTGGTGACACATATGTAACACCATTAAACTCATCAATCCGTTCATTTAATTTATCCATTTAACAGGATACCTACGAATTAATGGGTTAATTTCTTCCAAGCAGTTCAAAATACACAATAATCTTGAAATCTCAAGTGTTTTGAACAGGTTCAACATGCTTTGGCTCCTGTTTCAAAAATGAATCGTTTTTTTTTTCATGTTCTAATGTTCTAATACACAATAATCTTGAAATCCCAAGTGTTTTGAACAGGTTCAACATGCTTTGGCTCCTGTTTCAAAAATGAATCGTTTTTTTTCATGTTCTAAGAGAGAATCGCAGATGTCAATGAATTTGGTGAGATGAACTTCTTTGAACTCCCCAGACAACCACAAATCTGGCAGTATCGCGATGTTATTTCGCAGTTCTGGCTGCGGCGTGCATAGGAATTGCCTGTCTTTCGCGTGAAGCTGACTACTTCCGTGATAGGTCTATGCTGTCGTGGTATCGCAAATATTATCGCGATATTAATGCGGCACAATTTTGACACTATTGCTAATACAACGCGATACTACTGCGAGACAACTGCGATATAATTATGCGGTACTGCTGCGATTCTATTGCGATACACTTAAAGTATCTACGAGGGGTCGTTTTTATATTCCCGGACTAGGCATGAAAAAAAGAACAGCAACAGAAATTTTATTTTTCAAAGATAGGCCCCTTGTTTTTGAATACAAGTACTACATCATTTCAATAACACCTTTAATCCATTATCAAAATATTCATTTGGTTTGTCCGCAAAATGCCTTTCAACAATCACTATAAGTTCGTCATCGTCCCTAAATTTTGTTCCCCTTAGGCTAGGTTGCATAAAACTTTTAAGTAAGGATTAAATTTAAGTCTAAGTTTGAATCTGACAGACAAATGACGTACAGCATATTAAATGTCACATTCTAACTTAAACTTCAATTTAATCCTTACTTAAAAGTTTTATGCAACCCAGCCTAAGTGTTTCCTTTTTGAGATTTGGAAACAAAAAAATAGTCACAAGGGGCTAGATCCGGACTATAAGGCGGATGGTCAATTTCTACGAATCCACATTTAGTAACCGCAGCTTTTGAAAGTCTTGACTTGTGGGGTGGCGCATTGTCGTGGAGCAACAGTACACCTTGCGCCAGTTTTTCACGCCTTTTTACTTTAATAGAATCTCTGAGCAGATGCATTAAATTTGCATAATACTTTCCCATTACCGTACTACCTTTATCTAGGTAATCAATCATTAAAATTCCTTGGCAATCCCAAAAAACAGTTGCCATTATTTTTCTTGCAGAAGGGGTGACTGTAAACATCTTGGGAGGGCTGGAGCCCTTGATATGCCACTGCATCGATTCTTGTTTCGACTCAGGATCAAAATGATGAACCCAGGTTTCATCTCTGGTGACAAGTCGATTGATAGTTAAATCTGGTTCATCTCCACAAAGCGCCAAAAATTGTTTACACGTCTCCATCCTGATGCGCATTTGGAATGGCGAAAGCATTCGTGGAACCTATCTCGCATTCACCTTTGTCATTCCAAGGTATTCGTGTAGAATTCTGAAAACCGTGGTTTCCGAAACTTCGTGAATTGATATCCTAGAATCCAGATTTGTTTTCTTTCTGTTTCTTTTTATAATACCACTCTTTTGGAGTTATTTCTTGCTTGTTGGTCAATATTAATAAAAAAAAACAACTTACACTAAAACAAATCAAATTTCCTCCTCACATCTTTGAAAAGCGATCACATATTCCATTCGCGATGCGGACATCATCAGAAAATTATGATGTCCGCATCGACGAAACTTGTGTTCGCTCTTAAAAAGTGTTTAAAATGTGTGGAGAGGAGATTTGATTTATGTAGTTTTCTTGTACTTCCCAGAAACAATGTTACTTTCATTATGAAATTTCTTATATCTTACATTTATTTCAATTATCTACTCTGAATTTGGTAAATATTATGAGTATTTGGTAAATATTATAATATATTTAGTTGATTTTTCTAAATTATTTCTTTAACGGGTCTACTCTTATGACTAAATAATTGTGTTATTATTAAACTTTTAATGATTTTCATTAATTAACTGACTCCATTTTCTTTTTTCGTCTACATTTATTTGTTGTATAAATAATAATGGAAGTTAGGTAATAATTATTTATTTAGGCAGTGTATATCGTCATAAACACTATATTTACATCAATCTGTCTCTTTTTTAGAAAACTCGCAGGTGATTCGCATACATTTTTTAAAATCTCTCTTATATTTATAGAAATCCAATTCCCTCTCTGCTCTTAATAGCACCGATCACTCGCTATTTCATCATGTAGATTTAATAAGATATTCTCATTTTCGGACAAGTTTCTCATTTATTTTCGCGAGAGAGGGAATGTGATTTCGGTTAACAAATAATACCACAGTGAGCAATATATTACGGCATAATTCATAAACAGTTTCTTGTTTTAATATGTAGACTTCGTGTGCAGAAATCAAATTAAAGGTGCAGTTCATGAACTTATTAACTGTCTATTGTATAACTTTTTTTTCGACTCGGCATTCGTTACCTAACAAAGTTATTTTGTCGAAAACATAACGAACATTGTACAGCGATTTACTAAGCTACACAATTATTCCGATTCAACAGAAACGATTACAGAGGAGCTTAGGTGTATGGACGTTATAATTGACATTTAATTATTTTCAACGCAAGTGTTCTTTTTGTATGAATGTAGGACAGTCGAATGGTTTTGAGGTTTTTCTAAGTTTAAGTCTCAAGTCGATTCCGTGTTTAGGTATGTTTATGTACAAGTGAGTAGTCCAAAAATGTATGAGCCGTATATGTTTTGTAAGCGTATTTTGTTTGTGTTATTATATTTACTGATATTTTGTTAGTTTGTCGTTGAAAAGAAAAAAATTGTGTTATATTAATTCCAAATTTCCAATATAAATTATATGTATTCTCATTTTAATTTAAACGTTCAAAAAGTGGATGTGAATAAAGTGAAATAGTGTCTGCGACTGGATAGCTTTTTAATTTTCAGTAAATGTTGTATATATACAGAGTGAGTCAGGAGGAATCTACCAAACGCCGGGTGTATATTTCATAAGACAGAAAAAGCCAAAAGTTGTAATCCGATGGTACAATTTAAAAAAAAATTAAATATCTATTATTAAATAGACGCTTTTAAAATGTCTGAAGACCATCTAAAAAACTTAAATTGCCTTAAGATGTAAACAAAAATGTATTTACCTTGTTCTGTTGCAGATATGTCAAATAGTATTCTGTCGTTGGTGATTAGAAACACCTCACATTTATTCAAATTTTGAATATATAAATATGGTATTTGTTTTTGGCTTTTGCAACGATGGGAATGGTAAGACTGCGGTTGAAGAATATCGTCAAAAGTTTCTCCATATTCCGAATAAAAATATATTTACATATTTATTTATTTAACATATTGTGTGAGACTGGAAGATGTTCATCGACTTATAGACAAGTTGTAGATGATGTACCTAAGGTATTTTGTAATACTTCATAACTTGAAAACAAATAAACATTGGATACAACTTTTGATTTTTCTTGTCTTATGTTTACGTGTGAAATACATTCCAGCGTTTGGTGCGTTCTTTCGATTACTTGTATAGGTATTTGAACGTATATTACAGACGTATAACAAATTGTATTTTATTTGATCTATTATATCTGTTTTTTTTATTAGAAATATCACGACCTACTAGATTTCACGTGTCTTTATTCAACCTGCGCAATTTGTTAGTTCAAGTGTTTGTCCGCTGGCGCCACATACCTAAAAAAATCGGAAGCGAATTGTATCCGGAATGTCATTTTACACCGTCATTTTCAATTAATATTAAGCTCACGCAGTTTATGGCAAGTACGATATATTTTCTTGCTTAAATATAGGAGTAGTTTCCTTGTAATTTCTTCTTTCGTTATTTATGGTGTTCCTTGTTTAGGTAACTAGCGCCATAGCGAGTAAAATTTGTAATAAATGAATATTGCCCAAGCCCGTTAAGAGCTCTGTCTCGTGAAATATAGTAAGTCGTGAGGAATACAATGAAATAAGTTATTTTCGCAATACGTTATCTTATTTCGTCTTTTTTATATCAGCATATTCATGTGTTTTGTTGTGTTATCAAATTCCAGGGTTAGGTTGGTTATTTTACTTCTAGATTCACTGGCCTATCGATTTTATAAAATTGGTTCTATAATTTTTTAAAATTTAATTTTGATTATTAACTTATACAACAAATATGTTATCAAAGAATTGGGCTGGGTTGGGGGATGAATCGTCTTTATTCCATTTGCATTTCCATTTGAAATTCATAGATGTGAGTTTATAATTATTTCAACTTGAATGTTTTATGTAGATTATCGAATTATACAATCTAGCCGTTAATTTAAATTATAGTTTATCGTTAATGCATGTTGAGAGGTTTTGTAATTTTCTCGCGACATTTTACAGTGACGTTAATATTTTAAATAAAATATCATTTGTGTAATTAAAAAATTAAAAACTTGCAACAATCGTTTTTTCAAAATTTAATAATGTTTATTCAAGATTGATGATGAATGATTTAAGTCATCAAAAGATCTCTCTTATTGAAATGAATATTAAAATTAAATCAAAATTATAATATAATTGTAATTTATTGAAGTTTAATAGTAAAAGTTTTAAAACGTTTGGGAGCCAGTTAGAAATGGTATTCATTTTTGTTTACAAATTTCATTTTAGTTGATTCAATTCTAGAACAATCTTAGTAAATTTCTAAATTTTCGAATTTTATTATTAGATGTTAATTTCGATTTCCTACAGCTCATTCAAATTATATGTTAATTTATTACTTTCTTAATCTTGAAGAAACAAATAAATAAAAAGAGCGAAATTATTTCATATTGATAAATCTTAAATTGTTTCTAAAAATTCACTTAATTACGTTCCTCTTGATCTCTTTCAAAACTCTTTGACAAAATCATTTATTAACGCAAAAATTTGTTTGTTTGTTATTTTTCTTTGAATGTAAAAGTTTTAATTTTTGTATTTCTGTCATTTTGTCTGTCCGTGTTGCATTGCAATGCCTAAATCGAGGAGTTAATTGGTTTCGTAAGTCTGTATCTATAATAATATCAACATTGTACAGTCAGATATTTTACGACTTGATAGTGACCTTAAAGCTACGTTTATATAATTTATGTATAATACACACCCTGTAAGTCTACGTTTCGTACTAACGTCTACCATTCGACTATCCTGTGTAACAGAACTGCTGGAACTGACATAAAAAAACCGGGAGGAGAGCACGATGTTTAAAAAGAAAAACGATAAAATTGGGTTTTCGTAATTTTCCTATCGATATTTATGATAACCACACATCCTCATATTTACAATTGTTTTTTTTTTACTTTTGCATACTATGCGACACTACTGCTCGGACTAAATCATATGTCGTCGTAACCACGCTACTGAGCATTTAGAATTATCATGGTCGCGATAAATGCGAAGTAAAAGATTTAAAGCTTCCAGAAAATAGAAGTTTATAAAAACTTCACTTTTTAATAAAGAAATTAAATAAATAAATGAAAATTTTGGAACGGGATTTATTAACAAATTTTTTATTTTTAATGTATGAATAGAAATTTTCAAATTAAATTAATCATTAAGTTTTAGTGATGGTCAGACACACCGATAGACAGACACATGTACCACTAACGAAGGGATTTAAGTTTTCCTTCTTTCTTTTGATTAATGTGGTTTAGTTCATAATTTCATTTAAGTTGAATAGTTTTTGCTTTGAAGAAAAACACTAGAAAATGAACAGATATGAAGAGAAAATAAAAAAATATAAATATTTTAAAAAAGAAACCTTAGCCAATTAGGAAGAATCTTCGGGATTTAAGATATCGCTTTGTCAATATATTTGAGAATTTTTTTGAAATGATTAAAAATGTTACTTTATATAACCAAATTATTGAAAAAAATGGACAACATTTTTCTGAATTATTTCATGTTTTTTTATTTCGCACTCATCGTCGACCTACAAGAAGGTACTGTACAATTCTTTCATCGAAATGGATGGAGAGCATAAAAATATTCTATAACAATTGATGATTTGATGAGTTCGTCCAAGGGAAGAGGCTCGTCGTTTAATAAAAAAGTGCTCGTTGGGAGCTTCCACCCCTGGCAGATGAGACTAAAACAACATAACTTTATGGTCACGATGAATTAGGCCATGCGCCTCGGTGAACAGTATCACTAAAGAGAATCTGAGACTATCTTACATCTACAATAAAAAATCGTTTCGTTTCCGAAAGATTTCGTCTTGATAACGCGAGCGGCATGTCAGCCCTCGAACCTGTCGGGGTTCGGGGGTTGGAATGCCATAACTAAGGCAGAAACGGGTCTCCAACATGACACATCACGGATTTAGAATTATGCATGCATTCAGAATGCACGGTTTTAGGATAGTCTTTCATTTTAACAAGTCAACAACTAGAAATGTCAGCCGATCAGCGGCTGCACAACACTTAACACGGGGATTTTACGCAACGGCCGGTTTTAAAATGGGTATTCGCTACCGTTGCGAGTCCACCCAATTAGTCACTATCAGTGTTTATATTCGGGGTATCGCTTGGGTCGGTGGATGGTGGCGTGCTCTGGGTGAGAAGGAACGACGGGCGGAGCGGGTGCGGGAGCCCGGACGATGCTTGTGGGTTCCTCGCTGGTGGAGCTGCTGGGAGACGGGAAGTAATCCCGAGGAACTGCGCCACTTGTACCCGCTTGCCCGACGGCGTCCTCACTTGCCCACCGGGCTAGCTGTTGTTGAGCTTGAATAAATTCATCACTAGAAAACAAGAAGTATAACAACACTACCAATTGTTGGTAGTGATTGGGGAGGAGTTGATTGATTGAATAAGTAATCAATAAATTTTTTTTATGGAAACGGTTAACATGCTTTCCGTTGTGTAAATACATAAGAAGTACTTGGCTGGAGTCAAGAATATGTTTGAAATATTGTAAAATAAATTGAATTAAATTAAAACAAGAATCGCCTTCAGCCGTATTCATAAAAGAATTTAAAACTTTAATTTTTAACATAAGCATTTTCAGGCTATAAGGGGCTAGAGCGGGAAGTCACTAGCCAAAAAACTGACTCTCCTTCAGATAAGTGATCATTAAGATATGTTTAAGTAAAGACCCTGAGTGCATGAAAACAACACCCACGCAAGGAACCTTAGTCCTCAGGGTAAAACGCTAAAGTGGGCAGCACGTCTCGAGGCAGGCGTCTTCCTTTCTTTAATATAAATAAGAAGCCTTCGCGGTTTCAAAAGGGATTAAAAAAAATTAATGTTCGCCGAATCCTTTTTCCGAACGGTTGCGGCCCTCTCCTTTTCTTATTTTTTTTTAAATCATATTATTTTCTTTTATTATTATCTGCAGAAGTTTATATTTAAATTAATCGACGACCCCTTTTTTGCAATGGTTCAAATTCTAAAATTCTTGGTGTGGGTGAAGCGACGGTGTATGGGAGATGACCCCATACCCAAGTAATAATCGGGGAAAATCACTGAAGGAAAAAGAGGTCCTTTGATGTCGAACTTTCAGTCTATCCTATCAGGTAGGAGATCATTTTTTTAATATCTGTTTTGTTTTGTTGACTTAAACGCTAATTAATGGTCCCTTGTAGAATGTTTTCCAATACATTCCTTGCGGCGAATTTTGTGAATTATTCACTTGCATAGTTTTAGAGCTCGAAATAATCTCTCTCCGGATTTCTTAATAAATGGCCATGTAATTTATAAACCTTAAAAGGAACCAGAGCCCATTAAACTCCGGTGGTGGCAGCGTACTTATTTTATTTTTGATAAATTTCCGTTTTTCCATTCTTCAATATGGTTACTTAAATTTCCATATAAATGCAGTCCAGTGAGAAGGGTTAATAATAGGGAAACTTTTTGTCTTTCACCCCATCGACCCTTCCTACAATACTGAGAGAAGAAACCGCTGACGTAATGTAAACAGAAGATTTAAAACGTTAAGAACGTGTAGATACTAGAAACATAAAAACAAGACATTAGCGAATTAAAAAGCTTGACAATGTCATACAAGATTTAACGTTTGCTGAGCTGAACTCAACTTATTTATTGTGTATTATTCAGAAATTAACAAAAGTTTAATTATGGTACAGAGTGCCGTTTCTTCTCTCTTCGAATATAATATTTGATTATATTGATTAACTGTGTTTATATTTTGGTTTGTATTAAGAATTGTTTGCTTAGTTTACTTTATGAATGTTCTACATACTAATATTATAAATTTTTCGTAAATTTCTTTGTATTACATATTTTATTTCAAAATTTTATAGATTATTTTATTTGAATATTTATCTTCTAAAGAAATTCTAGTATTTTATTAAATAGAAAAATACGTAAGATGTAAATAAATAAGATAGAAGGATAGGTGGAAATCTCTTCGATCCCAAAATTATTTATACAGTAATGGTACGGCAAAAAGAGGGCCAAAATTCATCATATATAAAAAGGGTATTGAGAATAATTCCTGGTTATCAAAAAACTAAATCCAGAAATGCTGAAACAAAGCAATTTGGGTTTTTTTCTGGTAAGGGTAAAAGGAGTTCTCGAAAAGGAAGGGGAATTGTTGTTTATTCAGTAAAAGTTTTGTATGAAGTCGGAAATTTATTTGAACTTTTATCTCTTGGATCCCCTTTGATCACTTCTTTGCAACAATTCCACGTTACAAACAACAAAACATTTAATGAATAACAAAACTGTTGAGTATATCGACCGTGTCTATTAATAAAATCTGTGTTAATGTCTTGAAAAGTTTAAAATTTTTATAGATTACTTATTCAATTATTAAACATGGATACAATAACTCACTCAGCTTCCTTCAAACTAAGTCTAACTCTCTCTATACTTATTTTATGAAACACATGAGTATATTTATCCATGTTACCATTCGGTTCAATATTACGTTTAGTAAAATACCTTTCACTATCGGGAGTGTCTCCGCAGGGAACTCCTCGATCGTGATCCGCGCTTTCGTAAATGCTTTCCTCATCTGCTTGGTGATGAGGATGTGGATAAGGCAGTCTACCGGAAGGCTGCCTGTAACGACCGTATACAAACCGAGAATCCCTGTGCGATTGGTGAGAACTCTCGCTGCATGCTGAAGAAGACTCCTGTCTATAATGTCTGTCCGCTTCCGTTTCGGACATTCTGATATCTTCGGAACCGCTGGGGCTCATATGCCGCGAATGATGCTCCAGCTGTCTTATTAAATCTTCTAGGTTGCGTATTCTGATTGGACCGCAGGGTGGCACTTCATCTTCGTCTTCGTCCTCTGCTTCTACGACAACCTAAATTGAATTAACAGATTGCATTAAGATATCACAATAGAGTTGTTTGAAGTTACTTGAGCGTCGCAGATTTTTTCTTGACTTCCGGCTCTTTTGTACTCGGGATAACTCGCCGCACATTCTTGTAAGCTTCTTCTGAGGACCTCTTCGCTGAGTGCGGTGCTGCTTCCTGAAGGCGTTGACGTACCCCTATGTGAAGCAGCGTTCCTTAAAGCTTTAAGTATGTCCTCGTGATAACCATTCAAACTTTTCAGTGTCCTCTCAACTTCTGACATGCTGGCCCCACTCAATATCTGAGACATGTTAGCATCCGCTTGGGAAATTATATCATCCGATTGAGAACCATCAGTCCAGTTCTCTTTTCCTTCACCACTTAAAACGATACCGTAATCATGTTTTTTTAAGATGCCCTTTTTCTCTGGGAGTTTCAAATTGTTGTGTTGGAGGTCTATGAATGATACTGATTCTTCTTCACCTAAGATGCAATCATATATAGAACAAATAAAATCAATACAACTTGTAATAATGAAGATTTTTGATTGCTAATAATTTTGTTTTACCCGAATGCGTGGCATCGTCTTCGCCTCCGGATGCTGCTATTCGTTTCATTTGTTGCATTTTGTGGTCCCTGAAAGCAAGTTTCAAATCCATGTTGTTCTTTAAACTGAAGCGAGACACCGAAAGAGTGTACCATGCGTTTCATGCACGTCATAAAATCAAATTAAAAAAGCAGCTTTTTCAAGAAAGAAAAAGATTCTAACAAATTGAAGCCCATAGCGTTTCCTTGCAATTTTCACTTTGTTTACAATTATAAAGGGATATTGAAAGTAGCTCTTGTGATACGCTACCGTCAAGAATTATTCACTATTCAATTATTCAGTATTGGTGCTTAAATTTGTGTTATATGTAGCGAATCCAGAGACCTGATTCGAAATTACTTGTTTTAGTTAAAAAAAATACAAAATTTCTTCCGAATTAGGAATGAAGTAGCACCAAATTAAGAGTCGTGGTATATTCTCTGTTTTGACTCTATGAGCTCACTTTATTCACATGAAGGAATACGAGGATACCTTGATTCACGCTTACGAAATTAAATCTAAGTACATCAAAGCTCAAACCTATTTACGTAAGAAACAATCGACTTTAGAGTATCAGTATAACTTCCTTCGTAAATAAATCGGAGAACATTTAATTTTATGCCTAAAAATTACGAAGTTATCATCAATTATCATTTAGAAAGTCTTACTTTTCTCTTCCTAAATTTTGGCGCTCTAGGTAACATTAACGATCGCCTAAATCAAAGATCTGCCGGATAATAACAAAGTAACTAACTATTCACATTATGTCAATTTTTGGCCAAAGTGACTTGCAGAGAGTTGGTTTCGTTTTAATTTTCATCTTTTAATCCATGCTGGTTAACTTTCAGCACATTTTGTCAACGCAAATAGTATTGTTACATTACATATTCGTTCTTTTCTAGAAAATAAAAATTCGAGTTTCAGAAAAAAATTATTTAATACAAAAATTTAAACTTTTTGGTGAACCGATAAATAAATTTACAACAAAATACAAAATCTACAATTTTATTTTTGTCATTTTTTTCTGGATTCGCTACCAAATTAAATCAGAATAACTGACAGCAAATTAGCAGAATAAGAAAATAAACCGATGGAAGGATATGCACAAAGGAAGGTGTTAAATATGACTTGTCGTACAATAGTTTGAGATACTATCAACAAAATATTGCAAAATGTTAATTTTAAAAGGAGGAAGAGTCAAATGTAAACCTTAAAAGTACCCCAAAAATGTACCTAACGGAACCTTATCTTACAAGTTGCACAGTGAAGGGATGGAACCCATTAATTCCCAATACTATGAAGCTATAATATAGAAATCATGTTATGTTACTCTAGCAAGTGTATGAATGGAGTAACAAGGTCAAAAAGGCTGATTCTCCCCGACTCCGTGATACGCCGCTTGAATCGATTGTGACAGCTCTATTGAAACAAAGTCATTGAGTTATCTTAAATTTTGAATATGTATCACATCCTCCAGTTCCATAAAGTATCAGCAAAGTGGGTGCCAAAGATTTGACTCCAGAATTGAAATAACGACGTGAAGAACTTTTGGACGGTATGAAGCACAAGGAAATGCCTTTTAACTCAGGATAAGTCTTGGGTGCACTATTAATAATCTGAAACCAAGAAAGCAAGCAAGGAATGGCGTTGCACCACTTCGCCAAAATCGCCAAAAAAATTTCGCACACATTCTCGGCAAGAAAGGTTATGTTAACCCTTTTGGGGATGCAAGAGGGGTAATTTTAGAGGACAATATGTCTAATGGGCTTACTGTTAGAAGTATTACATCTTCGGAACTTCTAAGAGAATCGTCTCAAGCCTGCCATCCGAAGCAAAAGGCACGGAACCCTGAGTACTGTCATTCTTTTACGGTACGACAACGCTTGGTCATACTACGTTCAATGATGTTTGAGGGTTTACCATATTTTCCTTATTCCCTCGACTTCGCATTAAGTCTTTAGTCTACTTAAAAGAGTATCAGGTGGGATGGTGATTTGGGAGACTTAGCCAAAAAATAAAGTAACAACATGGACGTCTACTAAAAGAAGACTGAATATCGGTTTTAAAAGCTGCAATTAAAGTCCATGGACAAATTGCTAGGAGAATAAATAATGAAATCAAAGGAGAATATGACTGGCTTAAGTATTTTGGACATTTAATGAAAGAGATGAAATTCTTAGAAGAGTAAAAAATGGAGAACTCCTTCATTAGAGCAGATTGAGAAGAGCCAATGGAATTTATATTTTTTCGGAACATAAAAGAAATTAAGATACAACACTGGAGTTATATAAAGAAAAGAAAGACAATCACATCTAAAATTATACGACATTAAATAGAAAAGGAGGAAAGAGGAGTAATCTATTTTAAGAAAATGAGTAAAAGTACAGAAGGTGCTTTAATCTCTAAGAATTTAAAGGTCCGATTATATTACTATATTTTGGAAGAACATAAAAAAATGATGTTATTGTGTATCCTGATTTCATAGTGATCTTTCATCACTCATTGGAAGGCATCGATTCATTGGATAATGACTGTTTACTTTTTTAAGCTTTATTTTTTATAATAGGTTACGATTGTTGGGAATATGTAATTGTTCACATGAAATATGATGAAAGCCTGCGAAAAATGAGAAACTTAAGGAGCATTCATTACCAATGACCAGTGAGTAATAGAAGTAACTTTCTAAGTAGTATTTAGTATGTATTTGATTTGAAAGTATTTGAGCAAGAGGACTTGTTAAAACTAACACTTTGTGAAACACTTGGAAAATACGATATACTCATCTGACATTATTTGTTTTTTTTTGCTGTTAAATGATTACTTGGAGGTTCCGGCGCGGCAAAATATGGATAGTTTTGATTCAGAAAGAATGATCTTGTTACAGAATAAACTTTAACTAATTCTGAAAAACAGAAAAAGAGAGAACGATTTAATGGATAGTTTCTGCATCGTAAAAGTGTAATTGATCTGAAGGAAAAATTGTTTAAACCAAAGCTGTACGACAAGACTAATTTAGCACCTAAAATAAATATTTACAGAAGTATTATTCAGATTCACGAGGTAATTTCTGGAAAAAAATATAAAAGATAAAATAAAAAGTCTGTTTTAAATAGAATAGAATCAAAAAGATCACAACACAGTTAAAAACTAACTGGAAGTGTGACGGTCCTCCTCCTGCCATGTGATTTGCAGAACGGAACAAAACTCGTTGAGAATCGGCACGACTGGACGGCCAAAAGAAAAGTGAGATTTCGTTTAGTAACTTTTCGTACAGCACTGTTCCTACATGTTCGTACATGATTCAAAACAATGCGAAACAAATTTCTGATTTCAATCGCGGCCCGAATTTAATGGACTTCGTTAAAATTTGCATACAAATTGTCTAACGCCGATCGTGAAATATGTGCGCGCATTTTCCGGATAAAACTGGTCAAGATTAATGAGAAAAAAATGATAGATTTTATCTTCGGAATACGTAGGTGGGTAAACATTCGTATAAAATATGGGTACGGAATGTTAGGGCGATTTATATCATTTTTGACAAAATGAATGTCGGTTTTGATTTATCAGTTTTTCTGTTGCAAATTTTAAAAACTATACGTCACAGGGCTGCAATATCTTATTATTTTATCATATAATTATTGTGGCATTAATTCTTTGCTTGGGACGACCGCGTTTTTACGATGCAGTAACAATGACAAAGTGAAAAGGAATAATAGTAACAGTGGCTTTGAAGAATAACTGCAAAGAAGAATGAAATGAGGATTAGCGGCTTGTTTCAACCGGAAGCAATGTTGAAACTGCAAAATTGCCTAAGACACAAGGTTAACATTGATAAGACTTCTAATTAATTAGATATTAATAGTTAATAAAAGAAATCTCTTTACTTTTTTACTGATTCGATGTAAATAAAAGAAACGAGATGGAAAGGAAAGGCATGAATTTTAAGAATTAAGAACACAATTGAAAAAAATCTTTAATGATTGAGACAAAAAGAAGCAAATATGGTTCTATTCATTTTTACATTTTGGGTCATATTAAATGCAACGCCTGTCAATACAGAAGAGAAAATTAGTAGCTCGAATTATTCTTACTTTAGATGCCATTTGTGACCGCCTTCAGATGTTTCGAAGAATTCGTCATCATCATAACTTAAGTATGCAAAATGGGGATCTCAATTTTAAACATTTCTTATTGCAATTCGCGACTTACAGCCAAATTTTGCAAGTTTGTGACGACATGCTAAACGTCTGCACTGGCCATCTCGCTAATTTTACTATTCACAACACAATTACAGGTCAGAAAATTGTCGCGCGGTGTCGACAGTGTGACTACTAGAAATAAATAAATAAAACTTCTTACGTCGTGATTATTTCTAGTTTTCATTTTCTTTATTCCGTTTTAATTTGACTAGGAAACATTTCCAGCTTTAACCATATTATTAAAAGTTGCATAATTATATGTTCTCTACTACTTCTGAAAGTTAGAGACTGTAACTCTGTAATAATCTCGAAACCCCTATATAAATAATCGTCCTGTATATATAACCTCGAAATAAAATGCAATACATTTTTAGAAAAATTACATAAAAGGTTTTCTTTCAAAAAATTACACTTAAATTTACAAGAAATCCAAGCATTTGATTTCCAAACTCGTCAGCAAAGACGAATGGAGATTAATTGGAAAGTAGATAATGTAATAATCAAGAGTTGTAACAATGTTACTCATCTCGAGAAGAACCTAAATTGGACCTAACACTGTAATGTTTTGATTTAGTTTAAATTCTACTTATTATTTGTTTGGAACACTAAGAAACATTTTCACAACTCATTTTTCTCTATTACACTCATGTTGAGACAAGATTATGGTATGCTATTATTTTCTGAGGCAGTTCGCTTTCCACTAAAGACGTTTCGATTGCCCAGAAAAGAGTTTACAGCTGCTGTTACAAAAAAAAGTCTTTGCAAATTGCAGATGAGTTTCTGCGGGAAGTGGTTCAAATGTAATAAATCTTTTCGCGATAAAATCAGAAATTTGTTATTAAAACCTTTATTAGAATGAATATAATCCACTGATAAGCAATGCTAATTCGCGATCTAAAACGAGCAAATACTTCGGCCTCATTATTCATCTACGTCACAGCAAAACTTCATCCAATTCAAATGACATGAAATCCAAAGCAAAATGTGCCAAATGAAAATAATGAGTATGTGCGCACTCATTCGCCAATCATACGGGTATGAGAAAAGCAAGAATGAAAATCTACATATTTATGAGTTCCTCGGCGCTGCGTTTTTTCGCTTTTCGAACGCGAAGTGAGATGAGATGTTTCTTAAAAGCGAAAGGATAATCGTTGGTTTGAATGTTTGAAAATAAAAACTTACCCGAAAGCAGAACCAAGGGATAATATCTTGTTTGCATTGTCTAGCGAGTCCTCCTGGGAATGGTTTCCAGTCGGTATATATTTTTTCGGAATCGGCTTTTTAACGTACGGTTTCTCATATTTACGTACAGTCGTCTTCCTTCCAAGTTGAATTTTAAGGAAAGTAAGAGAATAGACAACGAAACGAAAGCCGCATTAATATTATAGACTTCAATAAATATTGTACACTTACATACAACGCACTGAAACGACATTTTCGTACAGCGAACGCATTACATTTCAGTATGTTGTACATTTACAACATAGAAAAAAATTGTGTATGTACATGCTAATTATTATTTAATTTTCTTAGTGAGAATTAAACTGTGCGTAAATTCTAAGAGGTGTGTTTTATTGCGCGTTTAAATACGTTGATTAAGAATTTTAAGTCAAATTCTAAGGCTTCATATACTCAGTGATCTTTCCACATAAAAATATTGAATAATATTTTCTATTTCCATGTTTTTTTTTGTTCTGATACTTTTAGGTTTAGATTTTCTACTGCATACTCTATACTCTATGGTTTAAAAATATTTACAGTCTCGATCATCACAATCGATACCCTAGCAAGCCAATGGCGCCCTTATTGACGCAGAATTGAGAATCGACTAGCAGGTATACCAGTTCTCTACTTATATCTTCCCTCCCTGAATTGACAATAAGGGTAATAAAATTGGTCTTGATTTTTGGGCGTATAAATAAACCCAGAGGTAATTTTTTACTATATGCCAATCAATAGATCGATAAATCAAAGAGCTTTTATGTAACTGTCTTCTTCTAACGTTCGTTTTTTGTCATGTCATGTCATTTCGTCGTATATTTTCTTAATTCAAAATTATACGATCGGCATTAGTAAAACAATGATGTGTACTTGAATCAATCATATTTACAATATTTTCATTGAACTTTAAACTTAAATGGCAAGGTGCTATATCAAGCAACTCAGAAAGAAAATGACATGACACAAAGAAAAAAAAAAAAAAGATGAAGTTAAAAAACGCAAATGAAACGTCTCAGAAATAAAGTTCGTGCGGCATCCAATAAAGCGCAAACAGTTGTTTCAGGAATGAGAAAAAAAATTAATAAGTAAAGGAGTTATGGCCAATGTTTGAAAGTGTAAAATTTCGATTTCTTTTAAGATTTCACATAAACTATTTTAAGTTTCTTGACAGATTATGTTAATCCGTAAAAATTTAATTTCGATTTTCAAACAATAGCTGCACTTAACATGAAGATGAAATTATATTTGTTCTAGATAACTGCTTCGATTTGACATACAAAATCTTTTGGCAAGTTCTAAGTAACATGTAGTAATTTCCCTATCACTATATATCAACAAAATCAATATATGCATTCTGATTATTTTTTGCCTTCTCTCGTCATCGTATGCTATTTTCTTTGGAATTCTGATCTAAAATGCTAGTAGCTGCATTGTATAAAAATGTTATGAATGTCGTTGTGTGTGATCTAAAAACGCATCAAAGTCCTCAATAAATATTGAGTTTTAAAAGAAGTTGAAAGCAGAATAAAATGAAATGGAAGATGTAATGAAGGAAAAAGTATGTGAAAATACATAATTATTATATAGTGCACCATATGCAAGTTGCTCCTATACTTGTGTGCAAACGTTTGAACTAAGTTAGGTGCAAACCTTCGTGCATGGAAAACTGACTCGCTTTGGCAAATTGCATATGATCTCAAACATTTGGACATGCCTATGCGAATGCCTTCCAAGACTTGGGAGTTTGCGAATTTGCGCACATGTCTGTGAGGGGTATAAGAGAAAGACGTATGCAGTGGCTGACGATAGAAACACGAATAAATTGATGAAAATGGAAAGGAATGTAAGAAATAAGAATACGAATAGTATTCATAGTGCTTTCTTCAATGAGAAACTCCTTAAAATGGGATTGTAGTAGGAGGTCTCTTATTGAAGGAAGCCTCAAGAAAGTTCTATGAATATGGGCACAAGTTAACTTTAACCTTCAGTTTATTCACATAGTAGCAATTATTTATACATTTGTTACTAGGGTAATGATCCGAAAGTTAAAGTTAGTTTTAATTAAAGCATTTTTTTTTCAAAATTAAACTAAATAGATTTTATGACTAACCATAAATCATCAAGCATGATAACACGTAGTTCGATTGTAGTAATTGATTGGGGCAATGGCATTACTAAAGGCCTTTTTAGACTACCCTATTTCTTGTACAAGATTTCCTACAATTTCCATTTAGAACAAGAGTTTTTATGGCTGCAGATATTGTTTGGAGATAGAACACAATTTTCGATTTTTGATTCAGTTTATTGCACAGTTTAAATTATTCAAGAAATTGGAGCAAAACTTGCACAAAAAACAGGATAATGTAAAACGGCTTTAACTCTATGAGTATGAGATCTTTAAACAGAGGTGTTATACTATAGATGAAAAATAGATAGCCAGCAAACGTAAATCCAATCATGATGTAATGAACATGTTTTTATGATATTTGTGATTGCAACTTTGCTAGTCGTTCAATTAGTCAAAGAAATATTCCTTGATCGTCAGGGATTATGCCGAATGGATTTACGTTTAATCGCATTTTAATTTATGAGAATCTGAAATTAGTGAAACATGCCGTGTGAAAGTTCCTCGTTTCGAAATTTGTGCAGCATAATATAAATACAATCAAGACAATTTAAAAGAAATAAAAGTCAATAAAAGCCGTTTGAATAAGCCCAAAGAGCATTCTGAAATAAAAACACGTAACATAAAAATAGATAAGTAAAAATTTAATCTAATCGAGGAGAAATTAAAAAATGCTAACAAATTGAAATTTATTTTATAGAAAATTTAAGAGTTTGGCACTAAAGAAATGGAAGATAAAGGTACATTATAATTGTTAATAGAATAAGTTAATAAATCTATTGATGATGAGAGGCGCATTCAATTCAAATCCTTTTCTAAACTTGATGTAAGTAGAAATATGAAAGACTTTATGACTCATATTTCTTAGGGATGGGTGACAATTCTAACTTATAGAATGCACATGGCGTTATAGCTAACGCTAGCGCTCGGAAACTGGAAAATATATTTAGTCACTCGTGCTGATAAAATGATAGAGAGTAGCATATTCTGGGACAGCGAAGATGTTATTAATACTAGGTCTCCAGAATATCACGATGCTGATGGCTGCGTACTATACAATTTCTTCCAACTTGCGAGAATACTCATAAAAATTGTGGGATGCTCTTCCATAACTAAGTTTTTGATAATTGGGCGTCTCTTGTTCATAAGTTTGTTCACAATTGCATGTTTAAAGTGAATATTCTTACTTGACTTTGCGACATTTGACTTTTCGTGATTGTTAAGAACAATTTCTGTGGTTGTTTGTTTATCATATTTTTACATCGCTATATTTCGATATAACAGCCATATATAACAACTGATTCTAAAATCTGAAAGTTTCAAAGAAGAAACATTACAAAATACAAAAACAATTTATATGCTTTGGACAACTTTTCTGTAAAAAAAAGAAAAAATGAAATGAGCCTATGGCAAACTCGTAGAATCATGTTCCTACAAAATGAAACTTGCGTTTCTCCTTCTGTTTCCAGAGCATTACAATTTAATTACGTAATTATTATATTTTCTGTTAAAGCAACCCGAATGATGTATCTAACGAGTGAGCATCTGAGTATATTCAGCCTTAGAAAGATCTTTCTCCTTTGAGGAAAGTGACAACCGGTTAAGCTAACGAGCTTATATTTACATCTTGCAGTAGTTGGTTTGTTAGTTTGTAAAAATAAGAATATCAAAAGGAATAAAAGGGGAAGGCAGAGGTCTCATACACCCCGCACGCATTCTTTACGTCTAATAGAGAGATAGAAGACATCGAACAACGACATACGCATTCGTGTCCGAAAGAAGTATGTTGCGATCAAGGCTATGGAAGCATGCACTACCAAGCTTTTAGGCTATTGCATCATAAAAAGATTTACAATTTTACCGCGGCTTCTTCGTTCTTTCGGTGGAAGGGGGCCAAGGTTTTTATGCGCATGAGATGCATCAATGAGGCTGCGAAATTGTAAATCTAATTCCTCAGGATACGAAACCATAATTTTATATTATTTTTCTACTGATATCGTTTTTTTTTTATTAAAAAATAATTTCTGACTGAAATGTATTGCGAAGGAGTTCTATTCTAATTCTGTTTTAATTGAATTCAATTTAAGTCCGTTATTGAAACGGGGTTTCTGTACTATAATAAATTACAAAATAATAAATAAAATCAGAGAACGGAATCCTGAGTCTACTTGTCCTGACTTCAACAACTGATTTATTTAAGTTGAAGTTTTCGTCCTTGAAACTACGGGCTGAAAAGTCTGGAGTTAAGCTGCACGTTAACTCCTAATCTCGCTGATTTAGAGCTTTAGGAAGGCAGACGAAGCCCGAAAAGAAGTATTTTATATTTTTTACAGTATTATCGAAGGAACGAACTTTAAGCTCAATTTTCAAATTAAAATGACAATTTCATAATTTCCTATAATTCAGAGTAAGTGAAATAAAAGTTCTCTAATTATTTCGAAACTAGAGAACGGAAACTTGCAAATAAATAAATCTCTTTAGTTTCAAATTTCTACTTATGTGCTTGACAACCTATTTTAATTAATTTAATTAACCAAATTTTAATTACTTTGTTCGAGATGAGTATTTTAAGCTGGTTCATGTGTTTCTTGCTCACGTTTACTTTTTCCAGGTAGAATAATTATTTAATACATAAAAAATGCATTACTTGTTTGTACTAATCAAAAATAAAAATTATTGAAATACTTTAATTATTGGTTCCTTTAATGTACTTATTTACATATTTCGAAGTATTTATTAAGTGTTTATAATATTCAAAATTTGCTTTCAAAATATTTGTTTTTCAGTTTTACAATCATTTATAACATAATTAAATACCAACAATCGTTACATAGCATATTTTGACTAATCATCACATAGAAATGCGTCAAAATATGTCATTTAACGATTGTCGTTATTTAACGATGTCTAATGAGTTAGAGAATCAGGGCGTAAATCTGATTGGCCATAAAGTTACATATTTCAAGTAAGGGTTATGCTGAACGTTTTTCTCTTAAAATGTATTATTATGGGCCCTGCTGCATAGTTTCCAAAAATTAGGTTAAATTTTGCTTACTTTAAGAACGACGGCTATTAAAAGATGTATTAGTCAGAAATATGGCTAATTAAGTAAATTCTTTAGAAAAACAAGTGACAAATAAGATTATGGTTTCGTCAAGTCCATGTCCAAAAGGAGGACTGTGCACTGCAACTAGGCGTGAGGCGGATCGTCGACAGTTTTAACTGTCGAACGAGAGTTCTATAGCTACGGACATCTAGCGGAGCAAAAGAATAAACTTGCGGACAAAATGAAATGGAGAAAAGCGAGCAGATGCTGAAAATGTGGATCTCTACCTGGATGGTCTGCTCACTAACCTGAGGCAGAGCGAGAAGTTTTTGTGTACTACGACTGACCTGTAGCATAGAGCCATAGTTGCAAACACAATGAACACACCCCCTACCACCGACATGAGCGTACCCACGAGAAAAACCGTGTTTGAGCCATGATAATCCTCTGCAGATCCAACGCAGGGAGACGGGTGCGGCGACCATGCATCACACACAAGAGAAAGAAGGAAAGCACCAATGAGACATTATAATGCACACTTTACGTGGTATATACAAGGCAACATCAAGAGTACTGAAGAAGCCTATGTACAGGACATTGATTGCTCATACAGGCACCCTCTCTCACGGGACCAACACGACACTAGTACCTGTAGCAAACTGCCACTACGGCAAAACAAATGAAGACGCCCTTCACTACGCCTACCAGGATGAACACCATGGTCAGCGTGCTCAAGTTGTCCGTGTTGTTGGCGCCTGCGGAACACATACCCTCAACCCCCGCTACAATTTACTTTCTAACCATTCGATTCTTTCTATATTAGAGCATCTATAAATACCAACTGCATACCTTTGATTAAATCTCAAATAACCATCTTACTGTTAATAAAACAAAGAAGTTTCTGCTTTGGCAATAGTCGATTTTGTAGAAAATCAAATGGAAGTTAGTTACGCATACATTTGGTATCAAGCCAAAATTTGACAACAAAAATCAGTTATCTAAGTCCCTACATTCATTAATAACAACTGCAACATTTTTTTAATGCAAAACAAGAAATAATTTCCGAAAAATCTGAAATAATTTCTACCAAGAAGTAGGGAAAGAAACAGCAACAGAAGAAGACGAAAGGAAAAGACAAAATTATGAAGTAAAAAGTAAAGGAATGCAAAACAATTTACACATTTACGGAAGACAACTATTGGAAATGGAAATGAAAAGAAAGTAAATAAAGAAGATTAGAGGCAAACAAATTGTAAGAATATCAGTACAAAATTAGAAATGAATGTATTCCTTAAGTAATAAATAAATAAGAACAATAACTAATAAATGAGTATATGTCCAGCAAACATGAGGTGATGCAAGAAATAGAAAAAGAAAATGAAAGAAAAAAGCAATTTTATGTTAATTTCGAATGACACTGATTTGGAGCTAGGCCGATATTCAATAAATTTAGTTAAGATTCTTAAACTCGTCCATCTTTAAAAGTTATAACAACTAAATGTTTAATCAACTTGTTTCTGCACCTTGCACTCTTATCAAATTTTGGCACAATGATATTTTGGAGTAATTACTGTTTATATAATTGAATTAACTTTCTAGTTTTATATAATTGACATAAACAGTAACAATACCAAAATAAGAACATTGTAGAATACTATAAAGGCTCTAATACATTTTACTCGGGCAAAATTAAAAATTGCATTGTGCGTGTTATTAAACGCACAAAAAAATCGTTTTGTAAAAAATTAGTTGCCTGTAAATCTTTGTTTAGTACTCTGATGTTGCAGCACAATACGTACCGTAGGGGGTTTCTTTCATCGTCATAATGGTGGACAGATTGGTTACTGAGTTATTCATATCGAGGGGTGGCGAAGGCAAAGGAGGAGGTGCAGTGATTTCGACTTCGATCGAACAGTCAGGGCCGCTCCAACCCACTTCACAGTAACAATTATTTGTGTTGGTGCAAAACTGAAAAGAATCATTTTAAAACATCCGAAAAATTACTTTCAACGAGATAAATACCCCGTTCCCCGAACACTCTTTGTTATTGTGACTAGTGGGGCACTTGGTTTGATCTATATGCGGAAAAATACTCGAACATGTCTGATTAATACAAATTAAATTTTCTCCACATGGCGTTCCATCTTGAACCAACCCCAATACCGGAAATACGGGTTTGTTTGTGTTTCCGGTGGTCGTTCTATGCACAGACCTTTATTAAATGAGTTAATTTTAAATTCTGGTGAAATACTCACTTGCACTCGTATTCTACTCCCCTTATGGAGATTATCGTTCTTGAATGATCTAGGCCGTCCACCACTGGAGAACGATTACCTAATTGACACTGAAGTGATCCGCACCTGACGTTTTCAGGGGCGCACTTAATAAATCTGCCCGACGAGTCATGTCCGCAGTGTCCGTTAATCGAACCCTTCGAGTTGAATTGATCGAAACACTGCACATCCGCGGGGATTCCCCCATATCCCCAAATATGTTCGCATTGTATGGTCAGCGTTGGACAGACGCCGTTGAAACAGTACCCTGTATCTTCCCCGCAGGAATTTCCGTTTTTCTTGTGCATGTCAATGGGGCAGTCTCCAGTTTCTCCTGAACAATGTTCTGGTAAATCACATTCGTTCGAGGCATCTCTGCATATGACTCCTTTTGCTCTCAGTCGACAGTTATCGCAACAAGGACCTTTTGCACATTCGGCTTCTTTAGTTAATTTACACGTTATTGGATCACAGCATGGGTCGACACTTGGACATTCTTCTATTGTACCACAATCACAGTCTTCGCCGTCTTCGACTAGGTGATTACCACATGTCCTTCGTACCTAAAATAGAATAAAACACGATCTTGAGTAAGCTCAAAGAATAAGAGGAATTGATCGAAGACTATGTTAGATAGATTAGTTTAAAAAAAAATATTTACCTCCAATTCATTAGGTTTATTCATCAAACAAATTCCATTACCAGTCCTCAATTTATCGATGTAATCTTTTTTGCTACACTCTGAAAATTTATAAGGCTGCACATTATCTAAACCCACGATGTTTTTAGCCATAATACACCCGTGCCAGTCTCTGCAGAAGCATTCTTCCCGTCCATCATCGTGGTCCATTCCAATATTATGGCCAATCATGTGAGCCATCGTACCAGCAAGTAAGTGAGGTTCGTACGTATTAATATCTACACTAATCCCCACTGATTTAGGCCCACAAACAGTTCCCAGTACCGACATTCCTGCTTCGCCCCCGACAAAAATTTCTCCCGTTAATAACTGAGTGGTGTCCCTATCGACCTTATATAGTTTTCTGGCAGTGTAATCACTGAAACTCGATAACGCTTTCCCAATGTCTTGATTTCTGTCTATTTGCGCCTGGTTGTTACCCTGCCAGGTTTCTATGTAAACGACGGAAACCCTCGTGTTTAACGTCCGAAAATACAGATCTGCGATGTTGGCCACTTGTATCGAATCATGGACGACTTCTGCTCTCGTACTTCCGTTTCTCTTTTCGAACATGGCCTTATCGATGACCAATGCAGTTTCTATGTATTTAGTTGCTTCGCGAACGTCTCTTTTGATTCTGTCGCGTCCCTGCGGGAGGAAACCGGAATGCGCGTTCAGCATGCGGTCTCTTGCTCCGTTTGCACAACCTTTGTTTGCTTTGGTTCGCGCTTCGAAAATCACGTGTGGATGCTTCTGCTAAAAAAGAGTAAAGCTGTGTAGTCATAGACGTCCTAATCGTTAAGTGAAGTTTTTTGAAACATTCTTTAAAAATTTTAAAATCTTAATAGACGTAGGTATACCTTTAAATTGAATGCAAATTTTATTAAAATAGAGTAGCCACCTAGTTATTTATCTTAAAAAGACAAATGCTTCGGGATAGTACCGGTACGACCGCTAACAAAACTGTTTCCCTCTACCCAAGCCGCTAGCCACAGACATCTAAGCTATTATCGTTCCGCAGATGGCCGATACGTTCGGGAAACCCATTTAAGTCAATTAGATGTATTTGCCGGGTCCTATCGTTGAAAATACGTATAATGCTTTCGATGGGCTGACAAACGCGATTATTAGGAAATACGGGTGGGAGCGCGGCGATTTTTCAACCGGAACGGCTTCGCTTTTTCTTACGAGAAACAAACGTTAATGTAAACAGCGTACATAAAACGGACCATAAGTTACGGTGACAAATGGAACGTGTTGATACTTCTATAAAATAAAGTAAGAAAGGTAGCCCATAAAAGTCGCTCTGGTTTTCCCGTTACTTTCGATCCTTTTAATTTTGTTAAACGGATTGGATCATCAATCTTCACTAGCAAAATTGATTCAGCAGAATTCCTTGGAATTAATCTGAATGGGTTTCATCAGACTATTGTTAAAACATCAATATAATACGAGGAGAGTTCACGAATTATTTGTCTCTAACGAAGTAGCCTTTGACCCACAAATGGAAAGAAAATCTGTGAAGTCGTTATTTATGACATTACTCTATAGTGTGTGTATTTTCGTTCAAAATTTATTAATTTTAATCTGTAGTGATATTTGCGATTATTCAAAAGTGGATAAAATTAAAATGAGAGCTATCATAAAGTAACTCTATTTAAAAACTGGTCACGGGATTTTAAATTCGAAAGAAAGTCGTGTGAATACACATACGTGAAAAATCTCATTGAACTCTTGATTAATTTTCGAGAAATAACAATTTTAGCATTTTCACCTTTTCGAAAAACGGTATTTTCTAACTAAATTAAAATCACTCGATATATCTGATAGGGACTAAACAGGTTTTCAGATAAGCATAAATTATTGCCACAAAATTTTTTTTCGAAAAATCAGAAATAAAAATGTTTCCTATTTGACACCGAGCGAGCATTGTATAAGATAAGATTAATTATGGCAAGTTAAACCTAACTTTTTATTGCATCAGATGTCGTTTCTTCTTTCTTCTTAAAATGACTTCTGCAGTTTGCAAGGTTTAATTAACCGATCATCATGTGATAGTAAAAAACCCTCGGTTTAACGATAAAAGTGTGAAAGGATTCCAGACAATTTACGAAGTCTATTTTCAAGGAGCCTGAACCTATGTGTCAAAGTGCATCGTGGCATTTCGATTTCTACAAAATGACAATCAAGTAAGAATCCGATTCCCCGGGGAACGAGCAGGCTAAACGGGTCAACCGACCACGCGATCCTCTGATTAGAAACACGCGAAGAGGACCATTAAAACCGGATTAACCCTTTAATTCCTTCTACTTCAAACAAACCGCTCGCTGCACAACGGCCACGCTGAAGTTTTTAATGCTGGCTGGCGGTGCTGCGCTCGACGTTTGTTTAATGAAATTTTTAAGGTTGAAACTACCAGAGTACACAAAGTTTGCTTAAAAAAAGTTTGTATCAGTGGCGTATCGTTTGATGCTTGCTTGTATAAGGGCTTTGCGGCAAAGTGTAAAGAGTATCACTCAAAAAGTAAAAGCAACTGATTGGTGTTTGCTTTAAAGTGATCTGGTGTTCTGGATGAATGGATTTGCTGAGACTTAATACTTTTCTTTGTATTTAGTATATGTTTAATATTATAGCGTAGTCGAAATACAACCGTGTTAATAAATATTTGAGAGAATATTAAAAAAATATAGTTTGCAGAATTAAGGTTTGAATTATCGCTACATCTTCTGTCATCCTTAAATTTGGCACCGTCAGATTATCACCTGTTCCCTAATTTGAAAATATTCTTTGGTGGTAAGAAATTTGATCCTGCTAAGGAGTTGAAGTCAACTGAGAGACATTTTTTGTAAATTTTAAGAAAGTGACTTTCGTGAAGGTATAAACAGATAGATTTTAGCCTAGTGAAAATTTTATAATTATTCTTTTGACGACATTTAAAATTCGCACGATCGCTCATCATTTCGTCAGAAGTGAAAATTAATTAATTAATTTATTTAAGTGTCTGTTAAAAGAATTTGTTATATATGTTAGGGTATGTACTTTGTATTGATTAACTAACACCTGACTATAAATGTTTGAAGCAATTTGAGAACTCTGAGTACTTGTCAATATTTTCTTAGTTCATTATTTTCGCTAAATCTCATCTTTTTAGCCATAAATAAATGGATAAACCGCAAAAAAAAAACCTGTGAAAGGAATTAAATCGTAGTTATGAGAAAAATGTTAGAAATTCGTTGGGAAAATTTATAATTTATTAAAAATGACCCCAAAAAGCACATTACGCCAATGTGTATAGAGTTCATCGCAATTGTAAATTTTATAATATCATGTTTTCGTACGCTTTATTGTGTTTATTACCTAGAACAATAAAACTATAAAAGTTAACAGTGAAACTTACGAGGGTGGGATGATAATTGGCTAGCCTGGGAATGAAAGGCGGGCTTTACGTTTTCAAAATTATTTTTATTTCTCAACATAATTTCCTAAACGTTCAATGCACTTCATCCAGCGATGCTCTAAAGCTTTGATCCCATCGCGGAAGGTCGTTTCTTCAAGGTCTGCAAAATAGGAGTCAACAGCGCACTTGACCTCTTCGTGCGTACAAAATCTCTGTCCACCAAGGAAAATTTTGAGCTTGGGGAATAGGTGGAAGTCAGATGCAGCCAGATCAGGTGAGTAGGGTGGGTGTGGAAGCAATGACACTGGTGTGAGGCCTTGCATTATTCTGATGAAAAATGACTTTCTTATGCGCCAAACCGGGCCTTTTTTTGTTGAATTTTTAGTTGCAATTGGTCCAAAAGGTTAACAAAATATTTGCCATTTATTATTTGTCCCTATGGAAGATAATCGCTCATCAAAATCCCTTTTGCATCCCAGAATACTGATGCCATAACCTTGCCAGCTGATTTTACTGTCCATTGCTTTGATTGCAGTTTGGTTTCAGGCGTGTAGTAATGAACCCAAGTTTCATCGGTGGTAACAAATCGTCGCATAAAATCGGTTGGAGTTTTCTTAAAACGATCCAGAGACTCTTGTGAAAGTTGCATTCGAACGTGTTTTTGCTCAAGTGTAAGCAAACGCGGCACTCAACGCGCAGACAGCTTTTTCATGCCTAATTCTTTGGTTACAATATTGCATACCCGCTCTTTTGAAATCTTTACAATATTGGCTATTTCACTCAATTTTAGTCGTCTGTCTTGGATTTTGGCGACCATTTCTGTTGTAGTGACACTTTTTGGGTGTCCAGAGCGGCGTTCATCTTGGATGTTCGTACGGCCCCGTTTAAACTCAGCAACCCAGTTTTTTATGGTTGCATATGATGGAGCACTTTCTCCTAATACATTTTTTATCTCATCAAAAATTTTTGAGCCTTTCACACCCTTCATAAAAAGGAATTTGATAACAGCGCGATGCTCAATATTTTCCATTGCTAATAAAACACAAAACACGTGCTGTTTCAATAGCTGCTAACTAAACTACTTGACTCAGTAATATAAAATTATCACTACTGACAACTTAAGAGTTGATCTTCAAAATGACCTACAAATATTTTCGATATGAGCGCCATCTATGCGGAGGCTAGCCAATTATCATCCCACCCTCGTATTTAATAGACGGAACGCCGCTGTAATGACCTACCTCAAACGATTAAATTCATCCGAGCATTTATTAATTTATTAATACGAAGACGATCACCTGCGAACGTCACTCCGCTGGGGCATTTAAATCAGATTCGACTAAAATCAGTTTCAACAAAAGACAGTACCCTCGCAACAATTTAAAACATGAAACACCCTGTATTACGTCCTAATGCTGGGTGTTTTATGTTTTAAATTGTGGTTTTCGTACTATGATATAAATAAAAAATAATTGTGATAAATAATTTAAAAATTCCGGTTTTACGTGTCAAAGCAGGTGTTCAAACTGAAGATCATTATTATCAATGCAAGCTGTAGCCCGCTACCTCAAGCTTTCCCTAACACGTTCAGACAAGATGTTTCATCCACCCCCACAAAAAAATCTCAGGGATTTAAGTCTGGAGACCGCGGCGGCCAAAGTATTGGACTAAAGCGTCCAATCCACTTATCGTTGTAATCATCTAATAGTAGGTCAAGATGTAGCGTATAGATTTTGGTGACTGCATACGTGTGTGTTAGGGGAGTTTCGAACACAGTCCCTAGTAAAATGAGCTTCATCGGTGAACAATGCTACGTTGCATCTTCCAGCTTTAATGTTTGTACTTTTTCTATACAGTGCGGATGAGGGAGAATTCTCCAATCCGTCGATTGGGAAACTCCAGCCCTGTATGCCAATCTTTTAGTACAGATGCTGGGTCCTTCGTCAATATTATTTAAAATATTTATCTCAGCATTAAACACTTGTGGAATTGTCTTTGGGCCACGACCATTCGCAGGACGAAAATGTCTGTGATCACGCAAATGCTGTACCACCGAAACAAAAGTGCTCCTATGCGGCACTTGTCGTAAAGGAAATTTTTCGATCCACAAACGACGAGCGCGACGTGCATTTCCTAATGCTTCGTCGTATAACAAAACCATATCGTTTTTTTTTTATATCGAAAAGCGATTCATTTTACGTTCTGCCCATATACACTTCCGTCTGATTGTAAGTACTACTAAACTTCACAAGAACAATGCCACTAAACGATGCTTTTGGGTGGCGTTTTTATTGGGCACAGTTACTATAAAATTACAAATTATAAACATCTGCTGCCATAATTGTAAAACCATCTGTTTGTTGTTGCACATTTATTAATATTACTTAAAAGCGGGTGAAATTTATTTATTTTTACAAAAACTAACACCATATTTAAGACAAATAAATATTTTTTTTCGGACGCAAACGGGCAAACTTAACCAGAAAGAAAGTTTGTAGTGCTAGTGAGAATAAACTTGGTGATCAAATTGCAAACCTCTGCTGTCCTCATTTTATAAAATTTGTACTCAATAATTTACTACAGGTGATTTGCATTTGCATGTTTTATCAATATTGTCCAAAATATTTTAAAGCTCTTCTTTCAGCTGGTTACTTGAATTCCATTGAGGTCAAGTTCACCTGATTTCTCGCTGCCATAAAACGATAAAAAATTTATGACTGTATTTATTTTCATTCCTTTAGCTTCTGGTTTCTAACCAATGAAGTATCGTGTATTTGGGTAAAATTTTTGATTAATTATTTTTTCCGAACTAAAGAACAGTTTAACTATAATCTGTTATTTCTATTCTTGTACGGATTATTATTAGGCGGCCTATTGAAGAATCAGCCTGTATGTAACTACATACAAAGATTGTCGAGAAACATTTTTAGACAACAAGTATAATTAATATAATTAAACTATAGTTTCCAAATATACTTTTTAGTCGAGTTTGTTGACTTCTAATACAAGAGGACGGATTCGAGGACACCATATGATAATCTTCTTCTTCCTTGTTCGTTTTATAATATTCGGCTTCTTAGACCATTTTAACCAGTCAGCAGTTTTTGCTTTCGACTATCTTTTAAAAGAAACTAGAACTCTTCTCAAACCAAAGCTCATATATATACGACAATCCCTAATGCTGTTCGCAAAGTGTTATCACCTTTTTGAAATCGAAATTCTCTACGGCTCTATCAAAAATTCTCGTTTGTAAAATGGAAAAAGAATCTTCCCTTAATTAAAAAAATATCTTAGGAAGTACCCGGCTTCCTAAAATTTTAATAGGGGAAATAAAACTGCAAATAAGAGAATCAATTTATTAAAATAAAGAAAATGTTTTCGGTAAAAGAAAAATAAAACTGGAGACAAATTTATCAGTAAAACATGTTTCCAAAGAACACTCAAGTCGTATTTTTTAAAAGAATACATGCTGTAAAATATTAAATTAACGGAAAAGGAAAGTTCCCTCGAGTTGGCAACACAGTTCGCACGTTCAAAAGTAGTTGTAGGAGAGATAGAAACGATAAATAGGTATGTTCATCGAAGTATAAATATCGGATACACTGCCCAATATTAAATAAATTACTAGTCATTTTTTTTTGCTTTAATATTTATATTGACGTTATTTAGAAAAAAAGAGGAAAAATTTAAATGTTAGAAAAAATTGGCAAAAAGTCAAAAAAGAGGACTGTCTTTTGAAAAAGAGAACGGGTGGCACCCTACTGTATGATGGCCAAGTAAATCGTTGTGGCTCGGAAGGACACGTAACACTTAGTGGTAATATGAATGGGGAGACCTAAATCAATTGCAACTGTAGCGATAGCCATTGTTCCCATTGTCTCAAATTAGACGTCTTCAAGGTGGTGGAATTAATGTAAGAAGAAATAAATTTGTGTGATCTTCCTTTCAAATTCAGGAAAATTTTAGTAAGATAAAATGTTTCCAATTTAAAATTAGGAAGATCTACCAAATTGTAACATCTTTGAAAGAAAAATAGAATTACGGAAAATTATTAATAAATATTTCAGTTTAGAGTTATAAGACGATAAAAAAATAAGTAAAATATGACTATTCAAATAATGTTCTACCCACATTAGAACATAACTCAACTATTTTATTTTTTGATCAATAAATGGAGGGCGTTAACATATTGTGAATTATAACTCTACTGAAATATTTATAAGTACGTATAGTAATTTTTCGTAATTCTATTCTTCTTCCAAAGACGTTGGAATTTGGTATATTTC
The DNA here is from genome assembly GCA_039766575.1 of Serrognathus titanus. NCBI lineage: Eukaryota > Metazoa > Arthropoda > Insecta > Coleoptera > Lucanidae > Serrognathus > Serrognathus titanus. Next base: position 26,026,703 of record CM077913.1, read on the forward strand.
CCTAATTTTAAAGGGGAAACATTTTCTCTTACCAAAACTTTCTCGTAAATTCAAAAAGTAGATCACTTTGCCTACACAGATTTACTTCTTCTCCCATCAATTCCGCCATCTTAAAGACCTTCTACGTCAAATTGGACACAAATTAATTTCGCGCCAAGCAGACCTGAACTGCAAAGCGTGAAATATGAATTCAACATTTTTGCTCTATTACGCGTAACGCGAACTCAATCCGGGGTCACAAAGTATATAAATTAATTTCACTTTTTTTTTCAAGTATACCGAATATTTTACACGATGATGCCGTCCACCTTAAAAGAGAGAATGACGGCGAAATTTTTGATGTCATCAATGCCGTTTTTTAATCGAAGGATGTGTTATCGACAGGAAGGGAGCTTTGTGAGAGGGTGGCGAGCGCGTGGTGTGGGTGGTAATTGGTTATCAGTTGTGATCGTGCCCAGCTACATCTGTGCGAACGTGTTTATTAAAACTTACTCCAATTAATTTTAATTAATCCCGCCGCTCTTCGCTGACGGACGTCTGCGAGTTCGACGAATGTTCAAACGCGTGCGATTGTTTCCATGTCGAGTGTCGGTAATTTTAGCATCACGGAAAATGATCAGGAATTTTCCCGTTAAAACGGGTACTTGTGTAAATTCATAATTCCTCTTTTGCTGAAAATGCGCAATTTTGGGTCGCAAGTTTACCAAACGCTAACAACATCTATTAAATAAATAGTTCTCACTTATTACTCAAACATTTTTACTTCTATCAACAAAAAATATAAATTTTACTTAATATAATTATTAAATCTGTAAATCCATACATATGGAGTTAGTAAGAGTTTCTTATGAATCGCAGCAGTTAATATTACTTAGAGTATTTAATAAAGTGAGTTCATAAGTTTCTAAATTGAATCCCTACAGGCTGCCACGACAAGTGCACAGTAGAGAATGCAATTAATAAGCAACACGACATCATAAATTTAAATGTATTTCAAGTTACACTTTATGATTTGGAAACAATTGCAGCACGATCTTATTCAACCCTTGCAGAAAACGGCCGCAAAAACACCCCGTTCCTCGCTGAATAATTAAGCACTTTGGGAGAATTATGGCCGAAATCTCCCGCAGAAAGAGAAGCGATCCCCTCCTACTCAAAAATATGACTTAATTTATGAAGAGCATTGTGCACCTGCATTCTGGCCAAAAGTTGTGTTGTTTATAGTCGCGTTCGAAAATGCAAATTGGTCGCGAACATGACTCCGAGACGCAGATGTCCGCTTTTGTTCTTCATTTTAGTAGCTTGAATGATAAATTGCAAAAGTCATTGTTTTAAGCATTTACATTTTACTTACACAACATCTCAAATATTTGAGGTCAGTGCTGAAAAATACATTGTTTATAAATCAACTGTCTAGCGCGGAAACGTTTTCAATAAAGAAAATATTCTGACGGATCTTTATTTCAGGTATTTCATTGTTAGACAATATTTAATAATCTCTAATAATAATCGTAACGTCTGATTTCGTGGCTATATTTTTGACATATCTTCAAAGTTATATATTTGCTTATTTTGTTTTCTGGTACCGCAGATTCAGTCGGGTGGAATTCTTTCTGTTGTTATTTAATCCTTATGACCTAGAGGTGTTGAGAAAATGTTCTAAGGCAATGATGTGTGTATATCACTCACTTGTATTTTACTTCTGCTTCTGTTATTTAAAGTCCATGTTTCATACCGATACGTTTAAATTGGTATATAAATATTGTTGTACAAGAGGATATTTGTGTCCTCGCTTACCTCCTTCTTTCTGCTGTTAAATCGAGTTATAGTTCCCCTCGTTTATTTAGAACACACCTAGTACCTATTTAAGTAAAAATTATTGAAACTGATCTTAACTAGTGAGGTATTTTGTTGCTATTATTAAAAATGTCCGTTTGATAAACATTAATATTCTGTTAACTCTTTTAAAACCCTCAATCAACTCAACTCAATTTCTTCTGAAGATGTTATAATCGTTAAGTTATCTGAGTATAATTAATTCGGATATATAAAACCATTGTAGATGTTTCATATCATGTTTTTTGTATTTATTTTGATACTTCTTAGCGATTTTATTCACCAACGTGACAAACAGTAGCGGGCTTACGACGCTACCTTGCCATTGTAGATAATGTGTTCTGATTATGTTTCTAGTACAAAAGTGCATGCTTTTAATTGCCCGAAGTAGTTGATGTCTAATGTTTATTTTTTCCAAAATTTTCCAAATTTTGTTTCTAGGAGCAGAGTTAAACACCTTTTCCTGGTCTACAAAACACATAAACAAACAGGTGCATCTCGTTTTAATTAATAATGGAAGCAGTAATAAGTGCTTATCCCGGCGGTTTAGTTACTGTACTTAAAATTTTTATTTGCTCACTGTAAATGACACTACCTAATTATTCATTTTTTGTCTAATACTTTTTCCTTTGTGATATTTTCCATTTCTTCAAAATTTCTTCTCTTCGTTCACCTTTTGACTAACTTTTTTTCTTTTATGATTTTTTTACTTCTTTAAAAATTACTTTTCATCACTAATTAAATTGTTTCATTTCTTTTTGTCAACTCAAAATCTCTTTTGTAGCTTCTGTAGTAAAGCGTACCACGTAACAAGCAAATTCTTCTTTATTGTAAATGTAAATTTAATGTCTGATGTTCAGATCAAAATTTCAGTATTCTAACTTGTTTTTGTAAATGCGGTTTCACAAAAGCTTTTGGAATTTGGTCTTTACACTGGGGCCAGTGGTTTTTTCCGTACTGCCTTGTTTAAGTGTGGTGCATGAAATCAGTTACTCGTTCTGTGACACTTTGGGTGTGAAACTTCTGAAAATTGCAGGGATTTCAAAGCAGTCAGGAACTTTTCACCAACAATTCTTTGGGACTTTGTTTAACGCTGGGCAACAAATTTCTGGTTGTGTTGACACTATTTCTATTGTTCATAACTTCTATTGCTACAAGCTAAGGAGAAATTATATACAAAGTGGTCCAAAGAACAATAGGACACAGATCAACTGTGGATTCTTGATATTAAAATAATGCGATTTAGCTGAACATATTTTGATCATGTAGGCGTTATTGGGAGTAAAATCAAAATTTTTATTTCAATCTTCTTCAATAATTTTTGAAGTGTTTGATACATGACCCAAAAAATGGAATTAAAATTTTTGAATTTAACTCCCTGTATCTCCTTTATTATTATCAACTTTTAGACTGAGTTTAGCTAAATCATATAAGGAATTCACTGTTATTCTGCGTCTCATTACTTTTGGACCAACTTGTATATACATTTATTTTTATGATAAACTACTTCGTTGAACATTTCGCCACTTTTTTTCCTCTACTGAAAATATAGAGGGATGACAACATCCTGAGTTAATCCTCTTTTAATTATTCTTTAGTTCGTTCGTAGAATTATGCCATCCATTTTCTCGATTGTTCCAGAAAGTTTTGAGTCGACCGCCAAATGGTACGAGATTTTACGAGAATGTTCTAGAGTCCTTTATAGAGAGATTAAAAACGCGAAGTGGCAATTTGGAAGATTAATTATGGAATAAACAGCTGAACAATCAAATAAATTAAATCCATTTATATAAAAAAAGATTTTTTGATTGGTCAGCTGTTTATTCCACCACTAATCCTCCAAACTGCCATTTTATGTGGACTCTCTATATAAAGGTCTCTAGAATGTTTCGGAACAGAAGGACCTCTGTTATATAAATAGAGTCAGGGGACACACTTGAATCCGTTATTATTAAGCGAGCGACGAATGCAGATATGAAGATAGGGTTTCGATTAGATGCATATTTATCGTACTAAGGTTGGCATTAAAATTGTACTAAATGCCAGGTTATTTGTATTCACCGCGAAATTTGAAAATAAATAATGGTTTTAATAATATTTCTTGAGGCTACATAAAAATGGGGTGGCGGGGAGTAAGAGAAATATATGGATTGTTTACGGCTTTTTATTTAGAAACAAATTGCTTGTTGTTAGTTTTAAAGAATTACGCATTTTATTTTTTATTACGTTTAAGAGGGCTTACATTTAGGTGGTAAATATGCTATACTTAAAAATTGACATTAAAAAATGTTTAGACAAAAAATGTACTAAAAATGTCAAAGAATTGTACCAGCCCTTTATGCAGATATCTGAATCTTGATGTATTTTAAAGTTTTGGTTTTTTAACTCTAAACTAAAACTTACAACTGAGCATTTTTCGATATTTTCCAATGGTGTTTTCTAGGTTCTGTAAAGTCTTAATGAATTGCATTTCCAATTACCATTTTACGACGGAATATAAAACAAACTTAAAAACAAGGTTCCGAACCGTTTTTACGGTGTCGATTAATCGCCGATTTAAATGTAAAATCCGTGTAGCGCGTCTTCGGGCGAGTTCGCTTTAATTAAACTTTTTAAGCAGGTGAGGGTTCCGCCGTGAAGTTGGAGCCCGGAAGTTTCCGGGGCGGTCGCCGAAATCGAACAAACACGTCGCGCCCGGATCGTCAGAAGTTCGCACACAGGGAATAAATTACGGTTTTGTTTAATTACGGCGAGCGGGCCTGGATGTTTTTATTGGCGGATTTCGTTCGACTTTGTGTTTTATTAGGACGAGTCCGAAGAACAGTTTAAGTGCGTTATAAATTAAGCTACTAATTGTGTTTCGCGAATAAATTTTCGGATAATTGTGAATCATGTCCGCGCGTTAATTGATGTCAAACTAGTTTATGTTATTTAATTACGGACTTTATTACGTGAAACAACGATAATTACTTACCGCTGAAATATTGAAATGCAAATTGTTCAAAATAATTTATCGAAAGGCACATATTTGAGAATTTGTTCAATTTATTTGTTGTATAAAAATTATTTCAAAAAACAAAGAAAGAAATGTTCTTTTTAGTACTTATAAAACTGCCAAAATATGTTAATAAGGATATTTTTATTGTTTGTAATATTTGTTCTTTTCTTGGAAATCTTCCTTTATTATTATTTTTTTTAGGTTTTATATGTACGCAAATATTTTTAAAAGTATTTCTTGTGTTATGTTTAAAATAAATTTGCAAAGTTTCTGACATGAAGAGAATTTGGCAAAATTTTATGACTACTCCGAATTTTCTTTTGGACAACATATATGATGTATACCTTTTCAACACAACTGTGAATATTTTGGTTTATAAAATATGTATTTAAGAAATAAGACAGACCGTATACTGACCGATAAATCACCGCCGTAAAAAGGATGAATAACGAATGTTTCATTTCCCACGTGAATGACACCGCTGACGCCGTTGCAGGTGTGGAAAGCAGCCGATGCTCCTGGATAGTCCTGCACGGTTCCATGATAGTAGCAGTGCTCGATCTCCTGCAAACGAACAACAACTACAACTTACAATTAAAACTTTCATAATTAAACTAGCGGCGCTCATGTTTTAATTTCTGAAGACTCACCGTAGTTGAATAACTTAATTCGAGTGGATAATGCGAATTATATGTTAGAACTTCAGATTAAATGCGATGGTTCAGAGAATTTAATTAGTATCATTATCAATTTGTTAATCTGGGTATGCGTGTAACGAGCCCGGGCATTAGTGAGAGATAACAGTTTTCCGATTATTCGGTGAAAATTTGTGAAATATTAAACGGCCGTAATTTCGCCGTACGCAGGTAGGCGATGTTTGCTCAAGGTATTTGTGCGAAAATTTGGGAGAAATATTGTCGCTAATTTTATGCGTAAAGCGGAGATTACGCGGAATTTATGAAGGTAAATGTTTATTATTTAATAATAAACGAAGGCACGACTGCTAAGAGTATTAACGTGTGCGGTAAATTATTTATTTAGTTTGCACAGTGTGAAGACCTTGTTTAATCCCTTTATGTTTTATAAAGCTCTTGATTATTATCCTAAAATTAATTTATTTAACAAAAAAATAGTTAAAAAGCAATTTGTTTTGAATGTTCTTGTCACTTTATCAATTTTAATGTTAACAACAGCCCTCTGTCATTGGTTGCAGATTGGTTGAGAGTAATTAATTTAAAATGAAATTAATTTTGTAGAAATATTCCAGAAAATTTTTTGAACGTATAATGGAGATAAACTCTTGATTTTTGTTTTTATAGTGTTTTTAATACAAAATGAACTTGTATAAACGTCCACTTTTGATTTATACTGTTTTCAAACCGTGATACGCAATTTAATTACAGAATTTTTGATTTTTGATATATTAATCTGCTTAAACAAATTTTAACAACATCTCATTACGAGATGTATTTACTTTAAATCAAAATTATTCAGTGCTTCCGAGGAAGGTTATAAATAAACCGAAACTTTGAGTTGAATGAACAAATAGATTTCTACTTATAAATTTAGACCACAAGAGTCCATATAACACGATTGATTTAAGCAGTTATCAATCTGATAATAATTTTTAACGTATTTTGGAATATTAGCCAGCACAAAATATAGCAACTTTGTCGAAATCAAACTTACGCATCATCCACTCGTAACAAGCGAAATGCCATTGTCGGGCGTTGAATTTGAAACAAACAGATTTATTTATTATTTGTTCTTAAGAAAGTTTTAGTTAATTTTTAAACCAAGTATAATTACAATAGAAAATATAAAAGTTAACTTTCGTAATTAATTAACTTTTGTTTTGAAATGTAAAAAATAACATATTTTAAACTGTCAAGATAAAGTAGACGTGGAAAATTTTAACAATTTTCGTCAACTTTAATTCAGTCACGTACTTCCCCGTCTATCCACCGAAAGATAAAGTTAATGAATAACGGTCCAGGCCAAAAATAGTAACGCCGGAGTAATTCCGCAATAATTCCTATTTTTAAATGGTCCTCATGCAGCAACTACAAAAGTATGTAAATCAACCGTACGTGTTTAAAGTACTAAAAATTCGTTTGCTATTCACGAAAGGAATTAACGAATTAGAACGGTTCGGTTTATCGTGTGATGCAATTACTTAGGACTTTGGAATACAAAGTTAATTTGCGTCTAAGACAAGTTCTCCGATGATTCTATTTAATTAAATTTTATATCGCGAGTCGAAAGGTGAGTACCGAGAACGGTGATATAAGGGTGGCTTTATTAGTCGTAAAAACAATTCGCGATTTTAACATTTTATGGACGGCATTTCACCTTTACGATCCTCCCTTAAATGTGGTTATTATTAAAGCAGAATTATTCGCAAACTGCCTTAAAGTAACTTTAAATGGTTATGTGAATACTTTTGAATGTAAACATCCACACTTTCTGAGATAATTTTATATGACTTAAGACAATATAACGTTAAATATACTACGAAAAATTAATTAACTTTTTCAATACATTTATTAAAAAAATATTTTAATAGAGAATAGAGAATAATTTACAGTTATACTAAAATTCTGTTAGAATGTGGATTATTTATATACGAGTTATACGCCTACTGAAGTATGTAGTATAATTATAAAAACAATAGATGTTGTCTAATAAGTTTTGCATGTCACTTAAAAATGTTGTATATATTTGTGATAATATACATTTAACCAAACGTTTGTTATTCAACCAACTCGGGACAGCCTTTGTCCCAACAGGTTATGGGCTCAGACTCGCGAAGACTGTAAAGAATAGTCCCCGACATGAACACTGCAAATTCATTGAGAATTGAACTTCTCGGAAAGGACAACTACGATACATGGAAGCTACAAATGCAGGCAATATTAATTAAAAGGGATTTATGGGAACATGCGAATGGAAACGCAATAAAACCCGATATGAAAAATGCGGCTGACGTACAAGCTTGGGAGCGCAACGACTTAAAAGCACGTTTGGATATAATCTTGTCGATAAGCTCAAGCGAATTGAAACAAGTTAAAAACTGTGTGACTTCGCGTGAGATGTGGCTAAGGCTGGAAGACATATACCAATCCAAAGGGCCGGCGAGAAAGGCAACACTTCTGGAAAAGTTAACGCGGACTTATTAACAATTTTGTTATTATATAGTTTGCCCGCTACCTATAAAAATTTTAGATGCGCCATTGAATCACGCGACGAGTTGTCCATGCCGGAAGCACTTTGAATAAAAATTATTGAAGAAAACGATGCTCGCAACAATGAAGAGCGAAATGGTAGTTGGAATGAACGAAAAGAAACCTCAGAAATGAACAAAAGTGACGGTGTCAAACGGAAAAATGACAACTCAGTTCGATGTTTTAAATGTGAAAAACTCGGACATAAGGTGAATGAGCATAAGTAAAAAGGAGTGTGCAAAACAAGCGGACAAAGTGTGTTTAAATATCTCAAGACATCAGATGAACGATCCAAATCGAAAGTGGTGTATGGATAGTGGCGCGACGTCGCATATGTGTAACAAAATAGAAAATGTTTGCAAAATTTACGATTCTAATTGTGGTACCTTTAACTTGGCAAATAGTTCTACCGCTGATACAGTAGGAAAAGAAAAAGTGTATTTTGCCGCGAATGTGTATAAGTAGAAAAGAAACGTAACTCTAGAAAATGCGCTGTATGTACCGGATCTAAGAACAAACCTATCAATCAGCAAGATTACTGATCGTGGATTTGAGGTTTGCTTTCGGAAGAAAGAAGCGACTGTTCAAGATTATTACACAGACATTTTGGTCACATCGATGCGAGAGATATTATGAATGCAATTCGCAAAGGTATAATAACGGGTATTAAAAGTCAAGTCATAGATTCCTCCAGCATATTAAACTGCAATATTTGCTTACAAGGAAAAATGATAAGGACTCAATTTCCAAGAAAGTTGAAACGTTAGACGAGTGCTTTGGACTTGGTGCATACTGACGTGTGGGGATCTATGAAGACACTTTCTAAGGGAGGAGCAAAATATTTTGTCGAATTTAACGACGATAGCTCCAGATGGTGTGAGGTCAGATTTTTAAAATCGAAGATAGAAGTTTTTAAGGCAACCCCTCTTGTCGAAAACCAAAAAGACAAAACTGTCAAATACCTGCAGTCAGACAACGGGTGAGTATATAAACAGTGGGTTCAACGAATATCTTAAACGACGAGAGATCACTAGAAGGTTGACCGTTCCCCATAATCCGGAGCAAAATGGTACAGCGGAAAGAAAAAATCGTACCCTTCTTGACATTGCCAGATGTCTTCTAAAAGAATCAAACTTACCTGATTCTTTTTGGGCTGAGGCACTGAATAACCTTCGGAGTAGATTACCAACGAAGAGTTTAAATGGCCGAACACCGTATGAGGCCTGGACCGACAAGGTACCGGAGGGTCGCGTATAAGAATATTTGACTGCAAAGTGTATTACCTCAACAGAGATCCTTGAAGAGGAAAATTCGACTCTCGTGGACAGGAGGGTATTTATCTTGGCTAAGCAAATGAATCCAAAGCATATCGTGTTTGGTCACCGAAGAAACATCGAGTAATTATAACTCGTGATATAAAAATCATTGAAAACAATCAGCTTCCTTCGATGTCTGATATTCAAACAGAATCTGAGGTGAATGCGAAGGACAAGGACGTAGCACAAACTCGGCGATTTACTAACATTGAATTACCTTTAAAATCCGTCAATGAAGATGATCGAGAGAGCGTACACTCTGAAGATATTGACAATTTTGCTGGTGTCGACGATGAAACTGAAAGACATGCATCACAAAGTTCTTTAAATGAAGACACGAATATTCCCGCTGAAGTTACACATCGAGAATCTCAACGTGTGGCTAGAGGTCAACTTAAAATAATAAGGTCGGGCTTGAGGGGAAGACTGAAAAAAGAATATCGGCATTGTTACAGATTCTGCCGAGAATGTTGAAAATGCGGAGCAAACGTATCTCTCAGAAGTTCCTATGAAACAGGCGTTAAGTGGATCTGATGCAGATGAGTCGCGTCAAGCCATCGTTACCGAAATAAAATCCATTTTGAAGAACGATACCTGGAGACTCGTTGACCATCCTAAAGAGCATAAAACAGTCGGCAGTCGAATCCTTTTGAGGAACAAGTTCCGGCCAGATGGCACCCTCGAAAGAAAAAAGGCTCGTTTAGTTGCCCAGGGTTTTAGTCAGAAACCGGGTATACACTTCACAGAAATATTCGCTCCTGTGGCTAGAATAGGCCCCATTTGTTTTATAACATCGCTTGCAGCTCCTCATAAAATCATAATAAGGCAATTTGACATTGAGACTGCTTATTTGAATGGATTGAATTTCCATACCGGGAATTACTTGGAGCATTTATGTATTTGGCATCGACTACTAGACTCGTCATATTATACGAGGTAAGTTATTTGGGACAATTTAACAATTGCTTCGGTATTGATCACTGGAAGGCAGCTAAACGGGTGTTGCGCTATTTGAAAGGTGCCATTGACATGGGACTAACTTACGGATCGAAACCAGAACTCATCAAAGGGTATGTGGATTCAGATTGGGGAGTTGTTCTGAGAGTAGAAGATCTTATACATGTTCAATGGAGGACCGATATCTTGGGATTCCAAGAAACAGCGAACCGTCGCCTTGTCGACGACGGAAGCCGAATACATAGCTCTTTCAGAGAGTGTCAAAGAAGCCATTTATCCGAAACTATTTCTTGCAGAACTGGATTTTGGCGATACAAGCAATTTGACAATTTTCTGTGATAATCGAAGTTCTCTTAAATTAGCAGAAAATCCAACATTCCACACAAGAAGTAAGTCTATTGATATTCGCCATCATTTTGTGAGGGATGTACTAAAATGCAAAGAGATTCAGTTACAATGTGTTTCAACGAATGATCAAGTGGCAGATTTTCTAACGAAAACATTGCCCAAGTCAAACATATGAAATGTGTTACATTAGCTGAACTATGTGCTTCAAATCAGAAACCTACCAACGACTAACTCGAGGGGAAGTGTTAGAATGTGGATTATTTATATACGAGTTATGGTCTTTCAACAGCGCCTACTGAAGTATATAGTATAGTTATAAAAAACAATAGTTGTTGTCTAATAAGTTTTGTATGTCATTTAACAATTTTGTATATAATTTGTGATAATATACATTTAACCAAACGGTCGTTATTCAACCAATTCGGGACAGCTTTGTCCCAACAACAAGTATTGCTAATTTTATTTTCACTACCAAAAGGAGACAAGTTTTTAAACGGTTGCTTGCGAGAGTAACTTATATCGAAACAGTATATTGCGTTCAAAAGTGAAAACATTTCACATCACATATAATTTTTTATGCCTATGTCGTTCTAGACAGGCTGATAACTTGTTTGAAGATTTGTCAGTTCACATCGGTAAAAATTTATTAAAATGATAAATTACTAATTATCTTGTTAACTATTTCTAATTTTCATGTAAAAATTTAGAGGTTATTGTTATAAACCCAAGTAACACCTATCTCACATGAGATTTAATTGACGACTATTTTATAATTTCTGAGTGTCTTATTCACTTGCTTTCGCTTTTTCGATCAAAGTCAACATTCGCATGATATATCTGGTTTTTTTTTTAGGCTGGGTTGCATAAAAAATTTAAGCCAGGACTAAATTTAAGCCTACATTAGATTGTGAAACACAAACTGCGGTACGTCATGGGAGTGTCACATTTTAACTTAACATATATTATTAATTGATATGTTTCGATACCTTTTCTAATACGCGAAACATACATATCAGTGGAATATTTTATTTAAAATACTCAAAACATTTCAAATTATACTTACCCCCTATATAATTTGAACTCATGACGTTAATATAATTTAAAAAACATTTTTACATTATCCTATTGTTCGAAAATATTAATCTTGTTAACGTTTTATGTGCATTATTCATTTATTTATTTAAAATATTTGATGAGTGTAATGCAATAAAAGCCGATTTAAATAATTTTAGCAAGCTCTATACAATCACTGTGCGAGCACGAAATGCTGTTATTCGAAATTTATCTCCGAAATAAAATTAACCGGTTAATTTATGAAAGCATTTAAACTGTGTTTCAATTATGCTCTAATAAAACGCAAATGGAAGCGCTCAAAACGAGAAGCTGGAAATACAACATCCACGAAATTGTAAGATCTGTTCTACAAAAACTACGCGATCGAAAATAAAATGACCCAGTGTAGGTTGTGATCCTACTTTTCACCATTTCTGAAATAAATTTCAAATGTTTTGGTTAAATTTCGACAGAGTATTACCAATTGTTATTTTTTATTTTTAAAATAAATTTAAATATCTTGGACGATTCTGGAGACGTAAGGGCACGTGTAGTTTGAGTCATAATTATACAATACATCCTGAATAACTTTTCCAGCGTGGGCTGTCGCTTATTATAAGAGATACGAATTCGGTTCAATGGGATGAATTATTCCTAAGAATTAGGGCAGTTACAAACTATTTTGAAATTGAAAAAAATCTATATAGTTCCGAAGTTATAGCAAAAAACAAACATTTTCAAAAATCTTTTTTTTTGTAATAACTTCTTTATTGTAATCGATACATATCGTTATGTATACTTTCTTAAGGCATTTTTATACGGAATTTATATAGGCTGTTTTAGTGATGATGCACCAAACTTCGGGAAAATGTTTCTGACATTATTTGGAACAATATATTTTAATACAATTTTGCAATCGAAGCAACTTGAAATTTGCATTAATTGGAGTCGATGTTTTTAGAAATACTGTAGCGATTTAAATCTCTGTGTTCGTGAAACAAAGTGAGCGATTTAAATTTATTTATGAATGGCACACGGCTGCAAGAAGGCAATCTATTATAAACGAAAGAATTTATGAGAGGCTTTTAATTTTGCCCTTGACTGCAAGACGTGTTAAATGTGAAAACTTTTAAAGAATGTGAATTTATTAGCGTGCGTTTTCGTTGCATTGATATTTATGCAAACCGTAATTACATCAAATTTGCTGAATCTTAATAATGTACGATAATTAACGCTTGTAACGGGTTTTTATTTATTCATCAGATGATATACACAACTAAGTAATTGAACAGTTGCCTAAAATCGGTACAATTAATAAATTGGGACAATTAGTAATTAGAATCAGTTCTTCCGTCTGTCAAATTGCCTATCAGACTGAACTTGGTCACATGAGGTAGAAACAAATTCGTAAGCGGGCGAATTACGAAAACGGCTTCGCTCCTTACCACAACGTTAATAAGAACGCACTAAATGTATTTCATCATATATCTGAGACGCAACATTTTATGAGGCAATGAGCAATAAACAGATTCTTTGAACGAGGGTTAAGGCAGGTTAAGAATTCCGTTCGTCCTCATCTATTATACATTTTAAAAATATAGGATTCTTCTTTCCCTTCGTTTTTCTCAAAACTTATTCGATTAAAAAAAATGTATAGAAAACTTTTCTTTCTTTTCCTGACATCTACCCGCATACCAAGTTTGATGCATCTTCAATGAAACACCCAGTATATGCTTTAGATCTATTTTTCTCTTTCCACCCCTAACTTTAATTTTTCTTATGGGCCGTTAAATAGGCTTTAGAATAATCGAATACGCTCGATTTTTTTCTTTACAATGATATAACGAATGCAAAATTTATTTTGATAGAAATCGAAGAAAATTAAAAAATATTACTTTGTTGGTTAATCTTTATTGATTAACAAAATATGTTTTGTCTCGAATGGAAAAGCTTACCTGTTTTGAAACTTGCTCTGCTCCATTAGCTAAAAAATGTTTCTGCATGATATTAGGCGCGATGAGTTGTCTGAAAAATAAAAAGAAATATAGTTTAAATTCAGGTATCGGTTTCATTATTCGTGTACATTAAAATCGTGCATTGTAACCAGTAAGTAGTGAATATGACTTCTCTAGCTTAAAATTTGACTGTTACAACAATATCTAGAAAACACCCTTCAAAAACACGACCTGTAAATTTTTTTTTATAATCTAAATATTACATAGCGTGTGCCGTTCTCTGTTTTATAAGAAACGAAGCGTTTGCATGTTGTTTTTTGAGTTGAAAAACCGACACGAAAAGCTCCACTTACTTTCGGCGTTGTTAAAAAGTATCTCGCGAACAAATACAATGGCATCATGAAGCCGCGTCGATAAAGCGCGGCGTTTTCCCAAACTGCAATTTGTATGCATGAGTCGGCGGGAGATTTCTTGCGATACACGGCGTATATGTTGCGGCGATCCATTAAATCCCTTATTTTTATTATTTGCTGGCATTTGCTCGACGTGCTCACTTCGTGTGTCAAACATGCTGAACTAAGATTTTATGCATCGTTAGAAGAATAATATTAAAGCTCGCGGTTACATACAGCTACCTATGTTATTTCTTACAACTAAAAGTTTAGAATAAAACTGTGAGGGTTTGCATGAGATCTATAGAGTATAGTGACTATTAAGAGTCGGTAATGAAATGAATATTTGATCCTGCATCTTACTCTGAACAAAATCGAAAGTAGTGATTTTTATAATTTAAGTTGTGGTTTTATGGAACATATAGAAGAATCAAGCAAATGAATACACAAAAGATACTCTCAAAATTGAGTTTAAAAAACTTGAAGAACTCTTAACCTGAGAAGACATTGTGACTAGAATAGAATAGAAGAACGACAGTGTGATTTAACCCGTAATAGTATTTAGAAGAATCGGTAAATTATTTTAATTAAGTTATACCGTGAGTGAAAATAAATTGAAAACTTGGGAAAAGTTCGTTGTTAATAATTTCCAATAATCAGGGGCAAATTATTAACACAATTCCTTTTCAGTAATCTTGTTTGAGCTTCTGATATTTTCAAACAACTACTCAAACACTATTTAATTATATCGTTTGAAGGAAACATAACTCAAACTTTCGTTCCCAGACGTTAAACTTGTAATGCAACGAAATTCAGAAGTGTGTCAAGGTCAAATTGGTTGTAATTAATAATATAGTAACCATCTCCAATTTACTGCTGCATTTATAAAATGTGGCGTTGTATTTCGTACGCAGTGCCGTATCATATCTTCAGGATAAAATTTTAATTAATTATAAACTGTTCTGTAGAATTTTTCAAACATTTTAAAAAATTTATAATGTTCATTCTCTTACGCGTTTTTTCCTTTCGGTGAAACAATTAACATTCACCCAGCATAGTGTGTAATAACTATAACCAATCAGTTGTTACTTCCAGAGGAATATTACTCTCATTATTTAACAGATAGACCTCGTACTTATTTGCAGAAAAAATATGCTGTAACATGATAAAACGAATACCATTTTTATATGTATTATGCATAACATCAATCGTTCTATTGGTATCTATGGCAACACTGGGGACCGAGTGTGCTACCCCTACGATATAAACATATGAAACAATAATCTGTCTCCATATTTCTTTATTTTCTCGTTTTCTGTCGGACGTATATGGTGTAATGAAAATTCCTGCTGTTTCATGATGTGTTCACATGTATGTGTTATGGACAATGTGCTTGTTTGAAAATTATTAATAATTATCGTACATTATTATTACAAGCCAAATTAAAAGGTTACACAAATAAATCTACGAAAATTCATAAAATTATTATTAATAAATTCCGTTTTTTGGTAGTGATTGCAATAAATTTCAATATTTCAATGAAAAAATTAAACCTTTCTACTTCCAACTGCCACAAAAGCCTTTCCTGAAAGTAAAAATAGTTAATTTATAATTTATTTATTAGTTTAAAAGATTTATCGCAAAAATTGAAACTATTTATCCTGATTTTTATTTTTTATCCTGAAACGTACAAACGTACAGCGAAACATCGACATTTATACTAGTAGTTTTCTGAATCATCCGATCAATTAAAGATTTGAATTCATTTTCTTCTTTAATCTTTGCAAATTATATTAGAATTTCAATTTTATTGGTGAATTCTCTTTTCTATTTATAATAAATCTAAATAAAGGATAAGTAAAATATGAAATATGTTTTTATTACATTAACCGGGCTGGATAAGGAATTATTGATACTGATGGTAAATGTAATTATTAGAGTGTTATTAATTACATGGACTAAATAGTATGGTTAATATTAGTATTTACCGGAAATTATTAATACTAGCTGGATTTATCACACTGTAATTATCGTATACACACATACACATATGTATTTCTCTTGATGTAACTGTACCTTTTCCATGCAATATTTGTTTATAAATATGTAGTATCAGCAAAGAAAAAAATATAATTACATTTAGAGAAGAATCTTCTTTTTTTAATTTAAATACTTCCATAAGAAGTTATGAATTATTTAAAATTCTTTAACATATTTTTACGAACTTTTATGGCCAGTTGCACCAAACCCTTAAGCTCTGCTTAACTTTAAGCATCACTTAGAGTATAACTTACCCTACCCTCCAATGTCATATTATAAACACCTCTTAAATTTAAGCTCGGCTTGAGCGTTTGGTGCAACTGCCCATTAGAGTTTCTTATTCAAGACCAGCTATGTATGTACGACTGGGTAATTAAGAATAGATAACTGTTTCTTATATTAAATTAAGTATACTGTCAAGAACTTTGCATCCCAAACTTTCCGCATCAAATACTAACCATAATAACTGGACGCAGATAGCAGCAAACGAGATCGGTTAGCTTGGCAACGTGAGGTGTATATTTAGCAGGTATTAATATGCGTCCCCAATCTAATAAACCCTTGTTACCCTTTTCACCACCAATCTCATCTCATTTTAAATTAACTAAAACTACTTAGGAGTAACTATATAGACAATAGCCGCGCGCTTTATATCAAGAGTTCGGGCGAGGAAATAATAAATTAATGCGGCTTTAGTCCGGTCCACGTATATACGTATAAATTCCTGATCGAATTTTATTCAACATTGTCCGAGTAAAATTGCGTCGCATGATGTTTACAATTAAATAAATCGCATAAATCTCCGTGAAATATTATTGATGTGCGGCTAGTTGCGAGTGTAATGTGCGCGCAAGTTGTAAATTAAACAATTAAAATTTGTATTTCAAATTACTTTCAATTTATGGCGTTGGTTTCCAGGGCTCTATTAGAGGATTTTCACATTTGTTATATCGTAAATTAAAAACGTTATTTATAAATTTCTAAAAATCATTTAAAAACACTCTTTCATTCAATTTTGTCAATTATTCAAATTTACGAGTGTTCACGATGATAAGCAAAGGCGTTTTTTATATTATCCTCTGCCTACAAGGTAGTAAACAAGATTTTAAAAAATTGAATATTGAACATTCACTTTACAACAAGAGATAGGCGATATTCTTAAGCCTTACAGCGATCTGCGGAAACAATCTTTGAAGATTTACTTTCGTTTGTTGCATGACTGTATTTATATGCGTTAGTTTTGTTTCTCGGATTTTCGATCCGGAATAACTCTTGCAGGCTGCCATTTTCCCGATTTTCAGTGTGCACGCGAGATTTACATTCGTTGACGCTGCTTAGGGCATTAAGCAAGCAAGTAGAAATAAATGATGAGCTCCACTGAATACGGAATTGGTTTTAAAGTGCACTAAGCGAGACGTTACATTATTTATCTCCTGTGTTTAGTCGCTGCACTCCAGAATGTTATCTAAGGCCAGTGAGAATAGTATTTATTTTAATGTAGAGAGCGCTGAGGGGGATTAAAGCGAAAAGTTTCGAAATTCTCTGATTGATTTCGGTTAAGCAAAAACTGACCGATTTTTCATGTTTAACGACAAAACGTTTTAGAATTTGTACCAAATGAGAAATAAATGTTAAACCTTAAGTAACTTTTTTTTGTATTTTTAAGTTTTAATTTTAGTTGCTTGTTCACGTTTATTTCAGAATGTAATAAGTTGTGAAAAATCAATAATTAATTTGACTTTTGTTTGAAGAATTTATTTTCATTTTTTCTAATTCATTATGTAACGGACGGACGATGTTGAAAAGGAAAGATTAGATCATAGAAACTTTCAAGATTATCAATTTCACAAGAACTTCTTTTTTTACTCTCAGAAACTATGACAACAGTGACAAAAGATAACGAAATACAAAATTCTCTGATTGCATACAAAAAAACTTGACACAATAAACAATTTTCTTTCCTCCTTTTTACCTAATTTTTGTCAAACCATAAAAGACCCAAAACGCAGTTTCTTTGTTTTGTGAGTTTCTGAATTGAGTTTTAGGTAACCCCTTTTTATATGAAATGAAATTTAGCTCTTTAGCACATCGTTGCACTGCATAATTTAGGAATTGACGAAATTGCCACCTACTCTTACTTTCTTATTACCAGGGTCCACTTTGATTACGCACCATATGAATTTCAATACAATTCCAACTTTCTGCTTCGCTATTCAAGTTATTTTTAAAAAAATAGCATACTGTGGTCTTATTTAAAATAAAAATTTAACACTCTACTTGCCCCGATTTGAACGATTTGAGAGGTGGAATGGTGAAAGGATGTCCAACTGTTACTCTTAGAATAATGTAATGTTCCTATAAACTTCTGAACGTAGACGATGAATTATTTGAACATTTGGTGTAGTACTTATTAATTTATAAATAAATATTTCTCAACACAAATTATGTTTGATGTATATATCTTTTATTACAACATTTTAAAAATCAGTAAAGATTGTCAACCAAAAGTTTGCCTGCTTGATCAAAGGTATGGTACTAAAAAATATCTATTTGAAAAACCTACTAAAGTACTCACATGCTGATGCGTAACACGAAGTTACATAATATACCGATCAATAACTCATGATATATTCGATAGGAAAGGAGGAATATACAATTAATAAAGAATTGCATTGAAATTTATCTGGTATATAATCAAAGTGGACACCCGATATATTCAATTCAATAAACTTATAACGGTAAAATAGTATCAAAAAGAAAATCCAAACATTCAAAAATAAAAAAAAAGTTAATATAGAAAGTAACACAAAATTCAATGATGAAAATATAAATACAATCAACATTAATCCGATAACAATAACAATAGCAATAAAACAATAACAATAATTTATTTGTCAAAGCCAAAATACATGTACAAAATAAACACATATAGGCAAGTGACACGTCAAAAAGCAAGATGTGGGATACAATAGATATAGTTGTAGCAAATATGAAATCAAATAGTTGTATAACAGAAACAAATTAAAGATAAAATCACATCAATGGCGCTTATTCAGAAATTCATCAATTGAGTATAAAACATATTCAATTAATAATTGTTTCAGTTTATTCTTAAAACTGCGATTACTACGGGGTACCAGATTAATTTTTTAACTTTACTTAAATTTGTAAGGCCTGAGAATACAGGACCACTTTGTGCTATGGATAAGCGATTGAAAGGTAACCGATAGTTATCATTGTCTCTCGTGGAATAATTATGCTAATAATTGTTTCTATCACAGTTGCAAAAATGTATAACGAAGGAACGGTCATAATTTTGTAGCGTCGAAAAAAAAAATGGGAGAATTTTTTCTGAATTCTAAGTATATAAATCGACTTTTGCTCACCGAACATTGAGTCTTTACGTAAGCCAATTTTTTAGGACACTTTAATTTTCATTTCGAAGGCGTTTTGCTTAACTTCCTTAAATTTATTAAAACATAACTAAAAACACTCGCGAAAAGAATTATTTCTTTTCTTCTGAATAAAATTAAAATTAATAATCTAAGAAAAATTATCGACGAAAACAAACCCGCAGAATGGTTAGACTCGAAACTATCTCAAATAAACTGAATGGGAACTGATTTTCCTTCGCGAACTGGAGTATTTTAAGTATTATTATCGGGTTTTATAAGTGAGTGGCTGATATTGATATAAACCAATTAAATTTAAATATTTTTATCTCGTACGAAGTTTCTGATTTAGAATAGTCACCACCGGAGGGCACATTCTCACCAATTTTTGCTGATGCAAAGCACTTCAGAATGGCATGGCATTGGCCACGATAACAACAGAAAATTTTCCACGAAGTGTTTATGCTAAAAAATAAGACCTTTATTGTTTTAAATCGCGGTTCGAATTTATCTGAATAACTCAGTATTTCTTTTCCGTCCTGAACGGAAGCATTAGTCCCTTTGTTTAAGCTAAGATACGGATTCCTTTGTTTAAAGCTGCATTTTTAATTCATTGCGTGGGAAATTTAATTTCTTTTCTCATATGAAACAATATTTTTTTTTTTGTACAGAATTCCGCTTGCTATAGTACTTGCCGATGCATTTCCGTTTATCCTATTTAATGCGGTTTTACAAATCAGCTGGTGTCTTTTTCATTTTTGTTCTTTTTGAAGGGATCTTCTCGTTTTTCCATTCCTAAATCGTTTTAATCATAAATTCTCGCACTGTAATTTGTTGTGGTTCGTGAAATTAGTACATTTTTTGGTATTATTTACTCTAACTATTAGAAATTATACTGTACTTATTCTTCTGCTGTGTGATTCTGCACCAAGTTATGAGAATTTTTTAAAAAATTTTGGGGTAATGAGCAGAACTATAAAACATTATCAATTATAATGGAATCCACTAGAAAGTTCGTGTATAAATGTTGTATTGTGCTAATGTGCACAAATACTATTGTACCCACCCCGAATAAACTCTTCTTTAATATACCAAGAATTGCTGATGTCAAACGACTGTGTTGCAAAGTATTTGTTACAAACCAAAACATATCAAGTGACGTCACAAACAATAGTGCTTGCGTCCCGATTATTGAAAAATTTTAATAATAAACCCTTTATTAAAAAAAAGATGGCAAATTATATAAAATAAAATAACCACCAATAAGTTTATAGTTCGTTATACAGCATATAAAAAAATATTTCAGATGTATCTTAAAAACTAAATGTAGTAAAGGAGACTGTGGTTTAAGATTTAATTAAAAAAAATTAATCTCCGCCTACAATAATTTTTATATCCGTAGATACGTATTTCAGCAGCTAAGCTGTCATTTTCAGTACACACACTACCAATTTAAAAGTACTTCATAAAACCTAAAACCAACTAATCATAATCAAATAAGAGCAAATCAAATAATGCAGAGTAAGTATTGGTCCATTCTCCTGAAAAAAAGTTCTCATTCATAAAGAACTTTCATAAACATCTGATTCCCTATTATTTGATACTGCCTTAAATATTTAAAAATATCCCTGAAAAATAATAAAATATAAATATATATATGTATATAGGAAATTGACTTTTAACGGATAAGTCGGTCAATAAAGGCAATTAACTCAAAACTCCTTTATTAGTTCAATATTTCGTGTAACATTGCACACTTCATCAGGAACTTACTGTAATTAACAAAACAGTTAGAGACCATGTGGTTGAAATTAGGTTTACTTACATTGGTGTTTTTGAAATTGGCAAACATTTGTCAAAATATTACGTTTACACGTTTTTATAGTGTTGGTTGATAACTATTAAAAACTTATTTTACATTGATGACTGACGAAAACCAGATTTATACACATTAAAATTTAAATTAAAAACACTTAACACAGAAATAGCGCCATTTTGATTTAAAGTGGAGTTTCCGCATGATTGTGAACCTGCGTACATGAATTAGGTTAAGTACAGAGATGAGTTGTAAAGGTGCGACAGACATGGATTTTAATTTTGAACTCAGTGAACTAACTATATGTTTGTGATTTCTGTTTATCTAAAAACAATAACTGTGCATATATTACACTTAGTTGATTTGTGTCAGATTTGAAATTTATGCATTGGTCAATGTGCTTATTTACATGGTACATTTCTAAAAATAATCTATTTTTGTTTTTGCTATTTCGGTCAATCACCTCAGTGGCTTGCCAGTTCATTGTATGATCTTCTTTATAAATGTGTTGAGCTATAGCGCATCTGTTTCTTAATAACTTGCAATCACTTTTATGGATTGCAATTCTACTTTTAAGCCATTGTGATGTTTGACCTATATAACTTTTTTCGCAATCGTTACATGGATTTTATAAATGACATCACTAGCTAAATTGACATCCGTACGATTTTTTAAATTGCTGAATAAATTACCTACCGATTTATTGGCATGTCTCACTGTTTTTTAATGTTCAGTTTTAAGAATTTTAACTAATTTTTCTGTCAAACCTGTGATTTCAGGGATCTTTCTTGAATTATGTTATTATTGACTTCTTTATCTATTTGATTATCAGGGATATTAATATTGTAAATCAATTTACGAAGTAACTGTTTTGGATAAACATTATTCAGAAAAATATCGTATAATTTATCTAAATTCTTTTTTATGAAAGACTGATCACATATGTATAGTACTCTATTCTTCATAGTTTTTATCACATTAAGTTTTTGATTTATGGAATGATTCGAGAAATAATTCAAATATCTACCCGAGGAAGTCGGTTTGTTGTACCAATCCAAAAACAATTTGTTATTATTGGGATCTCTAATAACTCTAGTATCTAGGAAGGGGATGGAATAATTTTCTTCTCTTTCCACTGTAAATTGGATGTGTTGGTTATAGTTGTTGAAAACCGTTGTAATTTCTTCTATTTTGTCTGTCGGAATACCACAGATCAAATCATCAACATATTTTTATATAAATGTTGGATTAAAAGTTAGTTTTTTTAAGCAGTTATCAAGATGATCATCCAATACCATGAGAGCTAAGATTGGACTTAAGGGTGAACCCATAGGGGTGCCATATGTTTGTTTATAAAATTGTTCTTGGAAAGTAAAGTAGCAATTGTCAAAAATGAATTGAATTATAGAAATAAACAGTTCTTTTGGAATAGAGCAGATATTACTTATGTGTTCCCACTTTTTTCTATTATATTTAATACATAATATATATATATATATATATATATATATATAAATCATATCAAAAAACAGCCTACAGAGTAGAGATCACACCCACTCGTTACAAGTTAAGAGCACTTCAGGAAATCTATCTCGGAGAATCCTCTCCTTATTAAATATCCAGTGCTAATGCGCTTAACTGTCTCTGGCACCCCCTTTTATATAATTTAGGTCGCGACATCTAGCGGCTGATTTTTGACCTAACAAAAACGACATATTGCGGTCGATTTTAATTTACATTAAAAAAAAATCGTATATTTCTAAATATGGTCCGTCAAAAAGCAACCTACAAATAAGAGTAAATCAAATAATTCGGCACTAGGTATTGATTCATTATCTGAATTCATTAAATAATTTTTATTTTTTCGAATAAAAATACTTTCGTAAGCATTTAATTCCCTATTATTTGATACGTCCTTAATGAGTTTTAAATTATCCTTATTAAAACCGTGTCTAGTATTGTAAATATGTTGGGCAACACTTGATTTCTCAAACCTATTATACCGGTAATGACTTAAATGTTCCTTAAAGCGTGTTAATATATTTCTTTTTGTTTGTCCAATATATTTATTATCACATTCATTACATTTCATTTCATAAATTCCAGATTACTGATCAACTTCAACTTTATCTTTCGGGTTTCCCAATAAATTCTTTATGATATTGTTAATGTAAAAAGCTAATTGTAAGTTTTGAGTTTTAAAAATATGATTTAGTGCAAACCGCATCGAAAGCCATTTTTACAAATTTTCCTAGAGATGAAATTGATGTTAGAGTGCTACAATTTTGGACCCGTTTCCTATAGCTAATCTTCCTAATTATATTATCTACTATTTGCGGAGTATAACCAATTTGAATCGCAACATTCTTAATATATTTAAGTTCTTTATCATATCGGGCTTTAGTAAGTGGAAATGAGAGTAATCTAAGAAATCTAAGAAATTTAGAGCCGCGAGTTTGTGTTGTACTGAATGTTGTGATTCGTTAATTATAAACCGGCTAATATTTGTATCTTTACGATAAATGTCCATTTCTAATTCATTTTTGCTGTTTCTAATTATATGAATATCTAAAAAGGGAATCGCACCATTTTCTTCCTTTTCGTATGTAAATTTAATGCTATCAAATTTTGATTTTAATTTATCTAAAAAATCTTCCAAATTACGTTTCTTGATATCAAAAATAGCAAAAATGTCTTCAACATAACGCAACCAAATTCTTGGAAAATACTGATTATCTTCTCTTACGTTATAAATAAATAAAAATAATTGTGGGCGGAGATTAATTTTTTTTTAATTGTCAGATGTATCTCGTTTACATGCATATTCCCTAAGGTTTCGCCTTATGGTATCATCAACTACTATATCGTTTATGTAAACTTTCAAGTTAAAGAATATAATGCAATATAATACTTAATATTAATGTGAATGTTTGAATTATTCAAGTAGTTTAATTAAAATATTGGGTAAAAATTATTTTGTTTGTTGTTAGATTAAAAGCATGATTAGGTGGAAGATGTGAGTATGATTTAAAGAAAATTATTGTCTTATTAATATTAAGTGAATTAGGTTTAATAATAAGATTTAATTATAATAACATCAATGATTTTATAGTTTATAAAACATTTGCAGAACTCTCAAATTACTTTTTTGTGATAATTTGTTCAATATCTTGAAGGAAACTGCGTTTCTTTTATATTTTTAATTTCCATCAATAAAATTGTGTATACAGGGTGATTCATTAACTTTTTTAAAAACTTGAGCAATTCCGAGGCCAAGTAAAAAGTTCATAGTACATAGGTTTCATTCTTTTTCGTTCCAGAGATAACAACTAAGTCGAAAGTTATAAATTCGCTTTAAAATGTATGAATTCAGCACCGAAGAATACGCTGATACCGTTTTTATTGGCACTGTAATAAAAGTGGGGTGTGTGTACACGCAGATTTACTTATTTCCGAAGTTTTTTCTTTTATAAAGCAGCACATACATACTGTTCTAGACAAAAAAAAACTAATTAAGGTTGTGCTTGCCAACCTTAATTTACATCAAGTGTACAGCAAAGTAACTGGAAGTAAGTTAAAATTAAGCACAGTGATTATTGTTTATTTAGAACACATTTGGGATATGTTTAGTACTTAGTCTTACAAAAGGAAAGACTGCTTATTTTAATAACAAGGCAAGAATTTTCGAGAAAAAGAAGTGAGTTAAAAATGTATATGAAAAAGAGGAAAACAAAAATATAAGGAAAAGAAAATATTAATAGTGCAGTTATGAAGCATTTGTGTATTCTTTTGTTGAATTTTGTACCCAATTATTTAACCGAGATCGAGAGAGTTAAATTTTATATCCAGTTTTTCAATTATTTATTTGTTATTGCACAACTTTGTTAGATCTTTCTCAAAGTGAAAAAGCAACTAAACTTAATTTTCTTTAGCTACAAATTGCTCGTTTAGAATCCACGCAAGACGTGTTCTATTGCAAGCTGCAGATAAAACTAATTTCAAGAATGCATTCTCTTTTGTGCAAATATTTTCCTTCTTCACGTGTTCATCCGATAAAACTCACGGACGTTTAATTAGAGCAAAAGAGTTTCCTTTTAGGGCACTTAATGAAAATGTTTTGTCCACAGCCACCTAGTTCATGAACTGTGTTTCCTTCTTTTTAGTTTATTTTTATTTTAGCAAAGCATTTCTTAGGAATAATTCCTGCTATTGGCTATCATCCATTTATTCAATCTCCGTGTGTGTTATACCTTATTCGATTTGACCTGATATAATATCAGTCGACGTTATCCGGCAAGGATATACGATAGGGTGTTTACGCAATTACAGCAGACGAAGAAAATCTAATTAAGACAGCAGCGTAATCCTACGTGATCGGCCGTCTTCCTCGGATAACATGTTCCGCCCTGCCCACGTGACACAACTGGATATTGATGAATCTAGTTGTCTAAGTTCCACGGCCGGGGCACGTTTTACTACAAAAATAATGATCCCGCTGTGACACGGAGATTGGATTGCAACGCTGCCTCAACTTTTCCGTCCTACTGAACGCTTTTTCCAAATTCATTAATCTTAATGAACGCCCCGACTATTATCACACTAGTTTCACCAGTTTCTTAAATTCTCTTCCAATAGATTGAATATTTAAAGCAATAGAATCAGTAGACGAGGCCCAGCAATTAATGGGATTTTCGGAAACCTCCTTGGGGAAACGCGTAATTTATAGCGGTGATTAATTAACGGGGATCATAAAAGTCCATTAGTTGGAACGTATGAAAATTATATAGTTTTTGTACGCACGCTCCCTCGTTTTCTTCGGCCCGATACCCTAATTGCTTTTGGTTTTTGCCGCCTGCAACTCGCAACATATCTTTTTTGGATCACTGAGCAATTCGAACACGATCTTGATCGTTTATAAATACACATATTTATAAGTGGCAGTGATATTTACGTATCTATTACACCTAAAGATTCACTTTCACGATGATAGTTGTTGTTATGAAAGCAACTATTATAGAAACGATCATCCTATAAATAACTTGACAGTCGTTTCCGTGCAGATAATTAACTCACACTCACTTTCGTGATAGTACTTTCATAAGAGTACTGAAAACCAGCCTTAATATGTTACATAACGAAACGATTCAAATTGTTTCTCTTGTACAACCTTAAAAATTTTATTTTTATTTTCTAGATTTGTTGAGTGTTATGTTCTAAGTTGGTGGATATTATAAGAAGTGAATGCAGGTCAATAGTAAAAAAAAGGATCAAACAAACACGGCATTCGGGTTAAGAAGCTTTTAGACAGTGATTGATAGTGAGATCCTTCTCTCCTGGCACCCGGGGGAACATTTCCAGTTTATATTCTGCCCGGTGAGGTGCCAAGGGGTTTTTTCAATTGCGGAAATGTAATGTTACTGTTTCCCATTTGTTTCGATCTAATAAACAGTTACCAATTACAAGAAAATGTAAGCTATAAAACTATTGAGAAAGGAGTTGCAGATATCGATGAAATAACTATGTTTTGAGAGAAATAAGTTTGTTTCAGGCTTACTACTTTCCAATAAATATCTGCTTTTCTTATTTTCGAAAATGTTTGAGCATTTTGAAGCAGACATTTAGAGACTTTACTGATGAAAAGCAAAATTTTACTATTTGTTAAATGGATATTGAATATTGATGAAAATGACTTTTCATTTTGAGGTGAATCCGATGATTCATTGCACTTTAGAAGCAGCAATTAATGAACCACCTACAAAAATTGAAAAGTGAATATGCAAAAAAAATTGTCGTTCACTATTCACGCTTTTGAACTGTAAAGCAGCAGAAATGGTTTTGCGTTTTACAAAGCGTAACTCATTCAGAACTGAAGTAATGAAAAGCTGAAGTGTTTCGAAACAAGCAATTTCATGTTGTGGAGTGACCCTTTCACGGCGGGGGCCTTTTATTAATAATTTCCAGCAATAATAAATTTTCAGGCGTGTTTGAACTTGTCAGTGTCTGCTCTTTCAACAAAACTCGTGAAAAATGATGTCCCGTATGAGTTATGTGTCCTTTCAGCGACTTAACGCACGTGTCCACGCCGTGTGCCAAGATGTATTTTATTTTCACGAAAAACTCGCTATTGTTTCTTCAAAATTTACGAAGCCACCTTTGAAGTTTGTTTTAATGAGAAGCCATTGATTGTTTCTCGGGAAATGTTGCGTTCTTGCGACTGGAAGTGATTAATAGGCGAGTTACGTGTTCCGGAGTTTTCAGCTGCGCTTTCAAATCTTCTTTCTTTACCTGTTCGTTCTGACATTTCAATTAAGCGAATTATCCTCGTCTCTGTTCGTAAGGCATGCCTGTTTTGCTTGCTTCCAATGTAAATAAATGCCACATCTAATGATTACGTAAAAATATAGAGACGTCTGTTTTGTTTAAGTTGTTTTCCATACTGCTCTAGGTATTTTATTATATCTAACTTTTAATAACACCATGACGAGCTCTAAGTATATAAATTGGACGAGTAAATTTTAATGAAACCAAGATAAGTGTATCGTTACTTGCAATATTATTTTACTCTTTTACTGAATCGAATAAGACATAAGAACTATGCAATTTCTCTTTAAAGTATTTTATAATTTAAAATGTTCGTTTAACTTTGAAAAGATAATCCGTCCGGATTAGATTCTCATAATGTTAAACTGACAGCTGGTTGTAATTAGATGCAGGAACATTCAAAACTAGGGAGACACAAGATATTAAGAGAAAGAGAACGAAATAAAAAAAAAGATATTTGAGTGAAAGGAAATAATTGGAAAGTGAATTTAAGAAAGTAACAATCAAAACTGAGTACAATTTGTGCAGAAGACTTTGCAAATATATGATCTGAAAGTATTATTTTATTATAAAACCCTAATTCTCATAATTCTATATCATTAGAATAATTCACTCTTGTTATTGTATAGAATAGGAACACATAATAACTGTTTAGGATATTGAGAAAATTAATTGCGCTAATTATGTAGGGATACACTGAACTTCTGCGACGAGCAGAATGAATTAATTATGACTCTCATCAATAAAACATCGCTGTTTTTGCGCTTTAGCATTATTTTTATTTTTAATGCTGGCCGAATAGCATTAATCAGTGTAAATAATTGAAAAGCTGGAAGAGAGGAAAACTCTGGGCGTTTTCCAGCCAGCAATGGGGCGGAGGAGGGCGATAATGAGCGGCCACGATATTTTACTTACGTGTTAAGCTCGAGATCCAGGCGAAACTTGTGGTTGAAGGCCTTAATGAGAAGCGAGGTGCGGTGGAAGTGTTTACCCGTCTGAAACAATAATACAGTCGAATTACATCCAGATTACACGTTCTGTTTCGTCACGATCATTAATTTTCATGACACATATACATTCGCCGCTGTCTTGGCTTCGGGAACAATGTTTAAATACGAATTTCCGTCTCGATTTCATGAAATCATGTTCAAATGATACACGAGCTCAATTAATTTTCAATTTTTAATATTTTATTGAAATACGTACGAAACAAAATCAATATTTTCGGAAAAATAATGTACAAAAATATAGCTAAAATTCATACTTCTTATTTTTTATACAGGGTGTAAATGAAATGTGGAGCAGAAACAGGAAGCATTTAAGAATTTTAAATCTAGTAACACTGGAATGTTCATTTCTAATTTGTATCTCAGACGAGATTTAAATAACTACGCTATTACTTAGGTAGCATTGTTACTATGAAAGCAAAACTGACATGATTATCAAAGGTTATCAAACAAACTTGATCGACATAATTCCTAGTGTAATTATGTGCCTAGTGGCAAGAATTTTTTTTATGTCTTACCAGTACCATTATCAGCTATTAACAACTTCGATATGCCGGCATAAAATGGAAGATTATGCTCTAGGGCATTAAGGGTTGCTATAGTTTTAGACAGGGTAATACAATATACTTAAACATGAAATTAACATTTTTCACTTTATTTATTTTCATTTACAATGAAAGAACAATTATTAAAAGTACCAGTAATGGAAACACTTTTCCTATCTAATTGTAAGGTTGTGGTATTTGATGTGTTATTTGAAGTTTCGCGACTTTATTTTCCTTCCATAACACTGTTACTCCTCCAGCCGCCATGTCACTTTAATGTAGTCATACTAGCTCCTGCATCTGCTAGTAAGATGGATGATGTTCTTCGCAAGCAATGACCTGTGTACTGGTGGGCATCTTTCAAATTTAAATATTTTGTTATGGTAGCAGGGATCTTTTCAAATGTATTTTTCCAACAGCCTGAGCACAGCAGTGGCCGTTTCTATAATTTAAAAAGTACCTCCGTAACACACAGCTTTGTGATCGCAATGATCCATATTTTCTTATCAACTTCAAAGAACCCATTACTTCTTCATCAACCTTCGATTCTTTTGGTTCGTATCCTTTAGATCCTTGTTTTAAATAGGCTACTAATTTGGTTCACTAGTACTGTTTTCTTGAGCATAGAAAACTTTGCCCGGTGCGAATTTGGAGAAAACTTTCCAGACTGTAAATAAGTAAACAAATTACAATAATGATAACAATAACTACAATGTTCGACGTACCAATTCTTCAAAATAACTCAATAAAGCTGTTTCATTAATGAGTGCAACACCATTACATGTCATCCATTTCTTTTCCTAAATTTGTCAAAGTCCAGTTTGTACAATCCTTTCGACTTTCGGGGCAGTATATTTTCCGTTGTTTTCACTGCTTTTTCTAGAATTTCTGCGGAAATTTCAATGATTTCCTCATCATCCATCATTTTGTATTTCGTTTTGCCAGCGTTTTGTGCAAAACAAACTTAAAAAAAGCTTAGAGGTTAGGGGCCCTCGACCTTTCAAACTCGTCGTCATCGGGCATAAACATCATCTTAATACCCTTAGTACATAAATAACTATTTAATAATAATAATAATAATATTAATATCTTTATTAGAGAGTACATGATATTACATCGTGATCAAGCAGACATAATAAAGAAAAATCATATTAAATTTCATATACTAACTAACCCCAAGGAGGCGAGATTCAGTGGCAACAATGCCCTGCTCTACCATCTAAACCTTGATAATCAAAATAAATGAAAGAAATAATTGCCTATTCTTAATTGAAAATAAACAAACAAAGTAAGAAGTATAAAAAGGAGATAAAAAAAGAAGAAATAAAAAGAAAGGAAGAATGGAAGAATGACAAATTAAATACAATTGTGTATGATATACGCTCGCTATCCAGAAAACTTAACTCATCTTGAGAAAATTGGAAAATTTTTTAAGTATTTTGAATTAATCTCCAAACACTGTTTATTAAAAAGTTCAACAAATAAGGATTTTTTAAATTTTCTAATGGTCATTCCTTTCAATTGAGAAGGGAGTTTATTGTACGACTTATAAATGTGATACGAGAAAGATCGTTGGAATAATGAGGTTCTGTGTTTCGGCGGGGAAATCAGATTTTTGAATCTCATTGACAACGTATGTAAGTCGAATCTGTATTTAACTTTACTGTGTAGGTATTCCGGCTGACCAGTTAAAAGTATTTTATGGTAAGTACATAATGTTTGCAATCGCCTACGGTTTTCCATTGACAGCCAGCCCTCTCTTAATTTGTATGAAATTCTCTCATACTTCCGAACACCATAAACAAAGCGCAAGCAAGAGTTTTGTATTTTCTGTATGCGATTTGAAGTAGATTTATCTATTGCAGATTCATAGAGAGGTATACAGTAATTAAACTGTGATAGTACAAAAGACTCGCACAATCGAATTTTTACTGCAATCGGAAGATAAGCTCTGTAGGGATATAATTTTTTTAGTGACGTATATGCTTTCTTCACATATTGTGTTTGATATCTATAACGGAAACTGTTATCTATAACTAGACCCAAACTTTTAACTTTTGACGCAAGAGGAACACGTTCATCTTTAATTTTAATATTAATTAGGTCAGTTATATTTGAGCAGATATTCCTTTTTCCAAACAGTAAAACAGCCGATTTGTCAGGATTGATTTTAAGAGAGTGTTGACATGACAAGTTGTATAAGGTGTCTAGATCCATATTTATTTCTGAAACGGTTTTCTGTAGATTAACTGGCTTAAAAGAATGATACATCTGAGTATCACCCGCATGTACGTGCATCCTGCTATACCGAAGATGTTTAAAAAAACTAGATGTATAGATAGAAAATAGTATTGGCCCCAATATAGAACCTTGAGACACTCCGCGCGATAATTGTTGGCACTTAGACTTAGAATTATTTAAAACTACATTCTGACTTCGGTTTCGCAAGTAACTGCTCATAAAAGCAACTGCGTTTGGTCCCAACCCTATATGATTTAAAATTGATAGCAAAGTACTGTGTTCAACGGTATCGAACGCCTTACTATAGTCAAGTAAAATGAGAACAGTAATTTCGCCTTTGTCATAAGCCGTCAAAATATCGTCGGTGACATTCATTAGTGCCGTTCCACAACTGTACCCTTTTCGAAATCCTGATTGTAATATATAATAATATGTAATATATTTTCGGTATTAATATAATTATTTTGTTGTTTAAGGATTATCTTTTCAAATATTTTGGAGATGGCTGGTAAAATACTTATTGGACGTAGATCTTTATATGCAGTTGGCTGATTTACCTTGGGAAGGGATTTAACAAGTGCATGTTTAAAACTAGAGGGTACAACATTTTTATAGATGCACGTATTAAAAATGTATGTTAAGTATGGTATTATAAGTGGGCAGCATAATTTGATCGTGTGAATATTAATTTCATCGCAACTAGTCGCGAGCGATGTAATACTATTTACGGAGTTCCCTACCTCGGCCATTTCAACACATCGAAATTCAAAATTATTATTATTTAATTTTACTGCATACAGTGTATTATTTACATTTGTAAAATTCCCTGAATTAGTAGAAACATTGTTAATAAAGAAATCATTAATAGCATCAGCATTAGCTAAATTTTTATTATTTTTTAAACTAGATACATAATTAAAATAGGCTTTCTTTTCATTTTTTAATGTTAATGTTGTTAGGTTTCTTAAGGTTTTGTAATAATCCCAATGCGGGGGATATTATTTAGTTCTTCTAAACCTAGTTCTCGCTTTATCTCTAAGGTTCATGAGAAGTTTCAAATTGTCAGTTAGCCATGGCATAGGCGGCCTACGAAACCTATACTTTTTTAGTGGTGTATGTTTATTGAACAATAATTGCAATTTTTCAGTGAAAAAGTTTTCTTTATCATCAACATGATCAATATGAAATATATATGTGAAAGGTATCTGCTGCAAATCTATCTGAAATTCATCGAAATTAATATTATGAAAATTTCTAACATATTTAAAAATAGGTTCGGTTTTCTTGACAGTCACCTTAACATCGCAGAATACTAAATCATGATCTGAAAAACTATAATCAACAACATCAGAATTTAAAATAATATCATCTTCTAAGGTGTTAATGATAACGTCAATCAAAGAAAGTGTGGTTGTTGTTCTGGTAGGTTTACAAATTAGTTGACGAGCATCAAAGCCTTCTAAAATGTCATTCAAAAGCATACTTGCGGAGCTTTCCTGATTTAAGAAATTTATATGAAAACAATTACTTGATCACAGATTTCAGAGTAATGACTCAATACATCCTCAAATTCGTTTAAGAAAGTTACATAATTAGAATCAGGTGGATTGTATATGGTACCAATAATTAATTTTCACGGTAAACTTAACATAACCCACATTTGCTCCAGTTTATCATTTATCATAATATTAGAGAAGGTATCCACTTACCTAAATAAATACCAACTCCACCACCCCTTCGATTTTCTCGATCACATCTTAGAAAGGTAAATGCATTAATTTCAACAGATTCTGTAGAGATAGATTCATTCAACCATGACTCAGAGATACACAAAATATCAATATCGTGTTGAATAACAAATGTTTCTAAGACAAGCAGTATACTATACCTAACAAAGGCCTAATATTTAGGTGAGCTATTTTAATGAAGTTATTTTCCATTTTATTTATATAAGCAATATCTGGACAACGATTGTTACGACAAAAAAAACTGCCGTATCTTAAAAATAAATATATTTTCTCTTTACTTAAAGGTAAAGAATTAACAGATCACATTCCTTCAAAAAAAAACGATTTTTTTACATAACAATAATAAGAAGTTTTCTTTTTAAAATTCTTTTAGTAACAATGGTTTTGCAAGAATATTTATCCAATTGCCTTGGTAAACTCACATGCAAATGGAGAGACTAAAGCAACATATTCCACCAAGACAGCGATAAGCTTCATTCTGAATTATCAAATGAGGAGTGCATCAAAATTAGTTGGTGGGTAGGCATTTTCAAGAAAGACTGGTCTTGTTCTTAATTCAACATTCGCATATTTATTATTTCGCTTTGTTTTCGCTGTAAAACGCTTTAAACTAAATAGTTAAGCAAAGAGCAATCGTTTGCATGGTTCTTTTGCTCTTGCCAATTGACGGAATATGGCGAGAACCTAACCTTTAAGCCTACTTACAAACTTGAACAAAGAATATTGTTATTATTATTGTGTCTTTGAAGTTTTCACCCCCAAAAAATTGAATTCTGAAATTTTTAATATATGAAATATTGAAAATATTTTAAAAATAGAAAAATTCTATTTTTGAGGGAGTTAGAGAAAACCAAGATGTTTTCTGTCCTTGGGATTGTTCAATATGCTGAAGCCAACACACACCGAAAAAATCTCAATGAATATTGATTTCTTGATATATTTCTTTCCTTATCTTATCAATTACTGAGATGTATCACAAGTCAGTTTTACATGTGGTAAAGCAGTGATTTTTACATTTGTTAAATGGAACCTTGTATCAAAGATAAGTGGTGGAAAATGCTTCATTTTCTTACACGTCCGATATTGTATAATTAAATTTGTTTCCAAATAGCTTTTTTTTGAATCAAGTTTGTCACGTAAAGTTTCGATTTTTATCCTGAAAAAAAAAACTCGTCCGCTCATTTAAATGACACTTAACTGACTCGTTTTCCGAAGAGTAGAAAGTTTCCACGAATTCGTTTTTGCGAGTGACATTTTTATAGTGGCGGAAGAGCTAAAGCATACGTTCCGACCAATTCGTTTGCGGTAAATCAAAAGTACGTCCGTAATAATCCCCGCAGGTGCCGATGATCAAGTGCGTTATAAATCAGGGGCGGGAAAAGGAAGCGCTGCTTCCGAGATACTGATTTTAAATTATTTCATTTAATACTTTTTACGCGCGCGTCCACGTCGTTACTTGAATATATACGGCGGAATTATGCAATTGTGCGACCGTCAAGATTTACAAAATGATAATTGTATTTGTGCTTTAAATAAAGATTTTACTTTTCGGACGGAAGTGATTTTTCTCGAGTGCGTTCAAATATTTGCGCTTTTAATTGACGTAGTAAATTTCAGAATGTTCTTGCATCTAAATTTACTTACCCTCGAACTTCTGACTTTAGTAAGAATTTTACTCTCGCTTTTCAATGAAATTCTTTTAAATTATTCTCATCTCTTGTGATTGTAGGTTTCATTATTAAATAATAAGTGAGCAACAAAAAATCAGATTAAAGTAGACGATGCAATGAAAACGTATATCTGTGATTAAATGAATTCGTAAAACTAATACATTCATGAACTGTCAGATCAGCCTGATGACGCATTAATCACAAACACGCTTTTTTTTTGCACCGCTTACACTAATCTATGTATATGCAGCCTTGATCAAAAGTATTAGGCACCTTACATTAACTCATATATCATGAAAATCTGTTGGAGTGGGATAAAATAAAATTTCCTAGGTACAAAATAATAACAATTTGTTAAAGTAATTAGTATTTTGTTGGGCCACCTCTAGCCTTAATCATTGTAGCTATTCTTTTCGGCAGAGTACTTTCAATAACACGTTTTAAAATTGTTTTAGATGTAATTGGATGCTTTCTAATGTTACGCTTTAGAATCCCCCACAAATGTTCTATGGGATTTAGGTCTGGGGATTGTGCAGGCCAATCCAGGAGGTTAATATTGTTTCCTTGAAACCACTTCATGGTAACTGCAAATTTAGGGCAGGGTGCATTATCTTGTTGATACAGCATTTCTTCCATATTTGTATCACCAAATATCTTGGAAATTGATTGCCGCAATGTCGTTTCTAATGCGTTTATGTAAGTGTGGGAGTTCCTTCGACCTTCACAAACAAACATTTCGCCTACACTGTCGGCTGTCATATAACCCCAGATCATTACACTTCCTCCCCCGTGTTTCACTGTTGGTATCCGCATTTCGGAAGGTATTCTTCACCGATTCTCCGCCTCACGTAAGCTACACCAGGAGTTCCAAAT
Organism: Serrognathus titanus; assembly: GCA_039766575.1. Lineage (NCBI taxonomy): Eukaryota > Metazoa > Arthropoda > Insecta > Coleoptera > Lucanidae > Serrognathus > Serrognathus titanus. Next base: position 26,062,435 of record CM077913.1, read on the forward strand.
ACCTTAATTAAAAAAACATAGAATTTGAACACACCGTATAACATTTTACTGGCGAAGTATAGAAGATGCAAACGAATTCAAAATTACAAGTGATATAAAGCAAATATTACCTCAAAATTTGATTCGTCGGACCACACAACTTTTGCCCAATCCTTCTCTGTAAAGTGTTGGTACTTTATAGCCCATTCCAAACGAGACTTTTTATTTTTTTCTGAAAGCCAAGGCTTCTTTCTTGCTTTACAGCCTTTTAAGCCAGCTTCATTAAGTCTTCTTCTGGTCGTTCTGGCACTGATCGGTCTCCCGATTTCCTCGGATAAACTGGCAGCGAGCTCGGAGGAAGTTTTCTTTCGATTTTTAAGTGATTCTCGAATTAAATTTCGATCCTCACGGTCCGAAGTTATCCGTTTTCTACCTGTTCTTGTTCGGTTCGCATGTGATCCAGTTTCTGCGTAACGTTTCAAGGCAGATTGCACCGCACAACGCTAACGTTTAATACTTTTGGCTAGTTCTGTCTGTGTGTTGCCTTGTTCGTGCAAGAACTGAATTCGTAAACGTAAATGCTCACTAAGTTCATTCTTTTTAGGCATTTTTTTGCAGCAAAAATCACGATATTCAAAATTATAATGACATAAATATTATACTGGAAATATCATTCTTACTACAAGCGCTTATACAAGACTGACTGCCTATTCACGGAACAAGCAATTGCGAACTATCATCTGCCACATGTTTTACAACCGCTGTAAAGTACTGTGCATTATTTAAATTATCGTTTATTGTTGCCGACTATATGATAATAAAATTCTAAAGATTTCTGAGTAATATTTTCGGAGATAAATTAGAAAACTAAGGGTGCCTAATACTTTTGGTCAAGGCTTTATATGTTAGGCTCAAAGATCGAAAACGTACACTGAACGAAAAAAACTGATCACAACGCGCACTGGATTCCAGAATCAGCTATAACGCAAAATTCGTATTTCGTATTTTCAAAAATGCCCTTAACGAATTTTGATTTATTCAAAAAGGCCATAAAGCGAAATTTGTGTCGAGGTTGTTTTGATAGTCGACCACAATGACTTTTAGTAATGTGAAAATGCCACAAAGCGTTGTTAACGTTTATTGATGTAACCTTGATTCGATATAAAGCTACGCATTTGCAATGAAAATTGCGCACAAAAATTGCACTTATTCGCAGTTTTACATTTAAGCAATTTTCGTGTAGTTACGTTAAAAAATGCCAATTTCCTAGTGTAAATATTTACTTATCTCATATTTGAGTAGTTTTACCGAAGTTAATTAACAATTATCATTAACAATCATGAAATGCTTTAGTAAGACAACTTCCAAGTTTTCATCATTAACAAGATGGCCCGCGAATTCGTTCATCATTTAATTGGAGAGATTAATCAAAGTTTTAAATCAGATTAAATACTTATTTAAAACTTCGAAAATCGATAAAAATTAGTTTAAATATACCACTAGTTGAAGTATGAAAAATACGGAAGAAAATTCAAAAATTAAATTAATATTTCAAACGTAAAATTTTAATCTTAACGTAAAGGTGCATTCGTTTTGCTCAGTTAGATCGATTACAATCGATTTGAGGCGTTCGTTTCGTGCAGGATCAGTTAACCCCCATAATGAATTAGATTAATCTAAATCATTTCTAATCTTACTTGTTAGTAGGATCAATTAGATATCAAGAATTTTATTAAGATTATAATTTGAACAAATGTATTTTGCAAAAAATACAAATTGACCTTTTTGTAAGTTTTGAACTGATCCAAACTGACAAAAACAAATTAATGTCACCTGTAAATCCAATGCAGTTTTAATTTTGTTAGTCTTATAACATTTTTCACATTGTAACTATATTTTATAAATTAAAGTTTAGAAAACAAGGGAGGTCGATTATTAACCAAAATCCGCTCTGGTAAAGTGAAAATGGCACAACGTCTTTTGGATATTTATTGATGCAGTCATAAAACAAAATGGAAAAAATAAGAATTAGAATAAAATTTAAAACAATTTAGTTTCTAGAAACTCTAATTCATTAGTACATATTTTTGCAAATAATACACTATATTCAATTCCGGCAATAACGAATTTAAATTAACTTTAACATTAAAATTTTATGCTTGAAATAGTAATTTTATTTTACTTGTCTCACATCGTGTCTTGGCTGCATCAATAAATGTCCGTCACAACGTGATGTGGCATTTTCATTTTCCCAGAACGCGTTTTGATCGATAATCAGAAGAACCTCAACATGAATTTCGTTTTATGATCTTTCTGAATATGCCAAAATGCGTTAAGAACATTTTTGAAAGTGCGACGATATGAATTTTGCATTATGGCTGAATCTGGAAAGCCGGAACGCGTTGTGATGAGTTTCTTCGCTCAGTGAACGTTTTTTTTTGATCTTTTAGTCTAACATATATAATTTTATAAATTTTCGATTTCTTTTCTTTAGTGTGTTTCCATAAGCTTTTTGAAACTATAGCCTCGCTGAGGATTTAGTCGAAATAAAGTTACAAGTTAAGAAATTTGTATTTTTCATATTTGTAGTTTCAGTGGAATAAATATTACTTCAATAAAATATATCGTAATTGCTACTTATTCACATTAAAATAAATTTTTCTGTAGGTATTTTTATTAAAACGAATAAATTTCCTTGGGAATAAAATATTTGTGCCTTTTCGCTTAAAAAAAAAACTTATTTGAAATAAAATGTACATGTCACGTTTTGGTAAAAATCAATAAATATTTTACTAGAACACAATTTCGTTATCATAAAGAATTGTTGTTATTTGACTGAAAAAACATTCACAATAATCTCTTCTTTATTTTAAAACTTTTCGCATGTTGCACACGCCTACCTATGAGCTATCCCCTATCGTACAACATTCGTATAAATGTTAGTCGCAATTTGTCACGTTATTATTTCGTTCTATATTTAATTGGTGAATGGCTGCTTGGTGTCAGAACTTTTGGTAAACACACTCAAGTCCATACAATGAGTGCTTGCAGTGGATATCTCAATAGCGTCAGAAAGTGCATAAACTTTTCATTCACAGTGTGACTAGTGGACGCCAGCAGTTTATGAAGAGTCACGGCAGATAAAGTACAAATATTAATTTTCACTATATGTCGGCATAACACGAAATGACTAGGATTTTCATGAACTGACGTATTTTACTATAAGACTACAACATATTTTTCTATTCAGTATTTTTATTTTTTACATTACATATTTCCCTTATTACAACTTTTCTTCTAGGAAACAACTTGATAATTTATACTTAACTTTAATATTATTTGGAACAAGTTAATTTTTCACTTTGAATTGAATGTTATGTTTATTGAATGAAATGTTCAAATTTTTTTTTACTTCAAAGTTTTATTTTTAAAAAATAAATAATTTATCTCGAGAGAAATATATCTTTGCTGCAATTGGAAGAAATATTTTTTTTTTAATTGAAGCATTCATTAACTATAAAGATTTATTTTTCTTAGTGTACCAAATTTAGGAGTTTATCTTTTGTATAAATATTTTGGTAATTTTTTTCTATCCTTTGTCTTGTGTCTGAGACGTTTTAATTAAACATTTGAAAATTTAATACAATATATTTGACGTTACGATTGAGAACTATTCAACTAAAGTCAATGTGATGTTACCAATAAATTCTAAATTAAATAGTACGTAACGTTCTCGAGATTAATTATTAACTATAGATGTGACTCGCAAGACGATTTAAAGAGAATACGCAGAGCGAAATAACCGTATAAACCGGAACGACCGAGCTTAGTTATGAACAGTATCTCACTGTGCCTATAATAGACAGTTATAAGGTTAACAGAACTGTGGCTTTGTGCCAGAGTTTCAGATTCCCTTTACAGTCTCCGCAGGCATCCGCATATTTCAGTAGAATCTAGTCGTTTGATTTCTGCGTATAAGATTCAAGATTACTACTTCGAAAAAAACGCTTCCTAATTTATGACTCTTTGTTTAAAATTATTTTATGCTTAAAGCAAAAACAGTTGCAGAAAACAGAACTGTTTGGTAACCATTGTAAACAATGAAGATGGAGCAATGAATGCATAATGCATTGCACATATTTGGCTGTGAAATGGAAAATGTGCGTTATAAAATCGATGCAATGTAACGCTTATTAAGCGTTATATAAACAGCGTTAATAACACAATTGCTTCGATTAACATTAATTTGCTGCTGGCTACAGTGAATTAATTAATTATTTATAGTACGTTACAATCATACGAAACAAAAATAAATTTTTAATGTATTAAACATAGCTAATCAATATTTAAAGGTAAGCAGTTATCAGAGTTGCAAATTTTGCATTGAAAGACAAAAAATGTTTATACTAATATTCAATTATGCATTTTCAACTTTGAATTTTATGATTAAATAAAGATTTATAATAAATTTAAAATTATATTAAACAATTGGGGCGTGTTTTAAAAAACCGCATAAGTTTAAAATTACTGAAATTAATATTAATATTTCATACCGTTTAATTCAAAAATTGCACAAATTTACACACCATCATACAATAATTAAAGTTCATAAGATAAAGTTTAATTATAATAATGTCTACAGACAATGTCGAATAAGATGAAACCGGTCTGGAAAGAAAAATAAAAAGAAAACTTTTGTAGTAAAAACTTATCACTTATCACTTATCAAATATTATTATTTTTTAAGTTATATTATATAATTTATTTTGGAGAAATAAAAATATTTAAGAAGATGCAATATTTATTTCTTGTAAAAACATGTTCAACTGTTTTTAATTTTATTTGTTAAAAATTACTCAATACCTATATTAAGCACATCACCGTTAATTGTTCATTGTGATTTCTGAAAAATTGTATACTTGGACATATTGCGATGTATTGTCGTTGATAGTGGGATTAGTTTTACTTTCAAATGTAAAATTTATCAACAAATAACAAGTTCACGCATAATTATTTAACATTAAGACTCATTTCTCTTTTTAATTGTTTATTGAAATGGTACTTCAGGGTTGTCATTTGTCTAGCTAACAAATTAGTATTACGGGGTTCAGTTTTTGTCTGTAATTTGTTTATAATAACTGACTAGTTTCACTTGATAATTTCGATTCGTTCCGTGAATTGCAATAGGTAAGTAAAAGACAATTTTTAATTATATAAATGTTTATTAAATAAATACTTTATTTAAGAACAAATTGCAATTACACGTTATTTTGCTTTTTGTTGGCAGAATAAGTTGTCAAATTGCAATTCGTCAAACACACAAATATACAGGAAATGTTTATTTTGTTTTAAAATAATTATCATTAACTATAAATTTGATAATACTTTAATAATAACTGTTTTAGTGAAACGTACATGGACTTATAACTAAAAATGCAATAATAGCCCTTCTTGCGAACAGAAGTAACTATGGTTATGAAAATTGTTGCAAAAGGTAAGTTTTTGATTTTATTATTAATTAACAAACATTAATTAAATTTATTTATCAGAATTGCATCATTAACATTTATGTGAATGATACAATCTGTATTGTTGTTTAAAGGAGTTGATGAATCCAAGTTTTAACCTGCAAATAGCCACGATACAGACAAGATTATAATTCTCCGGTCTATTCACACGGTATTTGTTTAGAAATCCACTGATAACGCATTTAAATAATTTAGACAAAAATTTTGTATGCGGCCTATTTCTAATAAAATCGCTTTTACAGCATGAAAAAACTGAAAAAAGTCCCAATTTTTTTTTTTACATTTCCCGCTTTTATTGATTTAAGCTGCATATTATGACGTACAGCATATGCGTGTCACATTCTCAGTCAGGCTTAAATGTAATCCTGACTTAAATCTTTTGGCCAACCCAGCCCTGAATACATAACATTCTTTTCAGTTTGGGTATCTTCTTCTTCGACATAGTGGTTACTTATAGCGGAACTTTAGTTGTTTTATTTATTTTTTTTTAAAGCAGATGATTTAATTTTTCTAACGTATTTCTTTATCATGTGGTTTCTTGTTACATTAGTTTGTTTGCGGATGAATTGTGGTTCAATCTAATTTTCTTCGTAATTCAGTGAAACCAAATTTCTCTTTTTTCATTTCAAGTTATAAAGTAATATAAATAATATAAATGCGTCTTCTTTTATGTGGCTAATATTCAATGCTCTCACGAAGAGCCAACTTCTGTATGGCATTAGAAATTTTTAGAACGAGCAAATTATGCAAGCAAATATGGAGCCATTCTATTTAATTGTAAATGAAAAGATTTTAATTTGGTCTTCTAAACACCTAAGACTCTGCGTATTTCTCGATAGGGCTGGTTTTGAAATTCCTCCCTTGATTAGAATGCACATATCAAATCGGTAGAGTATGTTGTTTAGAGACTTGTTCCAATTACAGTTTCCGACTAGTTTGAAATCGTCAAAAACATGCATTCTTAAAATTGTTTTTGACCATTTCGAACTAGTCAGAAACTGCGGCCGGATAAAACCTTATATCTTATAGGGGCGGTTGGTATTGTTGACACTTCTTGATTTGAGGTAGGGATGTGGGCTATTTAGGTCCCGTGCTTTAGTTGCAATTTAACTATTGTAACTGTATTTCGTAAAGTTTCTTTATTTTCCAAAACTTACAATACAAGAAGTTATATGTCAATGTCATAAGTATTATATTATTAATTTTCAAGGATCACTTTTCCTTTTTTAGAATGTTATAAACTACATTTCTGTAGATTCAAGATCAAATTGTTATTTTGGCGTCGATTATAAATACTTTCTCCAGATATTCTTCGAAGTTTTTTTTAAGACTATGATGATTTTCTGTATTAGGACGAAATAGTTACTGGTAGGACAAAAGCATGTCTAACAATTGGAGGAAGATCAATCCAGAGCACATGTCAAATACATGTAAACGGGACATAACACAGTCTGTTTTGTAAGACATATTAAACTAAATATTAGTTTAAATTAAATGAATTAGATTTGCTTCTGAATTAAAAAAAAACACTTGTTTCTGTAAGGCGGATAATTAGAGCGACATTTTGATTTGAACTTACAATTAGTAATGATAATTAAGATTACAAAGTATTTCAAATCAAAATGTCACGCTAATTGTCCGCCTCAACGCAACAAGTGTTGTTTTTTTAATTCCGAAATAAATCTAAGCCATCAATGTAAAATAATTACTGTTTTAATTGAAACTAATGCTTAGTAATATTCCAAAACAAACTATGTTACGTTTCGTTTACATAAAGTTTTATCAAAATTGCCATGTGTACTGAATTGATCTTCCTTCATTTGTTAGACATGCTTTTGTCTAACCAGTAACTTCACTATTTCGTTCTAATGCAGGGAGTAACCATTCCCGAAAGCTCGAAATAAATTAAGTTTTATTTAACTTTTTCTAACCATATCCCCAACTATATTCTTTATTTATCGAATTACCAGTCTAAACTTCAAGATTTTTGTTTTTAGTACAAATCTATAAGGCACTTAAATGTAGACAGTAAAAATTTCGAAGTGCTTGATCTTTTCAAATCAGTAGTGAAGAAAGAAAGACATCGTCACCGCCGCTTTTAGTTTTGAAAGTTGGTTCCGCCTATGGTTACACCATTCTTTCCATTTTTAATTTTGCATTTCGATCACTTCTATTTTTAATATTTATTTTTCACTTTTCTTAATTTTTATTTAAGATGACTTTGGTCATAAAATTAATGTGCCACATTCTGATAAAAATCAATAAATATTTCACTAGAATACAATTTTGTTATTATAAAGAATTGTTATTTGGCGGAAAAATATTCATAACAAAAGTCTCATTTCTTTATTCCAAAACCGTAATCCTTTTCACATGTGGCATCGTCTCCCCACCAGCTACCCCCAATCGTACCGTTTTACAACATTCGCATAAATATTAGTCGCAATTTGTCACGCCATTGTTGCGATCTTTATTTAATTAGCGTCACAAGGATGGCTGTTTCTGTATCAGAATTTTTAGTGAATTGGGGCTTTTCGAGTTTAGTGGACATTTTTGAAGATAGGTATATTTCATGCTACTCGTAATAAGTTTGGGTAATAAGTCAATCTTATTGCAAGATAGGTAAACTACGCAGTTTTCTGGTTGCGTGAAAACAGTTTTTGTTACTTGCGGAAAACGAAGTAGATAATGAAGCGTCCCTTGTTGAAGGAAGCCTCAAGGAATACGGAATAAATAGCGTCCGAAACTTTTCATTCGCGATATGACTAGTGGACGCCGGCAGTTTATGAAGAGTCACGGCAGATAAAAAATACAAATATGAATTGTTACTACATATATGACTGCATTATACGAAATGACTAGGATTAGGATTTTCATGAACTGAGGTATTTCACCATAAGACCAAATGATTCAAAATGTTTCATGAAGATTTTTTTTCTATATTTTTATTTTGTATTATTTCTTAGTACGAAAATAAAAAAAAAAATTCAAATTGAAAAAACGATTTTTTCTCTTCACTACATTTTATCCTTTACTATAATATACCCTGATGTAGATGTAAATAGGTAGATATTTGATTCAAATATAAAACGTTAATTGAGCCCAACAAATTTTCATCTAGGAAACAACTTGATAATTTTCTATTAAATTTTAATATTATTTGGAACAAATTAATTTTTCATTTTGAATTAATGTTATGTTTATTGAATGAAATGTTGAAAAATTTCTTTACTTCAAAGTTTTATTTTTAAAAAATAATTTATCCCGAAAGAAATATATCTTTGCTACTATTGAAAGAAATATTTTCTTTAGATTAAAGCATATTCATTAACTACAAAGATTTATTTTTCTCAGTGTATATCTTACTAATGAAAAAGAGAAAATACTAACTAAAAAAAAAATTAAACAAAAAAAATTTAAGCCAAATAGTCGCATCTCTCCTCTCTCTTCTTCGCGTATCTTTAAAATAGAACTGTGTTTATGTTTTAAAAAATTTCAGAAAACAGTAGAATAGTTTCTAAAAATTAGGTGGAACAACACGAATGTAAAATTTTATTTTCTGAATTAAAACGATCCGTCTTTTAGCATTTTTATCACAAATCACGAAAAGAAATAAATTTATAAAGAAGAAAAATTGTGTGATTAACTTTTTTTTTATTGAACAGTAACAGCGAAACTTTTAAGAGGTTCTTTGTCGCATTAAACAGAAAACTACCAACATTTGGGCATATGTATTTTGAGCCCTGAAAAGTTCAATACAATTTACAGGACAAATTAAAACTGAAATTATTGCACCAAATCAGCGTCAGAAATAAGTTTTCGTATTTGTTGCAACTGTTTAGTAATTAAACGTTCACCACAATCCTTATCATGGACGGTAATTTGCTAAAAGGAAACGGTACATGATCCAACAAAATCTGATACATTAGGCGAAGGCTCCAATTACTTTAGTTACAAAGCTATTACGGGGCAGTTTTGTTTGTCTCTTCCGACAATAGCGTTTCATTTTAGTCGATGTTAATTGGATTTCTCGTGTTTGCGGAACAAAAGATTTTCAATAATCTATTTTATTTTAATAAACTATGTTACGTTCGCCTGTCTACCGTCTTCGTAAAAATTAATATAACATGTGACTTACATATTTAATTGGCAACATCACAATATTATTTGATTTGAATAAAATTAGTTTGCATTTCAACAGCTTTATAAGTATTTAGCGTTCGGTTTTATTCCTATTAAATATCTGTAATATTAAGTACCTGAAGGAGTTAGAAAACTTGAAAATAAAAGCTTAAATTTACACCGGAAGACTTATGAGCATAATTCGCTTAATTTGAAGTAAAGCCTTAAATCACCCGATAATCTATAATTTAGTTCAAGCAAACGTAGTTGTTCGAAACAGGAACGCACCAATAATTTTCTAATACAGATTAAGGCACGATACTCCTGATTTATGCAACGCCTTGCGTACACAAAGTTGTAATATTAAGTCAACATTTGTGAACGGCTCAAAGTGTGTACGCGATAAACTTCGGGGACTGTAAACAATAATGAAATTTCCAATTTTAAGAGCAATTTGCACCATATGTTAATTTTTGAAATACCTCCAACATACATTTGAAGCTAGTCAACGTAACGTTATGTTTTGTGAATAGTTTGCAACAAAACTTTTAAAAGTTATATTTTATGGTTGTGTGTGCGTATGTGGAAGTATGACGAAGGAAAACGGATTTTACCTTGATAAATCAATGCATATCAGAAAGAAAATTTAAAAGGTAAACGCAGAAGAGCATCCGGCAATAAATATTAAGATTCATATTTAAATATTTAAGGCCATAAAATATGGAGGAATTATTACTTTTAAAGAAATATGCGATCTAAACAAAAAAATTACCTTAGTTTAGTGTTTCTACTAATAATATTTACTCTCGATCGAACATTATGACATACCTATATAAAATTTTTCGCTTGAAAAATTTACGTCCTTGAATTCCTCATTCCTTGAAACTTCAAGAACTTTTCCCCATTACGTCATAACAAAAGTATTGGGAAAAATTTTCGTATTGTTTTCTCCTATTACCATTGGATATGGAGAATCTGTCAAGTTTCCTCTGTAGTTTGACAATACTTTTTTGTTCATAAAGTTGTACAAAATGTCTTACAAGCAAAAATTGCGGAAAGATATTTACAACTTGGTAGGCCAAATGCCCAAACATGATTTCGTCGCTATTTATAGAAACCAAAATATTTGTAACACAACAATTTATCGAGTCATTAGGGAATGTGAGGAAAGTTTGACGAGGCCGCCCTCGACTTTTGAATCATCCAAGGCTGCAGAACTTGATTGAATCTGCAAAACATAGAAGAGGAGTTTCAACGAGAAGATTATTATAGCGAATATTTCACGTATCTCATATAACAATCAAGACGGAAATTAACAGAACTCATTTGAAATTTAGAAAGCGTGCTGCAGATATTTAAGACGAATACATTTCAGAGACAATGCCACGATAATTTTGGACGACGAAAAATATTTTACATTATCTAACTCCGAAATAAAAGGAAACGAAGGCTTCTTATACAGACAACATTGAGAAATATCCTAATGATGTAAGATATACGAAAAAAGCAAAATTCGAGGACAAGATTCTGTGTGGTGCGCCATTTAGGAAGCTGGTATTTCAAGGCCTTATGTTGGGCGAGTTAGGGGTGAAGCTATAAATGCAGACATTTATATTAGACGATGCCTCCTTAAATTGGTAAATTTTATTCAAACACATCATGTTGATGATAATATTATGTTCTGGCTGGATCTGGCATCGTGTCTTTATATAAGAATAACCCAAGATTGGTTAAGGCAACAAAATATCCTATGTGTACCTAGAGAGGATCACCTTCCGACTGTTCCCTAAGACAGTAATTCACATAACTACTAAAGATAAAAAAAATCTTAAGATTTTTTCTATGAAAAATCTGAAGGAATTTTGACCATATTGATAAAGAATAATAAAAATTCTGTCTCCCACAGAAGAGTTTTGGGCTTCACTCGATAGAAAGGTTTACGACGGTGCTTGGAAAGCTACAACGAAATATCTGCCAAAAGATTCGAGAGTTTAATCCACTTACCATCCAAAGGGTAATGAAAGGCATTCGCATTAAATTGCGAACCACTGAAACCCATGGCCCTTTAGCTGCTATGTAATACATTACAATTTTTGTTAAATCTTCACTGAATAGTTTTCTTAAGTATAAATTTAAATAAAACAATTAATTTATATTGGTAGATTTGAAAAAAAATCCCTAAAACTTTTGTTACGTAGTGGAGTAGATAACTGTAGTTCACTTTATAGTAATTGACTGTTAGAAGTATTTCAGTCTAAACGGTATTTGATGAAAACGAATGGTAGCTTTCAAAACGCATAACTACCTCTCTACCAGTTCCTGGGTGAAAAGCTGCGGGTGCATTAACTTATCTTACCGCTGGTTACTATTTTCACAACATTTGGAAACATTTCATTAGTTATTCGCGGTTGGTTTGGTACACTGATGTCCATAATAGAGCTAACCAAATGCGCCAGTCAGTTTCTACGAAGCAGCAAGAAGAGCATGATCAGCAATAATGAGCAGCAATAATGAGCAGCAATAAATACTTTAAGTGCTTCTATGACGAAGAACACGTTAACGTGCTCCCAAGAAAAAGAGAGGGGGGGAGAGACAAAGAAACAGATAGACAAAGAGACAAAGAGACAGAGAGAGTGTTGAAAAGAATCATAATGATTTTCAAAGAAACGATCTTGAAGAGGAGATGCTTTTTATGCAAAATTATACATGATTTTTCTCTCTATCATATTTGTCTGTACGGTATGTAATTTCGTTATTTTAAACGTTTCATTAAATATTCGCTTCTGATTTTAATTAATATGTTAAAATATAAAATTAAATATTTACTCAACTACCAATAATTGGTGTATGTATAGCCAATTGAAAGATAATTTTATGCAGCATCTAACGACGACATAAAAATAATACCGTTCAATTAAAAAAGCAAGAGTTATTGCCTTTCAATTGTTGCCGAAATGGAAATAGTTTTACTAGATTCTTGTTTAATAAAAGGTAAATTTTATTATTGTGGTAGATACTTTCCATTTATCTTGCAATAGTACTCTTCCAAAAAATCCTGAATAAAACCTAATACCTTAAAAACTATTGGATTCAGGTACGGCGAACTCCCATCAAATTTAACTTAAAATCTGTTAAAGTCAAATCGTTATAAAATATAAGGTATTCATACATTCTTGAAATATCTCCAAAATCCTAAAAATTTTTTATTTTCTCCTGACGAGGCCCTAAATAGGGCCGAAACAGCTGTACAGAGGATGCTCGAGGTTTTCACTGCAATCAAAACCAACTTGCAACAAAATTTATAAAAATGACAAACATCAAGGAACGTCAAATTGACAACGTCAGGCAAATACGAGCGAAGCGTCATGTAGACATTTACGTAACAAAACAACGATGACGATCGTCGTAAACATAGATTAAATAAATAAATAAACAAAATTTAGACCGCCCCTTGACGAATTAAAGTGAAATTGCATTCGTTCGTCATTGGCCCGTAAATAGAATCGCATTCTCAAATCTCCGAGCAAAGAAGCAAGGTTATTTCACCCCCGTTACGAAATTTTGGTATAATTATAACTAGACTGAGTAAGAGAGAGGGATAAAGGTCCCATCATGGAAAAAGGATCACCGATTACGTCACGGGGGACAGATCCCGGAGTGTCGCCGGAACGCATTAGGAAAATAGTTTGTCTGTTTATTTTACCACATAATATAAAAATCAACATGTATTGTCAAAATTGTGTACAATATTTAATTCCGTTGGCTACGCTAACGCAGAATATATGAATTATCTATCTTGCACTTCACACTTGCGGATTTTTCACACTTCATTTTTGCATGTTGCTAACGCTTCTCGCAATGCATTAAAACGTCATGGTATATCTGACAGTTATTATATCTATGGAAAAGCCCTATAAAAGCGAGAGCGCTGAATGCTCTAGTCTCAGTGCGCTCCGTACAGGCATTGTCGAAACACTCACCAAGCCTCCCGTGCAGACATTGTCAGGAGCAATCCAAAGCTTTCTGCAGTCATTTTCGGAAGCGTACACAATCTTTCTGTGCAGTCATTGTCGCAAACATACTTGAGTCTTTTTGCAGGATAACAGCATTTTTAGTTTGGAGAGTTCTTATTGATAAACTGGTTTGTAGCCATTGTTTGTAGCCACCACTACCACCATACACACACACACACACACACACCTCTTGTGTAGCCATTGTTGAGAGATCACTCTTACTCCACATATTCATCGGCATCATCGAAGCCAGTGTTGTAGAGGAGGAGAAAAGGAACACACTAGGTATTCGAGACGTCTTGAAGTCGTTGAAGAGACCAGATCCTTACTGTCCTATCAGATACATCGCCCTTCAAGAATCCAGACAATATCCAGGTAGGAGGATAGAGCACATTATTTAATAAATATATTGTTTTCATTGTTCACCCGTTTATTTCAATCATTAATTATTCAATTTGATGTATTTGTTAAAATTCTAGCTGTGTTGAATAAAATTATATACGAACAAGCTCGTATAATAATTTCGAAAAAATCTTTCTATAAAAAATGTTTGAGAAGCACTGGATGTGACTTAAATACTTCAGCTGAACGAAATTTATTATTATGTGCAATAAATTATGCAGCAGTAAACGCATATGTAATACAATAAACGTTGGGGCAAATTATTTATGACTTTACTATGAAAGAATATGGAGATTAACTGTTACAGATACGTAAGCAATCGAAAAAGAGTAATGATATATTTACATTACAATGTTCTCCTAGATAATTACATTCGTTCAGTAATTTGTATCTATTTTCTAAGACTTCTCATAGTAAAATAAAATTAAGTAAAACTTGTTAGGATATTCTAGTAAAGTTCATCTTGTAGTAAATCAATAAATTTGTGACTAAATACAAACATTTACTTAAAATTTGTCCCACAACGTGGATTAACATGAGATCAAATTTTTAGCATGTAAATCTCTGTGGTCACACTTAAAAAAAATGCTGTACATTCATTCAAAGAAATAAATAATGGCATTGTTTGTAATTGTATTTAATGCATTTTCTTCTCGGAGTATGCAGGCCATTTGGTTATAATACAAACTAATTAATAGTAGCATTCATTTATTTTTTCAATAATTTAACAAATTGAATAACATAGTGTTGTTATTTGTTTGGATTAACATAGACTATAATGATGTAATTATTGTCAATTATGTAATGAAACAGATGGTCCAAGATTGCAATACTTTGTTTTATTGATGTAAAGTGCTACACTTTTATGAGCAGCATAATTAGAATTTTCTTCCGTTAGCGAATTGTGTACAGGGTGTATCGTATTAAAGGAGCCATAGCGATAGGCGTAACTGAGGGTTACATATACAGTTCGAAAAAGTGTTGCAAAACGATTTCTGCCGATATAATTTTTATGAAAATTTTATAAAAAATTCTGTACTGAGTGCTTCTGAAAACGTATCCATATTTCGGATAAGGTCATCTTGTACAACTGGGATGTCATAAAGAAGCGAACCAATTGTGTAATCAAGGCTGTTACAGTATCAAATACATTTTAATACTTAAGCGGCCCACTATAACCATAAAAGTTGCTAGAAAAGCATTTACGATATGTACCATAAACGATGTCGTATTTGTGCTAACTAATTAGCATTTATTGGATGAATAAAGGAATAAATAATATGAACCCTTCCTCATCAAGGCATTTATTTATAACAGGTGTTCGAAATGTCTTCCACCGCCACGTAAGCAAGCGTCCACACGACGACGAAAGTTCCCCTGGACTCGCTCCATATATTCTGGATCCTGGATGGAGCTGCAGCATGAATCCGCTATAATAATTGTTCTTCTGTGTTGATTTGCACCGAATAGACTTCCTGTTTTAAAGCCCCCCTTAGAAAGAAATCCAATGGATTCATATCGGGGCTACGAGCAGGCCATGACACTGATCCGTACCTACCTATCCATTGGCGTTGAAATTGGTTATTGAGATAGGTTCGAACCGGGAGAGTAACGTGCGTTGGTGCACCGTCGTGCATGAACCACATGTTTCGCCGTAGCTCTAAGGACCTTTCGTCCAAAACATCGGGCAATATTCTTTGTAAAAATTTTAAATAATTTCGGCCAGTAGCGGTGGTTTAATGAGTAATTACCCCCATGGTAATTGCACCCTACCCATTCGAAGCGTTTTCATCGTAAAATTACTTTCATTCACATTTTCGCCCATTCTTAACCGCGCACATCTGCAAGGTCAGGGGTTAAGTATTTTACTGTGCTCAGGCGCTAATCGTAGTTTCGTACATGCGGAGACGCACCAGGGTCGTACTCACTGCTTCAGAATTCGATATGTCGAAAACTGTGGCATTTTTTCTATTTTGTTAGAGCAAAGTATTGTTTATAGAGCGTCATCGACCCACTGATGACGTATGGCTCCTTATACCTGATACACCTGTATAGGCTACATTGATCGAGTGACCATGAATTTTACTGGAGCTGTACTGTTTTAAGACGTGCTTACAAAAACCGCTGACACACGATTAATTCACGAATGAGCTGTGATTTTCAAACAAAAGACGATGTGGTCCTGTGATAAGCCAGTTTTTTTTATTTTTGAGCTCGATCATTGATATTTACAGAATTAATCTTTTGTGTAAACTTATTATATTAATGAGTAAAACTTAATCGATTATATCCTGTATATTTGTACATATACAAAGTAATTGTTATTTAGTTATGTTCAAAGAGTATTGTTTATGTTCTTCCCCGCTGTACCGTAAAAATCAATAATCAGTAAAATACCTTGACGTCAGCGTAAACACAGGTACAATTTAATGTAGCGTAAGTAAATGATGTATTGTTATCATTACACCTAGCGTTTCTTTCGTTTTTGACAAAGCAGACGTATTTATTGCCGACGTGCGAGGAACAAATAGTTTACGGAGCAAATCAGGCGTGCGCCACGATGCTCGTTATCTACCGTGAAGAAGAATTTATCGAGCATACTATGCTGTGTAGTGTGACGGACGGTATGTTTATGGCCTCCTGTTTTAATAGTCCGGGACTAATTAAGCGACCAAGTAAGTTGAAGTGCAGTGCCACTCATTTCACCTCTTTATTGCCAATTAGGTACTCTAAGAGAGTACTAGGTTACACTGTAACAAATTATTATAGTTGTTTATACAATTTTATGTGGTCTATCATTTCGTTGTGTCAAAAACTTTTGAGGCCTATTAACAACTTCATTTTAACGTGACGTTTTTATTAATATTTATTTCTTCTAAGTTATAATTATTTTAATGAGCCTTCAAGAATTACTAGTCACAACGTCTATTCTGAATTAACTTTTATTTAGCCCACTTCATAAATTATTATTGCTAATTATTGATAACGTCGAGCGGTAAGATCTTCACGTTCAAATAAATACTACCTTATTTCATCTCATTTAGTTTTAATATTTTAATTAAACGAAAAAATAATAATAACAAAAAAATGCGTTTGGACCCCTAAAAGCCGCATTTAAATTCAAATTTATTTTCAGGCAAATAAAGGAAAGAAGGAGAAAAAAAAGGACGCTCCCGAATTAATAGAAGAAATATCGACTGCGCGAAAAAGACGGCGAACTTTAATTAAAACTGAAATGGTTAATGCCCGGATCCGATCGTCTTAATTTGCGAGACTGTTAAATTGCAGATGGAAAAAGACAAACAAACGAAGAAGACGGTGCGATCGCAGTCGATCAATTTTCGCAGTGTGTGCTATTTGTATAGCTTTAATTATCCCCCGGTCTTTTCTTTCAACTTCCGCACCTGCAAAACTCCGGCGCTGAAATAACTACGGGGCGATCAAGCTTCAGCGAGCAGGTTTCCTCCTCGGAATTCTGTATTAGACAATTCCGCTAAGAGCCGGAGAAGCGAGTCAGAAATATTACTTATGCTTTTATCTTTTCCAATAACGCCGGAAACGTTTCAGTCAGGTGAGAAAAATATATCTGATATTTATGGTACATGAATCGAACGAATGATTTATGTGACAAAGAGGAAACGCACAAAAGCAAGCACATTCCTTTTTTTTTATTATCAACATGCTTGATTTATGGTCGTTAAGTTTATTGAAAAAGAAGGAAAAGACTGAATATATTCATCCATTGATTTACGCCTAACGTCTTTTAAAATATGTATTACGAATTTAAGTTATATTCTTCTTTCCCAATGCAGCCTCTGCCATCTTTACTTTGGCATTTTCTCACGGATTGAAAAGGTCAAGACGTTGAATATTGATCAGCTATAGGTTTTCCTTTCATTACTTTTGAATAAATTGTACACTTATAAACTTCGAAAGACGTGTTTCAGCATATTCAATTTGCAGTAAATTTTAGACGGTTTCACATCTTCTCCGATTAAAAACCGCTTCCTTCTTTGTACAACAGAATTTGTTTGACATCAAACTATCTTATAAAATAATGTATTAAACACGAATAATATTTAAGTTTTCTCGTTTATGAAGACCATGGAAAATTGCAAAGGTAGTGTTTAGCCTATCAGTTAAAAAAACGTAAATCTTAACAAGTCGTACTTTCCTTTTATTCTAAGATTATTTACAATATTAATATGTTAACGATAAATAATAAATACATCAACACATTTTCCATTTCTAAATTAAATTATATTTAACACATCTGGCTTGAAAATATAAGGGTTTAAAACCGCCGTTTTTATTCCTTTAACGATACTTTTGGTATTCTGTGACAATTTTATGGCTAAGTTGTATCTTAATTCTTTCATATTAGTGTCTTTTTCTTAAGTTCGTATGTATAAACTACCTCTGGAAACACTTAATTTTTTACGTACTTATATATAATCTCTATTGCATTGAGTAGTTTTGCTTGGAACCATTTAGAAAACATAAGCTTTGGATTTTCAAGCAGTATAAATATTTCAAATTATTTGAAACTTACAAAATACTTGACCTTTACAATGGAGTAAATGCGACTGATAATTTTCATAAAGTTTTTGGTATACGAAATAACGATTGTAATATTATTAAGATTATTAAGGGTTGTGGATCGCAATCTCTTTGTGACCGACCATCACAGTATGAGTTTAAAATAATTTGAAATATTTTATATTAGTATCGTGATCATCATCGGTGAACGTCACGATTACAAAAAATTTAGAAAATTTATTAATTTAAATGTACTTTCGCTTAATTAAAACAAAGCGAGTTATTTGTGCAGACTTAGTGATCTGCATGACCGACGTTAGACGTTGAACTTGCAGGCGTAAGCAGTAAAGTTGACGCAGTGAAATAATTGAAGTATTGTGTATTTGTATAAGTAATTAATTCCCGATCAAAAAAAGCGATTTGGAAACGGCGTGAAAATCACTTTGTTGGCAACCAAGTAAAACTGGGGTTTCCTAATACACTCGGCCGGACCGAAACCGACCGCGACCGACGTCATCTGAAATCAAAACTCAAAAATTAAATGAGGATGGTTTCCTAGACTTTGCTCTTTTTTCTTTTTTTTTGTTTATAACAAACTTCGGTCGTGGTCGGTTTCGGTCAGCCGACTTCCTAGGAAATCCCAGCTTAACTACACGAGACAACTCAATTTTATGAAATTTTGGTCATAACGTCACATACGTCTTAGTATATAACATGTGCACATTTTGTAAAATGTTATCACTATCAGTTAAATCTGTTCGCCTTCGATGGATGTCAGTTGTAACTGGTTAGTCCTCGAAGGACAAACAAAAAACCGTTTGTGACAAAAAGGACGCTTCCCGTACGTGGCATGGCGACTTACATCAGCTCGTGACGTGGTGGAAACGCCAAAATTCTCTGATGTCCTCATCTTAATGCACCAGAATCCAAGCGAAAACAACACAGTCACCACGACAATCCCATCGAATCACCGTGTCAACCACCCACCAGTATGAAAGTCTGCAAGGATTTTGAAGTCAGCATTCTCGAAGATTCATCCGACACAATCATCCCGTACCAAAATAGCAATACGGATTCGTCAGAAGAAATATACGAAGACGTGATAATCTTGGGTACAGATCTCTGCGTAACACGCACTGTGAAGAACATCGACAGCAGAGCAGCATATTCTACGGAAGAAGACAACGTTCAATCCATCAAGCAGCCCGCACAACGGTAGTTCCTGTGGGATTTACGGTTCAAACAGATAAACAAGAAGTGGAGTGAATCAGCGGCTGAAACGGAGCAAGTCGTAAGAATCCAGCTGCGAGAAACTAGACTCCAAGCTCCAATTGAGGAACTATTTCATCATGCAACATCATCAACTTCGTCAAATCGTACGAGAGGACAAGACGAATATTGCCAACGGATGGTATGACGCTCTGAAAACTCTGGTATCTCAGACATTCTCTGTATTTCTGATCTTTGAACAATAAAAGTGATCTTTGTTGCTCTTAATATGTTAGTTTACAGTACCCCGTTGTTTCCTTCCATTCCTGAGCTACGCAATTCCCGAGCAATCCAAGCGAGTGGTATACTCGTGAACGGCAAAAAGAGAACGCTTGGAACATTACTTCAGGCCCTTTTAAAGCAGGTGTTCTATTTCTCGTTCAAAACTTGGTTCAATTTCTATAATAAATATTTAGAACAAGATATATATTATTTAATCATTAAAAAATCAATTAAAGTTTTTTTAACATTTTACAATATGTTGTGTTTTTTCTAGGCTAATAAACGTCATTAATGTGTTTACAGCAACTCTTGCAACAAAATGAATATTTACATTTACGTTGAATAATTAATTTTTTATTTTTCACTGGACGTATAAAATATGTTACGTAATCAAGCTCTTAAGCTAATAGAAAGAACGTGCCACCGAAACGAATCTTAAAATCTCTATTAAGTTTAGGCAGTAACAGGTGAGGCATGTAAAGCATGTGTTTGCTTGAAAATCAGATAGTGAGGGCAGCAGAGCCGCGAGCGCCCGTTCCCGTGGTAACCACTTGCTCTTAATTGAAAACCAACCTGATGACGAATCAATAAAGAGAACCAGCACCACGCCCTGGCGTGCTGCTGAGTTGGTAGCTGTAGATACTCCAGGCCTAAC
Source organism: Serrognathus titanus (assembly GCA_039766575.1). Classification (NCBI taxonomy): domain Eukaryota; kingdom Metazoa; phylum Arthropoda; class Insecta; order Coleoptera; family Lucanidae; genus Serrognathus; species Serrognathus titanus. The sequence goes on from CM077913.1 coordinate 26,083,164, forward strand.
GACCACGTCTTTCGGCCTCCGGTTTCGCATGCTTAAAAATATCTTACGGTTTTTTGTTGCCAAAGAATTTGATTAAATAACCAGCGAAGATGATAAGATTGTGAGAAATTGGCCACATAAATAAGGTCGACGTTGTTGAGCACATTTCACAGTGAAAGTGACATCAATAGAAAAGAGTAGAAAATAAGAGTAGTATTTTCTGAATTTATAATGAAAATATATAATCCCAAAAATTTAAACTCGTTAGAGTTATTGAATTAATTATAACATCTGTAAATCTATCTTAAATTTTATTTTCTATAGTTGTCAAAGTATTATCCATCATTAAATTTTATTAATTACTAAATGTCCCCCCGATTTCTTTATGTTTCACGTTCGTTGTGAGATAATAGAAGTGGATTTTTCAGTTCTTTCTATATACTTTAGCGGTAGAAAAATAATAGTAAAGAAGACAGTGATTTAGAAATAATAAATCAAAAAATGATCTCCTAGCACAATTGCTTTATATTTGTAGATACGTACATATTTCGACAACTACGCCATCCTCATACATGCACAAGTTAAAAGCATCTTATGAAATCTTTTGTTGGTACAAACCAGAGGATATTCTTTTCGCCAAATTTCCAGTGGAAAAGCTATGTGTACCTAGCTGTCGAAGTACTCATAAAGGTTATAAACCAATTGTGGCAAGAGATCATTTTCTAATGTAACCTATTAATGTAGCTTACGCATTTGATAGCATTTCATAATTCTATTGTTTAATAGTGGATCTCATCTGAAATATGTGGAATTATCATAAAAAAATCAGTTGCAACGGCGCCAACTTGTCACTTCAAAAGACATTCACCGAAAACGCAGCGCGGAATGTCATCAATCTAACCTAAAAATAGAAATAACTTGTGCCACATATGGATAAATTTTAAGTATTTATATTGTTATCTATGCATATGTTACAACTGGTGTATTGTATGTTATATTATTCACATGTACAGAAATTACGGATGAAAATGCAATAGTAAGAGATACTTGGTTTCGTATTATGACATTTGCCATCGTGAAAGTTGGAAGTTGGTCACTTTTCGCGTACAACGCCGCTTGACGTCGTTCATTCCGTGCAATGACATTTGAACCTTTGCATTTAACAGACAGATAATACCGCGGAACGACGATGTATTCTGTTTAACCCTTTACTCGACAGTTGACAGAACGAATGACACTAGTGACCGTTCTGTTTGCGATAAAGCTTAAGTCAGTGGTTTCCAAACTATGTTTCTACGGCTCCCTTTAAAAAATCTTATATTGGCGCCTCCCCTCTTTATTTTGCAAAATAATTAACACATTTTTAAAATGATAAATGGATTATAAAAGTTCTGTTACAAGAGTTTATTTACATTTTAACTTTTTTTTATTTATAATATTATGAAAATTGTATATATGAATAAACTTTTCGCGCCTCCCTTTGCACCAGTCCGCGGCTCCCCAGGGAGGCGCGTCTCCCAGTTTGGAAATCGCTGGCTTAAGCTATGATATGCCTTTACGAAAATAAAATAATTCCATACCAGAATATTAAATGAACACGTGATACGTCAGTAAATACAAGATAAATCAAATATTTATGAAGATTTTGAAAATAAGCTTCAATAAAAAGATCGGAGAAACCAAAACCGTTTACATGTGTTATCTGTTGTAATCATTTCTCAAATAATTCTTTCCAAAATTAGATGGTAGATATTAGCGTTCTTCAGATCTGAAATTACATGATTTTTTTAATGTAGAAATGTGGTAGAAGATAAACAAATTTCAAGGAATATCATTATTCGGAAGTATCATCCCAAACAAGTGATTTACTCAAGCTTGATTGCTCTAGATTTGATTGGATTCAGAGCTAGACTGAAAGTGTCTAGTGCTAATGATATCCGCATCGGGGACGAAATACGTGCTTGCATAGAAAAAGTTCATAGCGAATGTGATGAGGGGAACTGATTTATGCAAAAGTTGACAGTAATTTTCAGGTGTATGTCGCAACCTCTTCATATAAGGTATGAATGGTATGATATCGATTTAGGTTGTTGAGGTAGGTTGGATAGTCTTTTTAATTCTTCTCTGCTTATTGCAAATGGAGTTTGTATTCCGTTACCAGAAAGAGTGAAATATCGGTATCCCGCATCCTAGTCTTACTATTTCTAGTTCAGTCTAGTTGTGATGCACCTTACGCATTCTTTAGCGTGACGTTTGCTCATAGCAAATAGGATAATAATGATGATTTTGTTCTTATAAAGAGTTGCTGATTTTGCAATAGATTTGCCTTTTGGTTACCCTTTGCCCCTACGTGAGTATTACAAAAGAAAAGAATTGCTGGCATTACCGCTAATCATTTTTTAAGATCAAATCTAGAAAAATTTATTAACATTATAAAATTAGTTTCTAATTATGAAATTCTATTGCTATTTTATTTATTTGATTGTCTTGTTCATGTCTACATCTGTTTTTTTTTTATTAACACGTTTTCACAAAAGTAAGATTTATTCGCTATTGCAGTAATTTGGAAGTAGTTGCTAAATTTAAAATGATCATTTTTGATATCGTTTGTGAGTAATAATTGATTGAAATTTCATAATTCGTTCGATTTTTTTTTCAGAAAATATTTGCTCACGTTATTTCTTGTATTATGGGATCATGGTTGTATGAATTATAGCATCATCCATAATATTTGTAAATGGTATCTCATTTGTCCTTTTTACATAATCTGAAAGAAAAAATCTTTCTCAATTATACTTCATTTGTTTTACAAAAGGTCTGCGTTCCAAAATGTTACCAACAATAGCCGGAAACATTTTTTGAAAACACAAAATCTGACATATTCAGATAAATTTTTATTGAAATTATGCTTTAATTTAGAGTTCTGTACACTTAACTGTGTGTAATTCTTTTATTACAAACTTTTTAAAATGCCTACATTCTTTCCCGGTTTTTATAATCAATAGTGATGACATTAAATTGTATCCTGCTCCGGAAACTATCCTAGTCATATTGAATATCTTTTTTAAATCTAGGTTTATAACTACGAAAGGTCTTCCTAAATAATAGGCGAACATTTTTATAACCTGATTTTTTTTTGCGCGCAAACTTCTCCTTGTTATGCGGAAATTAATTAAAATTAAATGCTCCAACAATTTTTAATATCTCTAATCAAGCAGTCTTCACCGAACCTGGCGCGAAATGATGCTCTACTTCAAACAACGGCCTTTCAATAAAAACTGAACTTTTACGATGATGAATGTTCAAAAGTTTCTCTGTATATTAATTTTATTAAAGAAAAGAATTCGCAGTTTGGTTGATACACAAACTGACCGATTTCTGAGTACATATTTTTATTTTTCAGGAAACTTCTAGTCTGAATGCGAATTATGAATGAAGACATTCTCTAGAAATACAGGCGAGAGAAAATGATTTATTATTAGTAAAAAAGTGAAAATGAATAAAGAAGAACAGAACGTGGTGATGGAGGTAAATACAAAATTCGTGTAAATTTATTTTATCTAAACACGCCGTCGTATAAACCCACCGCCAGAAACAATATTTGTGTTCGGAAAAGTTGAATTGAGGAGAAGTCGTTTCGGCTATGAAGAGCGTGAAATAGTCAACACAACATTTCCAATTTCCTTACAGGCTCCGGAGCGATCTGTTTGCCCCGAATGTAAATAACAATCAATCATTTTCCGATTTGGAAACAGAAAATAAATTTAACACAAATACTGCCTGCCGCACGACGTTACGCTCCTCTTCCCGTCCCAAATTAAATACATTTTACCTCGCATCTTCCTATTTTGGTTATGTGTGTCGCGTTATTACTCGCTGAATAAATAAATTCGCCCGGGAAAGTACCGGGGGCCGTGGTTTTCATATATCCCAGCAGTTCAAAAGAGGGAGCTGGTAAAATATTTATTTGAGAAATTGAAATTGACGTTCGTGAAGGTACTCTATATCAATACGTTATAAAATTTTTTTGCTTACGTTCCAAGGCATATCGTATTTTATAAATGCATTTAATAATTTTGTAAGTAAAGATTTAATTAAATGAAGAATGCAATTCCAAGAAAAATAATGGCTGCACGTTAGTTGAACCATAAAATTTGTAGGTGTGAAAAATGTAGGTGGTAAAAACCGAGGACATTTCCTCTAACGATAAATAGGATAGTTGGCTTTTAATTTTAACGAAGAGGAAGGAACGGAGCTACGCTGTTCGCTTCACTCTGCAGTTTTTCCGCCGGATAATACCAGGAAATGTCATTATTTTTCTTTCTTGGTTAGTTGAACATTAATACTAGTTGCGTTTTGTTACAGTAGCCTCACGAACGTTTAAATGAATGGAACTAATTCATTTTCTCGATTAACTTTGCTTTTCAAATTTCAAATGTTCCTTTCAATAATGTACGTGTAAAATAAAGTATCGTAATATTTGATCGGAAAAATTATCATAATCGCCTCATTTTTTTCTTTTTATGACAGCAGCTACACATATAAACCAATTTTAATTATTTATAATTTGTTGGATCTGTTCTTATATTATTAAAGACAATTTATTTATAATAAAATTATTAATCATCCTGTGACCGATTTTGACCTAACATTGTGCGATTGCAATGGACTTCTCGAGCTGCTCTTCTACAAAAGAGCTTCCAAATAGGACCGAAATAGAGGATGCTCGAGGAATCGTTTGCAATCAAAATCTAATTGTTACAAATTTTTAATAAGATGACTGCTATTATTTTTCGTTATTTTAGAATAATATGATGTGCCTTGTATATTTTTATTTGCACAAGTTTTCTCTATTTTTCTAGATAAATAATTAATTTCAATAATGTAGTGTATTAGTAAAGGAATAGTATATTACTACATATAGGATGCGATGGGAACAAATGAATTGTTATATATAATTAGACATATAAACAACTTGTAATTGTAAAAGTTTAGTTCTGGAATAAATAATATTCAATTATTATTATTACTACTTCTATTCAAAATATAATATAATTGGCGACGAGGTAAAAATAATAGTCAAGAGCATCCAGCATAGTCAAATATGTCAAGAAGAGAAAACCCAGAATCCTGTCATGGCGGCAAGTTGGGAAATGCAATTTGCGGGAATATCGGAACATTGCAAGAGTTCAAGGTTTCTGATGATTGGGAAATTTATCAGGAGCAACTAGAACAATATTTTATTGCAAATTATGTCGGAGATGATCGCAAAGTCAGCGTGCTACTGACGGTGATCGGAAGGCAGCCGTATAAAATTTTGCGGGACTTGTGTGATCCAGTTCGACCATCGCAAAAAACATATGCTGATTTGTGTTCAATAATGAGAAAACAATTTTCACCGAAGGTTTCAGTATTTCGCAAACGTATTGAATATTACAGCTTACGTCAAATGCCAAATGAACGCATAAAAGATTGGTTTGTACGAATAAAAAATGTGTCAATGCAATGTAAGTTTGGCAATCGTCTAAATGAAGCGCTGAAAGACAAGTTTATCTCAGGGTTGCAATCAGGAAAAATACTTGACCGTCTGTGTGAAGAGGAGCCTGACAGAACGCTGGAACAATTGTTGGATACTGCATTGAGCAAGGAGGCCGCTATCGAAGAAGCTATTCACATAAACGCAGTCTGCTTTAAGGGCAAAAATGCAAAGGTGACTTCGAAGTTGGTTGATAGAAGCAGGGAAGCTATCAATGGTGAACAGTCACGTAAGTCAGTGTCAAAGGGACAAGTCCAGAACGCGTTTTCTTCAATGTGTTTTGCATGTGGTAAGGCAAACCATGATTATAAAAACTGTAAGTACAAGAAATATAGGTGCAAGAAATGTAACGAATATGGACATTTAGCTTGTGTATGTAAAAAAGGTAACAAAAATCATTTTTTGGATTTAGAAACAAATCCGGTTGAGGAATATGACATGTGTTTTGTTGACAATGTCAAATATGTAGAACCTTTTATGATTGAAATGCTCATTGATAATATTAAAATCAGTATGGAAGTTGATTCGGGTGCTGGAATCACGGTGATTCCAGAAAATATATACATTGCGAAATTAAATAAAATTCCTTTGAAACCGACGGGGATTCGTTTACGTACATATGAAATTACGATTATAAAACCAATCGGTGAGATTGAGGCAACATTTATTTATAATGACATTAGCAAGATTTGTCGCGCAGTTATCGTTGAAAAGGGATGTCGTCCGCTTTTAGGCCGTGATATGATAAAAATGTTTGACATTGTTAAGTTAAATGAGAATTTGAAATGTAAACCCACTTATATTACTGAAAAGGAAATTAACCTTGATCAAATAGCTTATGAGTTGGCCATGGACGAATGTAATGCTAATCAAAAAATTATTCTTAAAAAACTCATTGATGAATTTAGCGAATTATTCAACGGAAAACTTGGTGAATGTAAAAATGAAAAGGTTAAATTAAAGATTAAAGACGACATAGTTCCGATTTTTGTTAAGCCTAGATCAATACCTTTTGCGTTCAAACCAAAGGTTGAAAAAGAAATAAGTAGACTTGAAAGCGAAGGGGTTATTACAAAAACAGCAAATTGTAATTGGGGAACTCCGTTGGTACCGGTAATTAAAGCAGATGGATCAATTCGACTTTGTGCTGATTATAAAATTACTATAAATAAATATTTAGAAACTGATAACTAAGGCATTCCTGTAATGGCAGCTGGAAGGCTACAACGTTGGGCTGTTTATCTCTCAAGTTTCGATTATGACATCAAGTATATTAGTGGAGGGCAAAACGTGATAGCTGATGGATTGTCAAGAGTTCCTCTTACGAAACAAATTCCAGATCACTATGAATCCGAATATATTCACTTTATGGATACGGTACCGGTGGATTTCAGACAAATCAGGTCAGCTACTCGTCGTGATCCCATTTTAGTTAAAGTTCGCAGATACATTGCACTTGGTTGGCAGAATAATGTAGATGAGGAACTTAAACCGTACTCAAGGATAAAAAATGAGCTCAGTATGGAAGAAGGAGCGATTATGTGGGGATACCGAGTTATTATTCCGAAACAGTTACAAAAAGGATTACTCAGAGAATTACATAATGGTCATATGGGCATTGTGAAAATGAAAAGTTGGGCCAGGTCATACTTTTGGTGGTCTAAGTTAGATACCGATATTGAAAATCAAGTACTTTCTTGTGATGCTTGTCTGTCTTGTAGACAAGAACCACCCAAGGCTAAACTTATACCTTTTGAAGAAGTGACTCGACCTTTTGAGAGAATTCACATGGATTTTTTGGGTCCTGTGGAAGGAAAAATGTTTCTTATAATTATTGATGCTTTTAGCAAATGGCCAGAAGTTTTCATTTGTCCTCAAATAAATACTGAAACTACAATCAATAAGTTGAGGGAAACGTTCGCGCGCTTTGGATTGCCAGATAAAATTATAAGTGACAACGGCACTCAGTTTGTATCTTCTGAATTTATGTCTTTTTGCGAATTAAATGGAATTAAACACATAACAACACCAGTTGCTCATCCGGCTAGCAATGGAACTGCGGAAAATGCGGTTAAAACATTCAAATATGCCTTATTTAAAGCAATGAAAGATCCAAAAAACGCTAAAGTATCGTTATCAACTCGAATTAATCGTTGGTTGTTTACTTATAGAAATGCGCCGCATTGTACTACTAAAGTAAGTCCTGCTGCGCGTATGTTTAAAAGAAACTTAAAAACCAGATTAGATTTTGTAATACCTCACGAAAAACCTGTAAAAGAAAATAGAAAAATGAAAGGTAACAGGGAGATTAGTTTTGAAGAAGGTCAAGTTGTAATGGTTAGAGACTATAGAAATCCTAACAAGAAAACTTGGACTAGAGCTGTCATTGATGAGGTACTTAGTAAAAGAAACTACTTTGTTAAAACCATTGAAGGGAATTTAATTTGGAAGCGACACACTAATCAGATTTTAGCTGTAAGAGATGCTAAAAATTTGGAGTCTAAAGAAGTAAGCGTTGATGATACAGTTTGCGTAGAAAAAGAAAGCAGCAATCAGAATTCACCGATTATTGTCTATAGAGACAAACAAAGTAGCCAATCCGACGCTACGGCGAATATTGAAAGTGATATCGATAGGAATAGTCAATCTACGGCAACTAAAAGTTCAATAGCTACGCCTCAGGAAGAACTTATACCGATTAGTATCGCAAAGAATCGTCCGCGACGTATAATCAAAATACCCGATAGATTAACTTATGAAGACAAGGGTGTGCCATCGTCTTCGAGGGAGAGTATATGTAGTGTGTTAGTAAAGGAATAGTATATTACTACATATAGGATGCGATGGGAACAAATGAATTATTATATATAATTAGACATATAAACAACTTGTAATTGTAAAAGTTTAGTTCTGGAATAAATAATATTCAATTATTATTATTACTACTTCTATTCAAAATATAATAATTAATGAATTCTGCTTGTCAGCAAATGTACTTTAGTTCTTTTGAGAGTCATAATTGTGGCAGCATAGGCATAGAGAATTCAGAATAAGTAATCGGTATTCGACGATTATTCAAATTGATCATCAATATTGTCAAATTTACTTAATAAAATCTCATTTGTTGTTCATCTTGGTAAACTTACTTACTATTTCATGTCCAAATCTAACCTAATATCTATGTGCATGTCACCGTGTAAGATTGCATACATGGTTACCGTGAGAAGGAAAATGTAAATTGAATTATTATATTAATTTCTCATGCATGCGAGTGTCGCCTAAAAATTTTTAATATACACAGATTACCACGGAAGCACCACCAACGAGCTCGACTTTGGTTCACACCCTGGAGAACACAGGTGCACTGAGAATCCTAAACTTGTTGAAATTTGACTTCAGCGATATTTTACATCCTCTTGTCACTCGTTCGTTTACCTCCTCAATCATGTAAAAAACTTTGCTTTTCACAAATTATAAAAGATAACAGTAGTTAATTGTTTATCCGAGAGTGTAAAGCTGTTCTTTTTGTAAAGGTGCTAGTGTCAGGCTTCCAGAATCTTGTAAGTTATTTTTATATTTAATTTAATATAACAATATTATTTAATCTGACTACGTCTCTTACTCAATAAATACCGTAACGGTACGAACTGTACGTAAATGTTAGAAGTTCGCTGCGAAGTTATTATAAAGATACTATATGCCGATCGATAAGTTAAAGTTATCTTATTTTAATTTTCATGAAACAGTCCTGCAGCTCACGTCATTCATTTCGTCGTATATTTTTTTAACTCAGATTTCTTAAGAGTCTGAAAAATAAATCAAGTCCTGGATTTTATGGCTCAGTAAGCAAGTTCGCGAGTTCGTAGAGGAAAACAGCTTCTTCCCATAAAATAAATTAAGGTACCACTTAAAGTTTATAAAACAATTTGTGTATTTAACAAGTACATTTTAAACATAATTGAGTAGTAATATGAATGTTAATCAACATAGTGAAACGAAACTCCGTATATTTTGGCCTTTCAAGTACGTACACCGAATTGCTGCTTCTCCTGGCGTACTATTAGCCTGGAAAAACGTTCTCCATTATTCATGTACTCAGCGTTTGAGCACAGTTACTATCGGAAAGCTAAGTTCGAAAGTTTAAATATTTACTCTACTAGGTTATCCATCGAAACGTGTAATTTCAAGACATTAAGCTTAAATACTGCGCAGTTCGTCTCTGTTCTTCCAGAACGCGAATTTTTCACCCGACTGAGAGCCGACCGTGGATCCTGCGCGACAAACAAAAAATTGTTTGACCAGGGATTAGGCGTAAATCCGGCGCCAGAAGAAAATGCAATGAAAGGGGACATTATTTCGCGCCGCAGGAGTGATAAATTTCGCTCGAGGACACATGAATTATATTTGGATGCGAGACCAGATGGGTTAAGGGTTCTTCAGGCGCTTGGACGGTGAGAGCCCCGATCTGTAAGGGCCGCATCAGCAGTCTGTCAACGTAATGGCGTCCGGACTCAGACTGATTTGTTACTTGTTTGTTTTTTCCTTTCTCATTCTAGACTTATAGTTTTCTAACTACGCCTCCTCAAATTTATATATATATATTGAAAAGAAATGAAGCGTAACAGAAAAAAAGCATTTTAATTTATATTTAAAACAAAAAGAAACGTTTAGAAAATTTTGAAAACTATTTTCGATATTGAATTGATTCGGCCTTTACTTGGTGAAAATTAATATCCATAGTAATTAGTTAATCAAACACCGATTTAACTATGAAAATTTAAAATCAGTGTTTGATTAACTAATTAATATAACTATTTTCGAGTCGATATTGAAACCGAAGTTCAAGTACAAAATGTACAAAATACAATGATTGAATGTTTGCATCTGAAATATTTTGGAAATGTTATCAATTTTTCATTTAGCAACAGCGTAGTATTTACTACGTGTTACATAGTATATTATTGAGAGCTGTAGCAGGTACTTGATGTAACAGAAGATACTAATTTGAGAAGTATTAGCATTTACTTCGTTTTATCCATACCACCCAATATGGATTACTCCGTGAAGCAAGAATTAAAAAGTTACAGATTTACAATTGGAACAGCTCCGAGCAGCTGCGGAGTAACTCATGCGTGCAATTGGAAAACCTTGCAGAATTTAATTTCTATTATTTCAAAAACTTAATAATATAATGAGGTGGAAACTTTGATTTGTTTGTTGGAAAACATTAACTAATGAAACTCAACTTTACTGGTACCTTTATGTCAAAATATTCACTATACTATACTGGTAACGTAAAATCAGAATTTGTTTGCGTATTTTAACGAGTGTGAATAAAATGCACTGCGATTTTCTAAATATAGAACGCAGATGGATATAAAGTCGATGTAACGCATTGACAGTCAACAAGTGGCGCAGGATCTGCGACAACATCAAACTCTGTTCTACATTTAGAAAATCGCAGTGTATTTTACTCACACTCGTTAAAACAAATCCTGATATTACGTTACCAATATAGTACGAGGGCTGATAATTTTGTGATATTGCAGATTAAAATAAATTGACTTTTAACATGAATGTTTTCTCATGTTTTAAATTTTGTTCTGTAATTTATTGGGATTCTGTTACAAAGTGGAAAAGAAAATGTCGGTTAATCGAAATGATCACGTAAGTGACCTTCAGTTTTATTTCCGTTGCCTACCGTCTTCTTAGCCGAACTGGAGATTATGCCGTCCTTAATTTGTGAGTGCCAGCTGTAATAAAATTCCGGAAAATTACGCCTTAATTTCCCTAGACGCAGTTTTATCATTTACAGATACACTCCTGGAAGTTTACGAGGTAATAAAAGCCGAAGGCGCCTCCCCAAAGATGATACACCTGTACGTGTAAATATCTTTAGCACCTAAAGGAAGGGTTGAATTCTAATTATTTGAGAAAATTATTTTCTTGAAAAGATATGCAAGTATGAAATATCTATTGAAAATGGTATAATTCTTCTGTTCTAAAACTTTGGTGTATCATTGCGACTATATCCAAACTTCTCTAAATAATTGCGCATAGCAAATAGTCCCGATAAAATATGTATTGTTTTTGAACAGTAATTCAATTTTAATGGCATCATAAAAGCATCGCAGTTATTTACGATAATTACTATTGCACGCAATAAAAAATAAAGCTTTTACAAATTGTATGTGTGCAAGGGCCATTATAGTTCGGGGCGGGACAGACATCCATTACCACGATAAAGTCCGAATACAAATCACTGTTACAACGTGAAGTATCACTTTTGATTCAACAGTGGTTAATAACACATCGACCCGAGTTGTCTTGAATAGTAACAAAAATATTTAGGGTTGATTTCACAAGTTAAGCGTCCATTAAAACTTAAAGTCGTCTTTAATAAATAAAATAGTTCCAAAATGATAATTTAAAGTCCAGCGACATATTAAAGCAACTTTATTTTAGGTGTTTGAGAAATTTTGAGGTTTAACATTTTTAAATTATTTGTTATCTTAATTACATTTAATTAATAATTTAAGAATGATTCATCATCTTCATAATCTGATGAAGAGAATGCAATAATAAGACGAAGAAAATTTGCAAAACACCTAGACTAAATAGATAGTTTTGAGTTTTTAAAAGATTTCGTATAATAAATCCACTTTTCTTATTTTATTGGAAAAATGTTGAATATACAGTCGAATGTCAAATTAATAGGTTTATTTCTAATTAAATTTATGATAAATTTCAGAAATTGATTTGAGTACGTTCGTATGATGGTTAGGACAATGGAGGAGTATTAAATGTTAAATAGGTTAATGACAAAGACCACAGACAATGGAGGAGAAATTGAATGTTTTAAGACAATGACTGCAATAGCATATTGTAATTTTGATAGAGTGGAGACTTCTCACGAGTTGCATATCCCACACTTTGTTGCCTAAATGGTTTCCGAGTTCTATAGGTCGAATATTAAGAATATTAAGAAGCCTACATTTCAACTATTGCTAACGTTTAAATTTTATTAAAGTAGATTGAAAATTGTATAATAAATTATTTTAAAGGACACTTAAAATTGGCACTATCGCTCTACGTTTCACTATTCTGGCGAAGCTATCAATCGACAGTGAAACGTAGAGCGATAGTGCCAATTTTAAGTGTCCGTTAAAATAATTTATTATACAATTTAAATTTTATGGGTAAATTCTTGCGCTAAATATGCTAGAAACTGAAAGTGACGTATCAAATCGACAGTTATCAAATCTTTGTGCAGTCAAATTTAATTTTTTTATTGCAAATGAATAGTGTACTTCAACTTTATCAGAGGTTTTCATGTTTAACCCTTAAAGTCGTTTACTTTTTTGTACGTTACTGTTAATTAATTTTTGTTGTTGACCGGCAAAAAGTTTAAATATTAATTAATACCAATTATTATAAACAAAGTAGAAAATTAGAACTTAATTTACTTTTATTTGTTAAATGAACACAAACATTTCACTCAAATCATTTAAAAATATTACGAAGTATTATTACTGCTTTGCGGAATAGCATGAATATGTAAACAAAATAAACTCTTCTGAGAAAAATAATTATTTCTTTACATAAATGAGCGTCGTAGAAGCGTTTTTTTTTGCCTATCTTGTAAATAGATATACATATTGTAATTATTGATTTGGTATTATTCGAAAGTGTAAGTAAATCATGATTTACGAGGGTGTGAATCGGATATGACTAATAAGATTAAGTAAGCTATCTCACGTTTTATTTGAAAAGTCGTCACTTTATTCTGAACAAAAGTTTTTCAAGAAACTTCAGACTCAGGATAACTAAACACTTTCTGTCGATTCAGGCTTTTTATGTAGTGCATGACTGTCTCAGATATTCAACACATAAAATAATTTCTTACATTTGTTAGTTATAAAGAATTTAGATATTCAATTACTCCATTATCTTCATCTTTACTGTTATTTGTGTTTTCTTCGAATGCCGTTCCTCCGAAGTGGGAACAATTAGTGTATCTGATTTATCTGATCATGAACTAGTCTTTTGTAAGCTTAAATTATGGGGTTTATCTCGTGAAGAACAAGTCAAAAGTTTCTAAAGTTTTAAAAACTTCAATTTTAATTATTTTCAACTGGACCTATATAATGTACCTTTCTATTTTATATATGATATTAAAGATATAGACGATAAATTAAATTTTTTAAATGGCAACTCAACTAATATTGAATTTTCATGCTCCAATAATTAAATGTAAATTCACTAAACCCCCGCACCATGGTTAACTGATACTGTTAAAATAATTCAAAATCTGAGAAATAAAGCACAAATCCCGTAAAATGGAACATTGGAATTATTACAAAACACTTAGAAATTTAACTTCAAGTGCTATAGCTAAAAAAAAGCATTCATGGAAGGTCAAATAAAACACAATAAAAAAAAACACTTGGAAAAGTTTAAAGTCATTAGGTTTCCACAGAAAAAAAGAATTTGTTACTCCAGGTCACCTAAAAAATGTTGAAACTATTAGCGATTATTTTATTAACTCAGTTCCGAGAACAGTTTCTCCGGATCAAAATTTATTAAATTTTTATCAAAATAATAGTTTTTGTAGTAACAGTTTTACTTTTAAAACTATCAGCGAAAACTGTGTTCTTGAGAAAATACTCTCCATTAAAACAAAGGCCTCCGGTATAGAAGGTTTAAGCAAAAAGTTTATTGAATTATGTTGCCCACACTTACTACCTTATTTAACTCATATTGCAGAAGGACATTTTCCATCTTGCTGGAAACATTCCATAGTTATATCCCACCCTAAAAAAAGTAATCCCAAAGATAATAAGGACGTACGACCAATTAGTATTTTACCAGTGCTCTCAAAAATTTTGAAAAAATTATTGATGAACAATTAAGAGAATATTTAAAACTTACTAATATATTCCTCAGGAGCAGTCAGGTTTTAGACAGAGATACGGTTGTGCCATAGCCCTATCGAGTATTATGGACGGTATCACTGCTGCTATTGATAAAAATCAATGCTTGCTGGATTTTTCTAAAGCATTCGAGACAATTATTACACTTTACTCTCCGCTATTTTGCATTATAGTGGCTTAAATGATAAATCCACAAGTGTTTTAACAAACTATGTTGTGGGAAGAAAACAATCGGTAATTTTGGTGGGTCGATGTCGACTCCTTTATCAGTAATAGCAGGTGTACCCCAAGGGCCTATTCTGGGACCGCTTTTATATACTTTATACACGTTTTATTTAAAATCGGCGGTGAAATTTTGTAACTGCCATTTCTATGCTGATGACACTCAGCTCCTTTTAATGATGCTTTTGATGGTTGTACTAAAATGAATGCAGATCTTAGCAACTTGATAAAAATTTCTAGGCAACATTCTCTTCATATAAATCCTTCTAAATCGGAGGTAATTCTCTTTGGCCCAAGAAAACTAAGATCCACAGCTTTAGCTTCAAATATATTAAACATCA
This sequence comes from Serrognathus titanus, assembly GCA_039766575.1. Taxonomy (NCBI): domain Eukaryota; kingdom Metazoa; phylum Arthropoda; class Insecta; order Coleoptera; family Lucanidae; genus Serrognathus; species Serrognathus titanus. The sequence goes on from CM077913.1 coordinate 26,098,175, forward strand.
TCGTTAATGATCTAAAGCTGACCTTCAAAGACTGTAAAAAATTTGGGAGTCATTGTTGATAACCAGTTGAAATTTGTAGAACATATTAATAAATGTACCCGGAAAACCTACGGGGCATTGAAGTTTATCTACTCAAGTAGGAAATTCTTTAGTAAAAAAACCAAAACCTTACTTTGTGAAACATTAGTTTTATCAGTGTTCAATTAATGTGACGCTGCTTTTAATTCCTTTCTGGAAAGTTCTAGTATTAGAAAAATACAAAGGCTTCAGATTAATTTTTAACGCCGCACTTCTGTTACTAATAAACTTATCGAATTAAAATGGTTAAATATGAGAAACAGCAGGCTCTTGCATTGTGCATGTCTTTATCATGCCTTTATCACAAAATTATTCTCCATCAGAAGCCATCCTATTTGTATAATAAAATTAAATTGAGAACTGATGTATACAATCTTAATATTAGATTTAAGGGTACCTTAACACTGCCAGTTCATAATACTGCTACTTATGAAAAAGGATTTTGTTATCAAATCTCTAAAGTTATAAATGTCTTGTATAACAAATAACTATTGTTAAATTTTCAAAATAATTAACAAACTCTATTTAGGGAGGAAGAAGAAAAAGAAAAGAAAGAGAAAAAAAAAGAAAGAGAAGAAACAATTAATAATGAATGTACTTGTTCAGTATTACAACTTGTCGACCTTGAGCGCGTTACTGTAGCTGTATGTACACCTCTAAGAAAAGAAATTTTTTTTCAAAATTTTCTATTTTTTCTTTACGATTTTAGAATACTGTGTTTCTGTTTATACATATAATCGGACAATGTTTACGTGATACGTTTGTTGAGTGGAAGAGCAAGGAACATCCTTACATGACTTGAACTCCGCCATTTCTTTTTTTTTACCTTTATATTTTTCACTGAAATTATGTACCTATATATCTTCTTTGTAAATTCTTTATAAAGGTAAAGGAAAAAAAATATTATGTATGCTCAAGTTATCTGATTCGTTTAATATGCGTGCTTACAAAATTATGAAGAGAGTTGTTTGTTGTATTGTCGGTGACAAGGAAAAAGAAAGGAATCTTAGAAATAAAAGGAATCGACTCATAATTTTTATCAAATTTATCAAAATTCAAGGAAGTACATATTTTATAAGATAAATTTGATTGAGTTTTAAGTCATTCATCAGGTTTTGTTGCAAAAGGCGATTGGTTAGTTAAACTATTATTTCATTTTAAAGTTTTGAAAATGAAGTTTTCAAGAAAATACTTTTAATATAAAACTGAAAAAAAATTTAATAACTTTATAAGTTTACTCATGCATATTCCATATCACTTTAACGTTGATCTTTCTAAAATAAACGTGGTGTACAAAGTACATACGTCGCTCTCAATATGAAAATCACGTTTATTATTAGTTTGAGTGATGGATTGGATTACGGAGAGGTAACAAGCGTGAAACAACTAAATTACTCAAGAAATCATATTTGTAACAGCTTCACCCAGGTGGAAGACGATCATGTTTTACTACATTAATTCCGCTGTTAAGACGACAGGAATATTAAAGCCGGAGTAACAGAATAATAAATAATTTATTAGCATAATCGAGGAACAAGAGACGAACTAAGTTTAAAACAAAAATTGTGTTTATCCGACGTGAATATTTACATTTAATTTCATTAAAAATATGTGTGCGATGTAAAAACAAACAGCATATGCCTACGAAACAAACAAAAAATAAAGTGTTATATCCGGGGGCCTGTTATATTTTTAGAACTAATTAATCATCATAAAAAAGTGGAAATATCCCGGCTGACAGGCTATCAAGTATGTCCTTACTTCACCCTCTTTCATACGTTTGTAACGTGACGAAAGCGTCTCGCTCGCCGCGAATAATATTACACAAATAATAAAGGGAAAGAACCTTTCTTTCCCGGGATTTTTTCCGTAGTAGATGTGTCGTCGGCAATACATATATTTGTCAATCCCAGTGCAATTCGCAGATACAAATTACTTTCCTTCGGTGTAGCTTCAAAAGCAGCTGCGTGATATAAATAGAAATATTCGAGCGAGTTGTGTTGTCGAGTTCTTGCAAAAAAAAGGAGTTGCAGCCGGTTAGGAAATTGATGCTATTATTTTCCAGAGAATACATGACACCGTACGGGGCTAAAAGCTGTCATCTCTTTAAGCTGTGATCTATTACATTTTGAAACCATAATAATTCGCAACGTCTGTCACTTATACATACATGCATTAAATAATGTCCATTAAAATTACTAGATTAATAGTACGTAGAAAAACCATTTGGTTCTACTGCATAAATGAAAAAAAAACGTTAGTGCTCTGGTTAATCAATAGGTAACTAGTAAGAAGGCAAGTCAAAGAAACGCATGATAAAATAAGAAAAGATGGAAGAAGAATGTTCGGTGACCTAAAAGTGAAAGTAGAAGTTGTAGTCCACCACTAATTACCCGGTATTAAATCCTTGACACTTACAAATAGAAATAGAAATAAAATAAACGAACCGGAAATGCAGTTCCTAAGAAAAATAGAATTAGAAATGGAGTCTTTAGAAAACAATTGAAAGTAAAATAAGTGATAAGAACGATATAAGAGGAACAATTAATATGGTTGCAGCAATAAGCAGAAGAGCGGACAGAGACTTACAAAAAGAATGTACAAAAACACAAAAAGCAAATAGAAGAAGTACATTCAGGAACACGAGTTAGTTAAACTACAGCTAATAGAATAGAAGAAGTGAGATAAGTTATAGCAGGAAGAAAAATTTAATGGAATGAAATAAATAAACGAGCCAAAAACAGAAGAGAATGGAAACTTAACTCCACGATTATACAGACTGTCCATCGAGTGCCGTGGTCTTCTCTACCATCTACAGTATATCAAAATTGAAACGAGTTGAGATGTAACTCAGTTAGTTCTATTTTATAAAATAATTTTTGGCTATACATGATGTTCAATAATTGTGAGTCATACCAAAGTTATATTGTTTTAAATCTTAGCTCATTTTATTTTTGCTTATGTGTAGAGAGACCGTGGCATTCGGTGGACACCCGGTATACTTGATGGAAAATGACTTAATATTGACCAACATATAGCACTGCTATGTTCTCAATAGAAAAAAAACTTTTTTTTTCGATTTAGACAAAAGTTAAATATCGATCGAAATATGTCACAATGAAAGTGACAGGTTTGTCACAATCTATTTCTAAAGCATGGTGACAGAATTGCAATTCATTCTTACAGTTGAAGGTTATGTGAATATTTTGGCAGTAAATAACACTGATATTCCTAGAGGACACCGGCAGCTTAAAGGACGTTAAATTCAAATATTTTGTCAAGAACCTATCATTTTTTTTTCGACAACTGTCAAAAAAAGTTGACGTTCTTTCATCGCCAGATGTACGCCGAGTGGTACATTCCCGATTACCTGACTAAACAGTGCAATAAAATTACAAGTGTGTGGTAACTCTAACTCGGTTTCGCCTTGTTCCATCAAATTCACGCTAGTGCGACAAAGTATTACTTTGCGCACTTGTAGTATAAATAACTATCCCAACAATGTGAAATTCTGTGTTAATTTCATCTGGTACTGTGCCATTCGTTCCAGTTTCTCTTTTATCTCATTATTCCTTGAAAGTTGGTATCTATATTTATTTTTCGTTTTACTACTGAATTGTCTCTAAATGCGACTGTAGGAACTAAAATAATTTTATTTGGGGATGCAAAAAAAATAGCCTTGTTTAATTTTTAAAGACTGAAGAAGACAATAAAAAAAAGATGGATCGTGGATTTTAGATTATTGGCTTATTACTAACTGGCAAAGAATTTACATAGTCTTATTTTAAAAAAATCCGTGCCTTATTTTCAATATCTTATTTTCTTACAATTTTTCATTAGATTCGAACAAATTAGAGCCATTTTTGTTATAGCAGCAATTTAATTTGTTTATCCTTAGTTTATATAAATTGATATATTGGCGAAAAGATTTCCTACGTATGTAAAAAATATATTTAACAAATTACTAATTGTAAGATTTCAAAACATAAGTTTAAAATTATGACAGTCTGTACATAGATAGTAATTAGCAATTACATCTTCTCCACTAATTAATGAATTACAGAAACGTTGTAGTTTAGTTTCACTGCAAAATCAATATTTGTGCTAACGATCAGGGCATGTTGCAGATGTCAAATATAATTTAGGAAGGTAATAATACTTTGTTTCATTGTTTGGAGATATGTCAGTATCGGACGTTATCTTTCGTTCAATTGAGCAAACTGTATTGAGATTCATTGGACGTACACGACACATAAGCAGCTTAATTAACAAGGATTAATTAAGAGCAATAGATCGTGCCCGTCTAATTTTGATGATATTTTCCGAACTAGTTTTTAGAGCAGCTTTGATTTGCGTTCGAATTACACTCAGGGAAATTTCCGCCTTGTTTAAAATAATTGGCTCGTTAAAATTCACATGCTTTTTCTAATAAAGCAAATAGAACAAGTTTCACGCTGGGTGCCTTGGGACCCGAGCAATATGTATATACGTGTGCACTGTTGAATAATAAGTTTGCATAAGAGAAGACTTCATTTGTTTCATTATTTGAATTACCAGTTTCCGGTTCATGCGAGTTTTTATTTGAAAATATGAGACAATATTGCCGTGAATGATGTATGCATCTATAAAGTACGGTGATATTGTGGAAAAATGCTTTGTGTTTGTAATTTTTGTGGAATGATTAAAATCGTTGTTGTCAAAGATATTAAAAATGCAATTCGGCTTTGATATATGAGAATAAATGAATGACATATTTATTTATATATATGGGTCAATAAAGCACACAATATACTGCTGTAAATATGTTGGAAATCATTTATTTTATAATAGTTTTGAATTTCTGAACTGTGCATTAATTTAAGTGTCCTTCTCGGAGTTTTTGAAGAAAATTTCTAAAAGTTTTGATTGTAAATTTATAATTATTATTCTAGTAATAAATAGTCCCCTTCCTTGATTAGATGTATTCATTTTCAAGAATTGACAATATGGTAATTTGAATATAATTTAGCATGTTAGTATACATTTCATACAATTTGAAGAAGTCGAAATTTTTTTTAATCACAATACCTAGTTTTGGTTTTGATGTGATTTCTTAAAAAAACATTGATTGTATAAACAATTTTGAAATGCTTAATTAAGTAAACTAATAATTCTTTAGGACCATTGGTCGTTAAACAAGGCGCGGTGGAAACATTCACAGAATTGCCAAGCAGATAACTTTTTTATTAGTTTCTGCCTGCAGTCATCTCCGGTGTCATGTATACTTTCAGTTTTAAGTCTCGGTTTGTTTGACATCGACAACGCTTTTTACTTCAAGGAAGCATCCCGGTAATTCTACTTCTCTCCTTGATTTATGTCGACTCTAGAAATGTACTAAAATGTGACGTACATTTTACAATGATTTACTGCATCGATAGAGCGTAGATATTTTATGTGGCATTGTATTTTCTGATATAAGAGAGAGAAATATAAATAAGAATTTAGTACTTTTACACTACTTTCTAATAAATTTGACGAAAGAAGTCAAGGTGGAATCAAACAATATTAGATTAAATTAAATTAAAATTAAGATTAATTTAAATGTTTCTAAAGTGATGCAGGAAGCTGAAAAAAGTACTGGAAGTAAATTCTACTCTTTAAAATAATTCTCCTTATACAAAAGCAAAAATATACCCATATTAACTTCTACTCTTCAAACAAAAGCAGAAGAGTTTGCCAGATTAACAGCAAAACCAGAAGAAGCACCATTTGTTTGTTCCATAGGATAGATGGACAGATTTAAAAAAAATGCGATAGTTTTAACACGGGAAGGATGTATGGAAAAACTGTGAGAGCTTCTAAGGAAAATGCGGAATCATGCATCAAAACGGTGTGGTCGGCAATAAGTATGATAAAATAATATCTTCAATTCAGTTGATATTGGATTATTTTATAAAATTATGCTAAACACCACGTTGAGGTTTAAAGGGAAAGCTGTGCGTTTAACAATTCTTGTACGTGCCAATACGACAGGCACAGAGAAAGGAAAGCATTTGGTTGTGGAAAATAAAACAAATCTTAGATATTTTAAGAATTAAGTAACAGGAAAGCTTGGACGATGTCGCAACTGTTCGAAGAGGAACAAAGAAAATGGGGTAGATAATTGGAAAATAAGAACACAAAAACTCCTTTTCTCGTAGAGAACTGTAGTGCTCAACCTCTGGTGCAAAATCCAAATTGGATAGACTTACAATTTTTACGACCAAATTGTACGGCGATTATACAACCTTTAGACCAACGAATTATTTACTCGGTCAAAACGCACTATCGAAAGATTTTTGTGAGTTGTCTGGTTCATTGCATGGATAACGAATAGATGTGCAAAGTAACAATGTTAGATGTCATAATTATGGTTAATACAACCTGGAAAAGAGTAATTACTTTCGTCACTCGTTGAACAATATACTATTCATTCTTTATAAATAGCAAGCTGTAATACTTAAATCGAGAAACTAATCGAATTTCTGAAAAAGGTAATATTGCTGAGTATGCAAATCAAACCAAGCATGTGTTCCCAAAAACAGTTATAGAGTAAGAGAAGATATTAATGAAAAACGCGGAAATAACTTGCATTTACAAAAAGATTATGTACAATTACAGCGACTTGAGTGTTAAATAGTTCTAAGTAGTTCTTGGGAACGATTACATCCAGAGATTATGAAATGTAAACAGGGGCACGGAAGACCAAGGGGCTTCAGAACAGGGTGAGTATGTAATTTGTACTTTGTCTCAAACTGTTTCCAATAAAAGATAATAGCGAGAAATTGAGAAACAGTGAACTAGTAAACGCTTGCGACAGTATGTTAAGAGAATGTGGAAAATATGTTGCATCAACAAAAAAAATCTCTTATATTGTATTCTGTTCAACAACGAGATGTTTAGTGATTTTAGTAGTGCAATAAAACAGAGCAATATAATTCTTCCTATTCTAAGGTCTGAAAATTGCGTATTGCAAATTTCGTTTAACATCTATTTAAACACGAAAGGTCAAAATAAATATTAAAATACAAGAATCCACAATAACAACGCTTTCCTTTAAGGATTACGTTCTGAAACTATACAGGTGGCTCTTTTCTAATGTAAAGATTTTCAAATAAAAAATCTCTAGCGGGCCATGGAAAAATATGACGTCGAAATCGCAACTCTGTGCTTGTAACACTAATAATAGGGTTATTATTTTTTAAGGAAGGAAAAAATAAGTTTGATTCAAGAAATAATATTAATAAGGAGCAACGATGTAAAACTTGAATTGTGCTAAAAGGAGTGGTGGGTTGGTAAAATAGTTTAAAATGTTCATTGTTGATTTAGTTTTTGTTTTTCTCTCAACTTTAAGAACATGCTGTTTTAATTTTGAAGTTTTAATTATAGGTATGTTTGTTATAAATCACTCAAGATTTTTTGACACTTTTTGTAAAATTAGAAATATTTCTTCCCCTCTTGTAAACTCAATCTGGGGACATACTATATTGGGTGTTTAAAAATGGTGAAATAGCGCCATTATGCTGCACTATTCAGGCTCACCCTCTGAGCATGGGAAAAACGTTTAAAAAATTCTATCTCGTGATTAAGGAAACTATAAGATTTTGAAATTTTTATTACTTACCAATTCTGAATTATTCAACAATTTTTGTAGTGAAAGACATTTAAAATGATGTTCAACGATAATTTTTATTTAAAATCAATAAATAGTACTTTTGTACTTTTCATGTTTTGCATAATAATTATCATAAAAATGATTTTTTTAAAACTTTATCCCACGCTCAGAGGGTGTCCCTCAATGCTACAGACAGAAGTGCTTCGTAATTTTGAAACATCTTGTATGTTATGAGAGTAATTTTGCAAGAAAAAACAAAAATTCAAAACTCTTTGAATGCCGAGTAATACCTAGAGTCGACAGTGAGAACGACCTTGTAAAATTAAGATTACTTTTTCAAGAATATTTGAATAAATATGTGATTTTATGTTCGTAATATGTACTGGTTACATTTCTCGGTTAATCAGGATCAATTACCAAAAAACCAGTACTGTACTGGTAAAATCAGTTTGTACGGTCATTTTAAATTAAACCTTAACTACCGTATTAATTTATAAGTACCAGAATTACCTCGGAACTGCTCTGGAATTAAATGCTCAAGTGCAACGAGTTCTACGCAGTTCCAGAATCGTTCTGAAGTAATAACCAAAACAAAGCTACTATTTCACGTAATAAATGGGTCAGGTAACTACGTTGAACGTGAGTCATAAATGTAAAACGTTATTACGGTTTTATTGGTTTATTTATTATTTATAAAACGTCGCGTTGTATTTCTCATGCAGCTAACATGATTTTAACCAGGGATGGAAAACGTAACAGAAAAGGTTTCACGGTTCCAGCTGAATCGAAGCGCAAAAGAACCGGTCCAAGGAACCGAATTTATGTTATCCTTAGCATAACTTATTCTAATTTATTACTTAGAATTTTTTAAAACATTTTTCCGTGATCTTTAGTTTTTGCAGTATTAAGGTTATATGTACAATTAAGGCAATTGTTGTTCATACTATAGGCTAATAAAAAATTACAGTATATGTATACAGAAACGATATTCAAATTTATTTATAAATTCATGTATAACATTCATAAGATAGGGAATTAGTTCTTTGATATATTAACCTTAATTCTGATTAGTTCCTCGTTATAAACGCTTGCAAAGCTGCTTTGAAATTCATAGTAACGCGCCGTTATTGTGTTCCATAAGTGAGAAACTTTAGTGGAGCGCAAAATTTCCGTAATAAGGTTCTGCGCGTAGAAATTATGCCTCAGTAGATAATGTGTTTGATATCGAGAGGCTTTGACTCCGTGGAATCTCTCATTAGGAACAGACCGCATGAGAATCCGCCGAATGTCACTATCGGGCGACATACTGCATTACGTGTCCGTAATTAGTAATTAACTTTTGACTTTCGACACGTGATCTTGTTTATTCTGCTTTTGATTTGCCCAGATGCTTGACTTTTGCATGTACCGAACTAATTACTTTGGACGTGGCTAATAGAATTCAGAATTGGGAAAGCCTCTGCGATAAGGAAGCTTTCCTTAATTCCTACATTACGGAACTTGGAGAACTTACTCATACATCCTATATACACACCATGTGTTTTTTTTTTAACTTTTAACATACAATTTAAACATTCCTAGGTTAAATTTTAAAAAGAACGAATTAGTACATTGCAAGGCATACAAGTAACTTTTAATAAAACGAAACAAATTTCAACCCAATAATATCAAGACTTATTTTTTAATAAAAATATGTCCTTCTCCACGTTTTAACAAATTTGTTGAGCTCAAGGTATTGACTGTCCCGATAATATTTGTACTGGAATGTCTAACCTATACTCATAAAAATGTAACCATGTACGGTACACATGAAGAATTACACAACCATAATACTAGAAGTAAGGCAAATATATTGCCGGGACAGTTTAGACTGGTTTCGAGTAGATATGGAGCAAACTATTACGGACCAAAATTTTTTAATAAGTTGCCGTTCAGTATCAGGATACTGCCTCCGAAAGATTTCCGGCGCGTGTTAAAAACACATCTGCTAGAGAAGCCACTTTATGATTTTTATGAATTTTAGTCTCGTGCAGGTGTGTCTTTATAATTTGAATTTTGTATTTTGTCACTTTTAGTGTAAGTGTAAAGGCACTTTTGTGATTAACTAAATTTATGTTTTGTAAAATGTATAATTTGTTGAAGTATGAAATTGTGTGAAGCACCATAGTGCTTGACCATTTTTCTGTTTGTTTATGGCCGTTCTATATAAGGCTATTTAAACTTTTTGACCTGTCTTATGTCACTTGTGACGAACAAGATTAATAAAGATTATTATTATTATTATTATTATTAAGTAATGTGCGATTACTTGAAGCAAGCATAAGTAAACTCTCAAATTCTCTTCGATGTCAAAGTGAAAGTGCACAATTTATTCATTCCGCAAGAACTTTTTATTTTGGAAAAGAAATCTCATTTTGAATTTAGTAATATCTGTTTCAGGAAAGTAAAAGAAACGTCTGAAGCTCTGTCGTTGTAGCCAGCCTAGCGAAGGTATATAATATTTATTGTACCTATAATATCCCGGTGATATTCAGAATTTGGAAATTGTCATAGTTTCCTTCACAGAGTAAAACCAGCTAAAGTCAGTATAAGGTAAAAAAATTGAAATACCTTCTTGCGTTATGATAACTTGAAGATATTTCATCCGTCATTTGGCATAGACAATAAAATCCTATTTTTCTTATGACAAAATCAAACTGCACGCTTTGTTTTTCCTCAGATATTATTTTTTTTATTTAAAATGTCGATGTATTATTTTGTTTAAATAACCTAGTCTGGACGAACTTGCGCTCTAGCTAAACTAAATTAGTAAAGTTTTTAAAATAAAAAATAAAAACCTCTTCTTTTCTTCTTGACCAAAATAATAATAAAAAGTTTAGATAGCGATATCCTGCGATCGCTTTTTGACCTAATATTGCATTAGGATTGACAAATTGCAGTCAGTTTGCTACTTAATAAGTCATCCCATACAAGACGACCATGCGCGTTTTCAAACCATAATGTAAGTTTTTAAAAAGTTTTTGTTGCAAGGTTTTGATTGCAGTTGATTCCTGTACAGCTGTTTCGACCTTACTTGGGGCTTCGTCAGCAGAAGCGTAGCTCGAGAATTCCACTGCAAACCAACGATCTGTCCTAGTTATTCGCAAATGCGAGGTAATAGTAATGAAAAGTTTAGATCGCGACATCCTGTGATTGCTCTGTGACTTAATATTGCATTAAGATTGACAAATGGCAGCCAGTTTGCTAGTTAATAAGTCATCTTATATAAGATGGTTATGCATGCTGTCAATGCATAATGAAAGTTTTTAAATTTTTTTTATTGCAAGTCGGTTTTGATTGCAGTGGATTCCTTGCTTCTGCTGATGAGGCCCCAAATAAAGCCGAAACAGGTCTACAGAGAATGCTCGATGAATCCACTGCAATCAGAACCGAATTGCAACAAATTCTTTTTTCAAAATTATAACAATCCCCCTACTAAACCAATTACAATAAAAACCGAGTTAATTTTAATCCTCTAGTTGGAGATTTAAATTGTTTTATTGCTCAAAATATTTAAGTTTGAAAAAACATTTTTTTTTAATTTGAAAACTTGTTACAAAAATTTTAACTCTCTTTATCAAATATGTCTGACCTCGATCAAAGCTTTTTTTCTTCTCCTCATTCGAATCATCTTTCGTTCTGCGCAAGTCCGTCTTCCGTCTTTACACGAAGGAAATCGAGACTGGTGGATCCTATTCAATTCATTTCTAACTAAAAGTTTATGTTACATTTCTACTTTCTTTTGACCTTTTCGAAGTGGTACTGGTGATTTTATTGATGTTTATTTTGGAAAAATGTCTCAAATCCTTTGTTTATGTTTCAAAATCAAGCTTTATCTTTATTATCCTACTTGTGAGCGTTGTTTGAATCGTTCTTCCAATTACAATCACTTTATTTGTTATTTTTCCGTTTAACTTGAAAATTAAACAACAACTAACATAATATAGGTTTCATCTTCTACAAAATTAAAATCATTCTCTTCTAAACAAATTAACAAAAAACTTATCTCACCCTACCCAAACTAAATTAATTAATATTTTGAATCTTAACCAAAATCAACTCATCATTTCCCAAAATTAAACTTAAATTCTACTTTCTCATTCTGCACTAGCACTTTACTAGTTTTTTAGGTTCTCGTCCAGCAACCCCTTGTAATCGTGGATTTCGGCAATCTTGGCCGCATTCAGACGTACTCTACACCCATCCTCTAGGTATACTAGCCTCTTTTTTCGGCTGGATTGGGATGGTTGTGCTTTGACAGGCCAATGCCTAGCAGTTAATAGACGCAAGGTTTTTTGTGGAAGCTTTTGCATTGTTTCGCAAAGTTCGATTCGTGCTGCGTTCTGTAAAACCCTGTCCGTCCATAGTACATTTCCTCGGTTACGGTATTGTTCATGTTTATATTTATCACTAGCACTACTGTACTGTCTTTTTTGAATTTACTTTACTACTGATGGTAAAATTTAACTTTATTATTGATAATTAAAGTAGACTCTTGTCCAGTGAAAATATTATGCTGAATTATTTTAACGGACACTTAAAATTGGCACTATCGCTCTATGTTTCACTATCGATTTATAGCTTCGACAGGAGTGAAAATCAATTGTTTAAAATTCGTATACAATAAATTTCATCGAATTTGTAATTAAAAATCGTGTTACATATCTACAAAATTCAAATATCTACAATAGTATAAAAATCTAAAATAATATAAAACAAACATCATATCATTACCTTATATCGAACCGCATTATATCATATTTACATTCAAACACATTTTCAAAAAACATAACTTAATTTTAACTAGCAAATCTGTAAATAATTTAAATAATATATTCTAAAATTTAAAATCCAAAACACCAAGATTAAAACAACCTAACAACCGTTAAAATAATTTTATTGTTAGTAATAACAAAATTTTGACAAATTTGTTTATTCTGTTTTACTTTATTTAATTGGGCTTTTAATATACATACCCAAGAAACCCTTTAATGGTTTATTAAATCTGATTGGTTCTGAAAGTAAAAGGGAAGTAGCCTGCGAGCTGCGGTTCACAGACAGGTCTCGACTTCAAAGAACATATTGGAATTAAAACTTTTTTACTAGTATTGTGTATTAATCCGCTGCGAATAAAAGGTACTTATAAACTAAGTCAATCCCTAGGGAATATTTGATGATAAGGTTTATTAAAATTTTCTCAAAAATGTAATGTGATGAGAAAGTTTTAATAACGTTTTTAGAAATATTGTGAACACACAAACAAAATGCGTCTATTGATACCTACAAAGGAAAAGTATCCTTCGTCGTGCAGTGTTAGTGATAAATATTCTTAAGCGAAGCAACATTTTTAATCCGATTATCGAAATTTTGGTAGTTACAATTCTTTCTATTCATCTAAGTTTAAACTTTATTGTGTATGTTATATGTACAAATAGAATAAAAGGTTATATTTTCATGAATCCATTGTTTGCACACAGCACTAGTGTGTGCGTTTTATCAACTTTGGAAAGCTCGTTTGATCTATTCTGATCAATTCAGTTTTTCCTTAAAAACAATTCTGAGGAAAATTGCATTGTTGGAACACGTAAGATTGATAACTGGCTTCTTTTTATTGAAAAAGCGATATGTATGTACAGCGGTTTAGTATTATTCTATTCCTTTTACAGAATAGTTCTCGATATTGATGATTATTCGACTTGCTATATTTTAAAGTTCTTCGGGGGAAATGTCTTATATAACAGAAGATGTGTCGTCGGCAAAATTGATGAGAATTCTATCTATAACATGGATTTACAGATCATTAATAAATAAAATAAAAAAGAGTGGAGCGATTGTTAATTCCTGAACTACTCCGTATGGTAACTAACATGTGTACAAAAAGTTTTCCCATCTAGTGTGTTGCTCTTATTTTTTTCGCATGTTCACTTATGTTCCTTACTTAATCCGTACCCTAAACAGACAAGTAAACATAACGTAACATGACATAACATCAATTGTGAATTCAAGTCTTGAGTGTTTTATCAAAGAGCTTTCAAAATTTGGATAAAGTAAATTAATTCATTCTCTACTTCTCTTTTCGATATATTATGTATAAGTTCGTCAATATAGCTATAGTATATAGCTTGTTTCTAAATCTATGTTTTTAATTAATAATTTAATAATTAATTACAAATATTACTCAAGAAATTAAGCAAATTTTATTATATAAAAATAGGGAAAAAGTAAATGATAATTCCGATACAAATTAGTTTTCGTTTTTACAGAAATTGTTTAGGCGACATTGGCCGGCGATTTAAATGGATTTAAATATCTCAGCTTGAGTCGTAGTCATAAACGATTATTTGAAAGCAAACAGTTTGAATTCATAGCATCATTATGCATTTCAATTTATAATTGTATGTTCTAAATAATTACTATGTCTTGATTGTATAATAAAAATAATAGTTTGCACGTATTGTCGTTTGATTACAATGAAAGCGGGTAGTCGTTCTTACACGTTTCAATATTTTTGTTCCGAAGGATATCGTTTAAAATTAAGAAACCAGAACCGTACACACAAACAGTTTAATAAGTGCGAACATAAAGAAATAACAATAATAAATATCTTTATCATGTTAATAAAAACCGACGAGAAACGCATTTCGCTGTCAATTGTCGATGTAACACGCACTGATATTTGAAAATTGTGTCGATGGAGTCATTCATATTCGTTTGTAATGAGACCTTGACCCAGTTCTTCTGGACGTAAATAAAAAGTTTTATTGCAGTTTATTGCATTTTATTAGATACGATTACGGAAACAAGTCATAAACTGAGCAGAGATTACAGAAAAAAATAACTAAGCCGGAGTCCGCTTTCTTGAGCCAGGCTAGTTTCTCATTTTTTACTAAGACCGTTGAGATTTGGAAAATTTCCAATAAAGTGAGGAACCTTTTAATTAAAGACAAATGTTTAGAAACACCCTCTATAGGTTGTACATAATGATTGTCCGTGATCTATTAAATCTAACATACATTAGAAGGATGAAGGTTAAGAATTCTTGGATGTGTGTATTTATTTATTATTTGAACTATGTAAGGAGAAATGTTAACCTATTGAAAAAGAGCACCTTCGATACTCCTAATATGCGGGAAAATATATTTTTACAGGATACTTCGTTTTATCGCTCAGCTTTCGCGGTGCCCCGAATGAAAACTAAAGGAAACTTATTAATCCAATAGGTGCCCTTTAGCTGCGAGTCACAAGTCTTTCTGTAGCATGCTGTAAAATCCATTGTAATCTCTTTCGTCTGGGAACTTTCTGATTTTATCGTAGCTCCAGAACAAAATCTGAATTCGTCATTGGAGAGAACTAAATCTCACCGACTTCGATTAGTACAATATTAGAGACGCTATCGTCAGCGCTCACAAGTTAATGGAATGAGCAAGGGAAATCAGAACGAAAAAACTTCAAGTGATAAGTTTTTGAGGAAACCTGGTAGAATTGACCAGGTTTTTTTTTGGAAATGTGATCATCTGAAAAGTATAGCATACTAGGTGTTACAAATGTAAAACCGTGTTTTTTTTTGTTGGATTCAGGAAGCTGAAATGAAAGAACAATGAAATCTCCGACCTGCTTTCGTTAATAGAAATACAATTCAAATGTACCATGCAATTTGGAAGTATGAACGTTCTCTAGCATGACTTCATTGATTTATTCCATAGTAGCATGAATAGGACATCTTTGGCATCCACAACAGGTTCGAAGTAAACTTTCTCTTGCATGAAACCACAGGAAAGGAAAACCGAAAGAATTATATGGGATCATTCGGAGGCCATGTTCACGGAACCACTTCTTTCAATCTAATTTCCAGGAAAGTTTTCATTAAAAAAAATTCTTACGCGTGATTCGCGTGAACCACGATATGATGATGCTCCAACAGTTATTATAATAATAAATAAGTGATATTATTGCCAAATCCTTAAAACGTGCTTAAAACATTCATTGTGATAACGCAAACAAACCAGGATTGAACAATTATACAGGCTGTCGCTAAATTACGTGGACATGGGTTAACAACATATTTGAACCCAACATATCTATATCCAAAAGTGTTCCGTTAATCCAGTATCCTGCTTCAAAATTCTTGAAAAAAAAGTAATTTTTCTAAAAAAAATAATGCTTGAACTAATTTGGATGATATTTGGTATGAGGACCCATAGGAAGGCAAGTTACCTTTCCAGAGAGTTCTAGTAATTTGAAGTCAACAGCTAGTGCGAAAAACAGGGTCACCACAACGCAGATATTCCAATAACTTTTATGAGGTTAAAAAATAACTATAATTAATAAGTTTTGTGGTTAAGTCATGACCACCTAATTTAGCGACATTCTTATATTTATAAGCACTGGACCGCTCGTTAAAATAATTCTTCCTGAAATTAATCAGATTTTTGTCAAAAGAAGTGAGAAACAAAATAAACAATTATAAAAATTTCTTTTATTTCTTTGAATTTTAATAAATTGAAAATGTTTGGGGTGTCTTTACACGTTGGAGTCAGACAAAATTTTGTCAATTACTATCAAGAACGAATTCACGTTTAGATAAAAACCCTCTTAATAATAACTGGAACGCATTAAAAGTGCGGCCTGCATACAAATATTCTCATTTAGCGTGGTATTGATTTAATGTTTTATTTTGAGCTCCTCCGCGAACCGAACGAAGAAAGGGTGTTAAGGGATCGTCTGGTGGGTGGGAACTAATGCGTGGATCGTGTGGCAGATCTCAGAATCCGTTTAATTCACCGGGGAATAGAGCATTGCCAGATCCAGGCGGGACACGCGATAAATATTTAAATAGAAAAACGCGCATCATTCAGACTTTTAAACCTGTCCCGCATTAGATTACGACGGAGAGATGAAATTTATGACGGACGTACGAATATGCAAAAAGCAAGGGACGAAATTCGCGAAACGATTTTCCGGGAATACTCTGGCGAAGGGGGGACGACGGTTAAGTTGCTTAATTTTTGCGCTCGACGTCGAAAGCAGATGTTTATTTAGGGCGTCGTGTTAATTGAAGGTTTTAGGTTTCACACTGTGAGGAATCAATGTGAAATCAGATATAAAAGGAACAACACCGGGCCCGGTGAGAGACTTTTGTTTGGATAATAACGCGTTCGCTCTAAAAATAGAAATTTACTCCGGGCTCTTACATACTTTGAAATTTTAGAATTTTCAATTTAATTTCATTCCAAATTTAGTAAAGCCTAATTATTAAAACATAAAGCGCAGCGGTTTAAATTAAGATTTCCTCAACATATAAGTGGGATGGTCGTTTCTTATTTTCTTGGCTTACGGCCGCAGAAAACTAACAAGGGAAAATCTCCTCCTACAAGAATTCAATAGACATAAACTTAATCTTGAGGAAATTGCTGCTAAAGCCCTCATTCAAGTTCTTTTGGTTACTACGTACACTCCGCAGTACCAAAGTTAAGAAAGGTATTAATTTTATTAAGATTTCCGCCAAATAATACGAAAGTTTCTACAGTTTGCAGCGTACAAGCTGAACGATGTCTAACTTAAAATGTCATTCACATTAATACAGTGAGTTTCAAAAGTCTGGAATAAAATTCGAAATTTCTTTACTCTTGACATTTCGAAAAAACATTTGGACAGGTAAATTTTATGTGAAAATCAATTCTTGACAATCAATTTTATTTGTTGATTCTGGTAGCTCATTGAATTCTCTATCCAACCACATCAAAAATTTGTTTTATGGGAAAAATTATTGAAAATAAAGTGTAGGTCGCATTTCACTATCTAATAGTAAGAATAATTTCTCATTCTATATGTTCTTGGCAATTTATCAAGAGATTTTCACATTGCGGGTGTCCAACTTGTCGATGTCGTCACAACTTTGACAAAAGTTTGAAAAAGATGTATTACTTTGCTCATGTTGAAAAATATTTGTTTTCAGAATTTGTAATTGATATTATGCAGAGGAAAAAGATCTTTCATGTTTTGATAAATTGTCAAGAAAACATAGAAATACGAAACTGTTCTTATTATTAGATGGTAAGATGCGGTCTATATGTCGATTTTAATAATTTTTTCCTCCAATTTTTTTCTATAAAACATCACAAATGTTGGGGTTGAATATAGAATTCAATGAGCTATCAGAATCAAGAAAAAAATTTGGGGTTGCTATTTAAAAGAAAATATCGATGCCCTCAATACTCGAAAACAAATGACAGTCAAATTGATTTTTACATAAAACTAGGTGGTTTTTAAAAACAAAATTTACTTGTCCCAGCATTTTCTGGAAATGTCAAAAATAAAGAAATTATGAAGTTTATTCCAGACTTTAGAGACTCACTGTATACAGTGATTTTTTTTAACTATGGCCATAGGAATTTACATGTTAAAAAAAATTATAGCTTGAGGTAAGGTGTGTTATCGTTCCAATTTGGAACAAATTTTTATTTTTATGAATAAATCAAACATTTTTCTATGAAATGCACATTGCTAGAATGACAATAACGTGTTCTATTTAATTATTTTCCGGTTAAACGTTGAAATTAATAATAATAAAATTAACCAAAGAAAATCGAGGAAGCTGAAATATCATTATGAGAAAAGTTCCATTGATGTCTATCTATTGCAAATTTATAAAGAAAATGTCCGTTATTATTAAGCAAGACATTAATACTATTGCTTATGTGTTATAACAACTTCCAATCGTTTTCCAATGGTATGAAGAATTATTTTTTACAAATTCCATACAACTCATTCGATTACAAGTTCTCGTTAAGACACTCTGCTCTTCTAGATATCACGATGAGAGTGAGAGGGAATTAGGAATTTTTACGAATCTATGAAAATTTGGTTGGAAATTAAATGCTTTTCTGCTTTTATTTTCACGATTACATTGCAGCAAAACGTAATTTCTATTGCGTGCTTGCACTTTAAGATCAATAAATGCAAGATTTCTTGAATTTTTTTGTATAATTTTTATTGCATTGCAGAATGCTTTTAGGGATTTTAAAGTTACTTTTAATACTGCCTACAGAAATTTCAACAATGAAAAATTCTATTTTGCCTTGCAAGTTACATTACATTACATTTAAGTGCACTTTATCAGATAGATATATGCATTTCTTTTTTATTAAGTTGACAATACATGTACTATTACGACCGAAAAAATGGAAACACCAAGATAAATCTAGTGACCAATTTTTATAAATTTTACACAATCTGGTTTTAATATCAACATGATATTTCATTGCGAATATAAAGAGATAGACATGTTCATTTAAATTAACAAATTTTATTGGAATTTTGCATATTTTGAGTATAGCATTTTACAATTTCTTGTCAATGTGAAATTTACTCGTATTAGTTTGGCTCGGAAAACCTTTATAACTCGTACACTCGTATAATTAGGGATAGATTACAAAGTACAAAAACGAGTGTTTCCATTTTTTTTGGTCGCAATAGTACTATCGCGGTCTTAGAATTTCGCACAAATCACTTTTCCGCTGTAAATATGACTTTTTTACGGTTTATCAAAATAATAATTTCAAGCAACGAATGTGGCAAGACAGGTCATATTCAGTCGGTTTGACAATCCATGGATAGTTCAAAACAATCAAATTTACGAGCTTTTGGCTATTGACAGTGACAAGCCAGGACTGCAATACTACGTCAACGTTAACGTTAATGGTTGAAAAGTTAAATTTCTGATGGATTAAGGGGCCACAACAATTATTGGGTTGCAAATATATGAAGAATTAGGCTGTCCAGTACTTAAGGCAATTAGGAGACAACTCAACAACGCCTGAAGTAAAGAATTTACCTCGATCAAAGGATCGTTTCTAGGTAAAGTAAATTATGACAATAAATATTTACTGAACTTTTCAAATATACGGGTCCACTTAATATGCTACGCTGCAAAGATGCAAAATTAAAGTAGGGCAAAGATCAATAAGCTGTTTTGGAAGAACCGAAGAGCAGAATCATTCAAGCCACCACACTTGCACATTACCAAGTTCACCATTAATTTTGGCCACAGACGCTTCGTCACACGTCGTTGGTGCAGTATTATCGCATCGAGATGATAAAGGTAACGAATTTCCGATCGCATTTGTCTCAAAGACATTAAACGAACATGAAAGTCGTTACAGTTAAATAGAGATTGAGGCTCTTTCCATCGTCTTTGGGATCAACAGATTCTATCAATATTTATACAGGCGGCATTTCGAGTTTCAATTAGACCACAAACTACTTGTAGCGATTTTTAACCCATCGAAGCAATTATCAGCAACATCTCTTCAACGTTTACAATGTTAGGCATTGTTTCTTACGGGTTGCGATTTCGAACTTGTATATCGATCGACAAAAGTACACGCAAATGCAGATGCACCTGCAGGGCTTAACTTGATATTCCACAAGAGTAAAGAGGCCTGTATTGATGTTATCTATGCATTTAACGAGGTGGTCGATGATTTTTCAGTCGACAGAAAGCAAAATATAAAAACCACGGACAACGACCCAATATGAAAGTTAAGAAAATAACTATTATTATGCAGTAATCATTAGGAAACCCTTTCTTGCATTTGTAATTGTTGATAATTCTTACAGTTAAGAAAATATAAGTACCTATTCATTGGAAAAAGTAGGAAATGAATGACGAATAAATGCCTCTTACATAAATAACTAATTCATTTTTAGAAAGAGTCATTCTTTAGTAAACTTTTCTGTGTCTTTGCAAATTTTGATTCCCGTTATAGTTTAATCAAAAAATTGAAAAATTTAAATACCTGTAGAGTGTTTTTCTCTAACAGTTTTTGATTAAACCATAGCAGGTATCAACATTTGCAAAGACACAGAAAAGTTTACTAAGCAATGACTTTTTCTAAAAATAAATTAGTTTTGTATGTAAGAGGCATTTGTTCTTCATATTTCTTACTTTTTCCAAAAAACATTCAGATTTCCTTCTTTTGTGATTAAACTATAAGAATTATCAACAATTACAAAGATACGAAAAAGTTTGCTAATGAATGCTGCTTTCTAGAAACTTGTTGCTAGTCGATTTTGATTGCAGTGGATTTCTCGAGCATCCTGGGTCCTCGTCTGCAGAAACGTACCTCGAGACCTCCACTTCAAACCAAACCAAACCGACCTGTCCTTGTTATTCGTAATTGCAATGTAATAGTAATGAAAAGTTTAAGGCGCGTCATTTTGTGATCGCTTTTTCACCTAACATTGCATTAGGATTGATAAACTGGAACCAGTTTACTTCTTAACAAGACATCCCATACAAGGCAGCCAAGCGTGCTGTCAAAGCATATTGAAAGTTTTTAAAAAATTTTGTTGCTAGTCGGTTTTGATTGCAGTGGATTCCTCAAGCTTTCCCTGTACAGCTGTTTCGGTCCTATTTGGTTTAGTTTGTAGTGGAATTCTGGAGCTACGCTTCTGCTGACTAGGCCCTAAATATGGCCAAAACTGCTGATGATGATGAGGACTTTAGTTTGAAAGACCAGATAACCACTATCCCGACATATTCTGAAATAGCACGTCAACCGGCTTAAGCAGTTTCACAATTAGCTGAAGCAAATCGAGATACGGTTGAAGAATCGAAATCTTCAGTTCAACTTCGAAAGTCGAATTGTAAAACCGAGACTTCGAATCTCACCGTAAGATTACAATTTAGTGGGGAGGAATTGTATTGTTTATTCGTTTCATGTTCGGCAGTTTATATGTATCTACTTACAAGTCAATGGTGATCACTTTTGAGCGATAGGATCACAATGTTTTGAAAAACAGATTGAGTTTAAGTTAATATATCAAATTGTCATTGTATCATAAAAATGAACTACAGTAATTTGTAATTGATCATTTATTGATTTGTTATTGTAACTGATCAGTTATGATCGATTAGAGTATTATTTAGCAAAACCAGTTTGCATTTAAAAATGTAAATTTGATTTTTTTTTCTGCAAGCGTATTAAATGATGTAATGACTTTTAATACTAAAAACTGCAATTCGAGTTGTTGTTTTTGTCACTAATAAAAAAGTATGTTGCTTAGGTAACACTTTTAGGAATTGTAGGAATTTTTATCTTTAACATTTTTGGTTAAGATTTGTTTTATGAATAACTTTTAAATTCGGTTCTTTCGGTTGTAGAAAAAATGTATGTATTTTGTGATGTCATAGTCATGGCTAAAAATTAATAAATAAGGCTTTAAGTGCTTTAAAAAAACTATACAATTTTTTCCTTTGCCATTTAACATTAACATTTAGAGGAGAGTCAACATTTGCAAATATTTTAGATGCTATTTTCTTATATCTGAAAAACGAATCAACACCGTATGTATACATTTATATCCGTAGATGCCATCTTTAAAATATAAGTTAAAACCACTTCATGATATCTTTGGGTGGCATAAACCGGAGGATATTCTCTTTACAAAAAATCTAGTAGAAATGTTGGAAATTTGGTGAAGAGAATTCGCATTTCCACTGAAACTTTGGCGAGGAAAATATTTGGTGAGGAGAATATCCTTCAGTATATATCAACCAAAGAGTTTTTAACTTGTGAGTGTGTGTGCATCGAAAATGGCAGCGTAGCTGTCGAAATTAGTTTTTACAGATGTAGTGAAAGATCAATTTTTATTATTATCAATTTAAAACAAACAAGTTTCTGTACTGAATACCGGTTTCTTCACATTTCCACAGCAGTAAAATCTCCCAGAGCAAACGTGAGTCTCGATTTATTATTGTCTTTTCAATAATATATGAGAGTACAGTGTTAGACAAATGATACACTGATGTGTGAATCAAATTAGAAAACGATATAAAAAGTAATTTCTACTCATTTTGATGAGAATGAAGATCGGCCACGGCGTTCGCCTCTCTCAAAAAATGCTTTTGGAAAATCAATTATGATCTAAATTCTCCTCTTCTGATCACTGATTGTATCATTCCTGTTTTGTGAATTAGAAATTTGAATTGTATTTGAAAAAAAAAAATGAATAAAGTTATGTGACGTCTTTGGTGGAATTCATATTAGATGAATGAACATTATTCGACTAACACCCAGTTTCTCTCTTAACTTTAATTTTCAGCTTATTCCTACAGGAACAATGGTGATAATTTGAAGTTTAAGTTAAACTGCAATCGAAAAACCGGGTCAGTGTGAAAAATGAACATTAATTGAATGTTATGGGGGTCCACTTAGGGAGAATCCTATGGGTACACGTCGAAAAAGACTTACAAAAGTAATTATTATATGCAGATCGTTCTGGAAGTTGAACAATAATTTATTTTATGAAATAATAATCTGTTTACCGAAAACACCATGTAAACAGCTTTACTGAAGAATTGTGCGGTCGTTACAAACTCTATTTCCAGACTTACTCGCGAGAAATAAATTATATTTACCGCTTTATGTCGCCTGTACTTACCGAGATTGCACCCTGCCGACTTCATATCAATCACATGTACTGGTTGCAGTAATAATGAAAATGTCATGCAAAGCGACGTAAAAGTGTTAAAGTTTATTTTATGTTCCTGTGGTTTGAATAATTGAACTGCAAATTTGAAAGTAAAGGGGTGAATTCGTATTAATAAAAATATGTTAATTAGAAATTCTTTTGAAGGTAAAAATGAAATATAGTATTAAAGACAGATTATTTTTTAAAAGTCTATGAAGAAATGAATTTTTAAAAAGAAATTTAAGGGAGGAAAAACATTTGTAAAAATAATTGTGTAACTACACAGTAAAACATGTACGGATGATTGCGGTTATTGCAGAAATTTAATGTTGAACGTTCCGCATAACGATCGGGGAGCACCTAGTATGATGGTCCACATAAATAATTCTGGGGAAGATTAATTGTGCGGGCTCCCCCACATGGGCTATTAAATTTTGCTGCTTCGCGTTGAAATAAATTGCGCAAGTGTTTGCTTTTTCAGTTACAATCAAGCGGGGACTCAATATTTAATCGAACTTCTGCACTTTTCTCCCGACTATCTCGTTCCGGCGCACACGAGGAGACGCTTCAAAATTCCACGTCTAAAATGTTCTACACCTCTCCGGGTTTCTCATTTAA
Organism: Serrognathus titanus; assembly: GCA_039766575.1. Classification (NCBI taxonomy): domain Eukaryota; kingdom Metazoa; phylum Arthropoda; class Insecta; order Coleoptera; family Lucanidae; genus Serrognathus; species Serrognathus titanus. The sequence continues at coordinate 26,122,017 of CM077913.1, forward strand.
AATTTAGAGCTCGTGCGGGACCGAAGTTTTAGTTTTTATTTTTGAGGCGTGCTTTTATTTACATCTAACGTCTGCGAGCGATCTTAATTCGAAGTTTTCAAGGAGCGGATTTGCTACTTTCCAATCAAATTCTTGCTCTATTTTTCAGTTGGATTTCAAATCACGAGCGATACAGTTTTCTTATTGTTACTATTCAAGTATTTTTCAGCGAAGGAATTGAGTCGTTGAAAAAAGCGTAAACGAAATACTTAGCGTTTTCAATTTATATAAAACTTCTCGATTAAAAGAAAAACTATCGACAAAGTAAAAAAATATATATTTTTAAGGTTGAATGTACTGAAATGAAAGGAATAAAATTCGGAACAAAAATCTCGTTCTGTCTGTTGAAGATAATTCGGAAACTTTTGCAATTAAAAATAGTTTAACGCTTTGACGTTAAACAGTGACCTCACGAGAGCGTGATTCCGGTTGAAATATTCCGGCTAGTTAAATAGCGCTCGTTGGGCATGCGCCTCGCTTCCGGCGTAATAAACAGGCATCCTTCGGGATTTACATCATCAATCAATTCTGGTATTCCGCTAGTTGCATATTTGACTTAAAGTACCTCAGATGTTACATATTCACAAAAACGTCACTCTATTTTATTACACACTAAGAAATGTACTATTAGAACCTTATTAATTAATCTTCATCAAGAACTTAAGTGATTTATTATTATAGAAATATCTAGGTGATAATTATGTTATAGCACGTTTACTTGCACATAATTATACATATAATCACGTTACTAACAAAGTCATCAGAAAACTTTGATTGGAACATTTTAATTTGAGAGGAACAGGACAATAATGATTAGGAAATCGAGGAAAAAATGTTTATTTTTTTTACAAAAATGATGATTTACATACTTGCTCTAATTAATCTGTATTTCTGACAGAAATAAATTAATTTTTTTATAACTGCTAGTTTGATTAAAAAGTCATTACCTGATGTTAAATGAAGTTAAATTCTTTTGACGAATGTAGCGAGTATTAAACGGTGCAATACACTTAAACGTTGCTGCGAACACTTAATCGCAAAATTTTATTTCAGCGTTTAACTTGATTGGGGGAGCTTTAAGCGGCCTTTAATATTAAGCGCAAATTACAGCGAGTGCAACCGGCGATCTTTTTGATGTCAATCGTCCGAATTAACGGATAATTTTATGCGCAAGTTTTCGCCAGAATACTACTACGAACATGTCGAACATCTTAATTCCGATATAAAAATGAATTTTATTTGAATTTAATTTGGATATTTTTACAAATAGTTTCAGAATTAATCTTCTGAGCATTTCCGTAGTCCGTCGTTCTTGTTTCCATGGAGTATTGACGTGAAGTAACTTGTCTACAAATATTTAATAACTGAATACATCAAAGTGTGCGGAGTTCTCTCGTAATATTTGATCTGATGCAGTATATCAGAGGAGAAGGTCTTTGAAATTGCTACGTTAATTCGTCGATTATTTGCCAAATTGATCTCTAATTTCTACAAACGCAACGGTTCAGAAATTACAAAATAAACGTTAAGGGTATAAGAGCCAAAGGGAAGCAGCGCAAAACGGCCACTCGTTTTCGCATTAGGAGGCGGCCCTCCGTTTAAAAATGCTAAATGCACGCTGATTTTATATTCATTAGCAGAACTATGTAGGAGCACTCAGGGGCACTTAGACAAATTGATAAATTAATGCATTTTATATGTGCTCGGTTAAATATACATGAGATGGAAAGCCCGGACTTAAAACTTCAAGATAAAAGAAGCGTGGGAAGCGATTTTAAATTGCATAATTAATCATCGGTTTTAATATGAATTTTCTGGAAAGTCTGAATGATTTATAAATTCTGGAATAGGAAAGAAAAACAAACGGAGATATCTGAAATTTCATTAATTTTAATCTAATGTAAACGTGCGAGACAGTTACAAAGCGAGACAAATTTAAAATCAACGGATTGTTTCTTATTCTTCTTCTTTTCTTTGGTGTCCGAATTTTTTTTTATTTCCTCAAAGTCAACAATGTCCTATATTTTATTTGAAATATTTCTTCACCTTCAAAGTTACCACCATTGTTAAAATGTCTGAAATAGTGACCTTTATACTATCTGAGTATGATCCACTTTGCAATTATTCTTTTTCTTTTCATCATGTGATATAATTTCGTATTTACGAGAAAATAATTCTTTGAAGTGTAATTTATGAATAACGTTCGTGATAAATAAGTGTTAGTTACAGCGTAGGTTGGGACTATACCGTTATGAAACGATTTGTTCGCATTGTATCTTACTATATATGACGGGAAACTAATGACATAAACTATGAATATGCCTCATGCATTGTTGGCCTTTTGTTTCAGCGGGAAATCGATTGTCACACGCTCGTGATAACCTACATCACATTATCTCAGCCGGCGCAATACAATTTTCCGCGATAAACAAAGCCCCACATAATCCGAACCATAAAACGACGAGCAAAAGACGGGAAACTTATTGCTAATAGTTTATTTAATCGGTGAATTTTTTCGGCCGCGGAGAGCGAGCTTTCCGTGAATTTTTGATGCGCCTGATTCCGATTTATTTTCCAAACCCGGACATTATTCCGTCCAAAAGCGTTCTCCGGCGGCCATTAACAATTAAAGCGAATATAAAAGACTCACCCTTTGACGCCCTGAACCTCTGACGGGTCCGGAATAACCACCATCGCCCTGGCCTCTCTGAAAGAGAATTAATTATTAATGCGAGTTATATTTTCAAGTTTCATACATTCAACGGTGCGCACAATGGCCTAACGTTTTAATATAACAAAAAATAAGTAAGCCCTGGTAAGCTGCGTAAAATATAATCGTTGTTTCTTTTTTTTAAATAAAGCTATTTCACTCAGGTATTAATGAATTTGATGTAAAATTTAGTATGAGAATTATTTTTAATTCTCTAGATCTATTGAAGCTTCGCGAATTCGTTTATCAAGCATTTACACTTCCATTATAAAGGTTAGTAAGATCGTAAAGACTCGGAATAATGACGCAGGATACCGATTATTCGTAGAGATAAAAGATAATTGTAAAGATTAATATTTTGAGAGACAATGTAAAACTTTCAGTTTCGACTTTCTTCAAAAAGTCTTTTATATGTCGAACAAATTCCACTGCCGCGCCGAAATTAGCCATGACAATACCAAGTAATTCTTGCGACTCTCTAATTAAACCTTCACACATCAGACGTTCAATAGTTATGTACGGAATTTACGATGAATATTCAATTTAGAATTGCCACTAAAAGCTTTTAAAATATTTATATCGGAGGGAAACACTACCTTTCGTATACTAAATGACAACTACACAGCGAGTATTTATGATTTTAAAATATTTACATTGAATCGAATCATTCCCTTTTGTATACGAAATGTCATGGAGAAATGAACACCCAGGTATTTTATGATTTTGTGTCAGTAATTTTTTATGTAGAGTTTGTTTGAACTTAAACAAAATGTGGTTAAATTTTCAGCCTTTATCGATTCAGTATTTCGTTCCTTGTTACAATTTTTTATTGAATACCTGCATAGGCAATGGCGGAAATTTTACAATTTTGTAAACGTTTCTTGTAATTGTTCAAGGTTAGGAAAGGTACGATTGTTTTTTTTATTCGAAATTATTCTTAGGGCAAACAGAAATCTTAAATGTCGGCCATGACTTCAAAAAGGCCGAATACAATGAGCACGAGGTACGAGAATGTCGCAGTGTAAGCATCCGAAAAAAAATTTTCAAAAAAAATTAATTCAAGCAAATTAATACATGCATCTCCTTCAGCAGTATTTAAAGAAATTCCAACTTAATCATAAAATAAACAAGTTCCCAGGCGAATTAGCCTAAACATCCTCTCAAGAGCCATGAGATAACGCTGAAATAAATAAATCCATCGTCGGCAGAATTTCACGTGTGGGAAAGGAGTAACGCTGACCCTGGTAAAGATAAGGAACGACTAAAATCGGGCTAAATAGTACCCGGACGTTAGGCAACTCAAAACACCATGGCGCCCAAAATTTGCTTATAAAACAAAGTTGAAAAGACAATCCTACGAGAGGGCGGCACTTATGTTTCCTTTTTTTATTAAAAGTCCGCGCCCCCAGTAAGAAGGGTTGATTACGGGAAAGACTTCATTTTTCACCTCCTTGACCCTCGCTTACAGCAGAACCCCAAGATAGCCGTCTTGAACTTTTGACTTTAAGGGACCATTTCTCCTTCATCACTAGGGCGATTGAAAATTAATGGTTTGCGGGATATGGAAGAAGTTTGGGGTGTTAACTCTTACTTCCGAGCGTCAACTTAACCGACTACAACGAACAGGGAACGATTATTATTAATGGAATGGAACAAAATAGTCTACCGATAGATCCCGATTGTGGATGTATGATGGCCGGGGGAAGGTGAGAAGGCAATGTAATCTACAACTTGCTGTGGAAAGATAGATATACTGTTGGGGTTCTGGTATGGTTAGCTATTGCGTATGGGAATCTTCATTAGAGGTATCGTGACCGCTCAGTGTTACATTAAAGATTATTATGCTTATGTATTTTTCGTCATAGTATTAGTTCTTAAGTTCTTGTTGAATAGCACTTATAGATTAGGTGAACGCTTATGGTCGAACAGTTATCATTCTCTCGTGTCCGAGTCCTACCTATGATCATATTACTGCAAAATGTGTTTTACAAAATAAATAGATTCGAAATTTACAAATTGAAAAAAGCTAGTACATATTATGAACTTGATGTCTGCATATTTTAGTATTAATTAAATTTTTTATTGTCACTTTTTCCGAGAACTAATTTGTTAGCAAGTACTTACATATATAAATTTATAGGGTCGGGTTTGAGTATTACGACGTAGGCACAATTACATATGAAGCCACTTTCAATATTTACTGAGATGTTTCTAAACAATACAAAGTGAGAAACGATGTTAGGGTTATAATTACTTGGATGTTTGTGGCTTCTAGAATTTGCGTCTGTAGATGTTGTGCGCCAGGAAGGTACGTTTGAATCGAGCACGTAGAGAAAGCGGAAAGACTTAACTAATGAAAAAGGAAAGAAAATTTAAAAATTAGGCAAAAGTATAATCAAAATATTATATTTTGCTTAAACATACATCTTTTTAATTAAAATGGAGATAATAAATTTAACGCAAAGATTATCTTCGATGTCTATATATCAATTGTACTTGATACTGTAGAATACTGAAATAATATTTTCATACACTTTTTTAAACCTCTAAATAAACGACAGTTTTGAAGTACATAAATGGAAAAAATCTTTCTAACTTGATTCGAAATTTTATCTAGTATAATAATAATAAGTATGGGAGTGATATGCTGAAATAGGAATTTTTTTAACGCATGAAAACTTTTACTATAATTTATACTAATTAACGCCTAATGAAATGGAGATCAGAATATGCAAATTGAACTTAAATGTTTTATTTACTACCATAAATTGGATTAACAAAAACTTGTTCGTCTAATTTAAGACATTGTATTTTGATTCACCATCATTCACTTATTGCAATATCATAAAACAAGAGATATAACATTACTACAACAATCCTTAACTTGAGCTTTCGGCAGGCAGTAAATGTAGATGCCATATCAATTTACCACAGACATGGATACCCTGTGTTGGAGGTTTACTCTGCAAACTATGCACTTCGGTACTACACAAATATCTTGTTTCAGTTTCCTCACTTCATATAACTCGATATAACAAAGAAAGTTAACATTTTGGTTTCACTATCCGTTCTCGAATGTCATGCGTCGTTTATTAGCGCATCATTTGTATCGCCGAGATAAGTTTTCCAAACCAGGTGTTTCGCCTAATTTCATTGTCTATTGTTAAAATAAACCGCCATTGTTGGCTTCGCCTCCCAGTCTAAAATGAATTTCAAATATCCTCCGCATTGTTACGTTCGTCATAGAAACACGTAAACCCATCAAACAAGTTGCCGCTTAGCGCGATTTCATAAATGGATGAAATTGAAACTCGAGACACGTAGATATAATTAAATTTCGCACGTCGGTGTAGAACATCGGCCCGGTGTTACCCTTGATGCTCCGCCGTCGAAATTCAATACGCTCGTCTATACACCAGACTAAAAACAACGGCAAGATGGAACAATAGACAAAGTATGGAGTCATTGTTTACCCCTAGCCTGTCTACTTAACTTCTGTTGCGTGTTTTTCTTTGAAATTCGCGATAGCGTCTCTGCAACGACTCTTTGTACTTTAGATAGTGTTTGCTAATGTCGACTTTTGCCTCACGTAAACTGAAACACACGGGAAGAGTTAGTCTTTCGCATTTTGTCATTTAAACATACGTCCGTATCGCAGCAGAAATTAATTACTGTATTGGGTTCACTGAATCTTTCATTCAAAGCATACATATATGGAGCAACACGAACCAGAAGAATTGTTTATGTCCTGATTACTCAAAGTGCCAAACACTGCACTTCTTGCTCCACATTTCTATATAAAGAATAAATAAATTAAAATTTACTTCGATCTATTTGTTAATCCATCTATGCGGTTCCCTAAATATCAAATACATGTGTTCCATAGTATGTCATTCTCATTATTAAGTTTATGTAGCACGTGTCGCAAAATGTCAGCATAGATCGGTTTAATAGTAACACATACGTCATTATACTATCCATACCACCCGACGGGCTCACATCTCCAGCACACGTACATTAATTATAATTTAAATTATATCGATACTAAACCCAACTTTCAATAATGTCATAGAATTTCGATCGTTTCAACAAATTCTCGGCCTATTTTTTATACGCATTACGTCGAAAATTCAATTTGGTGTCGGAAAAACAACATCGCACGGCGCAAATCCAAATGTTAGTGCGTGAAATTAAATTTACGTTCGGCGGGCGCTGGAATGTTTATGGAGAATTAGGTGCGTTTAGATTGAAAAAGAGGCCGGTATTTACTTTTAATTACTTCGAACTGGAAATTTGACGAGGCGAAGTTATTCTCTCGCCTGCTTGACAATTGAGGCTAATCGGAAGACAAAGCAGAATCGAGTTCAGAAACGGGTCACGAATGTTTTATCAAAAGCGTCGTAATCTACACGGTTTCCAAGAAAGCGAAAAACTACAATTAGAATAACTTTATAATTTAATCTTTTTAAAGAACTTAGGTAACACATATTTTCTGTGCTGGATATTGATTAGTAGGGCAATTATTAATAGGTCAATAAAAAAGCAAGAAAAAAGATGTCCATGTACTCAAAACAAATTAAATAATATCTTCATCTCTATTATTACATGAGGTTAAAACAAGATGGAAATACTCTGAGAGTGCTCTAGAATCTAGAGTAACTAATTGAAAACGCTATAAGTCATTAGCTCACTGAGTTCTAGAAAATATAAGCGTTATTTCTTACAGGTACAGGCGTGTCAAGGAGATAAGGGACACATTTTGAGTGGTTCATTAAAGAATTTCTGAGTCAGTGCCAATTTCTCACACATGATTACGTATTCAGGTGAATCACAATTTACTAATAAATAAGTTTATTCAATAGAACTGCACAATACGCTAGTCAAGGAAAAGGATCTCCACATACTCAAAACAAACTAAATAATTTGTCAATTGAATACATCCATCTTGATATTATTTATAGCGTTTTCAATTGTCTGCTTTAGAGCACACTGCAACCCTACCATTACATGAGGCTAAAACAAAATGAAAATACTCGAGAGCGTTCTAGGGTGTAATACTACTCTTAGCTATGTTTGTCAATGAGATAAAGGGCCTATTTTGAATGGTTCGCCGAAGAATGTCAAAGTCATTGCTAATTTCCTATACATGATTCTGTGAAGAGATGAATCACAATTTACCAATAATGATTTATTCAATAGAACTGTACAATATGCTTCAACACCTGAAAAAGGTCATTTATTGCATTCTGCGAAGCACTAAGTTAAATAGGTTTTGGGAAATAAGTTGACTAGGCCAATGTGGCACCAATAATAGTCAGTGCACTTCTATGTTTAGGTTCTGCAGATTCTGCGCAATGATCTAAGGATGTTATAGAAGATTTTGGCATTAAATTCGCAATCGGAATGTTATAATTTGGTCGGCGCGGTCTTCATATTTAATACTAGTCAAGGGGCACATAAAAATGTAGTTTACACTCACTCGTATGAACAATAATCAAGGTTAATTTCTTTGTTTTAGATTCTGAATAAGATTCTCTTTCTAGGGCATATTAAGTTGAATATAACTTATGGATCGCATTGGTTTAGCAGGCAGTCCAATCTGTAGAGGCTGTAACTTAGAGGAAAAAGCTGCTGAGCATATCCTCTGTGATGCCCCGCACTCGCCTCGATCAGAAGTCCCATGTTAGGGGAGTTCTGGCCTAACATGGCTCCTGTCGGACGTTCTTGGCTTCATCAAAAGGGTGGGATTGCTTGAGGGACGGTGACAGTCAAACAGTGTTGAACCTGGAGGTAGTACAATGGGCCCAATTGTGGCCTAAGTGCACGTGATTTCTTATTTACCCCTTCACCAAATAAAGAATCCAAAACCAAATCCAGAATGGATTTTGAGTAATAGTTTAAAAGAATTATTAAGCAAATCATATACTTTTGAAAAGTTCTTTCAAAACTGTAACACAATCTGAAAAAAATCAATATGGTTGCCATTTAAACTATTGAGTATCGTTTCAACTATGTTGATTTTAAATGCACCAAACGATATATACCACAAACAATATGGTTGCCATTGATTATCGTTTCAACTATGTTGATTTTAAATGCACCAAACGATATATACCACAAATAAAGAAGATACTAAACAAATAAAAATTTGACTGTTTTCGGGTTTTCCCAAAGTGCACAGAAACTGTAAGGAATATTTTAAATCTGGTGAGATATTTTGATCCAAGCCTAAAAGACGAAACTTATTCTCCAGTTAAGCAACGTTGTAACTTTAATAATCACTGAGGAGAACTCTATACTGGACAACCTGTTCTGAACATTATGTGTAGGACAAAATGGTAACTATTAAAAAAATACTTTACAATCACTAGTTCACAAAAAGAAAAACCATCATAATTACTTAATGTTTACATAACAAACGATTCAAAAAATGAATATAAAGTTTGAATGAATGGAACTATGTCAGATCTTTAAATGCATTACGTGTTGAATAAATCCACTGTTTCTAAAATGTATTTCTAACCTACAGCATTCTTGATGATCAGGGTATACCATAATGTTGAAATATGAGAAATTAATCAAAATTTATATGTGACAGAACTAACAAATGTAATTCTGAAATGTTACTGATTATAATAGATATAACATGCACGTTATATCTATCTTTATTTATCTTGACACGCATTGATGATTTTTTTTTTAATCACAGGCTGTATTGTATCAACAACAATCATAAATTTCAATTTGAATCACCGAAGTACGCCTACTTGAAATATATCATGTTGCATTACACAGAAATAGTGTAAATAAATAATTATATAGTAATTATTATTTATGTTTACTTAAATGGATTTCTTGTGACTCCGAGAAGGCCACAAACAAGAAAAAACCTAATTATAACATATGCAATAAAGAAGCAACAAAACTTGTGAAACATTTGTGCAATACATTTATAACAAATACTGCAACCTGAAGAATTCTCTTAAAAAATTTCAACTCACAATCAGTCAAGAAAATAACCAAAGAAAATATTTACTCTGAAGATAAAGCAGATCTGGTTCGAAAGCACTATTTAGTTAATAATTCAAAAAATGATCCAGTGGTCATTAATTTAGCAATTAAATAGCAAGTAGCAAATACTTGTCTCTATAACTTTTTCTACGTACTTGTGGATATTTTAACATGAGAAGGTACCTTTCTCCATCGTTTCATGGATTCCATCTTTCTAGGTTATTCGTGCCCTTGCTCTCTTTCTTCGTGATTGTAGCGTGACATTCATTATAATTAGACAACGGAATATATGCAAAATGTTAATCTTCAATTTTAATTTTTTTTTACAAAATCAATATACCATTTTATTGAATTTTGTAATTACGAATTAATTATTTTTAATTAAGTTAGTATTACTGAATTTAATAAAGTAGTATACAGATTTCATGAAATAATTAAAATTGAAGGTTTTGCATGTATTGCGTTGTCTAATTATAATAATCTCTTTGCGTATTCTTTCTTTTTTTTTTTTGGTGACAGTTAACTCGGGTATTTAAATTCATGCCGATATCTGTCATATCAGATTTTTGTGTATTCATCATTACTTTCCGTTACATGTTTTTTTTTTTTTAATACCATTGATTTGTCATCTTTCTTAGCATAAGTGTATAATTCACGTCATCGTCCTCTTCTCATCGTTTACATATACTTTTAGGAATTCAAAATAAAACCAGTAAGAGAATTGATGTTAGAGATTAATGATCTAGGTATACGCATAATTTTCGATTTCGTCAGAGCCAGTGGAATATAATGGGTTTGGGTACAATTTTCGATCTCTTATATCTTGAAAACTATGGGTGAGTTTTATAATGAAATTTAAAGGAGACTAAAATTAAAGTCACATTCAGATGTGTAGCCAAATGTGTTTTCATATTTGGTTATACATCTGATGTGACTTTAAATTTAAAATCTCTTTTAAATTTCATAATAAAACTGCCCCAAGGAAATATACAGTCTTTAAATTTTTTTGTAATCTGACATCGATTTTGACTTTATTTTGTCGGTTTTATTAAGAATAACGGTGATATTAAAAAAAAGAGAAAAATATGGACATTTAAATCGTCGGTATGAAAAAGTCATTTAGGGGAAATTACAATTAGGTACCTTTTTGTCGGTTTTATTAAGAATAACGGTGATATTAAAAAAAAAGAGAAAAATATGGACATTTAAATCGTCGGTATGAAAAAGTCATTTAGGGGAAATTACAATTAGGTACCTTTTTGTCTGATAATGATGATTTAATTGTATTTTTTTATATACTTCTATTAGTTATCTTTAGCGGATACTTTAACAGTTGACTTCAATAAAAAAATCAAGCTATTTTAATATTATTTTGCAAAAAATGGGAAGTAAATAATAAAAAATAAATTTGTTGATCTCTATTATATTCTGAAGTTAATAGAATTTAATATCGGCATGAAATTTATATCACCGTATAAAATCGCCCGTTTGACTATTCCAATTAACATAACCACGTTATTAATATTAAACATCATTATAAGCTGATTGTGCGCCGGCACAAATATCCCCTTAAATCAATCGATTTCAGTGTTTGCCGCAATAAATAATAGAGGTCCGCAACGATTTTAATTGGAAAGCGCTGCGAACAAAACAAATTTTTGCGCTGGAACCAATTATATAAACAGTGTTTGCACGTCGTTCTCAAAATATATTACATTTGAAGTTCTCTGTGTTTAACATTTTCAATTAACTACATGCGTATAAATCATACCGATTTTTCTATACCAACTACAATTCTCGGTCACATTAAATACATTGTAAGAAAGTAAGTCTTATTTTTGAATAACAAAACACGTAAATATTCAGAAACAGTAAAATGTTCAATTCCGGGGACTGCTTATGCTTTTATTCGAAATAGTTGCTTGAGTAAACAGCAAAGTAACTTGGACAAACTGCGATAATTGAGGGGGAAAACTCTTTAAAGACCGTCATTCAGAAAAACTCCGGACCTTTTACGGCAACAACTTCGAAATCTGTTGTCGATCGCACCCTGTTTCTTATTCCATAGAAAATCCGGACATTTGTCTCAGGGCTCCGCAACTTTGCTCGACATCTTTTAAACATGTCCCATGCAGTCATCGAATTTGTGCCCGGAATTACTAATTAATTAAATATTTCGGCTGCTTTTATAGCGGAAAAGCGATTCAAATTTCTTCATTTTATTTTGAAAAGGCTTGCGCATTTCCCTGTGTCAAATTTTCGATCGATTGGAAGCTCTGTTAGTTTTAAATTTCTCTCGTCGACCACTAATTTTGCATTGGTTATAACGCTTGAAATGGCGGCGGTTTGTTTACCAGTCTCATCATTTCCAGCAGTCGCTCCGAAGTTACTAAATGAAAATGTACTGCAAGCTTTTAATTTTTCCGGCTGCATTTAATAAATGCAGGCCGACCCTCCGGTTAACGGGAGAAATACTGAAAACTAAATCCATTCATGTGTTTATCGACGGTTCTTTTTAAATTACAAGTACAGTCGTGGACTGTTTAAAGAGAATGAATAGCAATAAAAATGTAAAATTTGACCATTTGCACACAGAAGAAACAGACTAAATTTATGCATCAATGAATAACATGATAAGAAAATTAATTTAACATTACGAATGCTCAACTACATTTTCATAGTCGATTTTTTTTATATACTTTTCCGTCCCTCTTAGAATTGTTCTTCAATTTATTCGGTTATTAGTCGAAATAGCGAAATATTGATAAATAAGCAATTTTAAATATGTCTGGAAAAGTGTACTATAAATAAGTGGAAACAATGTATTAAAATAATTCTAATTATAATTAATAAGTCAGAGTATAAAAGCTGGGATAAAGTTGTGAAATTTATTAAAAAAAATAATCACTTTGAAATAAATTCTCAAGAGCCAGTAATAACTGAATAATATCAACAGACTTAAGACAAACATGTAAGATTCAAGAGAGAACTTGATTAGACATGACGTCCAAATTCCATGGCAAGAGTTGATAAAAAAATTTAATAATCACTCGGTACTTTGAATCTAACTACGCTAGTCGGGATAGTACGCGACTTTGCGCCTACAATATAAGAATTATGCCCTATTGTACGCCTTTAACAACTTTTCCTGCTCAAACACCTTTGGATAATATGACGAACTTGCCAGTACGAGATTGCAATTCGGTGGGATTTTGGGAAAAAACTCAAATTGTCCAAAAATACAAATGTACCGTGTTGAACCAATTTTAATTTAATACTTGCTTAATATTAGCACCTTAAGTCAAATCCTCCAGAAGTCTAAGTTTACACTATCACCTTTCTACTTTTCATTCCTCCTCTGTTAACAGCCTTTCCGTAGAACTCCTGAGAGTACTTCTGCCGTAAAATCTGCGTGTGGTAGGAGGCCACTAAAAGTCTCATAGTTTCTTTTTCGATTCTTTGGAGATAACTCAATAAGACAGTCAGCAGATGGGACTTAGAATGTTCCAGTCATAAAATATGCGTGTCGTAGAAGGCGACTAAAAGTCTCATAGTTACCTCCTTAATTTATGGAAAAGACTCGATAAGACAGCATGCAGGAAGGTCTCATCAGAATATTCCTGAATTGAATCCGTGTCATGCCGTAAACGGCGACTATGGACCGGTTATAAATGCCAGTTTAAATTTAAGATTCATCTTCACCTTTAACATCGATGGTTCGTTGCAGCTTGCGGAGCTCTTTGGAGTAATATTCGGGCTGGTACTCGTGAAGATACTATTCCCCTCTTTCCATGTGGGTCCTGCTTAATGCATCGTGATATTGGCACGCTTTGTTTTCCTTTTGAGGTTTACACAGTTAGCTTCATTAATGCTTTGTTGACAATTCTTTTCCTCTTTTGATTTTAGACTAGGAGAATTTTTCTTTCAGTAAAAATTCCTTTCAAGGAAGAAGGAAGGAATTGTTACAGTTTAATTTTCTGAAAATTAACTAAAATTGTGTAACTGGCAATATAGAAAGTGTTAGGAAAGAGTTTATACGTGTATTTCGGCCTTATTGGGCCTCATCGGCACTCTGTACCTTAAAAAAATTGGTTTATTGAAAAATTTAGAAAAAACTTACTCCTTTTTTGAATTTCTAAAATTCCAAAAAACAAGAACAGGAATTAATGATAAAAATATAAAAATCTTTTGCAAAATATACAACGAAGCGATTGCACTCTCTAGTAAAATCACAAAAGTGATATTTTTAAAATATTTGTTTGATGTTACTAAGGCAAGAAAACTTGATTTTATAATTTTCTGTTAATTAATAAGTATTATACTCCCTCCCTTCATTTAGTTGATTTACAATAATGTATCTCCTTGAGTTGATTACATGCGAAACTTAAGGAACGACGCCAGAGATGTGTAATAGGGCGGAGCAAATATAATGACAAGAAATTTTTTTTATAAATTATAAAAACCTAATAGTTGTGTCGTGCTTAGGATAAACTGCCAGCAAAATATTTTTTAATTCTAAAGATATCTTCTGCCCTCTACCCTGCCTTGAAATATACTGTTTTCTACCGAATGATTTTGAAGTTTTTTATCAACTCTTGCCATGGAATTTAGATAACATGTCTTAGCTTTACTGTAATATAGCATCGAGGAGTGCAATGACATACTTTTCACTTAAGCTAAGACATGCCGTCCAGATTTCATGGCAAGACTTGATAAAAAAATTTAAAAATTAAGCCGTTCTTGTTTCCAGCAGTCCCATCGCATCCTATTGCTATCAAGTTTTCAAGACTTCAGAATTCAGTCAGTCGTTTGAGAATACTTCCAGCCGAACTCGAAGTAGGTGTAGCGTTGTCTCAAATACAGACAATCAGGCTCCTGAACAAGAGATATATGCTCTTCAAAAATAGTCTTGCGATGAAACTTTTCACCTAGTTTCTCCTGGTACATTGTTTTGTCTTTTCTTCCGTCCAGATATAGTAGAGTTGTATAATTGAGCTTCCATTTGTAAATATTTTCGAGTAGAACACCTTGCTCTTCGCACCTTGCTCCTGTCAATTACAGTGGAAGAATCGTCTGCTGATACAATTCCGAAATCTTGCAGAGTAGCAGTGGCAATAGCAACGACGGATCAATCGGAAACGCCAAATTGGTCACAGACTCTTGCAACATTCTGCAGTTTAATTCTGTTTTGGTTGGCAGCTTTCTTAGAATGAGCACAGGAAATTGAAAGTGAAGGTTCATGCATTTTGGTTACGTAATCTTTATCTTGATCTTCAGTTTCTGTTGAGGAGCAATCACTATCTTTCTCACTCGTGGCCAATTGGTTAAGAGTTATTTCCTTGGAAATTAGATTTTTTGACCAAGCTTCCTCTTTCCGTTTTCGTTCCATTCTTTTATGAATACTGCTTGTTTCTTTGGCATCAATACCCCCTATCATCATTCTCCTTTCTATCTTTGGTCAAGGAGAAACTCATGTTCTTTCAAAGGAACTTTATTAGACTTGCTACAGGAACACATCGAAAATGTTTTGCATTTGCATGCCGATATGTCAAACAGTACTTCGAATCATTTTTAAACAAATTAACTCTATCTTCGTATTGTTTGTTTCTCTTCGATTGAGGATAATTTATCAAAGTGAGATACTTATCACGATAAGCACGAATGAACTGCAAAACACGAGTGTGTGTTAAAATTAGAATTGAACTTTTTCTCCACAAAAACCCGATTTCTTTTGAAACAATGTCGGAAATTTCAGTTGATTCTTTTTTACTGTTTTTCGGCTTTAAATCATGTCTTATCCATAAATAACACCGCATCATGGCTTCATGCGTTGGAAACACATTTCCTTTAATTTCTTTTGGAGCGCCAAAAATCGGACATTCCACTTTAGCTTTTGTATTATGTGCCTCATGCATTCTGTTCATTTTAGTCGCAAGCTGACACTGAAAATTATGACATTGAAAATCATGTCATGCTCTCAGATTAAGATTATTAATAACTGTAGTTGCTGGGATGAAATTTAGGAAATATTCGATCATCAGTAGAGGGCAGATAATATTGTCCAATATATGCCAAATTTTTCACAGATACATCTAATATCAAAACACAACTTTTTAAGAGTATTAGGATTCAATTGTATATTTTTAATTTTTTTGCTCCACCCTTATGTGCAATTAACACCCTAGATTCAACATGATGCAGACGCGCTTTTGGGACGTTTTAAGTTTTGGATTTACAAATAAGAAATTTGATAATAATAACATCGTTTGCCAGCTATCAGTGCTCCTATTTAACTTAAAGTGTTTGTTTTATTATCATTACAATTTTATTGGTAACTCGTTTAAACGGACCACTTGGAGACATGGATCCGACAGCGGCAGTTTTATGAACAAGACATCAGACGAGGCTGTCTGGTTCTCTGGACAAACCTCATCCATCGAAAGTGGCTCCTTCAGGAGGCTGAACAACGTGAAGCGCATCTCCAGAGCGACAGGCGTGAGTTAGTTCAATTCTTGCGCATTTGGTTAAGTAAACATTTGGATTATTTTCCATTTAATAATTTTTCTGGAAGGGTGTTTGCACATTTTATTCCTATTTTACGTACATCATTATTTCTTTTGAGAGGATCAATAAACTGTTATTGAAATTAAATGAAACAACTATCTCAAAACAAAAGTGTCCTATTTTAAATCGCAGCATACCATCGTTGCACTGAAATTCGCCCCTTAACGACTAACTAGTTTGAGCAGGACAGTGCAACGTATCCCCCTTTTAAATTTTTGTTGTCCTAATACCCCAACAAATGCAAACTAGAAATGTGCGTCGGATATATTTTCGTTTGTCTCAATAATCACCACAGTCTTTCTAAAATTAAATTTTCTGACATTTTAAATTTTCTATTAGTTGTTACTTTACACGAAAAAGCAAATTGTAAACTATTACTATAAAATAACTCATACTGGGAATAAATATATTTTCCAAGCCACGTAAAATGGAACTTTCCAAGACGTTTACATGAGCTACATATTTTCAGCAATTGCAGTGGCTGTTTACTTCGATTTTATTTCCGCGTTGTCTTGCTTCTGTCAAGATAATAAAGAAACTCCGGGAGCTCGGTCCACTCGTGCATTGTGCGTCTGGTCTCTCGATCTTTTTTACTGAAGACGGGAAATTCAATATTCATAGGAACAGACCAAGCCGATTTCGAGACCGAGATCACTTTTGTGATAACCGTCCCAATAAAGTTAACATGAGCTGCAAGAATTCTCTTTCTCCATTGATTGAAGGCTGCACAGAACTGGAAAGTTTAATAAAACCTAAAGAGCGCGACTTCTTTAAAACAGTTTTAGGTAAGAAGATTTAAAAGAAAAACGTAGGAATGCCACGGTACATTAAACAGCACATTGTTTGATCATTGTATTATATTCAAGTGTATTAAAATATTCATACTACATATATTACGTTTTGGAACGCCTTGAAACATAATTTGTAGCTTCGACTAGAAAATACTGGGTTGAATAGAAAATTGGCTTTCAGCTCCTTGTAATATATTATACTTATGTATCTCTGAGTTAACATTATTACAGCAGCATCATGCTTGAATAAACAATATCCTTTAAAATCTAAATGTTGTTGCTTTATCCGCCTAGGCCAAAAAATCTAGGAATTTTTTTCGATCGAAATTATGTATTTCACAAGTAATTTTAGTTTTCGATTTCTTACGTTTTATATTTTCAATTTTTTCGATAATTGATTTATTTATGATATGATATGTCAGGCATGCTAAGCGAGGGTAGTGTAAAATGGGGTGAAATGTGCATGACATACCGTACTCCTCGCTTTGCGTACCTTAGACGACCCTATCTCCCTGGTTGAAATGCCCATCTTTTTATGCTGGCGTAACTGCACCGGGTAGATGATCTGGTAGAAGTGCGAACCGATATTTCGAACCATTTCTTGGTTCTGGGTGTATTCTCTAAGAAGCCTCTCCACCTCTCCTAAAAACAGAAAAAAAAACTAACATTATTATTCATCATTAGAATGATCCTTGCTATTATTTTTAATGTGAGTTGACGTTTACTCGGATTCGGGAATAGTTAGTGTTGAATTAAATTAAAATAATTGTTTACAGTTGGCGATCGCACGGATACCAAGGAACGAGTTACTTCATGCTTTTGTAATTGCTTCATTCATGTTAAATCGTCGAGAGCCGATGGGAATCAACAAGAACGCGGATGCAGTTTGCTAGAATATGGCGGCAATTATTAACAATCCACTCTGTTTTGCTGGTGGTATATTAATTAGAATGTAACGCTATCTTTTAGACTTCAGAGAAGTTCTTGCATCGAAGAAAATATTTATACTTACTTATTGTGTTTTACTTTTTATGTTATCTTGCTAGTAAGTTCATGATACTTTTTTGTACTATATTTGTAGGTCTCAGAAAATAAAAGTGAAAATGAAATGAAAGAGCCTTTAGATGTATAATTAATTTTTACATTTAATTTAGTTTTACAGTAACATACATTCTTCGTTATGGTATCAACTCTAAATTTGGAGCAATTGTAAGGAATTTGCATGCGTTTAAATTATTTATCAACCTAGTTGTAATTATGGTGGAAAATATTTTTTAATGAAGTGCCGGACAAGTACACGCCTGGGCTAGAACACCGCTATTCGATTTAGTTTTACATAAAATTAATACCCTGTTCCTATGTTTTGGCATGGACGTTTTCATTTTGTTAATTGAAATTTTTCATACACTTCCGCTCTCATAACGTATTTAAACAAGCTAGGGTTTTAATTAAAATTTGCTACAGCATTTAACGATCCATTCGAGTACTGGTCACGTACTCCCGTTCCATGACTACGAATTCCATAATTAACGATGTTTTTTGTTTGTCGAAAAGTGGAATTTGTATCAAAAAGCACTAGCACATGGCGCACGTGTACGCAGGTCTTTAAATATTTATGACTCGTGTCACATGTAAATTGCTCTTGCAAACGCTGTTTTTGCCAGTGTAAATACTATTTAACTAGATTATGATGTGTGAGGTAAAAAAGAACGGTTTACATATTGCAATAAAGTTCAAAATATATATATATTTAGGACTTTTATTTAGAATTTTCAGTGTTAATATATATTTTAAAATAAAAAATTATAGCTTCAGTGTATTAATAATAATAATAATAATAATAATATCTTTATTTGCCTTCGATCAGTTAAGATATGGCTTCATCATACATCGATACAAAAATAATTACAAGGACAATTAATTACTTAATGCAGAGACATTATACAAAAGTCTTAAGGGCTACTGTTCATAAATTCTGACAGAGTATAATAGCATTTCTCCGTTAGATATTGCTTTAATTTAAGCTTAAATTTTTTTACGTTGAATACCTTAATTGTAGCAGGAAGTTTGTTGTATATGGTAATACAAGAGTATGACGGCGATTTTTCATGTAGGGCAGTATTGTGATGAGTAATTCGCATGTCACTTGCGTGACGAGTATTATATGTATGATTTATATTATTTTTATCGAAATTTCCTGTATCTCCATGCACAAATAATGCACATTTGAATATGTATATGCCGGTAAGTGTCAATAATTTGTGTGACCTAAAAATTTCTCTGAGGTTATCGGTTACTGATAAATTAAAAATTAGTCTTAGAATACGCTTTTGCGCGATAAATACTCTACCTCAGGGGTGAGCAACCTTTTTAATCAACGGGCCAGTTTAAATTTTAAAATTTTTTGGCGGGCCGCACATAAAGTAACACTTATTAATTATTTACAAAACTTTATTTATAATAAACATTAGAATAAAAAAATTTAAATTTAAAAAATTTTACAAATGCTTGGCGGGCCGCATAAACATGTTTAACGGGCCGCGTGTTGCTCATCCCTGCTCTACCTAAACTTACTGCTCTGGCCCAGCAGATTGTGTGGTAGGTTAAGTGTGGACAAACCAGAGCATAATAAACTTTTAATAGTGATGTTTTATCGAGTACATTTTTTCTCGAAAAGTTTAGTACAACTGTTTTGTTACTATTTAATATCACATTGTTTTTTTTACACCATTCCTGCATTTCATCTTTGACGCGATTGATTTTGATTTCGAGCCGCCCTGGGTCTGAGGCCGAAACGACTACCGACGTGTCGTCCGCGAAGTTTGATAATAATCCCTCTGAGATAAAACGTGGCATGTCATTAATAAATATTAAAAATATTAATGGTCCCAATCTTGATCCCTGGGCGACCCCTAAGTTTACATCATATTCCTGTGAGCGTGTGTTGTCGACTGTTACGGTTATTTTTTTTTGGGGTTAGAAATGATATTATCCAGCTTAAAATATTATTTCGTATACCTAATTTGTATAACTTACATTCGGTAAATTTTGCGCTCACAGTGTCGAATGCTAGATAGGGATAGATCAAAAAATAGGCTTGCTACACGGCAACCTCTATCGAGTTCCTTATGTATAAACTCTACTATATTAGTTACGGCAGATTCTGTTGAGCGCCCTTCTCAAAAACAATGGTGAGTGTCTGAGAGAAGCTGAAATCTATTGAAACACAAACAATTTTTTCCATGATTTTCGAGAAGATGCTCAAAAGTGCTACAGGTCTGTAGTTTTCTTTATCATTACAATTTCCTTTTTTTAGAATCGGTATAATCACAGCTAATTTTAAACAGGTTGGGAACATGCCCATTCGAGTGGATAAGTTAATTAGAAAGTGCAAAGGTTCTATTAGTACGTCACTTAACATTTTAATAACTTTAGTAGACACTTTATCGGGACCTATACTTTTCTTATCTTTTAAAGCTTGGATTGTTTTTCTTAATTCTTCTCGAGTAATTTCTTGGAAGAATAATGAATTTTGAATATTTGTAGAAGTTGTGCATTCCTGTGACATAGCTCCTTTGAAGTGGTCCTGCAGTTTTTGTTCAGTTATTGTTGAGAAGTATTGACCACAGGTTTCTGCCAAGTCTTTTGGATCTTCTTTCGTTTCTGTATTCTCTTCTAACGTGATTCTCTTTTTTTTATTTTTATTGTTCCCAATTTCTGCTTGCACAATATACCAAATTTTTGAATTTTTATTTTCCGCCGTGTCTATTTCATGTCTGTAATAGTTCTGTCTTGCGTTGTAGATGTTGGTTTTGTACAATTTTTTTATACAATTCATTTAATTCGATTTTACTTGTGTACTTCATTAAGTCAAAAAGTTTTCGCAGTTCGCTTCCCTCCCTGATCAGTTCACTTGTGATCCATTTTGTTGGTTGGGCTTTGCTCTTAACGTCTACTTTTTTTCTAGGACAGTGTAGATTGGAGTACCATAGGAATGTCTTGAAAAATGTGTTAAATGAGTATTCTACATCATTACTTACAAAAATAGACCAATCTATTTGGCCTAACTCATTGCGTAATTTGCTTAAACTTTCTTCATTGACTATTCTTATCATTTTATAATTTTTCTTTAATTTTACTGGTGTAACGTAATTGTAATAAAGTATTTGACCCATATGATCAGAGATATTTGGGACGATGTTGTAACAGTCTGATACATTCACTTGAAGATTAGTCACTATATAGTCGATTGCTGTTTTATTTCGGTTCTGTTGAACCCTAGTCGGGCCTTCGAATTTGTTCTGCAGATTAAAAGAGGTAAACACGTCTGTTAGGATTCTATAATGTACTCCTTTATTTAATGCGTCTATGTTAAGGTCGCCGCAACAAATTATGTATTCAGCTTTTTTTACCAGAATATCTAGTATAACCGATAAGTTGTGTATGAATATTTCTAGACTTCCCGATGGAGGGCGGTAAAGGGAGATGACCGCTATTTTTATTTCTTGTATCGAGACAATGACAGCACATGCCTCAATTTGCATTTCTTGACAGTATGACTTTAGATCAATTATTGTAAAATCCATTCCATCTTTTGTGTATATTGCTGTACCACCATGAATATGTTTGTCTGTACAGAAATAGGTTGCGAGGCTAAACCCGGGAATATTAGCATTTTCGACCTGATCTTTAGTCAGCCATGTGTCACTAAGACACATTATGTTGAGCTTATGCTTATGTATTAATAATTCTAATTCGGGGATTTTATTCTTGATACATTGTACATTTAGGTGTATTAATTTCAAAGCGTTCTTTTTATGAAGTACTTTTATTTCTGGGATAAAAAATCCTTATTCGTCGCCTTTATTCTACGGGGGTTGCAATACCGTACTATTGCGTTCCTTGGCCACGCTTCTGGACGAAAAAGCTTTTCTGTGTTGGTAAGTTTTATTCCAATTTTGAAAGCTGCTAGATTTTTCGATAGCACCTCTAATTTTTCACACTCTGTATCTTGAACTGAGTTGTTTCTTAGTAATTGTTTGATATCATCTGGGGTTGTTTGTGGTTCTAACCTGGAAATAAATAGCCAACGCCTTCTCTCAAGGGCTCCAATTTTGCATTCCTTACTCATTCCTACTATAGACTTTTGTTGGTGTTTCTTGGTTCTTTACAAGTGTGTCTTCTGTCGCACCTTTAATTGTTTTTAGTTTCACTTGTTGATTGAGTCGTGACTGCGGTGTTGATTGGGTGTATTCAAATCTATTATTGGTTCATTTTTCTTATTACCTACTATGTCGGCGTATGGTAATTTTGGTGCTGGGGGCAGAGTTTTTTCTATAATAAATGTTTGGTCGGCTACTCTTCCTTCTAACTGTGACACACTAATTTTTGCAGAATGTTTACTTCTTTTTTCGCGTACGCAAGTTCAATGTTTCTTATCTGGCACTCGATGCGATCGCACGTTGCACGGCCCGAGTTGTTTATCGTCTTCGGCAGACTTAATTCATTCTTTTCATTGTCTTTAAATATTGTTTCGAAGTAGTTTATGACTACATCAGAAGCTGGCACGTTCTGTGATATTTTACGATTAATTAATATATCTATTATGTCTGATTTTTTTAGTTTATTTAGTTCGATTGTTAGAGCTGATGGGTCACACGCGCACTCACTGACTGCCATACTATAATATAATAATAATATAATAATACTATTGATAAAAAACAAAAAAACACGTTCAGTTAACACAATTTTTCGTTTACCCTTTAGCAATCACATATGGTCATTAAACCAACAGCCAAATAATGTAAAATATTTTAGATTGAATTAACTCAAAATTTCGATAGAGTCAAGCATACACCAAGACATCGTGCAAGTCGCTTCAATGTCCAAGAAGATTGATACAAGGATAAATACTATAAATTAAGTAATATTAACTGACATCGGCCAAGTTACGATCATTAACAATTGTGGTAGCCTTGTTTCTTTAGTACGATGTTATCTAAGTAATTGAGACCTCAACTAAAACTTGTGTGAAATTTAAATTACGACTGTTTTAGTGACGATGAAAAGGCTGCTAGATTTATTTATAACGTATGCACCCCAAAGATTACCACCTTATACTTTTGGTTCCACATTTCATTTACACCCTATGTAAATATTATAAATAAAAATTCTTTCAGATATAATCCCTAAGTTTATTAATTCTGGGTAAGATGTGCAAATATTTTACTAATTACATACAGAGGAAATTACTTGTATTAAAATATACTTGTATTACAAAAAGAGAGGGATCTTTTAAATTACGATTTATAGAAGTGATAAAGTGAACTCAACGAAGTATATGACATTAGTTACGTTTGAAAATCAAAGAGCGAGGCTCCTTGATTCGAGAGCGTCTGTTCATTTGTAGCCTGCATATTCAAAGAAGCATCCATTCAAAGGGCAATTTTATTCCGACTGAATTTCCTTTTCTGATTCAAGCTATTTATATTTTCCGAGAGAAGGCGGGCGTCCTTCGCTAAATATCATTAATGTATTTGTTAATCGGTCATCTTCGCGTCAAGCTCGCAATCAAGCCCCCCATCTAAGAAGAAAGAAAATCGCCCCTGTAATTCATCAACGTCCGAGCGGGAAAATATTAGATCATTTATTCGAAACACGACTCAGAAATGTGTGGTTTATTACAACTTGCATTATCTGTTTCGTGATATATGATTTCGCTCCGTCATCTTTCTTATTACTTCGACTGTAACATATTTTACAGGAATCGCATAAATGTGTGCAGGCCCACCCGGAAATCAGTTCTGTCTCTTGGGCTTCGTCTTTTTTATAGAAGCAACGAAATGCCTTCGCTTTTTTTGTTGTTGCTTTAATCCATAAATTTCGGATTCTCGGCGGGCGAATATCTACAGAATATGATTAAATAAAACTAAATAGAGATGAACTCTAAGCTGCGCTTTATTAACGTTTGTAATGTCAAACTTCGAAAACCATTATTATTTTAATCGCTGCGGCAGCTGGTATTTACCGAAAAGGTCATAGGTAAAACGCATTTCATGTAATCCGCACTGTGTATTGGAATTTAAAATGGCTGTAAATATATTGATTTAAACTTTCGTCTATATGACTGAGAATTTAAATACACACATCCTATAGTCCTAAACATTTTCCTTTTTTAGTTTTGTTTACTTGCAATAACTATATCACGCAGAGAGGAGATCAAAATATAATTTATCTAAATTCAAAAGTCCTTCTTTGTTGAGATATAAATAATCTCCTAAATGGATCACTTGGAGAGTATAGTTTCTTAAATATCTCTGGAACGATTTAAATTAGAGGGTTGAAATTTGATATGCAAGACGTCTGAAATACGGGGATGGATATGGATATGTCTTAGGCAAAATTGAACATCCTTTACTAGCGGCGTAGATCCAGGCTATCATTTTAGCAAATAACTTTTTTATTGTCACTTTTTAAAAAAATCTGAAACAAACAAAAAAGTTCAAATAAAATTATGCAAGATATGAACTAAGTTAACCAGATTAACCGTTTTCGAGATACTCAGGTCGAAATATTACATTGCTTCAGAAATTTGAAATTTGATAAAACTGTCAAAATAGCTTGAAAATATTAGTTGTTATTTTACATATCGTAAACTTGACAATATCAATACACAATGTTGTAGTGCTTCTCTTAATTTACGAATTAAAAATGGACTCTAAATGAAATAACGGATGTGATACTCATTTTTGGGGAAAGTGGAGGAAACAATTCGCCATGCAGAATCAGAAAGCGCGATAGTATAACGTTAGTTTAATTGTTACTTCTTAATTCCGGTAACTATACTGGGTTTTTCATTGAAGATGCATCAAACTTGGCATGCGCGTAGATGTCGGGAAAAGAAAGAAAAGTTTCTTTATAAAATTTTCTCTGTAACGAATAAATTTAGAGAAAATCGAAGGGAAAGCAAAGTCGCATATTTTTAGGATGGACTTTAAATGAGAATGAATGGATTGTTACTCATTTACATACGAAATCGGTTTATTAGTTAATTGCCTCTAGAATGTTGCTACAGTCGATTCGGCAAAATACATTTAAAACATCATGGTTGCTGGCAATCAATAAAAATAATAATTAGTCGCTTATTTTCTGTTCTCCATTTAATACAAATTTTCTAATTGTTAGTTGAAGAATTTTAGGATTGTTCAAACATTTAGTAGTTTGGGCTTATTCAAGAATTTATTATTCACATTCACCGTTTCATGAAATCGTTCGTAGAAATTTAGCGCCCAAGTTAAATTAAATAAGTTTAAATATCCACGCGATTTCACATCGCTGCTGCATTCGACATGTGGCAAAGTTCAATACACCGAGTTTTCGGTCAAGGGCAAAATAAAATCTAGTCATACATTTCTTCGCTGTTTATGAATTTATTATCCTCCTGCAGCTCTGTGCTATTTATAAATGCAATTTAGATCGCAGATTTTGTTTCACGATTCCGCGCGCTACAGTATTTCAAAAACATCGACCCCAAATTATGCAAATTTCAACTTGCTCCGATCAAAATTTTTTATTAAGATATTTTGTTTGAAATAATGTCAGAAACGTGTTCCTCAAGTTTGATGCATCTTCAATGAAACAGCCTGTATAATAACCTATTGTTAGTAACGCTCGTGGTTCATAAAAAAGGGTTTTCCAATAGGGTCGGGTCGATGTTGAAATGGAATAAAACAAGCTGTGTGTGAGGTATTAACGAAATTCTTTTTTTATTTGAAAGGCCCATGTATGCCATTATGTATGGAATGTCCACCACGGCTTCGCACGGTGGCACGGATCGATTTTCAATGACTGCCGCATAGATCCGGCTAAATTTGAGCGATGGCCTGGGTTATGTTGACTTTGAGGTCATCGGTCGATTGCGGTGTATTGGCATAGATCTACGACTTCAGAAAATCCCACAAGAAAAAGTCTAGCGGGATCAAATGGCACGATCTTGGTGGCCAATTCACGTCACCTCCGCGAGAGATAACCATAATCTCAAATCATTCATGCAAAATGTCAATCGTGGCGTTCACCGTGTGGTACGTAGCGCCGTCCTGCTGGAACTACATGTCATCCACGTCCATATCGTTCAATTCGGACCAAAAGAAATTGGTTATCATCGATCTGTAGCGCTCGCCGTTGACGGTGATGGCCTCACCAACGTCGTTTTCAAAGAAGTACGGACGCCGCCGGCCCAAAATCCGCACTAAACGGTAACTTTTTATAGATGCATTGCCACCTGGTGAACCTCGTGTGGGTTGGTGTGGGTTGGTGGAGAGTCGACTTTGAAGGGTCACCGTGTCTGTCGTAAAATGGGTGCAACGCGCGCAACGTTTGCACAAACGAACACTCATTTTGATAATAAAGTTTTATCATTTGGACGTGCTGCTCTATCGTGTAACTTACCATAGTCATTTGGCATCAGTGACTGAATAATAAACAACAGATTTGACAGACGCCCCCAAAACAACAGGTTTGCCACAGCCTGTCAACATCGACCCGACCCTAATGGAACACCCTTTATAATTAAATAATATAAAATGGTAAAAATATCATCGTATAAATAAAATAAAAAATTAAACACTATCAAAATAATACAAAATTTTTCTATAAGACTTTATGATTTCGTAGCTATACCTCTCATCATTCTATGGTGAGAAAGGTTTTCCGATTTGGGGTGCGCCTTGTATGAAATTGTTGTACGTGAAGCCTTGATGTCGGTAAACTGTTTCCTCTACTTTCCCCAAGAATGAGTATCATGTCCGTTATTTCATTGTTAGAGTACATTGTTAATTCATAAATTGAAGCAATAACTACGCAACAGTTATATATTGACATGCGAAATAATAGCATGTTGTCAAGGTATATTATCAAATTTCGAATTCCTAAAAATTTAGAAAATGGTTGACATGGCGAAGATGGAACTTAGTTCATTTATTGTATAGTTTTATTCGAACTTCTCAGTTTTTGTTTTAGATTTCTTGAAGTGCCAACAAAAAGTTATTTACTAAAATGATAATCTACTACCCTTGATCTACGCCACTGGTGAAGAATGTTCAATTTTACTATATATCCATCCTTATATTTCAGCTGCTTTGTAAATTAAATTTCAACTCTCTATCTTAAACCATTCCAGGAATATTTAAGAAAGTTTACCTCTTTAGGAGGTTGTATCTCAGAAACGAAACATTTTTGGATATAGTAAATTAGTAATATTTTCATGTTTTCTAAATGTGGTAATTATTGCCACCTTAATCGATAACATTCTGTATACATCCTGCGTATATTCAAAGGAAATAAAACAAGGAAAACAATTGATCATTAAAGTTAGGATATTAAAGCAATCTGATTGTGTGATATGATTGTTCTTGGTTGAATTGAGTAAATACCGCCTGGTTACTAAGAAACTGCGATACTATATTATAATTTTAATATTTTGTATTATATTTTTATAATCAATAGTTTGAATCGCGACATCCTGGTTTGCAGTGGAAGTCTCGAGCTATGCTTCTGCTAACGGGGTCCCAAATAGGACCAAAACAGCTGTACAGAGGATGCTCGAGGGATTCACTGCAATCAAAACCGATTTGCAACAAAATTTTTAAAATCTTTCAATTTGCTTTGACAGCACGATTGGCCACCTTGTATGGGAGGACTTATTAAGTAGCAAACTAGCTGCAATTGTCATTTACTGTACAAAATTGTGTCAAAAAGTGATCGCAGGATGTCGCGATTCAAAATAATCATTATTATTACATCGCATTTGCGAATAACCTTGGACAGATCGGTTTGGTTTGCAGTGGAAGTCTCGAGCTACGCTTCTGCTGACGAGGCCCCAAATAGGCTGAAACAGCTATACAGAGGATGCTCAAGGGATTCACTGCAATCAAAACCGATTTGCAACAAATTTTTTAAAATTTTTATACAATAAATTATCTTAAATGGACTCTAAAATTGGCACTAATGCTCTACATTTCACTATCGTTTGATAGCTTCGTCAAACGATAATGAAACGTTAGTGTCAATTTTAGTGTCCGTTTAAGATAATTTATTACACAATTTCACCGGACAACCTTAATTATATTTTTATATTCCATCATCTGTATTTGATTCAAGTATTCAGAGATCAGATTTAGGCTGGGTTGCAGAAAAGATTTAAGTGGTGATTAAATTAAAGCCTCAGTTGTGATAAACAATATGACGTACAGTATATTGTGTGTCACATTCTAACTTAGGCATTGTTTTGATCCCCACATAAATCTTTCTGCAACCCAGCCTTTTAAAGCATTATTATGATCAGTGGGCAATTTTTTTTATCCCTCATGATGAATGGACGCCAGCTATGGAATTGTTTAAGGTGATGATATAATTGATATGTGTATAACATAAAATATCTATAAGTAGGCTATTCACTAGCAAACAGGGGGGGCAACATGCTTGGCAACATGTTTATCAACATATTTTCAGCAGGCCAATCACTAGGGAAAATGTTGGGCAACATACTCGGCAACGTATGTTCGTGGATGTTTCCCCACAAGTCTGGAACCATGTTGAGCCATCTGCCAACAATACATTAGCAAACTTGTTGCTATGAGGCAAGATGCCGAGCATGTTGCCCAATATGTTGCATAGTGAGTGGCCTGCTTAAGTCATAAGCCGTAGCAGACAAATAGTAGTAATTCGTTCTAGGCGTTTATTATTTTTCTTTTCTTGAAATTGTTTATGAATTAAACAAAACTGGTTGTGACAATTAAACAAATAAAATCATTCAATCAGAAGAGACAAAATTTTTTTTTTATTAGCATTATGCCCTTTAGTTTTTCTGTATGATACCTAATTGTATATTAGTTGAAAATGACATTCCCATTTCAAAAACTCAACTTTTTCGAAATAGAATTTTCTTTGTTCTATCGAGTTGCGAAATCTGTGCACATTCAGCTGAAATAGAACTTTCCTTTCAAAAATATTTTAACCCAAAAACATTCTGTAAATGAAAACATAAATTTATTTTACACATAGGACAGTTCAAAGCACAAAGCGCACATTAAATATTTCCAACATTCCATTCATCACGCCAAAATTTTTAATTTGAAATAATTTTAACATAACGATTGATTTTGATAGGAAAGTGTTATATCAACAAATATTTTACCAGTAGGTGTCATATAGGGCTTAAATATTGGCCTTGTTTGTATCCCCGTTGTCATTCATGTTACAGATATTACAAATTTTAACAGATATACTCTGCTGCAAAATAACGGTGGTAAAATTAGTTCGGATATTTTATGTTTGAACGACACACAATCAATTTTGTTGATATGTTGCTAAAATTAAAAATTACGGATGTCTACTGTATTTACTAGATTAAAATCCTGTAATTAAATAGGAGGGTGTATCGTGTATAAATGAAAATTTGTTGCACTATCAATTGATTTACATTATACTGAGGAATTAAGTAAAATTAAGGAAAACATTTAATTTTGAGATGATTCATATTCTTGTATTCATCATCATTTCAATCATGTTTCAGCCACACACAAAATTGATCAATAACTGTAGTTACAATTCAATGTAATTTTCAATCAACAGTTTGTTTTTTTGGTATTGCCAATTAGTCAAATCAAAAGAATTGGTTTGTTTCATTGAAATACTTTACAATTAGTTGAAATGGCAAATAAATCTGTTTGGACAAAAAAAAATTAAACGCTCTGTCTGTAATCCGTTCAGTTCACAAACTGAAGCTATTAAACTGCGGGCGTTATGCAATTCAATTCCGATGCTATCAGAAATATACACACCTGAACGAATCCGGTCCGATGAAAAATTCTCCATTTGTTCAGTGGACCTTGCGTCACATATTCGAGAGATAGGGCCTCCACCGAATTCAGCGCAAATTTCAACGCACAGGTGTAAATAATTTTAAGGACGTTTCCGGTCTGCGCCCGACGTTTACTTCAAAGGGCTCTAAAACCCGTTTACGCCGTGAATATATTCCTCTCTGTGCGATTTTTAAACGGCATATCTTGCATGCAGTAAAGAAATGTACGGTCCGATGAATCCGTTACGCTGCAAATATTCAGCGAGCCATTTCATTGTGATAAAGTGCACAGGATAAATGCAATCTACGCTGACGAAATAAACGATTTTGCTTAAAAACTTTTTCAACCGTATACAGTTTCATTAAACAGAACACGAGGTAAATGTGAAAATTATTAAGAAAAAATTTTTAACCCTGCTGTTCTCGGGTCAATATGACCCAAAACGTATTTTCAGGTTCTATAACTTTGTCATCTTTTATTATTTGTTTCTAAGATTTTATGACTTTGTTTGCTGGTGGATAAAGTATAATATCACCAAATAGTTTTTACAAGAAATTATTATTAAATTTTTTAAACAAGATTGTTACATATATAACCCTCGGGTCATTATGACCCAATACTGTTTGCATTTATCTGACTTTATATAATTTAATTTTTAACTTTATTTATATGAATATTAGAAGTGTATTAGAATAACTGTATAGCAACCCACAAGATTACGCATTCGTGTTGGTTTAATCTGCAAGTCTGTGCAAGTCCATGCAAGTCTGTGCATGTCCGTGCATGCAAACTTGTATATCGTATAAATAGGGAACGCGGGCAGCACACTTCAGTTTCTTGATGTTGCTGAGTGTTGAATAAGCATTACCATACATAATGTCGAGACGATTTCTGTCTGATAAAGAAATAGCAGAGATACATGCAAACGCATCCGACGATGAAGATGTTTCCGAGATTGAAAATCATACCAGTGACGATACCGACTATGAGATATCCGAAGTAGACTATGATTCTTCAGATAATGATGTACTGCAAACAAATACTGTGATTCCTGTGCAGTCAGTACAGTCAACAGACAAATTTATATCTTGGGTGTTAGAACCTTTCCCGCAAAGTGGACGAGCAAGTAGTAAAAATATAATAAAAATGACTCCTGGTTCAACCAGATATGCCATATCCAGAGTGAAAGATATTCTATCTGCATTTCAAGTTATCGTAAACCCTAGTCTTGAAAATATTGTATTGAAAATGAGCAATATTGAAGGTCGGAGAGTGTACGTATGCGATTGGGAAGATCTGGATAATATTACACTACAAACATATATAGGATTATTGCTGATGGCAGGAGTTTATAAATCACACGGCGAATCAACAAAAAGTTTGTGGGATGCAGAAACCGGTAGACCTATTTTTCGTGCATCGATGTTGAAAGTTTTTTATCGAATATCACGCGTATTACGTTTTGACGATAAAGTCAATGGTTAAGAAAGGAGAGCAAGAGACAAATTAGCCCCTATAAGAGAGTTTTGGGAGACGTGGACAGAAATTTTGCCGAAACTGTACAATATAGGTGATAATGTTACTGTTGACGAACAACTTGTTGGCTTCAGAAGACGCTGTCCTTTCAAACAGTATATTCCAAGCAAGCCAGCAAAATATGGCATCAAAATATGGACTCTTTGTGACAGTAGTAGTTCCTACGCCATGAAAGCTCAAGTTTATACCGGAAAATGTCCAGGTGTAGCACCAGAAAAAAATCAAGGGATGCGAGTAGTTTTAGACCTAACACATGAATTCAAGGGACAAAATGTTACGTGTGATAATTTTTTCACGTCCAAAAAATTAGGTGAAATGCTGCTCAAAAGAAATCTTACAATGTTAGGAACAGTTAGAAAAAATAAACCCGAACTTCCCGTAATTACAATAAGTAAAGAAGTACATAGTTCTACTTTTTATTTTACCAAGGATACCATAATTGTGTCATATGTGCCTAAAAAAAATAAAAACGTTATTCTCATGAGCACAATGCACTGTGATAAAGAAGTGAGCAGCAGGGAGGACAAGAAGCCACAAATGATACTAGATTATAACTCTACCAAAGGGGCGGTTGATACCTTAGATCAAAGTATTGCAGCGTATACTTGCAAAAGAAAAACCAATCGATGGCCTATTATTTTGTTCTATAATATACTTGATGTTAGTGGTTATAATGCATTTGTGATATGGAGAGAAATAAATCCAGATTGGAATAAGAACGTTCTGTACAAGAGAAGACTATTTCTGGCAGAATTGGGTAAACTGCTGGTGACTCCCTATATGTTATCAAGGGAACATAAACCTCGTACTGCACAAGCTTCTGCTGTAATAAAAAAAATTCAAGATCAACATGGCGAGGTAGCAGTGCCATCTACATCTGGTATTATCAGTAAAAAAAGAGCACGATGTAATATGTGTCCATCAAAATGTGACAATAAAACACATGTTGTAAGTGCAATAAATATTTGTATAAGGTACATGTGGTGTATTATTGTCATCAATGTAAACATTAGGCAATAATTGGATGCACATCAGAATTTATTTGATACTCTATCTTGTCCTTGAATTTAGTGTTTGTAATATTTTTTATTATAATATATTTTATTTTGTTGGTAATAAAATTGCTTTTCATCGTTTTTTTTTGCGTTTATGTATAAAAATAAAATCACAATATATTAATTACGAGCTATCCTCTATACCTGCATACCTCGGGTCACTATGACCCGAAGGACTACAAGTGTATAGAAAAACGAAGGAGGACAGCAGGGTTAAATTAATTTTTTAATTATAGTATACAACATTTATTTATTTATTAGTATACTATATCACCTCCAGTCGAATTAGATATTTGGTATGAGAAAGTTATGATAAATTTATGTATAACATGTCTATATCACTACAAACACTTGAAAAACAACGGTGAGAATACGCATCCTAGGAGGTGGACACCTTCAAATTTGGAAATGGCATCATTAGCACAACGATCGAATTTTTGGTCAATTTCATCTCGTCTTCCAGTACAGTTTACTTGGACGATGGCATCTCTTCGCAGATGTGGTGGAAGTGTTATGTCGTGCTTTAGGTTTTTCAGTGCTCAGTTGGTCCACAAAATAGAATTTTTTCCATGTATTTAACATAAATTTGAATTTTCCATTAGTAATGATAAGTGATTAAAATGAATAATGAATTGCTTTGACATTTAAAATTACTGTGTATTCAGAAATAGCTGAGAGCTATGTGAACTTGTACACATTGGTGAGGCTGTTTCCATAAATTTGGTTCGCATATTATAGGACCAGAAAGCTGGCTTTTCAATTCGAAGCTAAAATATTGATTATACGCTCACCGGCACAAAAAGCGACTCACTATTATTTTTAAAATTAAATTATCTGAGGACACTTTTTGTCCATTTTTCTTCTGCTC
The DNA here is from genome assembly GCA_039766575.1 of Serrognathus titanus. NCBI lineage: Eukaryota > Metazoa > Arthropoda > Insecta > Coleoptera > Lucanidae > Serrognathus > Serrognathus titanus. Next base: position 26,155,451 of record CM077913.1, read on the forward strand.
ATCGGTGAATAGGACATTTTCAATAATAGAGAGAGCCATGATCATCATGGTAACCAAATTCTCTTGTTTAAATAAATTATTGAAAGTTTCTACACCATGGTCAATATTGTGTTGCAGTTGATTTTTTGTTTTCCAAACGTTTCCTAAAGACTTAATTTAATAATTTGTTTACATTTTGTCATTAATAAGTTGTTTTCATGGCTATTAATGCAGTGGATGCAGCAAGAGTAATTGTTTTGATTCAGGATGGTGGACCTCAACGTTACGTTGCACAAGTTCTTGGAACTTCTCAATCATGTGTCTCCAGAACGTGGAGGCGATTCTTGGAAACTGAATCTTACAATCGACGCCCTGGAACAGGTCGTCAAAGATGTACAAGTGCTAGAGATGACCATTTTCTTACCCTAACGATTCTTCGCAACAGGAATTTGACCGCTGTTCAAGTCAGAAATCGCCTGCAGAGGTTCGAGATGTGCATGTAAGTAACAGAACGATCAGAAGACGCTTTAATGAAGCTAATGTAATGGCAAGAAGACCAGTACATGGCCCAGAGCTTAACACACAGCACAGAGTAAGCTGACTTGCATTTGCTCGTAAACATGTTCATTGGAATATGGGGCAGTGGAGTCACGTACTCTTCACTGATGAGTCCCGCTTCTGCCTACGAGCGCCAGATGGTCGTGGAAGAGTGTGGAGGAGGACGGGCGAATAGTATTCTCAATGTAATATTGTTTCCAGACTATCTTTCAACGGAGGTTCGATTATGGTGTGGGGCGGTATTTCTGTGAACGCACGTGCAGACCTTGTTGTAATAAATAGGGGAGTTATTAACGCTCAGAGGTACATTGAAAATGTTCTTCAAGATCATGTGATACCCTTTGCCCCTTTTATTGGCGACAATTTTATGTTGATGCACGATAATGAATTTCTTGACGCTGTTGGTGTTACCGGATGCAGTGGCCCCTGAAAAGTCCCGACATGAATCCCATCTAAAATGTCTGGGACATGTTAGGAAGGAATATTAGATCTCGCGTCCCCGTCCCAGTTACCCTAGAAGAATTATCAATGGCGCTTCAGCAAGAATGGGATCAACTTGACAATTAGCGATTAGGCACTTGATGGAGTCAATGCCACAACGTATGCAGGCTGTAATACAGGCGCGCGGAGGCAATACTCGATATTAATTAATTAGGAATATTGCAATTTTGTATTTTTCTTTAGGTTATAATTTCAGCAATTTTGCAGTTTTTATTACATAAAAAAAACTATAAATAACAATTATCAGTCGAACATCGTATAAAAAAATTTATTGTGGCAATGAATTACACAACCCTCAAAGTGAGTCGCTTTTTGTGCCGGTGAGTGTGTGTATGTATCTGGTCTTCAACAACAAAGTACTTCGGAAAAAATTATGTCATAGCTTGCATAATAATTTTGCTTTTGTCTAAATTAGAAATGTACGGTATCCGCGGGGTCGTTCGTGACTGGTTTTCCTCATACTTAAGTAATCGTACCCAATATGTAGAATTAAATTTACCAAAGATAATGAATTACTGACAACGAACTCTTGTGTGCTCCCAATAAATATTGGAGTGCCACAGAATTCAATTTTAGGGCCGATTTTGTTTTTACTTTTTATAAACGATATTTTATTTTATTTTATTTGTAAATTAGATGCTAACTATTTATGCTGATGATACATCAGCGGTTTTTTCTGTCACAGACTTTGGGGATTTGGCAATTAAAGGAACTCAAAAATATAAGAATTGAGTTAATGGTTCAAATAAACAAACTTTTTTGAACTTTTTCGTTCAGCTTATATTCAATCTTTGCGCTTAGATATTCAGCTCAACGATACGAATTTGAAACAAGAATCTGCCTTAAAATTTCTTGGTTTTTACATAAATGAAGGGTTAGACTGGAAGCAGCATTGCTCTAACTTAATTAAAAAATTAAATTCAGTTTGTTTTCAAATTCGCAGTCTCAAATCTGTAATTAGACTGAATTTTATATTATCATACTACTTTTCTGAGGTGCACTCAAGACTGTCATATGGAATTTGCTTTTGGGGTAATTCAGTTCTTTCTAAAGATGTCTTCTTAGCCCATAAATGAATTATACGTTGCATTTCAAACCTTAAATCCTATGAATCTTGTAGATCACATTTTATTACATAAAATATTTTACCTTTACCTGCATTATATAACTAGAATTAGCATTATATGTCCATAAAAATCAAACAATGTTTGCTAAAAATTCAGATTTTCATTTGTATGATACACGACCTCGAAATGATTACTAATACCTTCCAATCATACTAACACTGCATATCCGTCAACTACGGGCCCTCAACTATACAATTTGCTTCCTCCGCACTTAAAAAATATAGCCCTAAATTATTTAAATTACAATTAAAAAAAATTTTCTTCACAAAACTGTCAGTAATGAAGTGTAAACACAAAGAGAATTTTGCCATTTTTAATTAGCGATAATTTAATCACAAATGTCTAACTATAGTACTATTAATGATGGTAAATAAGAACAAGAACAAATTGAAATTACCGTTAAAACAAATTACTACTTAACTTCCACACATTTTATAATTTTCGTTTACATTGAATTTTCTTCCAATAAAAACTCGTTAAACGCAACGCGCAGTGGAAATTTCAAATAAGTTATCATAAGCAAAAGTACGGGCGTTCTTTCGTTTACGGCGAATATTTTTTGCATTCCAGGACGAAGGCAAATTCCGGGTGTAATTATTGCTCCAAAGAGAAACGCAAGCGTAATTTATATTTGCTTCCGCGATTTCGTCTTTGAACTGCAAATTGAACAGACAGTGCTTTGAAGTGCGTATTTATTTTATTTCGCTTTGTTTTTAACAAAATATTACAGTCTGAATTTCGCAGTAAATAATAATTGAAAGACCGGTGTAATTGTTTTGTGCATTTTCAGTGCTGCAATTTACAAACTGAAAAAATAGAGATATATCAAATGACAATTAATTGCATCAAAAATTTTTGTTAAGTCAAATTTATTAAAAATATTATGGAAGTATTTGGAAATGGCGTATTTTTTTTTAAAGGTAGCTCTAAAAATCTACTAAAACAAAGCTTCCTTTCATTAATTCAAAATTTACCATTTTCAGAAAATCGTCAAATTAATTCTAATGACAAAAAGTAGTAAGATGTAGAGAAAATTATCTTTAAAAAATAATTTCGCTTAATTTAATAGCAAAATATTTAATAATTAATTAAGTGATGCAACCCATGCTCTCGAATAAAACGTTTCATAAAATAACTGTAAAATCTTAGCATGTTCTGTCTAAGTTCTATCAAATAGTAGAATCTTATTAGAATTACTCTTGTTTTCGAAAACATCACGCATCGCGCGTGCCGCAATCAATCTACACATCACTTGGAGGCGAAGCGGTGGGATATTTATAATTCATGATGGCAGGAATCTGCGATTTCCTGATTACATTCCGTAGTCTCTTAGTTAATTCTTCATCCCAAACGGTTTAATAAATCACGCGCAAAAAGGCGTTATTTACTCAGGCGACGAACAGGCAAATATTCTCTTTGAATTTCATTTAGCTTAACGAGAAATGAAATGAATAAAATAGAAATGTTTAAAAACTCAAAATTGAATTGTACTAATCAGTTAGGGCATAACGTGTTTGTGTTATTTTTGCAAAATGAATTATTTTCAAAAAGCCTTCCCAGGTTTAGACAAACTTGTGCATTGAAGCAAAAATGAAAATTTTTCTTCTCGCACAACAAAACCCTCTGCAATTAAAAATAAATTTAGATAAACGTTCACAAAGAAAGTGAATTTACCTCGGAAGGCATCAAAAATAGAATGAAATTCCACGGCGCTGAAAAACACCAAACGCGCATTCCATAAGGAACGCAAAGTATTCGCCGAGAAATATTCGAGAGCCCTGCAAAGAGAACCGAACCAACATTTAAAATGATAGGATATATCTCATTCGTGACATTTTATTTACCTGCCTTTGTTTAATTCCACTCAGGCGTTCTTTTTGAGTCACAAAAAGCCTCGTTTCGAAATTAGATAATTAAAATTGAAAAAGAGAAACCGAGTTAATTAAAAGGTGAGGCGTACAAGCGATCCCTCTGAATTTTTAAGTAAAATGTTTGCCTCCTTAATTTTTGTTTAAATTTGAAATTCTGATGAATAACATAATTTAAAGTAGCATAAAGTGAAACTTAATTCTTCTAAAATATTAAAATCATGCTACAAATGAATTTAACAATTTAAGAATAACACAAACGTCAACGTTTTGTTATTGGTTGATGACTTCTCCTGCTCCTGAGAAAATCATCGAAGACAACATCTTGATCATGGTGGATTGTCTTTTCATCGTCTTAAGAAATTTTGTAGTAAATATCTTACATAGGAGAAAACTGTCCCATGAGATGTAAATGCGATATTTAACAAGGATATTTGTTGCTTTCTTTTAAAATGATTTAATTAAGGTGAAATCATCTGTGAGCATCGGTTTAGAACATTCATAATCGAGTGTAAAAGGAACGAGTTTGTGATGTTGATAGATTGACGCTTATTTAAAAAATCTAATCTGCGTAACCTACGTAAGCGTAAATGAACTAACGAAGTACGGATTTATGTTCGTAAAACAGTTAAAAAAAATACTAAGGTTAAATTTTTGAATACTTAGGCTGAGCTACAGAGCTTGGATAATTAAACTAAATCTTTGCTAATAGGTAACCTACAAATGAAAGTTAAGGAAAAGGGAAGAACTTCACAAACTTCAAAGAATCAACGGTGTAATTGGAACTAGATATACTTAGAAGGCTCACATATTAAAATTAAGCGTCCTGCATCCGAACATGCTATACGAAACTAAACTTTGTTGCAAGGGGTTGGCAACATACAACATTAAAGAGATCTTCATATCATGTTTCAATCATTATATCAATGTAAGATGCACTCATTTCTTTTTTTATTATTATTTAGTGTATCTGTAACTACTTCTTCATCTTGATTTCTTTCTTGCCAATTACTTTCCTTGCTTAATTGTCTTCCCTCATGTTAATTAATTTTTAATTTTTAATGTAGGAAATTCCTCAAAAATAATTCTGTTTATTATATTTAAATTTCTAAGTTTGTATTGAGTAGATGTTCCATGTCAAAGGAGTTGAGAAAAGAGAAAATGTCTTGAGCTCGTCCAAAGCCAAATACACGGGATTGTCAAAAAAAAACTAAGGAATCAATACGTTCAGGGTTCAACCCATTCATACCTACTGTATTTTATATAATACGCAAAATAAACTTACATTTAATCTTATTTATTTTGAAAAAAATTCAAAATTTACTAAATTTATAATACACTGGGAAGTAGTTACAATTTTCGTAATTTTTTTTCTTAGAGTTAATATTTCTTTTCCTCCGTTCTAGATGGCATCAAAAAGACAATATGATCCCAGTAATCCCAGAGATGCTGAAGAATTACTACGTATTTTAGAAGAAATGACGGACGAAGAAAATTTAGCACAAGATATTGATAAGTGCGACGATCTTGTCCTTACATTGCACTATCCAAACGACGGAAATATTTCCGATAGAGATGATGCAGGAAGTGACGAAGAAGATCAGCTGAACTACAAGTTATTGGTCGAGGCATATTATCTGAAACTATGGATATTGTAACAGTTACAAGAAACAGTCAACAGAGCGAAAAACAGGAAATTGATTTGCATTCTACATCCGTATTCGATCTTGAAGATTTTGGACTGACATATGAGAATGTAAGGAAGAAATACAAAAGAACTTGAACATTTGGAATATCTGTAATCCAAGGAAATCAAAAAATATCATAAGGAAATGGGAGGAAAATATGCTAGAAAGAGGGGTTGCTAAAAACACATTTACAACAGATACAGAGCCCGCGATTATAAAGGAGTGGAAGGGAAAAAAAATTAAACTAGTTCATGTGTTTAAATTATTTTTCAGTGAAGAATTCGTCAATTACTTAGCGAAAGAGACAGTCAAATATGCTGGCCACAAAGCTGTTTCCTTTACATTGTCGATTGAAGACTTATATAAATATTTTGAGATTTCGATTCTTTCTATATATCATCCCTTACCTTGTAGGAGAATGTATTGGGAGTGTAGAACTGATACCCATTCATATTTGGTTAGCAATTCCTTCAATCGCAATAGATTTGAACAAATTCATAGGTTTTTGCATTTCAACGATAATACTTTGTATGACAAATCAAATAAAGTTTTCAAGATTCAACCCCTCACCTGAATGAACATTTTCAGTATTACATTCAACCATTAGAAGGACACTTTTCAGTAGATGAAGCAATCGAGCCGTATTATGGCCACCATAGCATGAAGCAATTCATTAGAGGAAAGCCAATTCGCTACGGCTACAAATTTTGGTGCGCGGCGACATATAAAGGTTACCTTACAAAATTTTCTCCGTACACAGGCAGTGGAGATAAGCAATCGAGCCGTATTATGACTACCATAGCATGAAGCAATTCATTAGAGGAAAGCCAACTCGCTACGGCTACAAATTTTGGTGCGCCGCGACATAAAAAGGTTACCTTACAAAATTTTCTTCGTACACAGCCAGTGGAGATAAGGAACAAGGCAACTCATTGGGCACTTCTCTGACAGAGAAAATTTGTGTTGGCGTCTTGCTCCCCGACTCAACTATATATATAGACAATTTTTTTTACATCGTTGCCTTTATTGACACGCTTGAAAAATGAAAAAATCAATTGTATCGGTACAATTCGAAAAGGCAGGGTTGAACGCGCACCATTTGGTGATCTAAAGACAGAAATTCGGGGAACATACCATGATGAATAAAATGAGCTTACACTTGTTCGATGACACAACAATAGCATAGTTACAATGGCAACTAATATTTCACTTCCAGAAATATTTACAGAAAGTAGTTGTACCAGATGGTCTAGAAAAGATCGAAAAATAATATCTGTACCTCAACCTAATATTGTCCAATTGTATAATAAAGGAATGGGGGGAGTAGATTTGTTCGATAAACTTAAGCATTATATCGAATCCGAATCCGATCAAAAAAATGGTATTAGCCAATATTTAGATTTTGTTTGAACGGAGCTTTGGTAAACATGTGGTTATTATATCGAAATGTTGAACCTGTACCTCTTTTGGAATTCTACCGGAAAGTTGTAGAATCTTTAGTCGCTGCACCCGATATTTCCACTCCTCGGAGAATTGGTCCGAAAACTCCTCGACATGTGCCAACTGAACTTCAGATAATGTGGGATATTTAGTTGATAAAATAAAGAAGCAACGCCGGTGCGGTAAATGTGGAAAGTGTACAAAATATAAATGTATCAAGTGTAATGTTGGTTTACATCCAGATCCTTGTTTTGTAAAATACCATACTGTATGAATATAATGAATCCTACATATGATATATCATACGCTTAAAAAAGTATTAAAAATATAAAATTTTGTTTTTGACCCTTCTAACTTTTTGATAGCATATTTCTCATTTCAACATTTTTGTAGAAAAATCTAATTTTGAGCACCAATGGGTTAATAATTTGGCCAACATGTTCTTTCGGAACATTGAAACCCGCCTTGAATCCCGTGTTTCATGCTCGAAGCAAACATATCGATATTCGACATCGCTTTATTCGTGAAGCAAAATGACTTCCCAATTTAGCATTCTTCAATAAAATCATTGCACTCATGTTAACGAAAAACTGAAACTAGAGAATGTTTCGGCCTGTATGGAATGTAACACATTAAAATTTATTGAATAGTTTACAAATTGGGGGGAAGTGTCACGATAATCTATTTTCAATTTGTTGATGTTAATTGGAGATCCGAATCCGTTCATTGAATTGCATGTATCGTCAAATAGATTAATTTAAATAAGCGTTATGTGCGGTTGCCAATAAGCAATGTCATTATATCGTACAAACGACTTAACATTCGAGAATAGGTATGATTTATGACAGTGCGACTGAGAGGCGACAAACGTATTTTTCATATTGATTATGGTTGTCTTATATGAAGCATACTTTTACGAATTCGAGTTGAAATAATTACTGTCAATTAAATTGAAATAATTTAATTATTTCCTCTCGCCAAAACAGCCAATGAACAAACACCACTAATGCTTAAAATATTTCACAGTTCTCTTTCGCTCTACTTGCAAACTAAAGTTTTCAAATATATATGTTTAAATTACGCGCTCAATTCAGCTTTCATAATTAGTTAGTTATTATCCTCATAATTTTAACAAATATCAAATTAATATACTCGTTGTTACCTTTTTTTGAAATTACTCACTTTTGATATTCAAAACAAAATCAGAATATTTACATTGAACCCGCATTTAATTCAGAATTTTCATTTTAAAGATCACCACTGAAACAAGTGCAATGCAGCTTTAATGCGTTTCCAAAAAGAATTTTAAATTCCGCCCAGAAACCATTGCTAATTATTAAATTTAAATTGCAGAAAAGTCCCAGGTCTGTAATTCGTTGCATCCAACGGTATAATACCTAGCTGAAACGAGACGGATTTTTCGAATAATAAAACTTCGCCTCCTCTTAGCCATGCACCGCACAGCGTAAGCGCATTTAAATAACTTTGTATAAATGTATATCCACCTCCGGAAAAGAAAACAGCTTAAAAACTTTCAGCATTTGTGTCGCCTTAGCATTTCATAAGCAGGGAGCGAGGTAAAATAAAAGTTGCTTCTGCGAGCTGAAGAGTATTTTTGTTTTAAATTAAAGAAAACATTCGGAATGTTTTATTTTACGCTTTTTGTAGCAATTAATTATATCAGCTTGATGAAATACGTTGCAGGCTCAAAGTCACCGACCTTATCAAGTGTTCTTGATGAGATATAAGAGGCCGGAGCTCGGAGACACGGTTTGTCTTGAAACTAGGTCCATTTATTTGCGGACGTCCATTGCACAATAGAACTACGACATTTACTGCCAGAACTTGGACATTGTCGTTTATTGTAAGACACCAATTATTCCTAACAAAAAGCTTTAGGTCTTCCTTACATTTCCAGTAGATTTACTTGTTTAAAGAAAAATTTTATCACCCCCGTTACACAAAGATTCATAGTGGGCATATGTCCTTACAAAACCCACCTAAGCTTAATCGTAGATAATGCCTTTACTGTTATCAGTATTACATACACCATCGTTTCTCAGCCTTTTTTTTTACATTTAGAAATTTAAAATATTAATACTTCCTGAAAACTTACAACCCTATCTACACAACTCCTTCAATGGATCTTTTAAAACAAGTTAAGGAATAAAATAAAATTCATCGTACAGAATTTATTCATTTAGTTAAAAGAAAACACACTTTATAACTGTTGTTGAGCTGAATTTGACCTCGTGGCAATAAACTTAATGCTTGGTTGGATAACTAAAGGGGTGGTTTCGATTTCTCTCTTGGTCATGCGTTCGGTGTGAAAAATGGAATTCTCAGGACTTGTAAATACAGTTCGGATTCATGCCGGCATTTTCGAACTAGGTTTTCTGCATTTCTTGAGTTAGTAGCAAAATCCCGAGGGAAAAAAAATCTGCAAGTATTAACAACTTAACATTATAACATCGAACTTACATTTACAGTCTGTTGACTCTACTGAAACTTGTGTTGACAAAATTTTCACATATTTCAGTCAAAGAAGGGAATGATGGTAGATTTGTTGAGTATAGTTTAAAATGCCAAATTCCAATATTATATGAAGTAATGCAAGTTGAACGGGAAATTTACTTATCCTGTTCGAACAGCAGAATTTTATTAACCTTGCACGTTTTATTTCTTGTAACCCACTTCAAATTAATGAAATGCAAAGAAAGTATAGATTATATTTTCTAATTAGGTTGTTAATGTAGTTTAAATACCGAGAAAACTTTGCCTTTTTCAAATAAGTGTGCGGTTAATAAATGTTTTCGTCAAACATTACATGAATATTGCATATTCATCCTTTATTAAATTATTGCGTTATTAAAACCCTAAGATACATGGAAGCTGTGAGCTTTCATTAAGTTGTTATAGACATGTCTTTCAAGCAATGCGCACAAGATTACTTTGTATGAATAAAAGTGTTATGTTACTAAAATACATTTATAGTGTAAGAGTCCGTCAATATGTCGGCAAAATTAACGTTAATTCATATGTAAATCGCGGAAGGAATAGATAATTGTTTCCAGTAAGTTAAGGTTACCCAACATCAGAAATACTTGCAAATTCAGGGTTGCTACACTACCGCAGGGATGTCGAAGTTAACCGGTAATTCTATCGACGAAGACTGCATCCGCTGAGTTAACGAAAGGAAGCGGACTCATTAAAACATAAGTTTTAAAAATGTTGATTTATAATTTTTTAAATCGTAGTGAACAGCTCTCATTTTTCAAATCAAAATTTATATAAGACAAAAAATTATATTATATATTATATTTAAATATCTTTTTAAAACATCTTACAATATAAGCTTTCAAAAATAAATACGCTTAGGTGATAGAATAACTACTACATTAGGCAAAAGAAAATCATGAAGGAGATATGAAATAACGTATATATTGTTGTGCAGGATGGTTGAAGAACTTAATATTTCCAATTCTGATAATTGACAAAGAGCAAATTGACATTTGCATTAGCAAACATCCAAAAGAATATAAAAATAATCTTGGATGACACAATTAATCTAATTATTAGTGAGAACTATAGCACAAGCTGAAGTTGGAGTACAAGAATAGAATAATAATTTTAGGAATCCTTATTGGTCTTTTCAATCCGCCATATAAAAATTGAATGATTAATCATCGAAAACTGCCTCGAAGACTTATTGAAGTAGATGAAAGAGTAATTACACCATGCATAGTAATTTTTGAAAGCGAAGAATTTTAGTGACAATTGTAAACAAAGAACGAAAATAAAAGACCATTGTTAATTTAAAGCGTAAAGGAGGCAATCATAATGACCGAAATCTAGAAGAACAAAATTAGAATAGTTTCATATATTTCTAATGATGAGAAACTAAAAAAGATTTAAAACCGTTCTGAAAAAGAGAGAAGATGGAGCAAAAATGTTTGGCTTCAATTTTAGTACATATTGCCAAATGTTTAAATTACCCTTTCACCGGCACTTAGATTAGATTCAACTACACAATTTTAAAACATTACTAATAGGCAGATATTTAAACTTGAATATTTAAAAACGTATATAATTATAATAAGAATAATATAATCTCTGTGTATGGTAAAGCTAATAATTTTTTTACTTAAAATTTGCAAACCCTTACTTCAGTATGAAATTCAAGCAAAACACTCTTGCCAATTTAATTAAACTGCTTATCTCATGATGACGACAAGTAACGTCGCAAATACGTTCCAATCTGAAATCTGCCCGCAAAAAGAAAACAAAGCCGTTAAGAAAGAACGAACGAGGCCGTATATCTACCCACAGCGACGCAATTATCCTTGTATTATCGTTTAGTTTTTGATTTTCGTCTCTCGGGCACAACTTCATACATTATTCCATTTATTGCCCCCATCTATTTCTGTGCGCCTGTTAAATTACCTAAGCAAAAATACCGGAAAAGTTTTTCATCTTTGAAAGCAAAAGAAATCAGTTTGAGTTATGATGTAATGATTTTTTCAAAATTAATTTTCTTGACTTCCGAGATAAAATCACGCTCTCGTTTCGTTGTTTCGATCAAGGAAAAAATAAATATATTTTGTATGTTATGAAATCCTTGATAAAATTTATAAAACGCTGTTGATATATCTGTAACATAAAATGAGAGTAAAATTTTACCAACGTGTTAATAATATACTGTATTATTAAAATGTTTTTAGTGGAATCAGTATTTCGTCGGCTTAGAATAACAAGGTCTTAACTGCAATTTTTGTTTGATATGCAAATGTGAATAAGCATATCGTATCACTGAAATTCTTCTAAAATTACGTTTCCTGGATGATCGTTTAATAAACATCTAAAATTTCAGCATATGTATTAATGATTATCGGTTTCTTATGTCTATTCAGGTAAAACTTTGTTATTCTAAGGTGATGATTTATTATTATCTTATCATTAATAATAATAAGTTATTAGAGAGTTTGCGCCACCTCATTCTTAAGTTATAAATGCAATCGTTTTAAATTAGAAAATGTAACTATTGCTTACGAATGAACAGAAAAGCACAAAATTTGTGTACGCCTAACTTTCGACAATTTTTCAATTCTGTGCTTCTTGTATTTGTTCTAAACAATAATTACTTTTCCTAATTTATAACGTAAGAATGTGGTGACGGAAATTCTCTATTATCTTTCTCCGAACATCAGAAAACTATACTAACGATAAACCGAACCCCAGTAATATCTATTTTGTTTCACTATTTTTTGACCTGCATATTAAGGAGGCAGAAGTAAGTCTTCGATTAAAAGCTCAAGCAAATCTGTTCATTAGATGAATTAAATTTAATAATGTGTTGATTGGCCATGACTTGTTGGATGTAGTACATGCGGATACGCATAGTTCTGGTGAGCTAGTTAATATTCCATTGGGGTACCTCATCCCAAGCTTTCAATATCTCAAGACATGGAGGCATCAAAGTTCAAAGGGGATATGGTAACATTAAAAGCTTCTAGCGATAAAATGTCACAAGTTTGATAGAGGACAGATCAGAAGATCTTGGTGATCGAAGAATGATTTAAACATGGTGATATAATCCAATGTTACTCCTGCGGCAAGCGAGCAAGTTCCTTACTAAAAAACTGCATTTGAGGTAGGGTAAGGTATGAGGTTGCATAATTTCTTCGGTGTGACACTAGACGGTGATCGTGAAGATTAGCATAAGTAATAGCTTCCCATACCAGTGTGATGGACTTTGCCTTTCCACAACAAATTCTAGAATCACACTGTTCATCATATCGCCTTCCTTTCCTTCTTTATACTGGGAAGGATAAAAGTATGGAACCGGCTTAATATTTCAAAAAACTGTTTGACGTATCTGAATGAAATTTAGTATGTGCTTTAAAGTGAATAAAACCTACATTATAAATTTGAACTGTTTTTCTGTGCTTGTTTTTGAGATCTAAGGTCAACTTGTTTTTTTTTAATAACAGCCTTCTTTTTCTTATTTAGTAGCCCATTTTATTGCCTAAGGCACATACTTTTGCCCTTCCCTGTATATGCCCAAATAAAATTGGAATTTAGTACGTCGGCACGTCGAGGATGGGAGGTGAGGTAACACCAAATGAGGACGATAAACAGTTCGCATTCCAATGAGTCTTCCACATTGTATAAAATATTGATTTGAAGATAGAGGAGAAACGTTCTTGGTCTCTTAATGCCAAAAGTCTGAGGCGGTGACCTTGGCATTTTTTAATCCTTCAGCGACGTCTTATATCTCTTGCTTTTTCTGTTTAGCCCTCTGTATGTCGTAACCGACAACAACTGTTATTTAGATTTATGTTTACCCTAGCAGCAAATTCCGCAAAAAACTATCTTCTAACATTCAGTATTCAATAAAAATTACGAAAATAATGAAATTACCTACTGATAAAGCTATAAATTTAATGTATACAAAAAACTATTGGAATAAAATCATATACCGAGTGTGCAATTTGAGTATATTTGAAAACTTTTAACGATGTGAATTTTATTTTGCTGTTGAAAATAATTGGTATTCTGTCTAATCTTTTTATCTGTATTTTTAATCGTTGTAGAACAATTTATGGTCCTACGTATCGAACAAATAAACTCAGTTTAACTTAGGCGTCATTTAGAATTAATTTACGCAATGATGTGAAATTTCAAATATCATATTATAAATGTCACTAAAATTTAAGCTCAGCCAGCTTAAGTGTATAAGGCTATTGTCAAAGTTCATTAATAAGTATTTATATTATAATTTAGTTTCTGAATTGCTGGATTTATAGTTAATTGAATTATAAATCACCGAATACTGTCGTGCTGTTATCACCTTTGATCGAGGTTAACGCCTTTGATTATGTCGTTTCACAAAGTTACGGTAACTGACGCCCTGTTACGACAAGGAATAAATAGTCTCGTATAGCTTCTCGCGTGCAACGATTAGGGATGTAATCTGAATAATAATAATAATAATAATAATAATAAGTTTATTAAGCCCAAAATTCTAAATAAAACGTAACATAACAAATAATATAAATATTGTTACAATATATAAGCTTAATAGGTATAAGGTCAGATGGTCTTAAAACAAAACCCCTGATCTTCCCCTTACACCCGTAAAGAAATAATTTATAACTAATTAAAGTAATTAAACTGGCGCGCAAATAATTGGGAACAAAATGCCTAATAAAAGAAGTTAATGTAAATTAAGTACAAGTGAATTATCAGTAAAACAATAAAAAAAAATCAAATGAAAGCAAGAGAAGAATATAAATTAATTTTAGTGTTTAGTATTAGTATTAGTATTACCAGTACTCACCACAAAGAAACATACATTTAATTTTAGTATGAAGCTTAGACGTCGATAAGTCCAGCCACCCTTGAGGTAAGTTATTAATGACATTAGCAATTTGATAAGAAAAGCAACGTTTGAAAAATTCAGATCTATGGCGAGGTATTGTAAATGAGCCCCTGTTTCTGACGTTGACATTGTGAACGTCTGTCCTGAACCGAATTTTATTATAAAGGTAGGGTGGACACTTGTGCATTATTATTTTATGAAAAAACTGAATACAATGTAAACGTCTGCGATCTTTCATATTTAACCATGTGAGTTCCTGTAATTTGTGTGATATGTGCTGCCTCCGTCTTATGCTACATATAAGTCGCATACAACTGTTCTGAACTTTCTGAATTCTTGCTGTATTTACGTAATCAAGACATGGACCATATACGGTGTCGCAAAAATTGAAATGCGATAGTACCAGCGTTTCGCACAAAAGGCGTTTGATAGAGTTAGAAAGTAAGTGTCTATTGATATAAATTAATTTTAAACTAGCGAACGCTCTCTGTACAAGTTTATTAACATGAAATGTGAATTTCAGGTCAGTATCAATATATAAACCTAAATTTCTACAACAATTAGATAAAGGCAACAGAACATCATTCAAATAAATATTTATGTTGTCGACCAGGACAGTGCGATTTTTCTTTTTGCCAAAGAGTAAAGTTTTACTGGGATTTAGTTTCAGACCATGTGCATTTGAAGTTTTAACCAAATTGCTTAAATCAAGATTAATTTTGCCACAGGCAACATCAACATCTTTAAAATCAAAAGAGTAATACAGTTGCGTATCATCCGCATACATGTGGTATTTACAAAAACGGAGAGTTTTCATAAGTTTGAAAGTATATATAGTGTACAATAGCGGACCTAATATGGATCCTTGCGGAACACCACACTGCACATTCAAAGAATTAGATAATTTACCATTATACAATACTTTTTGAGATCTATTCTTGAAATAATTTTCAAAAAAATTTAAAGCAGACGGTCCAAGACCAATAAATTTCAATATTGCTAACAAAATTTTATGATTAATTAGATCGAAAGCTTTGGTATAGTCAAGTAGAATAAGCAAAACCATCTTATTATCATCCACATCAGTAACTATATCATCAATAACATTTGCTAAGGCACTCGCACAACTAAAACCAGGACGAAAACCTGATTGAAATTCAGGGATGACATTATGTAGTAGAAGATAATTCCTAAGTTGACGATCAATAATCTTCTCTAAAACCTTAGATAGAACAGGCAGTATACTGATGGGGCGTAAATCTTTGAATTCTTTTGGATTTTTGTTTTTAGGTAAGGGCAGAATACGTGCCTCTTTCCATGTGGAAGGAAACACACCATTAATAATACAGAAATTAATAATGTGAGTGAAAACAGGAAGCAAGTAGGGACAACAAAAATAAATTAAGTCAATATTAAGATTATCTGCTCCAGTAGCTTTACTAGTAAATGACAAAAGAAGTTTGGCAACTGAATCTTCAGTAACCGTTGAAAATTCAAACTGGCGAGTTACCGCTTCGGAATGGTTTAAATATAATCGCGGAGAAATACATATTGACCATGCCTTGAACAGCGTATATTCTAACGCAGTTACTCTTTGGGGATGTCACGTTTATGGGTAATGGGTGATGTGTACAAGCGTTGAATTTCTAAATGATGACAGTGTAATATGGCTGTACGCACATATTATACGTAATCGTGCTCCTAAAATGAAGGTGTATTACAAACGAAAAATACATTAATGTAATTAACTATTAAGTATTATTAAGTAAGACCTTCCCATCTTATCGCCCAACGATCCTGAAAACAACTCTATTTCGTCTGAATATTTTGTTTCCAAAAAAGAATTTTCACATTCTTATGGCACGAATACATAATTTGTCAGTGTTCAACACTGATTACAGTTCATCAAGACATAAGCAGTAAACCTTGAGAATGTTATGAGATGTGTATTTTCACGAAATTTATGTTTTCTCTTACAAAATATTTTAATAGAAAGTAAGTAATTACTGCCAGTAATATATAATATTTCTCAAGCAAATTATTCTCGAAATTTTAACAATTGCGTTTAAATGTAAAATAAATTCGCGCGCCGTACCTTATCATTTATCCAGCCAACATTCTATACAGAAATATATAATTTAAATGCTTTGAGGTTTTCAGTTCAGTTATTTAATTATTCGACTCCCACTTAATTAATATTTACGCTATTTGCATTTATATGTTTATTATTCAACGAGTTTCATCGAAGCGAAACAAATTGGTTCGAAATGTATGCATACATGTTATACGTACATATGTACATTTGTGAAAAACGCCGAATTATTTATTTATTTTTTGTTTTTTTAGAATCACAATGTTTTGTTTGTCCATCCGAGCGTGTAATCAATATTGTATTGATTTTAACCCTTCGCACTTTCATCGAATTAATTTTTTTCTTGGAAATTTCAATTCGAAGCAGCAGCATTTCAATAATATTAAATTGATGGAATTAAAGCCAGAAAACTAATCTAATTACACATAGTTTTAAATATAGCAGGTCATGATGTGCGGTTAGTATAAAGGGAAAGGTTTTTTTTTCTAAAATTCTTATCACAGGAAATGTTGCCGCTTTATATTATTGCCTAAAAATAATAAAAATTTAAAATGTCTTGTTTTTTTCGTATCGATTCATATGGATTCTTAATTTTAGTGGTACGGCGGAAAATTAAAATAATGTATAACATTGAGGGCACAATGTTACACACTTTTCAATGAAGTTGAAGTGTCTTCTTTCAATTCTTCGGAATTAATGATTTTCCAGATTTCGTTGTGAAGTTGTTTGGTGCTTCTATATAAAAAAACTTCACAAGATATATTTTGATTGCAATGATGAAGAAATCTGTTTCGTTTGATTCCCCTCTTGTTATTTTCAGTTCATTCACATTAAAAAGTAAATCTTTTTTTAAAAATTAAAATATTTTCTTATTGTTATAATCTTAAATCTTTCCCATTCAATTTCGTTTTGTGTGAGAGAAGCATAAACAGCACCTTGGGGTAGATAGTTCTCACAGATAGTGAAACCGCGGACATAAAACATTCCTCTATTAGTCCAATCGCCTTCGGGAAGTCGAATCTGCAGACGTCATGGCTACTTGAACGCTACGATTATTGTCGCTGTTACAAACCACAAACAAACTGACAATACTCAGAGAGTCTGTTACCGCAAACTAATGGAACTTTAAAACGCTGCTGCGCTGTAGATTTAATTAAATAACACGAGTTTCGTCTAATTTTCCGCTCTATAAGACAATTACTTAGTGAATTAACCAAACTGGAGAACCACCAGTGCAAAAGAAGGCAAACAATTCACATACATGCATTTGTAGAAAATAATTATATGGTAATTTCTAAAGTTTATTACAGTATTCTGAAGAATAATTCTATAAGTTGCCTTTACATTTATTCAAAATTACTGTGAACTTGCCAATCATTTTGTATGAGGTTTAAAGAAATATCTATTTGAAGCAATACTTTTTCATAATTCTTACCATCGTTAAATAATTTGTGAATATCAAAATTTGGTGTACCTACACACTTGAAAAAAAATCCGTAGCTTTTAGGTCTTTGCTGTACAGGCAATTTTCCAAAATCTTGTTTCTACAAATAACGTTTCCCAATCAAGTCCAGTTATTTGAGCTCGCCTGTTTATGTTGCTTCAACAGGTCTGTGTACACTTGCATGTAATTTAGCGGTGTGGTTACCGGAACAAGCTAATATCCGCACGCCATGACATTTTCTGAGCATAGCCAGCGTGCACCGATAAACTCTGAATATCGAAACCGCACTGGTGGCGACCTAAAACTCATTAAGTTCAATAAATCTGTTTTCACGTTGTTCCAGGAATGTTTAACGTGTAACCTCGTGTTATCCAGTGCATGTAGGCAGAATATCAAAGAATTTGAAACAACAAAATCGCGGCAAAAGTTGTTTTTTTCGTTTTTCGTTTAAAGAAGGCCTTTCTGTGCTTGTTCGCCTGTAGGCAAAACAATATGTAAGTAACAACTGCTTAGACGAACAAGAACTACCTATGTCAATATTATTGTAATATATGAAACTTCACCACTTAGACCCCTATCTTCGAACTTAAAAAAACGAATCGACGGGCTATGTTTGTCTCTGTGATTAAGGGCACAAAGTCCACAAATTTGATATACCGACATCCTTTTTGTTTTTTGTCTCAATGTCTACATTAGCATTTTTGTATGGCCTCGATTTGCCTCACATTCGATTAAGAGGAGTTAATATTCATTTTGGAGGATCCATATGCACGTAATTGTTTTAAAGTGAAAACGTAGACAATATAATACAGAGAAAGCAATTTAGGCACGTAAAAGAGATATTTATTGAATTTCTATAATCTCAATTTCAGTCAATTATCGTATGTACTATTTTAATTAAATTTTTGCATTATTTTTTCTATTTCCATCAAGTTATTCAAAATTTCGTTAATAATAAATATTTGGTCAAAATTTATTAATCACCAAATTATTCTTCCATGAAAATATCTTTTGTTAATGTCTCGTTCTAATGTGTAATTTTTTCTTTACTCCGTTCTTTACTATACAGTGCGTAATTGAATAAGTTTCATTCGCTATAACCACTAATAATACACAAAAAAGCCGCGAAATTATAACATGCGTAAGGGGTCAATATTAGAAACTTTTAGGAAGACATTAAAGGCTATTTTGCTTAACAACTTTATGAATTTAGCCAATCGAAAATTGGGTTTTAATGTTTAACGTTGTAAACTTTGACGGAACGTCTTGCTAAAATTCCCTAATAATTCCGAAAAAATATACGTCTACATTTTACAAAAAAAGTTTGCCAAGCATCGGATGTGATTTAAATGCCCCAATTGAGCGAAGTTTACTATTATGTGCAATAAATGGTAGAAGCAGTAAATTAATAAACTTAAGAAACGTTAAAACAATAATCATGAATCATAACAACAAGTACAAAAATAGATAATAATCAGTTCAGTGGACGGCACATTCTAAAAGTATTATTGGAGAAAAAGCACGTCATTGATTCAAAGAAATAAATAAATGCTTCGACTCTATTTACTGCATTTTACTTTCTGAGTATGCAGGTAACTCAGTGTTGTAATGTAATAATTGATTAAAAATTTTGTTGTAAATCGGTTTTGATTGCAGTGGACCCCTCGAGCATCTTCTGTACAGCTGATTCGGCCCTATTTGAGGTCTCGTCAGGAGAAGCGTAGCTCGAGACTTCCACTGAAAACCAAACCGACTTGTTTAAGGTTATTCGCAAATGCGATGTAATAATGACGATTAGTTTGAATCACGACAACTTTGTGTAGAAAATAACAAATTGATTTTTTTTACATTTGGAATAACACAATATTATGAAACGTTAAAAGTTACGACGAAATTAAAACACAATAATTTTTAGAAACGTATACAATGAAACAAATTAAATTATCTCAACACGAAATAATTAACAGGCGTAGGTTGACGCAAAGTAAGTCGTTATGAAAACTTCGACAGCTCCTAACACACTAAACGTTGGAAACAGAACACAAAACAGATGTTTTTTTATCAAGGTATTGACCCTGAATTTCTATAGCAACTTAAGTACGAATCTAGATATAAAACTGATCTGATATAAATTTTTGAAATTTATTTTATTTCTAGAAAATGTTGAACATTAAGCAAGCAAATTACCAACATTTGTTTTTTTGATGTAAACTTGTACTGTGAGAATATCTGTGCTATTTCATAATCTAATAAAGTTCGAATCAATACAAAACAAATTAATTAATTGCTTATATAATTTCATAAACTTTTAAGCATTTACAAAAGTTATCTACTTTCAAAGTAGGACGAAATCCTGACCTGCCTTAAGTATAATCATCTGTGTGACAGGTCAGAGTTTTTAAAATTATCGAGCATTTATTAATTTATGACTTCGTAAACGACGGTTAATAGCTGTAAATACGCTCAGCCTGGGACATTTAAATCGTATCCAGCGATCTATGAAAAAGAAAAATAATTTTTATCCAGGTTATTATCAGCAATTGCCCATTGGTATATAAGAAATTTTCTTTTCTTTTCTTAAGTACTATTTGTGGTTTTAATTAATGACATAAGTTCAGTAAAACCCTGTATATACGGGTAAGTTTTTTATCTTGAAACAACGCTATATTTCGAAAACTACGCATCAGATCAAAAAACGTTGTGAATACAATTTGTTCGACCCGAAGGAACTTATCTAATGATGCCAATCGACACCCCATCCTCACCCTCAGTGGGTGGGGCGGGGGGGGGGCAACTTTCAAATCGCAAATAGGAACCACCATTTTTTATTATAGATTCGGATTCTACGGGGAAAAAGACGTAACTTGTATGTCAAATATTTTATCAAAATAATAATAGCATAAGTTATTAAAATTAAATTAAAATTGTCGCTTTTTGAACACTGCGCTGCTAATCTTTGGAACTCGTCTCAGATGCGGTTGCTAATTCCAAGAAAGTGGCGTAGCGGTCTTCTAGGAAATGTGCCTCCACAAATATCGTACCGGCTGTGCATTACCTCGGTACGTGCCTTGTTCTCGTTGCGTGTCGCATTGTTTCAATATGTTACTATCATGCATTATCAGTTATAATGCAGGCTATAACAGTACAAGAGAAAATTGAAATGGTTTACATTTATGGAAAAAGTGGCAAGGATATCAATAATGCTGTTACCCTGTATGCTCAACATTTTCCAGACCAGGCATGGTCACGCGCTTCGTTTTACCGGGTTGTTCAACAGTTCTCTACCGAGGAAAGCGTACAAACAAAGGACTCGCCGAAGAACAATTGCTGGAGAAAATAATGAAATTGCGTTATTAGCTGCAATGATTCATAACCCACACGTTAGTACTCGACGCATAAGTCGCGAATCGGGACTGAGTCAGACTACTGTTTGCTAAATATTGAAGCACAGCTCGTGTTTCCCTGCTTCAAGAACTTCATGGAGATGATTTCCAGAACCGAGATTCCTATTTCTTTGCTCGCGTATTGTTCTTTGCCGAGGCGACTTTTACAAACCACGGTACGATTAATCGATACAACATGCATTATTGGAGTATCGAAAACTCACACTGGTTACGCCAAGTTGAAAAACAGCGCCCTTGAAATGTGAATATTTGGTGTGGAATAATTGGCGAGAACCTCATTGGTCCATTCTTTATCAACAGCAACTTAAATGGTGAAAGATATCGCAACTTCTTGGAGAACGAACTTCCAGTATTGTTTGAAGACCTTCCCTTGGATGTGTGACAAACAATGTGGTTTCAACATGACGATTGTCCAACACATTATTCTGCAGCACCACGGGAAGTGTTAAATCGCGTCTACAATCGTCGGTGGATCGGAAGAGGTGGTCCAGTATCTTGCAAGATCGCCAGATCTTACTTCGTCTGACTTTTGCTTGTGAGGTTACTTGAAGGGTGAAATTTATAATGCACTGCCAAGAACGCATGAGAACATGATTGAGCGAATCACTAATGCTTGCCTGACGATTACACCAGTCATACTTCTCAGTTGTGTCCAAGCATTCCAACTGCGGATAAATAAGTGCATGGAAATGACACATTTTTGAGCACTTACTGAAATAATATTACAAACACCTCGATGGTGAGAGGCAAGGGGACTCACCTAAAACAAGCACCCCGATGGGAACAGAAACCTACTACGTCCACGTCGTTGTTCCTGGGTAACGCTAAAAGTAGGTCTTGCAAAAATTCAACGTCATCTGTCAGGAATCCAAAACAAAGATTCGTACAAACCTACGTAGTTTGAGGCGTAGAATCCACATCTCCAATAAAAAATAGTGGTTCCTATTTGCGATTTGAAAGTTTCCTTCCGCCCCACCCACTGGGGGTGGGGTGGGGGGGTCGCAATTGGTATCATTAGATAGGCCTCTTCGGGTTAAATAAATTGTATTGTATGAGTAGTTGTCGAGATATTACGTTGTCTCAAGATAAAGAACTCACCCTGTATATATAATAATAATAATAATAATTCGAAACGAAGGTGTGAGGACGAAGTTTGAGTTTGAATTGTTCGTTCTGATACGCGAATGCGAAGATTAACGTATAAATAGAGAACTGTGAAATATGCAATCAATTGCTCCTGGCGCGGCAATAATGCCACTGACTGTTTAACTTTACTTTACTTTAAATGTATATTTTTAAATAATTATTAGCAAGAAACATATCTTCTAAGGATTAATTTACTTTTTGCAAGAAGGCGAGACGCGGGTTTTAATCAATCAAAGTGAAATAAAATTCTTCGCCGTTCGGTAATTGAATTTTAATTAATCGACGCCTAATAAATTTGAAACGGGTAGGTAATTGTGCATAACACGTTTCGGTGCGAACGCGGGCTCTCAGTATTAAATTGTAATTATGTAGTAGACGGGGTTAAAGTATTAGGTGGAAGGCGCATCCCTCGGGCCAATTGTATCCTGTAGTAAACAGATTAAATGTTAGAGAGGGCCAGATGCGATGTTAATTACTTTAATTATGATTCTGTCTGGTAAGATTTTTCCTTAATATTGCCTTATATTAAAACAGGACACAAACTAAATTACATTTCCAAATTACAAAAATAGTTTAACATTTAATTTAAATTCTTGCAATATTATAACCATAAAATTTCCAATAAAAAATAAATAGTAAATAATTAGTTTGCAGTGAAATATTAGAAATAAAAAGAAAGCATTCTGTTTTCAAAAACATATCTTTCCAAGTGTTCTTCTAATTAAGACGATGCAAACATTGTATGTAACAATTGTTAGGTGTAAATGATATCCCATTAATACATCTATCAAAAGTAATAAAACAGGAATATACATTTTACTTGCGCGGTAAGCAATTGTATGTACATTTATTACAAAAATAATAAATAATTTTTGTATATTAAAGAAAATACGTTATAAAAATTACAAAAGACCTGCTTCAACAAAGGGCTACGAAATTATCGAAGAGTGAATATTAAATAAGCAACGCGACATCTTTAAGCAGAGAGAGTGAAACGAATTCAACGCCCCAAGAATTTTCCGGTCTGCTGCGATAATCTGCCGTCATATAATTTTTCGAAAGGAGATTTACCATACAAGGCAGTTAAAAGAGAGAGAAACATACTTAGAAGGGAACTGCAATAAAATTTCGAATTAATTTTGCCAAGCTCACATTGATTTGGAGCATAGAGCAGCAGAATATTCGAACGAATCAAACTCACATGGGGCAGTTTAAAGTGGCGGGTATGTTTATTTCGTTTGCAGTCGCAGCGTTTGCACTGTAAATAAAATAAAATGGGTCCGTTCGAACGTTGTGCAAACTCCGGGGTGAACTTCGTTAGGAAATGTTGACTTATAAAGCTAACACGAAATTTTCTATTGCGAAGCAGTTAGTACTTTTTCCAAAATAGAAACAAAATGGTTAAACATCTGTAATACTGTCTGACTAGAATGTACTGTTTCAAATCTTATTCTAATTAGAAAAAATATTCAGGTAATACGAGTAGCACAGAAGGAACTTGAAGATTTCAGCCAGTCAACGAATAATTTTTGTAATTATATTTATTGCGTAGACAAGCAGGAACGAAATCTTTGGAATTTAAATATTCTGTATTCTTGCACGAATGCCCTATTTATTAAAGCTGCGAATTTTATAAACTTTTGTATTCTAATTTCGTTTCAGTTTTTATTCGAACATTCGAATAATTCGAATATTCGAATATTATTCGAGTATTCTAGTATTCGAATAATATTCAAATATTAAAATTATTGGAGCTATTCGAATACATGAATGTTCGACTAGTTGAATATTCGACTTTTAAATGTGCATCTATTTGAAAATTTGAGTAGCTGCATGAGTATGAACTTATTCAGTTAGTTATTTCGTATTTATTTTTCTAGGATTTGGATAATTATTAATTACTAATATAAATATGCAACAAGGTACGGATTATAGGACAGGTATATTTTCATTCTCAAAAGAAAAGAAAGTGTAGAATGATAAATATTTTATTTCTTTAATTCATGCTGTTCTATTGTACATATATACAATTACTGCATTTTTAGAAGTAGCCAAACTAAATCACGCGATCTATTCTGAAGCAAACTGTAACAACTCACAACGGAATAATAACTTCTATGTACCACTACTACGCATTCGTGTGCGCAGATATTCGAATATTTGAAGAATTCGAAATTATAATATTCGAATTATGATGGCTTTTGCCAGAGCAAAGAGGTTGAAGACTGCTGGGGTAATGAGTTTTTATAAAGAACTTAGAAATTTCACTACAACTTCTATACGTAGGGAAAAAAGGCATACATGGAGTTTTCTCTGAATAATAGTAGGAATGATAATATATATATTGAATATATATAATAAAAATAAAAATAATACCATAATAAAACAATCAAGTATCGAGTGTCGACTATGGTGCACGTGTTTGCCTCGCTGTCCTTTATTTTAGTGAAACAAAGCGGATAATTTGCAAATTAATTATTAACTCCCGGATAGTAAACTTTAACACAGAGATCTCAACAATTTTAATGCAAGGTTTTTAGAGCCTTTTTCCAGCAGGGAAATATTTAATAATAATTCAAGGATTTCGTGTAATTAACGCCAGTACAACTCTTAAGTGAAGTGTGCGCGTGATACCAACAAACCGGTCAACCCATAAACTTGACCACTTTTTATACGAAGGAAGAATCTCTCTGCCTCATCAAGCAGGGAAATGTCTGAAAAACCTGCGAAAACAATAGACGACATTTATGATTTATTAATTGGGGTCATTGAAACAAACAAAAATATAGAAAACAAAGTTAGGGCCACCAATATTGAAATCAGTACTTTAAAATCATCCTTAGGCAAGAAAATAGAAGATCTGAAAAAACAAAATACAGAACTTATAGTAGCTAACGAAAATCTAAGAAATTCAATCTTATTTATTGAACGAAAGTCGAAGAAATACAACATAATTATTTACGTACTACATGAAACTGAAAATGAAGAGCTAAGTGAAGTAATACATGATCTAATTTCACGATACCGACAGCAAAACCACTTTCACTAACCTCTGTGCCTTTACAAAACTCTAATGGGAAGCACTTCTCTGCAATTGAAACAACCACCCCACCAGAGACATTACAATTTAGTCTTGGGAAGTCACAAGGTTTACGTAAGTTAACTGTAGACCAAAACTCTATCGCAAGCACCGAAGATAGGAAGAGGAAAATGAAAGATGAAGTCTCCGATAACAAACTCAAAATACTTAAGTAGCTGCGATCCTCTGAGCGCCTAAAAGCAAAATAAGTTTATTTCATTCATACAGATGTCGTAACATTAGTCTTTAAGTGCTTCTTTCTATATTTTGTATTAGTCCCTTATGTGCAACCGTTTTGTTTCTTATGTATAATGAATCCATACATCGATCGAGATACAAATAACTCCCAATATTCATTATGTAAACAACTGCTATCTGTAAAGAAATCCTGTAACTTGCATTTATTTCACAACAATATAAGAAGTATTGCTAAAAGCTTTGATGAATTGAAAGTAATGCTTAAAGAATTCGATTACATTTTTGACGTAATGGTCCTAACCGAAACCTGGGTCCTAAAAGATCTAACTTTGTTAAGAATACCCAATTACGACATCATCTACAATGACGGTGGTTACAACCAAAATAATGGCACAATTATTTATATAAAATCTTACTTAAATTATAATTTTGAAGTTGTAAATCTTGGCAAAATAAAAACTATTAGAGTAGAAATACATGTTAACGCCGAGTCCAAAACACAACTAGCAGCAATTTATCGCTCTCCAGCTACCTGCCCCTATACCTTTAATAAAGATCTTAATTCATATCTACAGAAAACCTCAGGAAATAATAACTTAAGACGGACTGACGTCGTGATCGGAGATCTGAATATTGATATCTTAAGCAAAAAGTCAAACGATTTTGTTGACGAACCTGAATGTATTGAGCGTATGGGGATTTAAATCAGTCATTAATGATCATACAAGAGTATCGGGAAACAGTAAAACCTGTATAGACCATATTTTTATGAAATCTGAGTCTGGGGAGAGTTCTTTCTTAACAATTATTTTAGAAACGGCCTTAATGGACCATTATGCTATTATTCTACAATTGAATGTTAAATCCAATATTACGATATTTGTAATATAAATAAAGAGGTGAAATATCACTTAAATATTAGTAAACTAAAATCCCACCTTAAATCAATATTATGGTTCGAAGTATGTAACCAAAGTAACATAGATGCAGCAACAGATAACTTTTAGAAAATTTTGAAGCAGAATATAGAAAAATGTACTTACATAGAGACTATAAAAAATAGAGAGGTAAGGAGAAACCCCTGGATTACAGCCGGACTAGTGAAATCAGTTAACATTAAAAATTCTTAAAGTTAAGTTTTCTTGCCAGATGAAAATTATGAAAGTTCTTGTTTTTTGGGATTTTAGAAATTCAAAAAAGGGGTAAGTTTTTCTAAATTTTTCAATAAACCAATTTTTTTGAAGGTACAGAGTTCTGATGAGACCCAATAAGGCCGAAATACATGTATAAACTCTTTCCTAATATTTTCTATATTGCCAGTTACACAATATTAATTAATTTTCATTAAATATTCACTCTACAAAAAAAATGCAAAATAACCCTAATGATATCGAAATGGCTAATGAGTTTAGAACTTATGGTAATAGTTTAACTGAACTTCTAAATTACATATTACAAATCACTAATGGAGGAAAAACAAAATAATACAAAAAAACTCTGGGAAACAATAAAAGAAATTAATGGCGAAACCAAAATAGAAAACAGAATTAAACAAATAAACAACAAAAAACACATTATTACTAATCCACTTCAAATAGCTGAACATTTTAATATCTACTTCAATGAGTTAGGAAGTAACCTCGCAAGTCAAATTGTGCCAGACCCAAATTTTAAAAACCCTCAGAAATAATTAAGTAATTCAATTTATTTGGATAAAACAACAGAAGAAGAGGTAAAAAAAATAATAAAACAAATGTTTGAAGCTGTCGAAACTCTCTTATCTTCTATATTATAAATCTGCACTGATGCTCTTAAAAAAACAGTTACCTACCTATCTTATAACTTTGCAAAACTATCTCTTCCGTCAGCTTCTCAGTTCTTCGTCTTAAAGAAGTATGCAGTTCTTTTTTTGTTAAAATTCCAGGTTGAGAAATAACAACAGCTATCCATAGCTGGTCCTGCGCCTTTTGACTACAGCTTTTCCTTTTATTCTTCTTTTAGTTTTCTTTTCTTTTCTTTTTTCTTGTCTACACACACACACTTATTCATATTTATATATATGTATATATACACATAATCATTGCTATTTCCCTATTTTCATTGCGAAATCATGTCATACTAATTCTAGTTAAGTTGTTTTTTTCCTCTCTCTTTGAATATGTATTCACATGTGTATTTATTTTGCAGTCAATAAAGCTTATTATTATTATTATTAATTCGAATATTCATTATGTCATTAAGTGATTAATTAAGCACGATTCCTGGATATACCATGTGATGATTAAATTTGTATTCAATATTTTGCTGGCCGTATGTTTGCTAAACTATTAACTGTGACAATATGCTAAAAACTATGTATATTAAAAGTGATATGAAAAAATATTCATTAATCGATAATTCAGCAGTAACGGAATCGAGGCATTAGAAAGACACTAAGTAAAAGAAGTACGGAAAGTTTAACATAAAAGTCGGATTGCGCCTAAGTAATGCATGCACTGTTACGTCAACCGAGCGAAACACGGTTCACTGGTGCGTAACTGACACGTTACTGGAGTAGATCATAAGGCACCATCGAACACAACAGCTACATAAACAGCAACGATACAAAGAGAGAATCATCAATCGGTTCCCGAAGAAGTTGGCAGCAAGGACAGCAAAACTTCCAATACAAAACATTTAAATGCATAGTATAATCTAGAAGATACTGTTTTAAATTGTGAAACCTATATGGTATTTCAGAAAGTAAAAAACATGTTTTTTTCCAGAAAATATTTTAACGATGGTAAAAGGGCTAATTTTAGTACTTTCGTGGTGGCTAGTATTTTTAAACCAAAAAATGCAAACTATTAATTTAAGATGGGTCGAAGGACTAAAAGAGTATTGACATAAAAGAAATAAATTCTTACACAAACAAAATTTGTATAGTATTATAGGTGGTGTACAATTCTTTTTCAATAAATAATTGTTGTTAATTAGTGAAAATATTATGAGAAAATAATTTAGCATAAGATATAAATAAACATAATTAATAGTGCGCTTCCTTCCTTATCTTACTACACCCTCTACATCAAGCATGTCTCGTCTCACTCATTGGAACGAAATTGCCGCTTAACCCCGGGTTTTAGTAAATAATTAAATATGCACATAAATTATGTTTCAATATGTACTTTTAATTTAAAACGCTTCACGCTCACTAACGTTGAAAGTAATCATTTTTGTTGGAAGGGAATAAAACATGAATGTTTAGCTTGATCCTTCTCAGTTACTTATTCAAAAATTCTGGAACATCTATGGACCTTGACTAATACCTTACTTGTCAGGCCTTACAATTTTTACATAACCATGTAGTTATTTAGTACTCTTTCTCCGTTCACTCTTAAAATATTTATTTACTTATTGATAACTAAAGAAAAAACTTTACGCTAAATTAAAAGAGAAAGAATTGAGAGAACCTGCCATACTAGTAAATGTTCGAAGTACAGTGATACCCTGTATATTTAGAGATATAGTTTGTTTGAATTATTGTACTTGGTTTTCCTATGCTTTTCCGCCCCTGTTAAGCAACAATAGAACATATTTTTGTTTTTATTTTTTATTTTTTGTCTTTTTATTTGTTCTTTCAGTTTTTCATTCGCTTCATTTCCTTTTCTTTGCATGTCTACTAGTGTGTTTCCGAATATATATCTAAAAAATACTTATAAGAATACATATCTAAAAAATCACATTTCGGCATTTAGCATTAGAAAGTGTCCTTTTTTGTGAAATTTCAGTGAAATTTTGGGTTTTGTTTCAGAATTTGTACGTCCATTTAAGCAAATATATGAACCTGACGAAGAAGCAAAACAATGTTAATTAAAATCATAACAAAGCTATTTGTTAAATTGAGTAAACGGACACAATCTCATAAATATATTTATTATATAATAATTTTGGACGATTGTGCTTAGAATTACCGCCACGTTAATTAGAACTCCCGTCAATTCAATTATGTACTTAGCAAAACTGTCCGCGTAAAGTGTTTCAGCACTCAAAATCTCATATAAACTCTGGCCCTAGTTATAATTCAATGGGATACTTGGTACACTGACGCTTGTTAATGTTGTTAGACGTCCGGAAGTTTGGTACACACAATGTTGAACTTAATACTAACTTTTAATTTTTTCTTTTTATAATTTGTCACAGAAGTATTTAAGAATTTGTAATAAATCGAGCGCCAAATATTCTATTGTATAAAAATAACAAAAAAATAAAATAAAATAAGGCCGAAATACATGTATAAACTCTTTCCTAACACTTTCTATACTGCCAGTTACACAATTTTAATTAATTTTTATAAAAATAACAATAGACAAGGGCTAACATAAATGTAAAATAAAGAAATATGAAAAACTTTGTTTGATTTGTATTTAATTACTTCAAGATGTAGTGTATACGTTTGTCCAACTAGCAGAAGTCGACCGATAAATTCAAACAGCTTTATTGCAACAAGAAATGTCTTGCTGGGACATATTTACTCAGCTTTATTACGCCATCGTAGTTTCTTTCAGGATGTTTGCTTACCATGCGATCAATAAAGCAAGCAAACATAATATTCTTGTTTGTAAATGAAAGTGCACGGGTCTTTTAACGACGTTGCTGTTGTTTCTGATGAATCAGTTATGAAATCCCACGACTCTCTTCTTCGTGAACGAATTGCTTCAAAAGGCTTAATGAAAAAAGTTGCTTTCGCTCTCTATTTCCATATTAACATAAAAAAATACATTTTTCAATATATTGCTACAACAAATCTCTGATGTTCTGATTTTAATCTTTTTCTATGCGTACATCGTTAATAATGATAACATTAAGTTAATTGTATATTAGAGTTTTAGAAGGTAATGAGAATGCGGAACAGGCAATTAAGTTGATTAACAAAATTGCTAATTAACGTGCCTAATGCGGGTTTACAATAATAAGCGCGGAGGAAGGAAGAATAATTGCTCCAGTTATTGCAAGTTTCGTCGCCAATTACAAACATTCACCACATCGATCCCTGAACCTGGAAAATCCCTTCGCCAGCGAAATGAAACGTCGCCTGAAAACTGTAAAGGATATTGTACTCGACTGCATCTCTAACTTTCGCATGTGTTAATTAATAACGAGAGAGAGAGAAAATGAGTGCGCAGGGAGAAGGACCGAAGAGGGTATTCTGAAGTTGAGACAATAGTTTATGCAGCATTCAGCGGCATGTGGTAGCCTGAATTGATAATTAGCAGCTCCTGAACTTTTGGCGTTTTGTTTAACGAAATGTTGTAGGCAATTGGCTTCGCAGCAAAGTATAGAACGTGACCTGTTTGCTTAATGAAATTGGTAGTCGTCTCATGTTATTAATTTTCCTTTATTTTACGGAATACTAACTAAGGACATTCACGCAATTATTTCTAAATCAAGATAAAATAATACTACATATTCAATAACGTTTCAGTTTGATACCTCAACTGTGTAGAAGGTAGCACTGGATAGTAATTTATTTGAATAGGACAGAAAAAAAATTAGGGGAGCGTTTCAAATCAATTTTTTTAAAATTATATTTAGAAATAAATATATGCAGATATATTTATATTTGTACATTTAGGCCTTGTTTATTCACTTTCAAGTAACTTTAACCTTCAGTTTATTACCATAGTAATAATTATTTGTACAATTGCTGCTATAACAATAAATCAGAAGATAAAGTTAATTGAAAGTGAATAAACCGGCCCTTAAACTGTGAATCTAAGGAGTATATGGGGGATGTTATAATAGCTAACTTCAAGAAAAACTTTCAATATTAGCCCCAATGCTAAAACTTGTTCGAAGGTTATCTATTCGAATATATGATCGCAAGCGAAGCTTTTTTTGTTGCAATATTTATGGATATTAGAATCAATTATGAAGTCGACTTCTTTCTATTGATTGGGTATAATTATATAATTAACTTAAGCCAATGTTAACTGCATGATTTAAGTAACAATAAGCATTTTTCTCGTCTTTGGATTGGATGTAATTTGGAGGTATTGTGACGATCGGACAAAGCCGCGGTGCGATTTAAATTAGCATGAAAATGGAAGCGAATATACGGGAGGTAAATAATATCCTTGGGTAAATAATTCATGTTCTCAACTTTGCACCGTTTCCGCGCTTAACTTCATTTGCTAATTTAAACTTCATTGTTAGTTGAGCCAAAATATACGAGCCGTAGTATTCGGAGTACTACTAAATTAAATATCTCTTCGATTCCATTAATAAGTTTAGTTTATTTTGGGGAAGACTGTCTCTAACCTAATTCATAACAAGAATTTACTTGAAACAACATTGTATATACAGGCTGTTACATAAAAAGCGAATAAAGAAAATACTTATAAATGAATTAACGTTGCAGTTCAAATTTACGTAGTAATTAAGTGAATCAGCCTGCTAGTTTTTTTGAAGTGCTCTGTAATATAGCTTGCTTATATTCAGTTTACTTTTACTGCCAAGAAGATATCTGAAAAAAGTCAGCTTTATTAGATTACACTCGACTGCGTCAGTATACTCGTCGACAATAGAGAAAAGTTCATAAAGACTCCGCAATGCTGCCACCGTAACCAAAAAGAACCGCAAATATCGCCGTCGCTTTTAATATCAAGCAGAGCAACTAAATGGTTCTACTAGAGGCGGAGGGATGACTTCGAGACAAATTGAGTTTTACCATGTCGGACTTGTTGACACTGTACCGTGTTTCATTATGCTGAAACAAGTTCAGAATACAAAGTGCACGATGAAATTCGTTATTTTCAAGATTGCCTCACATCTTGCGGTAGTCTCGACGAAAAATGATGTGGCATTTTTGAGATACTTTTCAGACCCAATTTGTTACAACCATGTGGAGATTAAGTTGCTTCAAATCATTTATGCGTTTTTAATCATCCGTTATTTTTTAAAGTAATTGAAGTTTACTTTAGTTTATTTATTCAGTGGTGGGATTTAAAATTTTACATACCGTGCGGGCTTTCGTCGATCCAAAACGAGTCATCCAGCGTGTAATCCGCTTCTGAAACAAAACAAAGAAACTATTACAACCCGTGAAGCATTTTTAAAAATCGGCCGACAATGCAACGTCGGAATTGCCAATTTTCCCTTTATTTGATGGGATGAACTATCGTCGATTACGCAAGGATAATGTGAAATATGTTTCGCTCTCTGACTACGTGTGTTTTACCGTACCGACGTGGTTTTCACCTCGGATTTCCGGTTCTAAATTTTAATAAAATCCCCGGAGAATGGACGCTCGCGATTGCAGCGTTCGCGGTTTATAGCTTTGTTATTTTAAATCAGCGAATGAATGTAAACAAGGTATCGATGAATTTACAGAACATTGAGTTCGTAGGTAATGCAAATTTCTAATAGTATTAAAAAATTGTTGGAAAATACCTGCTCAATTCTAGTTCTAATTACTATCAATATTTGCTTAGTAGATGAAAATCATTGACGAATATGGCCCAGAAATAATGAAAGAAAACAAAATATAATTGGGTGATTTAATAATAATAATATAATAATAAGCAATATATATATATATGTTAAGAATAATTATTGAATAAGTTTCTTTGTTTACAATTAAACAATAATGTCGAATTAGTTTCACTTCACAAAACTAACAAAAATTGATGTCCAGTACTATCACGAGGAACACGACCAGACCGCACAAAGAACATTCAACGTAAAGGGCAAGACCTCACAAAACAGTGTAATATGTCACATTACCATCTGCAAAGACATTTTTGTAGCATATCTGTTTTCACGATAATCAAAACAAAAGAAGAAGCTTACTGGAGTTTATCAACCTGAAAATTTCATATCTTTTAGCACCCCTTCTATGCTCATGTTTATGAATTAGGTACATACATACCACATAAAGATACTTCGTTTCCATTTTATTGACAAAAATTTTATAGACTATAATATAATTTATTACTTTGTTTGCATGTTATGTAACATTAGTTTGTATTAAATAGATTTGTCTGGCTATTAGCCTATATATTAACTGTGAATCACGCTGACATGATATCATTTAAACGGACTAATTATTAACGAATGTTAATCAACATTCTCAAAAATACTCATGTCAAGTCACAAATTAAAATTTCCCGGCGTTATTAATATTTGACTGATCGTTGCGGATGTTATTTGCTATTCGCTCTTTAACAGCGATATTAATTAAAGCTCTGTGTAAACCACCGAAACAAGCGATTTTGAGTTATATTTGCACGGATTTAAATAGAGCACGTTTCCAATTCTATGAACAGAATTATCTGAAATAAAAAATATAGTTTGAAATGTATAAATAAATGTTATTAATAAACTTGTAAACTCTGTGAGAAGACTAGAAATTAATTAGCTTCTTTATCTGTTGCATTAATTACGGTGACAGTTACTTAAATTAGAACGTAAAAAAGTAAATCTAGGCAATTTACTGGAGCCATAAAAATGTATTCACAGAATACTATTCATTATACTGCAACTAATTACAACAATAAATTACCCTCCCCAAAGGAGTCTTAATGCGATATTTATTTGTGTCAGGGTAATGAGAAAATAATAATACTGCAGTGGCCGTTTGTTGGAGTTCTGTTTGAATGGGAAATTTTCCGCTGAAAATGAACACATGGAAAACATCATTTCTCCACGAACGCCGAGCTGCAAATGCAGGAAAAGGAGATAAACACGGCCAATGAATTTAAAACGGCATTTCTGAAGTTACGTAAAGATGCGCCGAGAGCTTTTTAGAACCGTAGAATAACTAACATTCAATTTAGACTGAGCTCTGTTTATACAATAAGAATTCGTTCTGTGCATTTCAGTTTTTACGGCCTCACGAAATAAGAGCTGCATAAGAACGGAAACTGCTTTTGTTGATTCACGAGCGTTCTTTCAAAGCTTCTGTCTTCATAATGGAGCGAAGATACTGTTGTGACGTAATTAGTTATACAGAAGAGCTAAATTTAGATTTTAATATTTGTACGCAGAATAAGATTACAAAAAAAATTCTGAAGTTTTAAGGTAGCAGACTAAGAACTAACTATTTTTTCTAGAACTGTATTAAATATAATGACTTTTAATACTAAAAACTGCAATTGAATTTGAATTTGATTTTGTCACTAATAAACAGAGTTTGTGTTGCTAGGTACAACACTTTTAGTTTCTAGGATTAAGAGCACTTTTAGGCTTGGTTTATTCACTTTCAGATAACTTTAATCTTCAGATTATTCTCATAGTAACAACTATTTGTACAATTCTTACTATGCCAATACATCGGAAGATAAAGTTAATTGAAAGTGAATAAATCGGGCCTTATCTTACGAATTTTTAGTTTTTTAGTTTTTTTTTTGTTTTGCGAATTACTTTATTTTGAATTCGGTTTTTTTATGTATGTTTTATTCGGAATAAAAGTGTATGCTTCGCTTCGCCTGGCAAATGCAAAATTTGTTCGACAAAAAAGTGACATTTTTAATCCTAATAAAACAATATACTATTATTTATTATAAGGTTTAAATAGCGCGCAAAAACAGTGAAGAATAAAACACAAAAATAAATATAAATAAATAACAAGTATGTATACAACTAAAGTTATGACTATTACGACAGGTACTGCCCAGTAGCGAATGCAAGCGTATCCAACAACAATAGCAGCGTTTCTCAACCTTTTTACCATGCCACCCAATATAATTTTTTGTCGTTGTACTGCGACTCAATTATTTATAGCACAAAATTAAAAAAAAAAAAAACGGCAGTGTATCAGCAAGATACTGGGTGTACCCGCATCAACTTGATAATACGTATATTGGACAAATAAAAAACTTTTGAGTTGTATTTCATATTTGGAAATCTACTCCTGTTTGGTTTGAAACTAATTTTAAGCGTATTTCCAACTTTTTATGTACCTTTCGGTACTTTTCAAAGAAGAATTATTAGGATAACAAATTCAGAAATCAAATAAATATGTGTGCGATGTGTTCGCGCGAATAGCACGTTGTTGGTGGCTCTTTTATCTTTCAAAGTTTAAGTGGTTTTTTGAGTTTTTGTTGTGTGCTAGTAGTATTTTCTTATCAGCCGGTTGACTTGTCTGTTATCATTAGTTCTCCTGTAAAAAGTAGCAGTGTACAGACTAGAAAAACGTAATTTAATGCTGCAACTGTTGGCTACGTGAACATTGAACTCTTAACTCTATAGATATTCATAAATAAATCGAACTTGTTTACATCGTCTGGTAATTATGGCCAAAAGTTTGCGGTCGAATAGTGTTAACTCTGGATGACTCTACTATGCACTCTCTCATAACTCAAATGTCATCATCATTTTATTACGAAGGCAATTCTAGCAGATACTGATTTAAAATTTTTTATTATTAACATCAAATTGACTGACTTGAATGATGCCAATGTAAGTAAGGCTACTGAAATCAAGGATACAAATTACCGAATAGATCGTTTAGAGCAATACACCTACCCAGAGAATCTACGTTTATTCGACATTAAATTCGGTGTTGATATTTCCTTGGATGATATGGAGAGAAGTCACAGAGAGTTGGTAGCGTTGATAAGTCCAGCGAAAATTCGCAGGCAATTATAATAAAATTTTGTAAGCGAGCAGAGATTTTTAACTTAAAAAAGACAGTAGTCTAGTTTTAAGAGAGGATCTCACTAATCGCCGTCACAGAGCTTTAAGTAATGTAAATGTATGGAGCGGCACATGTCGGGACTTCTGACGGATCGACCTTCTGGAACTGCGAAGGAAAAATACATAAGGCAAAAGAAGAAGAAATTGATTTTTTCCCATCAAATTGATTATTGATATTTTCATGCATGTAAACTGCGACGGAATCACATATTGAGCAAATGAAGATGTTAACTTTCATAGTGTTAATCTTTTTCATGCATGTAACCAGAATTCTCTATTTATTTAATATATTCTCTTTTTAGCTCCGAATAAAGAAGTTAATTATTTGAGTCAAACCACGTTTCGTATACGCAGTTTCTAGTGTAAAGCTGCACATCATTTATGCTTTTAAAATTAGCTGCATTGATAGTACGGTCATTGTTAACTGTATCTGAGGAATTTTTTGACTTAGTCTTACGTAACAGCTTGGACATTATTGCGGTGACAGAGACCTGGTTGAATGAGAACATTAATTCTGAGATAGTTCACATATGTGAATAGGTATATACCTAGATTCTACTTACTTCGTAAGTATAGAATTGGAAGAGGTAGTGGAGTAGATTTTTACATTAAAACTCATATTTGTTATAAAATAATTAGTTTAGAATCTAGTAACTCAACCGAACAATGTTGGATAAGTTTTAAAATTTCTAACAAATCATTGGTACTTGGAGTAATATATCTTGTCCTAATAATGACATAAAAACATCTCTTCATGATCTTGAAACGTCTATTACTTCCATTATAAGTACTGTAGACGAAGCAACATGTATGGGAGATTTAAATATTAATTTTTCTACTTAAATAATGCTAACGTTAATAATTTCGCAACAATCATTGATTTTTATGGTCTCACGCAGATTATTGAAGAGCCAACAAGAGTTACTAATTATAGTAGTACATTACTAGACGTTATACTTGTCAGTAATCCTGATCTAGTGATCACCAAGGGCATAAGTGATGTGTGTTTTACGGATCATAGATTGATATACTGTCATTTGAATTATACTGCTCCTATTTCGCGTGCTCGTTTTTATATACTCATAAGATTTCATGATGGCTTGCGTTCTATCCCCTAGAATAACATTTTCGACATTATTGATCTTAACGGCAAAGCAAAATTTTTAAGTAATAATATTTTGGCACTCTTTAATACATATTGTAATGTTGTTGATGTTCGGCCCCACGTTGGGGTGCCAATATTGTAATGATTATGTAAGTGGCCCTCGTTGGGGTGTCAAAATTGTAATGTTTTTGTATATTATTTGTGGGTACGTATCTACATTCTTTTTGTCTTTCTCTCAGGGTTTCTTTTTGGGTCGCTCGGAATTACCCACTTCTCGTTGTATGGCACATACAATGACAATACACAGAAATGTGAGGGGGAGGGGAAGGGACTGTCAGTGTTAAATGTATATGCGTCCGTATGTGTCAGAAAAAGAAATAAAAAATTATCGAAAAGGTTGTTGTCTGTCCCAAAAATGTAGCACAAGTCCGTCATGTCACCTCGCCCTTCACAAGGTTCGGTGGACCTCTTGCCCTATCAGATGTATATTTTGTTAAAAGTGGACACTCTGTATCGCCGATCACGCGTGTGCCTCAACTCCTTCACAAGAGAGAGGCGCCCTTCGACGATACAGATCCGTACAAAGCGAAGACCAGATATCACAAGTCGGTCATGTCATCACACCCTATCTCTTGCCCTACCTGATGTATCCTTGTTAAAAAGAGGGACGCTTTGTATTGCCGATCACGCATGTGCCTCAACTCCTTCACAAGAGAGAGGCGCCCTTCGACAATACCTAAACGTCTCCCGTTGTCCGGTGTTTAAATGAAAATTTTGTTTGTGTTGTCACGTATGGCCCTACCTTGAAGCGTCGTCCATGTTGTTGTTTGAGAAAAAAGGATATAGATATTCAGGATCCAAAAATGTTTCTTTCTCGTACTAAATAACCTTTAATAAAAATTTCGTCTCTGCTTGTTGCGGAGGTCGAAGCAGGAGTTCTATTCACGGAGGTCGAAGTAGGAATGCTCACGATGGTCGAAGCAGGAATGAATTACTCGCGATGCGTTCGCTATTTATAGCGTCTTTCGTTGTTTATTTTCCCGTTGTCTTGGTTACCGGAACATTGGCGTTCTGATCTAGTTACATATAGATTTGAGTTGGTAACCAAAACGTCACGTTTGACAATTAAATATTAATTTAATTTCATTGAAATTAAACTAAAAATTGATCTAAAAATGGAACAACTTAACTACTCTAAACAACAGGTAAGTATCTAAAATACATTATTTCCTAATTATCTAACCCATAAAACATAACTTATCTAAAAATATTTCTCAACAAAATAAACTTAACATATAATAATAATGAAAATTAACTAAAATTGTGTAACTGGCAATATAGAAAGTGTTAGGAAAGAGTTTATACATGTATTTCAGCCTTATTGGGCCTCATCAGAACTCTGTACCTTAAAAAATTTTTGTTTATTGAAAAATTTAGAAAATCTTACCCCTTTTTTGAATTTCTAAAATCCCAAAAACAAGAACATCAATTAATGATAAAAACATGAAAATCTTTTGCAAAATATACAAGGAAGCGATTGCATTCTCATTGATTTTATAATAATAATATCCTATTCTCTTATTCTCTACACTTTGTCTTTTTTAGCCTTTCCATATAAGTGTTCGTCACATAATTTTTGGTAATCAATCAAGAAGTCCGGCACTTGTTCCCATATACGACGTATTCTGCGGCCATCTTCCAAATATATCAGTCTTTTCTTGTTTTTGGGCGGCTTCTTCCCGTCTACTAGATAGTGTAATGGTTTTAGTGGCCCCCGGAATGAGCCAAACTTCTGCTGCATTGCTTCTACAAAATTCCAGTGCTTGATCGTCCACTCAAATTGGTCGACCACCTTAGAATTCCCCTCTGCGATGCTAATTTGATTCGTTGAGCTGCAATTATGCTTTCTATAACTGCTACATTCACATTTGTAAGTGTCCCTTTTCGTTTTGTATTTGTGATATAGTCTGTTTGTTTTAGATGCATGTCGTTGTGTCGAAACGTCTCGTCACTCTTGCGTCTATCTCGCCAAGTTGTTTCGAAAGTTGTTGTTGAACGTCTGCTGGACCATGACACTGTTGTATTTGTTTGTAAGTCTTCTCACTGCATGATGCTCCTTTAAGAACTATGAGAATAACTAAGACATCCGCTCCCTGGCTTACGGATGTTGTTTATAATATGATGAAATTATACGTGATAATGCGCTTAATAGGTTTCGGCACTCCAAAAGAAATGCAGATTGGAATTATTGCAAGCTTCAACGAAATACTGTTAGCACTGCTATACGACAAGAAAAGGAAGCATATTTAGAATACGATTGTAGACAAAAAATCAAAAATTAACATGGCAAGCTTTGAAAACATTAAATATCACCAATAGTAAATCTCACGAACCTTTGCCAGAAGCTTTTAATAAGCCAGAAGATATCTTTCTGGATACACTGAATCAGATGAATAGTAATGCTGATATTAACACTATATTATATTATTTAAATAATCGTCTACATGACAATCAACGGTTGTTTACGTTTGGTGTTATATCTGAAAGTGATGCAGAAAAGGTTATTAAATCCATCAAGTCGAATGCCAGTAGATATGATGGTATTTCCAAGCAGATGATAAAATTATGTTTACCGTAAATATATTACCCATGTTATAAACTATTCTTTCAGACATGATGGATTTCCGGATAGCTGGAAATATGCACTGGTTGTATCAGTTGCAAAAGTAAAACATGTCAATACATTTAATGACCTTAGACCTATTTCATTATTGCCGGTTTTATGTAAAATACTGGAAAAACTTGCTGTTGAATTTAAGACATTTATATAAGCAAATGAATTGTTACCTTCTTCACAATCGAGGTTTAGAACCGGATATAGTACAAATATGGCGCTACTTAAAGTTACTAATGATATTCTAAGAGCTACAGATAGAGGTGATCTTAGTGCTGTTGTTTTAAAAGATTACTTAAATGCTTTCGATACCATCAATCATGAATTGATGTATGCAAAGCTTCAGTACCTTGGCTTCAGTAACGTCGCGGTGTGTTTTATGAATTCTTATTTGGAAAATAGGACGTAGGTTGCTTTTGTAAATAATGAAATATCTCCATTCACAATTATACATTCTGGGGCGTCACAGGAGTCCATATTTGGTCCAATTCTATATTCTTTGTACACATCAGAGTTTCACAAAGACATTAAATTTTGCTCAACTCATTGTTACGCTGATGATACTGAAATTTATTACAGTTTCCAACCATCCGACTTACACACAGCTTCTATTTTAATTAATGAGGATATTCGGCACTTAGTAACCATTTCAAAGAACCATTCGTTAAACATCAATCCACTTAAATCATCTGCAGTCACTTTCGGTAGTACCAAAGATTGTCAGCGGGCCACAGACAAGTATTGATAATATTCATTTTTCAGTTACTGATATAATTAAAAGTGTAGGAGTAATTATTGATAGTAACTCAAGATTTACGTTGCATATTAATAAGTTAATACAAAAATCGTTTTCGGTATTAAGATGGCGGAATTGGCCTCCGCCATCTTATCCTCACAATTTGTTTGTTAAATTTTAATTGTTTATAAAATGTGTTTACATTAATTTGATGCGTCTTTTTATATTCACTGACCTACGTTGTCTGCTACGTGTTGCGTTTAATACTATGTGATAATTGTTATACTTAACCACTTCAATGCTCTGAAGAAGCTAATAAACTTTAGCGAAAGTTTACCAGTGAAAAAAAGGTTCTTTTAGTTTGCTCCTGACTGAAATACCTGATAAATAACACCATTATTATTATTATTATAAGGTACGTATGCACCAGCTCCTCGCTTTGACGTAAGGTAGCATCAGGCATTTCGCGACACATTAAAAATCTCACGCGCCCATAGGTTGAGAAATGCTGCATTATGGAAATCATTACGAAAAATATGATCCTGTATATCATCATTATGGTATATTCGATCTTAAATAATGATGCAGATCCAGTTATATGAGTTAAGAAAACCTGGTTTTTTGAAAGTTTTTCTGAGCACCTTCTGGGATTAAATTTTGAGAAATATTTTGTCTGTTTGGTATTTATTTGTATTGACTGTTATTTGCATCTGGCCGTTTGGAACTTGGATCCAGCGCAACTAATTTTTAAATAATAATTTCTTGTGTTTAGTATTTTGTTATATTTCACTTGTTCATCGCAGGAGGTCGTTGAACAGATGAACAGTTTCTACTTACTAGTTGATAGTTAAAGCGAAAAGCCATATTTTCGTTTTATTAGGTTTTGGACATGACCTACTTTAGAAGTATAGATTTATTGATTCTAAGCCAGATGTCTTTCTTCAGTTTCTTCTAAGCGTTTGCTCTAAAAAACTACAACCAGGTTACCAGCAAAGAAAAATCTTCATGAAATATCAAAAAACTGCTCAGCGGAATTTATATTGAGATCAATCGGGAATAGGAATTTCCATCGGAATTATGTTCCATAACAGTGGCCCTAGAACAGATTCTTGAAAAACTTGACCAAATTATTTACGTATTTACAATTTATAGTAATAAAATATACGAAATATATTAGTTCATAAAACATGAAATTAATATGATTGGATATTAATTCCAAAATATTTTCTTAAAGCAGTTGAAGACATCATACAATTATAATCGAAAATTCCAAATCGTTTGGAATTAATCATCTTATTAACAAAAATGGCAGGTTCACATTCGAAAATTCCAAATCGTCTGGAATTATTCGTCGTATTAGGAAAAATGGTAGGTTCACATTCGGTACAGTAATGATTGAGTCGCATTGACGTAATGGTAATCCAGTCACGTACGCGAGGTCCCGTCAGAGATGCCCCGTCGGATAAAGGCATCGCCTGATAACCATTATCCCGCTTTGGGGAAATTGGGCACAGTTTTTATAGCCTGTGTTCATCACCGTGTCCCGCCAAACGGAGACCGTTCACCCATACGCTTATTCACAAGATTGAATCCTGCTTAATAGGTGTGCTCTCCGTTTCTCGATCTCCTCGTCTGTTATTTCGGCTGTCTTTGGAATTTTGAATCAATGTGTTACG
Organism: Serrognathus titanus; assembly: GCA_039766575.1. NCBI lineage: Eukaryota > Metazoa > Arthropoda > Insecta > Coleoptera > Lucanidae > Serrognathus > Serrognathus titanus. The sequence goes on from CM077913.1 coordinate 26,198,224, forward strand.
TGCTGGAAACTCATTCTATGAACGCATACACAGAAACAAATTTGGTAAAAAATCGCTAATAAAATCTGAAATACTCAATTATATGGTTTTGTTTAACAACCAATTTCATTATTAGTAATTAAATTAATAGGAAATCGGAATTGCTGTGACTATTAATTTTGTTGTGTGTTTATAAATTAAATACATAAGCAATGAGTTATTTACTTAGTAATTTTAAAAAATTACGTAATTAATACTGTAAAAACACAAATTGCACATACATCTAATTACTTAAAGAGTGTACTCTCAACAAGTGTTGTTTAAAACAACAATAGTAAAATAAAAGTTTTGAAAAGAACACAATAGAATTTGTTTAGAAGCATTTTTTTGTACATTGGAATTTGTTTTTTTTTCAAATTTTTAAAATTATCTTGACGATTCATACAATGTTTATTTTATCTATTTAGGAACAATTAAAAATGCCCTTATTTTTAGTTGATTCTCTTTCTCTCTCTTTATCTCCCTTTCTTAATATGCATAAATATACTCTGATTTGTTTACATCTTAAAGTGAAATAAATTAAAAATAAACTTAATATCTCATAGCTAAATTCTAAGTCCTTTTGTGCAGATTTCCCTTTAAATAAAACTCCCCCTAATAAAACTCAACATTCAAGTTCGTAACTGTTTATCTTCACTCACACACTCATATTAGAACGGCGCGATTGACATAAACTTTGCGAGAAAACCGTCGAATGAGGGCAAGGCAAACAGAGCGAATTGCATGAATTTTTATGTTTTATCAACTTAATCAAGATCAATTTACTTAAATTTAAACTGAACTATTTGCATCTATTTGCATACAGAACTTCAATGATAGTTGAAACGTTCGCAGTCTTTCTGTACTTGTATATACAAGTAAACTGAGTCGAAATGGTGGAAAATTCCCGCTTTATAGAGGTAGCAAGTAGAAATTCAACGATAAATTATTATTTTTGAGGTCACCAAAAACATAATATTTTAAATTAAAGAAAATATATATTCTTACAAAATTCGTTTAATGTTTAAAGTTTGTATTTATCGTTGCCCTAAAAAGAAAACTGTAGACAGTAATATGAAAAGTTCTAAAGGTAGTTGTTTTTCTTTTACTTTTTAATTTATTCCTCAAAAATTCAGACGAATTATTTTCTGAACAAATAATTACTCGGTTATTTCAACGACTCACTCAACTTGGAAAAACAGAACGTCTCTTTTTAATATACTGTGAAAACAGAGTGGGCGATGTATTCATCGGAAATGCGTTAAAATGTGTTATTTGTGGAAGCGACGTTTCAGTGTTAAGAAGAACTTAACTGAAAATCAATGAAGCGAGTTAAAATTATAGGGAATTATTAATGATGGAACGAGAATAATATTTTTTTGTTGTTGGAAGCTGCCTGCTCATTCGCCTTTATTCTGCTAAGAAGAAAATCAGTCTGTAAGGTATTTCGTCAAGTAAGTTACATTTCTCTTGTAAAAGCACAGAAACTTCTTTGTTTCCTAGAGTGCTTTACAAACACCCTAAAATCCTGAACGACTACAACAGTCTTACGAGAGACGTGAAAGCTACGTCAAAGTATTTCAAAATTTTCAATAAAACGAGTTCTCGTCTTCTAGGCGCGTCGTGTCACGTTTACAAGACGCCCAGCAATATATAACTCATATTATTTTTTTCTTGCTTTCCATGAACGAAATATTTCAGCCTTATCCAAAATAGAATATTATAATATTTCAATGAACGTTTCTGAATTCCGTAAACCTTAAGAGAAAGGCGCCGAATTGATTTAATTAATTTTAATATCGTGGGAGGACTGCGCAAAAATAGCTTGAGTAATTAAGCGGAATCAATAGCGATTTAATTAGAGTTCGATAAATTAAATTGGCACCACATCAAACGCAATAAATAAATGGCCGACCCGATCGCTTGTACTTCATATCGATCGTAATATATTGAAATTCCGGACATTCCGTAGTCAATTTGGAGCATTGTTTTAGCACTGTTATTGAATCTGCAGAACCATTTCATCGGCCATAATGATTACCTAATAATATTCTTACTCATCAATCTTTTCATTTAAAATCTACTAATATTACTACTACTACTAGTTGTTATACCTCTTATTACATGCATTGACTTTATTTTATAATTCTCAAAGATCGTTTACAGTTTAGTACATACAAAGGACCAAATTCCGAAACAATACTCATACTTAAACTTGACAGTTTGATAGTATTAGAAATTCAGAAATGCTTTTATTTACTCGTGTAATCAAGATTATGTTTAGTATAGGATATTAGTGCTTTAAGTCAAAAAAATTATTAAAATGAAAATTAAAGCATCTCTGAATTTCAAATATGCTGACACGTTTGAGTACGAGTTACGTTTCAGAAATTGGCCCTAAATTTTCTTCTGTTTTAATTTCTCCTAATTTTATTCAAAACAAAAAAATAGAAGTAGAATATAAATAATATAATTAAAACGTCATTAAATGTCAATGTGATGGGTAATTTTTTTTTTGACCGCAAGTTTACAATTACAAAATTAATTTGTTAGAGTTTCATTCTTTAGTAATTAATTATTGTTACAAAATTTAAATTTTCAGTTTTCTGTATATTAAATAAACCAACTACTTAGTACAGCTCTTCTTCTTTTTTCTTAAAACAATAATACACATTTTCCAGAAAGATTTATACAGTAGTTGCATTAAAAAATAACAAAAACAGTGCAGAACTCGTCCGCTTTGAAAATTTTAATTAAACTTCCTGAAAAATTAATTACAAGTAAAACACGTTAATCTCAACTTTGTCCAGTTTGAAACTCAAAGAGGAGACAAAAGATAACAATATTCGAGCTGCATCATAATCATTGCCGTTACTTTGTTAGATAACAGAGAATTTTTTATTGCGATGCTCCGAGGAAGGAAAAGTGTGCCGGCGATTTCATGTTTCACGTGAACTGAATATTTTCTTGTTGATGGCGTTTGCTTTCCGACATATCTTCGCTTTAAATCTTATTTATGATAGGATCCCTATTTCAAGTTTTATTTATAATATGGTTGAAGATGTAAAGGTTTTCCTTTTTATATTTTGTCTTATTTAAAGCAAGAAAGGAGCTCCGAATATATTACATAGTAGCGAAAAGAAATATAGTGAAACTTCTATAGAGAAATTCGATTTAACGACTAGAAAGCATTCTCAAAATTTATAATTAAACAACTGAAATACGGCGTTAATTAATACGTTCCACTAGAGGGGATTACGTGTATAATTCTTCAGTTCAAGTGCTTACACGAGACAACTGACGCCTACTAACATAATTTATTCTCCATCCGAGTTCCCCTCATCTTAACAAGACTGTCGATCAAACTGAATTATTAACAGATTAACATCACCTACTAAAGCAATTTCTCTGTTATGCCACCCTTCTTGGTAACGTCTGCAGATGTACTTAATCAGCGTCAGGTCGAAAGCTTGTCATTTTAAAAACGTTATTTCTGTTGTAGTTTCTTACGATATATACGAGGGCGTTTATTTAATTGATCTATCTGGAATGAAGATGGCGTCATAGAAAAAAATTGCTTGATTGTCAAATTACTGACATTGCTTCAAGAACTTTGACGAATTTTGTACGAGTTCGTAATGTTTTGCAGTTTTTACGATTTTTTTCCTTTCGAAAAATGAGTGTTATATAGAAAATCGCGCAGGATAAGATTACCAATTAAAAAGGAAAAGAGAAGGGCCAAAAGTTATTCATGAATCATTGTCTCAGGTGTACACAATGACGGTCAAACTTATTTTGAAGTGAAATTTTGGTTTCGATGGGGACGTGACTCAATTCAGGAAACAATCAGCCTTGTTGAAGATATGGTGTTGACAAATCGATAAATGAAGTTCCCAGTGGTTGATAAAGAAGCTGGAGTACTCTTCGTACCCATCATCATTATTATATTCAAATTATGTTGACCCAACCCAACCCAACCATTCCCTTGTCCTTTTCTTTTACTTTATTCACTGTTATTTACTTTGATACTTTTTGACAACGCTTATTTTCCAAAGGTTTTCTCCTTAAATTTTAACTCCTAAAAGCAGATTTTCATTAGGTCTTTATTTTCTTCTCATTTAATAAAAATAAAATGGGAGTTATCATAAAATATAGGAGCACTATCTAGAAGATTGAACAAAAAATACGTAATACACGATTGGATGAGAAATTAGCATTCTGAAGAATTTATAACTAAAACTAGTAGTAAAATATTGAAGAAAATCAAGATAGAAATTTAGAAATAAATATTGGCGACACAAAAACAATATTTAATGACAATGACATATTGTAGTGATATAATCAATTTGGAAAATTTAATATTTTCTATTGATGTTTGATTTTGTCCGATTCTTTTTATTCTCTTAATTCTATTTGAGGCTTATTTCAGGATATGGCTTTCTTTTCAGTTAAAAAAGACTTCTTTATTCTTTAGATGGTTGTATTTTGATATTAACAATAGATTTAAATAAATTGTTTTCGATCGTTGCAAATCGTCTACAATGACAAATTTATTTGTGGTTTCCTTTTTCTTAGAAATGGAATTTCAAAAGTAATTTTGACACACTTTTCGGTAGTGCTAGGTATTGTGTATGTAATAAAAATACACAATAAATAATTCCTACCTTTTAAACCTTCTATATTATAAGAGAGGATTTGGTACAAATAAATATGTAATAATGGTCAATCGAAGTGTAGTACCGAGGAATATCCTTATTTCTTACATTTATTGGGTATGAAGCTTTGTGTGAGATATTCATGTTTTATTTCTGGCATTGGACTAAGAACTGCATCAGTTCGTTAGATAAGTTGTTGTTACATCACGTAAAGTGCCTTAACTACGTGTCCTTTAAAATAAAAACTAGTACGCACAAGTATGTCAGACCTTCTAAAGGCCTGTTTACCCAGGGTGCAACGTGAAACATAAATTTAAACAAGGCCGATCAACCCAGTTCCGACCCTCATCCTGACAATCAATAAATCAGTTTCGGCGATCGAGTTTGCCGCATTTAAATTTTCCGCGTAAACATCGCTTAACGTCGCCTCCCACGGATAAATTTTCATTTAACCCCCCTGGAAAGTACTTCGACGTGGAGCGATTCGTTAGTAGAGACGGTTTTATTTTCTGACCCTCAAAGACGCTAACACTTGGGAAAAATAACAAGCATGTGACGAAATTTTAACATTTACCCCAGTTGAAACTAGACGAACGTAATTTAGCCGCACTAGGATATAAAATTAATTTTAGAATGGTTAAATTATTTAATAGTTTCGACTTTAAAGCAATTTAGTCCGAGCAATGAGGAACAGTGATAATGTATCGCCGACTACTAGAGTTCACATGGCTATTTGGAGGCGAGTGTACATACATATACCTCTACAATATGTCCTAGATAACATGGGGATCTCGCTTATTATAAGAGACATCGGATGACTTATTTATAAGTATTAGGGCAGCTATAAACTATTTTAAAATTTCAGAAATTCCATGTAGTTCAGGAGTTATACCAAAAAAAAACTAAAATTTTCCAATTTCGTTTTTTTTTGCGAAAACGTTCTCTGTTAGTGGAATCCACATGTTTGTCTTACTTGTATTTTCTTGAGGCACTTTTTTATGCAGAATTTAAAGTGCTTTTAAATTTCGCTTTTCATTTTTCGTTTTCGAATTTTCACGCCCAACTTCACTTTCTCTTGTGGACCGTCGAGTAGGTTTTGGAATAATGGAATGCAATGATATAACACATGTAATATTTATTTTCACCTAAAACTTAGAAACAATTCATCCCATTTAACTGAATTCGTATCTTTTATAATAAGCGAGATCCCCATGCTGGAAAAGTTAACTGGAACATATTTATATACATAATACATATATATATACATATTATATACATAATAATTGTTCGACTTTTTAAGCATCTTTTTAGTTTAGTCGAAATCAAATCGTAATATGTCTACACTTACTTAACGATTATGTCCTTAAAAAGGCGAAGACAGGCTGTACTATAAAATAAGGGAAGCAAAATATTAATTGTCGCCTACTCCATAAGCCTTGCATAGCATGTTTCACTTCTTGAAAAGAAGAGTAATAAGGAGACTTAGGTGTTAGATAAGCGCGTACGTTTCCAAATCAAAATGAAACATATGGTATATTCATAAGGTTAGTTGCCAAACATATTAAATCATTTAAGTAAAAAAAAATGAGATTTCCTGTCAAGAGAACACAATATGAGACTTGTATTTCATTGCAACTAAGAAAATTAACTTTATACTTAAAAGGTTATGGCAAATATCTAGAAGTAAAACCTTTTAAGTATTTTTCCGTTTCAGATATTTAAAATATTTTTCTTCATTCTATTGTAAGGTTAACTTAAAATTCAAATTTTTATTTGAGTGTAACTTCTCCAATATAATTTTAATTCAGTATACAACAATAAAAATGTTCATTCGAAGGAAGAACTTCCCGTCATGCAATAAATCCGTCGTAAAATCAAAGGAAGTCGGAAGAGAAAATTTTATATTTCGGGATATGTTATTCATATTCCGATTTTTACGACGAACATATTTCGCCCCGGATTGTTTTCGCAAGAAGGATCCATAGGAGTCGTTCTTCCGTCGGTGCACAGATTTTAGCGTCGCGACGCGCATAAATGTAACAGCAGCAGTTGTCACGATGTTTGATGCGGGAGGATCGAGATCTTGAACAGATGATGCGTCACTGAATAATAATAACTCAGCTGCGAGACGTCCTTCAGGATAATGCGATCCTGGGCTCGAACGTAATATGAATTACCCACTCTGTGTTGTAACAGGGCGCATTAGATACCTGCGATGCAGGTATAGCAAATATCGGCTTTATTTGCTTCAATACACATCCTCATTGTAGTTTGTTTAATATCCGCGCTGTTGAGAGCTTCGTGATGTGTGTGCATTTGCACGCTCGAAACCTGATTAGTTCACAAAGTAAATATTTAACAACTTCTTGTCATACAATTTTCCCTACAAACAATTTGTTGTAAAACAATAACTCCAGATTGTGTACCAATCTGTAATGACTGCAACATGTTTGTATTTATAACTGTTCACATTGGAAAATATGTATTTAGAAAAATGTTTTGGTTTTTCATATAATCAAATATTTTCACTCCTATCAATTTATTTCTCGGAAAATCTACGTTATCAATGTTTTTCGGAAATAGTATTCTTAGATAATCTAAGTTATTTAATTGTGTTAATACTCCAGTTATATGACCAGCAACATTTTATGTTTGCAATGAAGTTTCAGAGAGTGGCTTTGACATAGAAATCAGGATTATTTTATCTCGTAAAGTTATTTGATAACGAGTAACGAATTTTGTCAAAATCACACTGTGGCTGCACAATAACAATAAAAATTTTAATCGAGTTTTATTTATATTTTCAAATGTGGCGTTGTACTTCATAGATAAAGCCGTAACATGCTTTTAGGGTAAATTTTTAATTCCTTTAATTGATTAAACACAATTTTTCAAATATTTTCTCCTTAATCTGTCAGATCGATTCTCTTATTGGTTTTATTTAAGAATAAACCTGCATAAACTATATTTTTGATAACAAAATAGGAACTGTAAATTAAGTAGATCTTTATTTATCGCCAAACGAACAATATTTTCCAGCAAGCTTTAATTATACGGAAAACGCTGTTCACTGTTGAGTTGATGGGCCCTTTATGCAACAGCATTATTATACTGCAGATTTGGTTATTCTGTACCAACACCTCATTAGAGGCCTTCTGTTTGCACATGCAGTCCAAATTCAGTTCAAGCGACTGAATTTTGTTTCGATAGTTATGCATGATCAAACATTGGATTTAATTATTGACTGGAGTGTTTGCAGTGCTCGAAACTTGCGCTAATGAAACGACGAGTCGTCGATCGTCAGGATTAAATAACGAAATTGAATTTTGTGACCACAACTATTATCTCAGCAGCAGATTTCTCATATATGTACTAATAGAAGGTTTCTATGAAAAAAGTGTCAAAGTCACATTTTAGTGCTCAAGTCACATTCAATGTCAAAGTAAAAATACAAGTAAAGGCGCCTTCGTATTTGAAAACAAAATAAAAATAAAGTAATAATAAAATTTTAATACAAATCGTTGTCTACCATGTCAAAGAAATAGATATAAAACTTTCTACTTTAAATACCTTAGTAATAGGAAGACACTTTTTGTATTGACTCTTCATTTGGATTTTGTTATTATTATTATTTATGAAAAAGTATATTTTTTATTAATTAAAAGACATCATGGTCATGTATGCCCCTCTAGATGCCCTTCCTGCTCAAGTCAGCACGAATTAAAACGTTGCCGACGTTCAAATTAAGTTGTACTAAAGCAAGTACGGTTTTGGGTGTTTTAATTTGCTCTGTCCCTGGCGCACCCCAACGCTTACCTTAATTACGTATTATTTTCGTTTTACACAAATTAAATTTGCGGAACGCAACACTTGCACGGAGCATACTAATAATATCCCGGTTGACGTAATTGTTCGCAAACGAATTAAGGGAAAGAAAGTGTTACTTTGTTAACAAGGACCGGTTGCGCAATTTTAATTTATTTACCTTTCGTAATTTATCAAAAATCCAATAATTTTTTTTTGTCATTTCGATAAAATGCATCCGTTCCTCAAGAATTTACGAGATTAAAAACGAAAATCCACTTAGGATCATGAACGAAAAAAATGATTAGTTTTATCCTGCCGATATAAAAATCAATTTCAATAAAACGGGAAGCGATAAAATCCTGTGGAATAACAGCTCTTAAATATCGGACATTAAATTCCCTGGCCGAATTCAATTTAAAATAGGAAATAAATTAAAGAAAGCCATAACAGCGGTCACTTAGGAGGGTTTCAAGAGCTTATTGGCTTCTGAAACGTCGATAGCCGCTCCAAGGAATATGGCTATTTACGAACTAGCATCTGGAAAATGTTCCTTTTGAAAACTATCATCTTGTCTTTGTGCGCGGGTCGGAAGGTAAAGGCGTTTTGCTGGTCTTATACGTCTTTGATTTACGAGAAGTTTTCCACAGAGAATATTTTTTTGCAAGCAAATTTTCAGCCCACCATTCTTTTTATTTTTTTAATCTGAAAGAAATAAATTAAAATTAGAAGTAGTGGGCGTCATATTCAAAGAAATTTAATTGAGAAAAGAAATAAGCTACAAAGCGATCGTTTATTTTAAAACTGTCTGCTTCAGATAACATCTTTACAAAGATATAAATTAAAATAAAATAAAAACAAAAGAGATCAATGGCTGCATTCTTAATATTCTCTTGTTACAATATCTTGAAAGTCTATTTTGTTCAATAATTTTTTTTCTTATTCTGGAAGAATATTATACCCGTTTCAATAGAAATTAATTAATTCTGAAAAGTAGATGTAAATATAATAACATACCTTTCACTTGATTCAATTTTGAGTTTCAAAACCATTCGAATAATGAATTGTATTGTTGTAACTTCAATTTCAGTTACGAATGACCTCAACACCTGCTATTATCTAGAAACTATAAAAATGATTACATTAAATTACAACATGTCAACCTATTGAAAAATGTACTTTATCGCATGAAATTGCTTTGTAATCTCTTTTTTAAAACGTTTATGAGTAAAAATTTGTGCGTTTGAAGACAATATAGCATACATAAGTTGTATGTAGTGGAGGTACGTATTCCGTTTTTGAATTTACGAACAGAACAAATACATTAGAGTAAAACAATTCTAGTTTTATATTATGTTTACGTAATTTGTGTTTAACTCTAAGAATTATATTAAACGTTCAGGAACCTGATATCAAATCAATTGCATCCCAAGTAGACTTGGTGTTTCATTAATGTAAAATTTATACTATTATTTAATTTTTTTCTTACATTTATTGGTAGAAATAACTTTACAAATCCTTTTTCTTTAATTAGGAACTTAATTTTCTCTTTTAAATTTGACAAAATTGCTATAATTTTTCCGTTTGTTTAAACTTGTTAACATTTAACATTTGTGGTCACTTTTTCTTGTTAGATTCTTTGAAAAATATGATTTTGATAAAAATACTGCGATCGTAAGATATCAAGAATATAATATAGTACGTATAATAAGCAATATATTGATAGAAATGTCAAAATTTAAGATATTTTCTAGACAGTCTACATTTTAACCAACCCCTCTTGATTCTACGAAAAAAAAAAGACATTGAGATCTACTTTTTTTATAATAGAAGGATCCGTTACAATTAATAATATTTATTAAAATGAAACCATAAATCTTATACCCATTAAAAATGCAAGATTTGCGTTTACCATAAAATTTCAAACTTCGTCCTTCATTAACAATATATTGCTAGCACTCAGACTACAAAATTTAACCTAATAAAGTGAACATCTAGAGGTAATTTATAATAAAATAAATTATGCAATATGTAGTAGTGTCGGCGCGTTAAAAGGTCAAATTATCCTCTAACCTCGTTCACATCTCTCGGGGTGGACCGTCAGCGTACAGGCTGCGGTCGACGAGGGGTAACTTAATGGTGACCATCATTTAGCAGGAACACCGCGCAACCAAATGCACCGACGTATGTCATTCCACTATGAAAATCAATTACGCAAACGACTGTGTCACTTTACCTCGCCAGATTACAATTTGATGTTAGTTTCGTGAGTCTCGATTCAGAATCCAAACGCTTTGCCAGTTTAAAGCACGGTAAAGCGTAGGAATTCTAAACCGAGACGCGAAAATGAAGGCAATTTGTTATGCTTTGGATTTTTTTGCCTTTCTCCATCATAAGTACTTTTAACATTGGAATATCCTGCGAGCAGAAAGATTTAAAACGGAATTACACAACGAACAAATGTTTATTTTATCTATATATCAATCGTCTTCTGTGATCCGATTTTATATTTTCTTCTGTGATGTAATATTTTAAAAGCATGTACAAAAGATTTCGTTGCAATAGTAATAATAATAAAAATAACATTTTAGCTACATTAAGACGTCTTCAATTAAGATACTTACATATCCACATGCACTTAATGTATTAAGGTAATTGAAAATGAAATCTCCTGTCGTAAGGCAAAAAGAAATACTAAGTAATTCAACAATTTCTAATGAATTGAAAGGTCAGCATAGAAAGAAAAGTTCTCCTGTGAGAATATTTACAGGACGTTATCGATAAAGTGGCAATGATACCATATATAGAGGACATCAAAATATTGCGATTCAACCTAATTTATCTATATCTAAAAAAATTTCGTTTCTGAGATATAACCTCCTAAAGGAGCAATTTGTAAAATATGTTCCCTTAAATATCTCTAGGATGGTTTAAGATAGAGTGTAGTAATTTGATATGCAAGACAACTGAAATACATGGATGGATACTTTTTAGGCTAAATTGGCCTAGATCCAGGCAGTAGGCGACCATTTTAGTCAATAACCTTTTTATTGTTACTTTTACAATGTCATAAAAATCATTTAAGGAAATTGAAAAGAGTCAAGAGAAAACAGTACAAAAACTTAAGAATGCATATACCAATGATAAAACTTTATCAATATACATGGACATTGTAATTTCCAGAAAAAAAGAAAATAAGATAATAAGTACTAAATTATATTAGTGTAAAAGTAAACTATGTTGCAGATATTCTTCTGCCGTATACAGTTCTAAAGTTATTAACAGCGATAGATTTCTGCACGGAAACTTCGGTTACTCGTTGCTGATTTTATCCGTGACGGTAGTTTATTATAGAACACAATAAATTTTTAATCTTGTGGTATATTGTGACTATAAAAATAATTTTCAAATCTTCCTTTATATTTATACAAAAAAATTAAACTTACTTATATGAATATTGCTGGTATTGTTGAAGTTGAAGTTGTTTAAATTTTCCTCTGCAAGATTCTCAGTATGGAATATTATGCATAACACGTATAATCCTTTTTTGAGCCACAAATATTTTCTTCCTAAAGAGCTAAAGTGAGCAAAGTAGATTAATCTCAATGCTGATGAATCTATGGAATTTCTTAAAACCCGGATGGTGAAGCAAACTTTGTTTAACTTGATTACTAAATCTTCAATAAGTTTGTCAAACTTCACTTCGCCATCTATAGTCAAACCAAGAAATTTAGCATTGCAAACCATCATTAAGACGTATACGATTGTGGATCATAATCGGGACGATTGGTTCTGAATACTAAACTGGACTTTTGCATTATTTAATATAATGTTATTTATTCCAAACCATTCTTTAAAATTTGGTTAAATCAAATTTACAGTTGTCGATAGTTGCATGAAATCCTTCTCTTCAAAAAGGTCGTTTATGTTTATGTGCTGGGCCAAGTAGACCACCTTGTAGAACTCCTGCCTTAATTGTGGCGTAGACGGAAAACTTTTAACACCGTTTGAAGTAATTCGGATTCTGTGGCTACGACCGTCCAGGTTAGATTGAAGCCATCTTAAAACATTTCCTCGCATACCATAACATTCTAATTTGTCTAACAGTAGTTTACGGCCAACGTGGTCGAAGGCCTTAGATAGATCTACAAATATTCCGTAAAGCACATCTCCTCGCTCCAAAGCTGCCGTAATCGTTGTTATGAAGTCGAAAATTGCAGTTTCTGTTGACCACGTTGAGAAGGGTTGATCAGATTGCATTTATTTAAGAAATCTTTTATTCTTGTACACATTATGCTTTCAAGTATTTTGGTAAAACTGGAAATTAAACTAAAAGCAGCTTTTGTTAAAGAAGAATTTATGATATACACCAAAGGCATTATTACAACTCTCTTAATTATTATTATTTATTAATTATGTAAAAAAGTTACCTTTTATGTTCAATTAAGCCTGAGGATACGGGAGAAAATTCTGAATCATCGTGTATAAGTACAACTGACTTTGCTTCCTAGAGGTCTATTTCCTAAATTGAAAATATATATGTAGAACTTTCGTTTTACATTTATATGTATAACAGGTATTTCACTTTTAATTATTAAATAAAAATATTTAAATATTTTTAACGCAATGTTAATAAGAAGGCAAGTCAAAATTTTTAGAAACAAATGAATATAGTTTATGTACGATATTTCTACAGTGGTCCTTTTAGCTGCTAATAACATTGTATGGTAATGTTTGCTCATTATCATTTATTACCATCACATTTAAAACTCATATCGTTTTAGATTTACATTTTCATTAAACTTAATATCTAATTAAAAAGTATTGTAAACTTTACTTACTTCAAATTTACATTTTATAAGTTGCAAATAAGGGATGTTTTATTCAATGTTTCTTTTCTTTATTTCTTTACTTCTTTTATGTGATATATGTCAGAGTGTGATGATGATATTTCAGAATGAAAACGTCATCTTTTCAAACATTTTATCACATATGGCAAGAGACATCTTTTTCAGATTGATAGTCCTCGAAAGATAACGTTTTACACATTGTGTAAACAATGGAAGCAACCGAAATTCCTTTATAAAGTTCTACTTTTTAAGAGGGAAGAAATGGAAGAGGGGTAAAGAAGAAATTAGATAAATATTTTGGGTCTTCTTTATATTCAATAGTCAAAAAGTTGATAACAAATTTCAAACGAGGTCGTAGAAACTATGAAATGTAGTCTAGCACTTCACTTTGAAGGACGATCTACGGTACACACTACGCTGACTTATTGGATTGATTCCTCGTGAACTTGCCGATCAAATGCCCTTATTGAGCCAAAAAAAAAAGTTGTTTCATCACAACAACGTACCGACATAGACCAGAAAAATCGCGGTGGCAAAAATTCATGAGTTTGGCTACGAATTAATTTCGTGTGTGTCGTATTCACCAGATTTGGCCCTGTGTGAATTCTTCCTTCTTTCTAGTTCACCTTCAAATCGATTTATTTTTGCCAGTGTTTACTGCTGAGCCATTTCTTTAGTTGGAAGGAAGGACGAAGTCACACTGAGCCAAAAAAATTAATTTCCAAAAAATTTGTTGTTTTTTTTTTATTTAGGCTTCAGCAAAAGTACCATGGAAGCCTTCGAGTGAAGAAAGCACAGTGAGGGAGACGATATTTAGTAAGCAAAGTTTGTATTTCTCTCCTAGTCTCCTTTTATTCAAGCAAAAAAAACAATAGTTATGTGCATTCTGTAACTTATAAGTCAAGATAAGTCCAAAGAGAACCATAAAAATACAAAAATGAACTAAAATCGAAAAGGAACTAAAATATTAAACTCGTAAATATGTGTTGTAATGACTCAACTTCATTTCATGTTTATCGTGCTTAAAAGCTCGTCTTTCTATTTGCGTTCTGTAAGTTATACGCATTAATAAAACCGAAGAAAGGTACACGAATGCAATTTGATAAAATTGCCTAAAAGCCGGTTACCTAAACGCGAAGCGCTTATCCCAAACCTATCGCTTTATTCCGAAACATTTGACTGACGAGCGGAAGGAACAACGATTTTCGGGTGGCATAAAAGTCATCAGAAGCCGTGACGCGGACAAATTGATTCGGCGGCGCCGTGTAATAACAGGTGAAATTTTCACGTGCTGAAGAGGAGGACGACGTAAACACCGTGACGCGAAGCAATTATGCAGATTGACCTGGTGGAGTGGGTGCGTCTTAGCCGAGTCGTAAGTGTAAAGTTTTACGATTCTAACTCAATTTAAAGCTATATTGGATCCTCTGCTTACCGGAATTCCTTTGTGTTTCAGAATAGAACGGTTGTGCTCGTTGTGCCTTTTACGTCGATCGCACTGAAATGGTTTGGGTTTCAAACAATGCCTTTCCGGAAACTAAAGAAAAGTGTTTTCATTTTATGACAGTAACTGTGTTCATTTTAATGTTGCAGTTTATCTATAGTTAAATTTCGTTTTGGAAAGGAACATTCTTGTAAGCAGGTGTTTACAGCACTCGAATGCATAATAAACTTGATAAAACAACGAACAGAATATCTGAATGAAACTGAGTGAATCGTAAGGGAAAACAGAGAACTATAAAATAGAACTAACGAACTGAAAAGATTAGCTAGCAGGAAAAACAACAATCCTTACTTTGAATACTTTGTAATTCAAAAATAAAAAACACAAAGTTGCGAAAAGAAGAATCAACATGAATTAAATGCCGGCGTTTCGATGTAGGTTTGACGGTTTCTTCTAAAGAAGAAACTGTCAAACCATTTTTATTGGGAAGAAGCTATCAAATGCACAGTAAAACCTCAAAATTTACATAAATTTTATGAAGTGCCGAATCAATTGTAATTACAAATTTCTTTAATTGTTATTTAATCAAAAATTTAATTATAATTTGTTAATTTAAATTTCAGCATTAACCGCATTTAAGTTTTTAAAGAGGAACGAGTACCTCAAGTGAAAAAAATATAAAAATAGAAGACAAAGGAACTTTAAGGATTCGAGGAGCATTTTGGTTCATTTCATTCTAATTCTTATCATTCTTTTACCATGGTTGACGACTTCTCGTACACACAACTAAAACTACGTAATAATGGGGTATAAGACAATATTTTTCTTAGTATTTTTAATTTACATCTTTAAGATCCGTTTCTTATTTTTACACTATCGCACAAGTCTGAATTATTAGACTTCTGAATTATTGAACTTCAAAATACTATTCAAGAAGGCTTCACATTTATAGACAAAATTTGGGCCATCAAAAACACATTGGCTCTATTTTATCGACTTCAGTGTGAAATCCCATGCGTTTCAGCCTCATACATTTGAAATTATGTACATTTCTTTGAGTTCATAATTACTTAGGAAAGGATTCAAGTCAAAATGCTATTAAAAAATAAAACTTAAATACAACTGGAGATCAACGAATTTAATGTCTAAAATTTAATTAAGATAGCTCTTAATATTAGATCACTTCATCATCATCTTTATTGTAAACCATTTAGGATGAACTTACTTGGGATAAAACAGAGTATCTGTTGAATCTTATTCTTGCTTACTTACGCAGGTTAATGTAGATTTTTTTTCATTTATAACGTGTGAACTTTGCCTCGACGTCGTTTGTCTCAACTGTGGAACAAGTTCAGAAAAAAGTTACTAATGGATTCCTAGAAAACAGGCAGGAAATAATGAAGAGCCGGAAGTATTATAATGAAAACACAATTTATACATGTCAGCCAAATAATTTCTGTGCATTTTTATCGTTACATATAGCTACAGGAGTAGTTTATTTAACATTTTTCAAAATTTTGTTATATGTATATGTTTAGAAAATATTTACGAATATTTTGAAAAAAAATGCAAATAGAAATTGTGTTTGTATTGAAATTGTAATGTAGAATTCTTAAACAAAAGATAAATATACTCAGAACGATTCTGAAATATTTTAATAAGCAAGATAAAAGAAAGTAAATAAAATAACAGTGACACAAATATTTAAATTTTATAAAATTTCTGTATTTTTATACGCTTAAGTTTCCGTTAAAATAAAACTAGAAGTTCATCTTATTCATTATAATTCTAAAATTGCTTCCAAAATAACTAAACGAATTTTAGAAGAAATTAAAAAAAAATGTTTCTTGTACTGTTTGAATTCATCTATCGATCCATCTTCCTCTTGGTTTATTTTTCAAACAGATAATAAATTTGAGCTAAACGTATTATAATTTTTTTTAATTTACAAGCTTCCTCTCAAAATACCAGACCTAATCTTGTCGCAAAATATTACGACGTAATGTACAGAAACGATTTACGGGAGAAAGCAGTATGCTTTGCAACACGCAATCTAAGGCGACATTTTACGAGCCTTTCTGCTTGTCGCATTTAGGCGTCGCTTTTATAAAAGTGCTTTACACATTCAGTTTGCAGAAATTCGGAATTCATAATCGGATGTGCATTATAGAGGAAAGTCGCAATTAATCTTTATCGGAAGTACAATGCAATAGCTATGCTATAAAAAATAATTATGCCAGTGATCAATGTATCCGAAATGTCGGGCATAAACAATTAATTAATATGAAATCTATCTTTGGAAAAGTCTATGCTAATTTGCCGACTGATCGAAATCTGTTTGAACTACTAATTAACGAACTTGAATGTTAACGATGTTTGATTAGATATGTTTAACTAACGCATAGTTAACAGCAACAGATCAATAAGCAAATCAGGCTACGTATATTCCATTCACGATCTTTTTGCATTCTAGTAGGCCATGTTTTTTTTTTTGTTGTTACGTGTATGTATTTCGAAGGTAGTCAAAATCTGACGTGAAAAAAATTATGATATTGTCACGTCAGCTGTATTGACTATGTTGCCAATACTTAAATAAACTTAAACTACAATGCCATGATCAAAGTAAATTAAAACAAATAACTAATTATTTAATTAAATTTTTAATCCTGTCAACATACCGAAAATTATAAGCGGGCAAACCAAACAAGCCATAAAAAAGCCTACAATTATTATAAAAAGGATCGTCCAGATTTCACACAAAATGAAATTATAAGTAGGTTGATAGATATACATGGAGTAAGGCTTACATAAGTTAAATGAGCCCCATTTCCTAATGTAGGTATATGTACGTTTTAGATTTCGCAAAGAACAATAACTAAAATTTTGAAAGCAGGACCCGACAATTTGAAAACATCTTCATCTGGCAGACGTAAAAAGGCGGATTTATTTACAAATTACATGTTTCGGAAAGATTTGCAACGACTAATTTGGGAATATAATTTGAAAAATGAATATTTCACTTTGGACAAATTACTTACAGACGCTCGGGATACTTTGGAAATTAAAGGGGGAAGAACAACTTTATTCAAAATTATGAAATCTGTGGGTTACAAACACAAAATGGTTAACGGACGCAAAATTTTATGTGAACAAAAACACGTCGTTGCATCCAAAATTTCTTTTTAGAGCAAATTCTTAAATGAAAATTAATTAAAATTGCGTAACTGGCAATATAGAAAGTGTTAGGAAAGAGTTTATACATGTATTTCGGCCTTATTGGGCCTCATCAGAACTCTGTACCTTAAAAAAATTGGTTTAATAAAAAACTTACCCCTTTTTTGAATTTCTAAAATCCCAAAAAAATAAGAACAGGAATTAATGATAAAAATATAAAAATCTTTTGCAAATTATACAGTTTCAAAATTCTAGTGAAAATATAATATTCGTGTACCTCGATGAAACGTGGATCTACCAAAATGGGTCTGCGGTTCGTCGATGGATATATGAAACAGGTTTGAAAAGTAACTCAGCCAAAATTAAAAGTGAAGGAAAACGTTTTACAATTTTGCATGCGGGAACAAAACTTGGCTTTTTGGAAGGGTGTGACTTGTTACTCGACTCGACGAGCAATGACAGAGATTACCATAAAAATATGAATGCAGAAATTTTTCAAAATTGTGTGGTTAATCAGCTTATTCCTGCACTAGGCAAGTTGCAACGAAAATGTGTGCTGGTGATGGACAATGCAGCGTATTACTCGGTGCAGTTAAACAAACCACCCACATTTTTCTGTAAAAAAAGTCAAATGCAGGAGTGGTTGGTTAAACACAATGTCGAAAATTACAAAAAAACAATTATGGGAATTTATTAAGCCTTTTAGAATAGACGGAACAACAAAACGATACGCGGCTGACTTAATTTTGAAGGTGCACGGTTATAAAGTTCTTAGATTGCTTCCATACCATTGTCAATACAATTCTATTGAGATTGCATGGAAGCAGTGCAAAGGCTTTTACAATAAGTACATAAATTTGCAACCAGTATCGAAAGTTATGTACCCCCGACATGTGGCAAAATTTTTGTAATCATTGTGACGAATTAATTTCGGAAGACTGGACGAAACATATGGGAAATTTTTCGTTTGAAAATATTCCTCCTTTCATTATTACATTAGGAGAATCTGATTCAGAATCAGATTCTTCTATAGAATCAAAGGAACGGGAATAGGGAACATTTAATTTGGCATCAAAATTTTATAGTGTAGAAAACGCATGTATATCTGTAAAACTTATAAAAAGATTGCCAGGAATCATTTAGCCGTCAAAAGCCGATTTGTAGAATTCTAGTGTTAGGAGAAGAATCTGATGGTGTGCGTATTAGAGGAGGTAGTGAAAGTAGACAGAATTTTAAATGATCTAGCTTATGGTCTCGGAAAAAAATGATAAGATATTTTACATAAATATGGCCATGGAAAAGGTTCTGAGACTCCGGCAACACCAAGAAGATCCTGTTATTTAAATACCCCTTCATATAATGCTTTTGCGCCACTTGCAGCGCACCTCTACACCACTGCCAGGCACCAAACTCGAATTCCTTTTAGAAATTCATCCCGGACTCGAGTATTCACCCCTTCTGCGACTGCGAGGCGAAAATGGCCGCGAGCCTTATAATAAGACCATCCAGGTCCTGAGAACGACAGTTCTTCGGTCTGAACAAGTCCGAAAAAAACTCCTGGCTGAACAAGCCATCCTCACGGGTTGCATAAACAGCCAATACACCTCTCCAGCCGCTGCACAAGTAGCAAGATTCATTTAGCCACACCACTGTGCACAAGATTCTATGAAAACACAAACAAACATTCTGTCATTATTGTTTATTATCATATCTGGAGTCACATTTGTTAATAAAGAAACACATCTTCGCTTTGTGGCACAATTGTTGACTAAGAACACGCAAACAACACACCTCACCCCAAACTTTCTCAATGAAAAAAATAATTAATCATAAAATTATCCATTCACGATCTTTTTAGACTCTAGAGGGCCGTGCTTTTTTTTCTTTAAGTTACGTGCATACATTTTGATAGAACTCAAAATGTGAAAAATGTAAACTGTTATTCGCAATTGCGATGTAATAGTAATGAAAAGGTTAGATCGCGCCATCCTGCGATCGCTTTTTGACCTAATATTGACAAATGGCAGTCACTTTGCTACTTAATAAATCATCCCATACAAGGTGACCATGCGTGCTGTCGAAGTATAACGAAAACTTAAAAATTTTGTTGAAAACTGGCTTCCTAATACTACAACCAGGGTTGGTCGTGTAAATTACGTGGTATGTAGTTTAGATAAAGTATGTGTAATTTATACGTATTCTACGTTACTCATAAAACCTTTTATTTCATAACTTTTTGACACCACATAATAACGTGCCTCTTTTAAAATTTCACCTTATAGTTGGCCGTAAATTGTTAGTTGTGAACGAGCCTTACTTGAAAGTTAATAAACAGACGAATATCATAACCCCACTTTACCTATTGAAGGTAATGTCGTAAAGCTAAAAAAATATTTTTATTAACAAATTTTATTCAAACTTCAAAATAAAATCATTATAGGTGATTAAAATGTCCATCAATTAACAAGATAGGCTTCTATTCTACATAAATATCATTACATACGTCGGGCTAATTGAGGCTAATTCACAACTAGCAATTTTAAAATTTTCCCTCGTAGTTGGCCGTGAATTGGTAGTTGTGAACCAACCTCAATCAACTTGACGTATGAAAATGGTAACATCTTACGTCAATTGATTGAGTTTCAAGCAAGCCTGATTCACAACTAATAATTCACGGCCAACTACGAGGAGAAATTTAAAAAAGGCACGTTTCTATTTTTATGAAATTATCTTAAAGAACAGTATTGCCAACGCAACCAACAGGTAAAAAGTATGAGCTTGCAAGTGTATAAATACAGATTTTTACAATTATTCACGTATTTTGTATTTAAAAATTTTGTTGCAAATCAGTTTTGATTGCGGTATATTCCTCGAGCATCCTCTATACAGTTGATTCGGCCCTATTTGGGGCCTCGTCAGCAGAAGCGTAGCTCGAGATTTCCGCTGCTAACCAAACCGACCTATCCAAAATTATTCGCAATTGCGATGTAATAATAATGATTAGTTTGAGTCGTGACATCCTGCGATTACTTTATGACACAACTTTGTATAGGAAGTGACAAATTGCAACTAGTTTGCTACTTAATAAGTCATCCCGTACAAGGCGGCCAAGTGTGCTGTCAAAGAATTTTGAAAGTTTAAAAAGAAATTGCTGCAAATCGGTTTTGATTGCAGTGGATCCCTTGAGGATCCTCTGTCCAGCTGTTTCGGCTCTATTTGGGGTCCCGTCAGCAGAAGCGTAGCTTCAGACTTCCACTGCAAACCAAACTGACCTGTCCACGGTTATTCGCAATTGCGATGTAATAATAAAAACGTTGTGTCATAAAGTGATCGCAGGACGAGACTCAAACTAATCATTATATTTACATAACAATTGCGAATAATCTTGGACAGGTCGGTTTGGTTTGCAGTGGAAGTCTCGAGCTATATTTCTGCTGACGAAACCCCAAATAGGGCCGAAACTGCTGTACAGAGGATGCTCGAGGGATCCACTGCAATCAAAACCGATTTGCAACAAAATTTTTAAAAACTTTCAATATGCTTAGACAGCACGCTTGGCCGCCTTGTATGGGATGACTTATTAAGTAGCAAACTAACTGCAATTTGTCACTTCCTATACAAAGTTGTGTCATAAAGTGATTGTAGGATGCTACGACTCAAACTAATTATACCTGTATTGTTTGAATAATAATATCTAATACAAAAAAAATATTGCCAGAGTATTATAAACCATCATATCATAAACTTTGCTTATTTTGACAATATTGTTCAAGATGTCCAACACTGTGCAAAATACAGGTTGTTTTACTTGAAACGGTTTCTTTCATAGCTTTCTAGTTACTCATTTTACGAATGCATGATATTTTAAAAATAGCTTATTGCATACGGAGTGTTCTGTTTAGTTGCGTTACTTCGTTTTTTAAATGAAACATCATACATATTTTTAATTTTTTATAACTCTTTTCTATAACTCTTTCTATAACCTTATGTGCCACCGTTTCTACGTTAGTCAACTTTTTAAAAAAATTGTTTCTTTTGCAGTATTTTCCGAGCAAATGACGTTAGAAGCTTGCAGTTTTGTTATTCTTACAAATGTTTCGTCTTCAAATGCTTTTTCACTTACACCGTCAAAAATATTCAAAAAACTCACAATACTTACCTGTCATATTTAAAACAAGTTATAAATTTACTGCATTTTTTGCACTAACGATTTAAATTACGCATTATTTATGCGTAATTTACCGTAACGTAGAAAATAATTTTTTACGCGAAACTTCCCAACCCTGATTACAATAGATCAGAATAACTATTGTAAGAGGAAAAGGGGTGGTTTGATATAATCAGATCTTTAGAAATTTTATGAATATGGCGATTTTAAAAGAACGAAATTTGATTATCTTTCATCATACAGTACCATTCATAATATCCGTAATATATTGGAATTTACAGTATTTTTAAAAGACCAAAATAATATCTACATTGATTATATTGCAATGAATAGAGTCTCCGCCCAGTTGTATATTATTTACTGCTCGCGCCGATGTACTGTAAACCTCAATCGGTCGGCTGATTTAAATGTTCAGTGCCGTTTACGGCTATATAACGTATTTTATCTAAACGAATGTTATAGTCTTTTTTTTTCAAAAATACAGCAAATAAAATAAAATGTGACAAAGTTGATCAAAATATTCTCGCACATCGAAGCGCCTTTGCATTCGGATCTATTTGTTGGAGGCTTTAGTAATGAAGCTTTTACACAAAAATAGTATCTTTACTGTCCTACGACTATAAGTTTCTGTAGACGTAGGTCTAGCAATTAAAATAAATCCTGCAACCTTACTCACAAGCTACCAAATAATACTGAAGTATTCATCAAAGGTAATAAAAGTTGTGGAGTAATATCTACGACACAATTAACCCAAAGCAACCTGAACGTCGAATAAACATACACGCGCAGATCGGTTCTTGATAATCTTGAACATCATCGGTTTCTCAAATGAATTGTTACCTAAGATGAAAAATAAATAGTGTTTTGTAAAACCAGATATGAAAAGTCAGTGTTTAAAACAGGGCAAATACCACAATACGTTATCGAATGCGGTAGGATCGAGCAAAATATGTTGCATGTTTGGTGGTAATAAGATAATCTTATTTATTTGGAATTAGTTTCAGATGATTATGCCTTAACTAATGCACTTCAAGTTTGTTCCGTTAGTAGTTTGTGACTAGTTGCAAACAGTCAAAAGCATGCACTCATCAAAGTTGTATACTTCATGGCGCTAACATTGAAAATCAGGAAAGTATTCGAAGCAGAAGTGAATCAATATATTGTATGTATACATGCTACGAAACATCGCGCTAGATAATTTAGCATCGAGCATTTTTATTTTTAGGAATGCATAGTTTTTCGAGGCGAAATTGTTCTTATTTAGCAAAACGTTACTAAACATATTTCACCTAAGCTTCCACTGTTGAACTGTCAAAATAGCGTATTGAATTTTAATTTTTAACAAAAACTTCTTAATATTTGTAAGGTAACTTTTTGTCTGACAAAGGTTGAGAACCACCATCTCATTGTTCGTTAAAATTAATTTTGTGTGTGTCTGTATATTTTTCAAATGAGTACTTTCAATTTTCACTGAGTTTTCATCGCAAGAATGCACGCAAATAAAAATTTCCGGCGAATTCGAAATAATTACACCCCGTTGCGTCTATTTTTTTTAGACGCTTTATTTGAATATTTCACTAAATGTAACGGCATCATAAATTTTTACGCGCAATTAACCTCATCGAGATACGTGCGTGTAAGCAACAAATATGCGGGAATTTTATTTTTCCCTGCCCCGGAGCCTTCCGGTATGACCGCCGACTACCACAAATAAACATTTTATGGGGGAAATTTATATTTTCCGTCGTCCTGAAAAAAAAAAAATGAGATCCGAATTAACCCATGCGATACACAGTTTTAGGCAGGTTACAATCGCTTTGAATTAACGCGAACTTGTTCCATTAGGCGACAACGACTTGTAGTTGGAACTTTCCCATAATTAATGTGGGTTTGTTCGAAATACGAAATGCATGATGGAACACGGTTATGCGTAACTAATCCTGAACAAACTTCCCTACAAACTGCTCCGAGTAGGAAATGTATATAAGATTACCTTTGACATATTTAATGACTTGTTATGAAATATTAATGTGATGAGTTTTAATCCGATGTTTAGTGAAATATTTGGACTATTAATTATCCAAAGGCCGGCAAAATTGAACGTGAACTTTGATTGCTGTAATTAAGTTTTAAATTACGATGTCCAAAAAGAATTTTTCAGTAAAATTTAGCATAGAGCATTTTTCTTTTTGGGAATACACAATTTTCCGAGGCGAAATTGTTCTTACTTAATAAAAGCCTTAATATAGCAAGAATAATAGATGTAATATTTAGAGGAGGTGGCGAGGATGAAGTTTGAATGGGAAGTGGATGTGTAATTAGGCAACACAGCTGAGAACAAGTCTGCGTTTACCGTGTTGTTAATTTAAGGCATAAAACAACACAGGGACCTCCGGGGACAAGCGTAACTTATTATTAGAGAAACTGACATTAACAAACGACTCCGTCTAAGCCGGGATTACGCGTTTGGACTAATCTTCATCCTACTGGAGATATTGTTTCCAATGCTTTGTTTAATTTAGGATAAACAACGGCAAAAATAATTACTTGCGCTCGCTCGACGAACTACATAATTTGACTTATAAAATTAACTGGGAAATCGATAGCCTGCTTCTGATTCACTCCAATTTAACCACATCTGACACGTTATACAACGTTGCGTCCCCTTTCATTTAAGTATTCACAGACAACGTGAACACAATACAAGTTCAAACCAAATATCTACATATAATTATATATAATTTATTTTGTTACAAACACTTTCTAGGTGTTCCAAACATATCTTAATCTTATTTAAAGTTTTTCGTTTCAAAAATTTTATATAAGCAACTTCACTATAAACAACATGCGTGGGTTCTTCATGTTAAGAAAAAAAACTTTAAATTTACACATTTTTATATAAGGCCGGCTCTGCATATATATATAGGTATGCTCAAGGAACTACAGAACTGAAGCCTATAGTTTTCTTCAAATTTTAAAACAGAAGAAAGATTTATAGACAAACATATAAAGCTCTAAAGTTTGAAAAAGCACAGGTGATCAGGGTTCTTCGTACTTATCTAAGTATGTGAACCTGGCCTAATAACAAAAAACATAAAAAGAGTGTTCAAAATGAACTTGGCTTTTATTATTATTTTACATGATTTCTGTGCAGGCAGTACAAAACGGTTTCAAGAAAATAAGCATCATCTTATAAATAATTCTACAATCTCTTCCAACCTTGATACTTTAATTATTTTATTGCAGAATAAATTGTACTTTTAAGAAAATGAAAAAGTTTATTTTGAAAACTGCAAAACAATACAATTTTCAGGGTAATAACGACAAACAAGGACTTAAATTCTAATAAAACTGTAACCGTTAGCTTCCACGTTTCTAAACTTAGGAAGCGGACTTTCATTAACTTTAACGAGGAAATTGTAATACACCGACATTAGGAAACTTTTTGTACATGAATTTTTTTTGCACATTTGCTACTTACTCTGCGCCATTTAATTCTTTAGTCGCAGAATTAATTAAAGATACTTATAATTAAAGTTGGAATAATGAATAATTATTAATATATGAATATGAATTATGTTGAAAAGTGAATTATAGGGTTGCCAAATTAATTTGTTTGATTTGCTATTTAAAAACACGCAAATATCTTGGGAATTTATTCCTCCTAAATGACTTAATCCGATTGGCAGAAACCGTTTAACCAGGCGAAAGGAATCAAACGACACGTCCTGCCCATCATTATAATGCCGCCCCGGTCCAATTCAATTGATATTTCACACTTGATTAACCAAAATTGATTAGTAAATTCGCTATGATACCGAAATAACTAGCAAATCAGATGGTCTAATGCATCAATTTGACATTAGTTTAGTATTACGTGCGCAGGGCCGAGGGAATTTCTATGTTGCGGCTTTACAATTCCGATGTTTGTTGCAGAACGAACCGGACACATTTCAGCAAGCCTGAAAAGTTTCTAACAGCGTAATTAAATTACCTCGAACCACTATAGTCGTTTTACGCTAATTAAAAAAGAAACTATTTGCGGGTGATATTTTCTCATCTATATTTACTTGCGGAAATTACTATAAAATTATAATAAAATTTTTAACAATGTGTTTAAACTTCGAAATAAAGACGGAACTGTATTGAACAACGATTATTATCGCAGGTTATTGGAATATATTCCTGTAAAGAGATTCAAGAAATTTAAACTTTCCAAACTATATAACGATCTTAACAGAACTTAAACTATGATTTCACGAGTGACAATACTCTTCTCATCTATATCGAGCTTGTCAACAGCACAATTTTATAGTTTCATCTGTATTGTTCATTGTGTTTTAAGCGTCGAAAGTGTCAAATGTCGTACGTGCGCGATGGAACATTTTGCAAGAAGAATTAATAAAAAAATCCCAATAAACGGTGCTTATAGAATGACATGGCTTTGTTTCTTGATTTTAATATACGTAAGTAGTCTTCTAAAAATCAAATTTATGTAATAAGCAAATAATTTTTATTTGAAATCAATATTAACCTCGAAGCAAAGATAAAAATTATGTAAAAGATGAGAGACGTCCTAATTATTACTTTATGATGTCTTTGTGTCTAGTGCACAAAACGCTGAAGGATCGTAAAAAGCGAATTAGAGTAGACTATCTAGATTCTATTTAAACGAGTGAAGAGTAATAATTCGGTTCGGAATATTTTTACCGCTGTGGAATTTCTTAATTAAAATCCACAGCGAATTTCTCTAAGTCGAAAATTATTCGAAGAATTTTACAAAATCTCCATATACAGTACAAAATGATTTTTACTGTTTTAGTAACTTACGTAAAACAAGTTGTACAACTTAAATCGTTTCTAACGAACATACAAGTGTTCAGATAAAATTAATTAATTAAATGCAGCCGTCCAGTCTCAGATGGACCTTATTAAAAAAATAGTGTTTAAACTAATTCTCATGTACTGGTAAACTTAAGTGGGGGATTACAATGAATGCTGAATACTCTTTGAATGCCTTTAAAGTCTTTAAATTTTTCTGTCTTAAGGTAACTTCACAAGAGGCATTTGTTTTCAAGTAAGTTATCGTAGCGTTCTATTGCTTATAGTAATCACTTCAGTATTTTTCAATTGTACAGTTAGTAATAACCTTAAAATATTTATGTGGTACATATTGTCATCTAAATATCACTAAGGAGTTAACCATGAAAAAATCGCTTGATAGAACAGGTTCCAATTTAAGAAATTAGATATACTCTACTCTTTGCGATAAACTGGATAAGCGACTTACACCAGGAAGTTACTCGTCACGGAAAATTACTGCAACAAATCCTTTGCAAAAATTGCTTCTTGAAAAGTGACCTTTGCGCTGTATTAGGTAACAGAATTTCTTTTTAAATGGTCATTGATACCGTTATGGCTGGTACACACACTCCATATGGTTTTGCTTGAACGTTTTAAAATAAGTGCAAGACGGAACCTAGTAGGACCACATACACTCTCCCTTTCCACGACAGCCATAATAAAAAAGGAAAGAAAAATCTAATTTTCGTAAACACTGGTCAAAACAATGGTTATTGAACAGAATCGAATTTACTGATTGAATTAAAGCTAGAATGTCGTGTGCAACATTTTTAAATTTTTATCTGAGTACTCGGCCGACTTTATTTTCCATAAACAGTCATTTGCTTGATATAAATTAATAAATTCAGTGAGAAAGTCTTGCGACATTAACCTTAGGTCGGTAATTTTTACAGGAGGGTTGGAAAACCAGTATGAGAATCCCCCTACATCGTCCTTCTTATCTATCGATAAGACGGAACAGGCAAAGAAAAATCCAAAAGATGTTTGCGCTCATGCAAAACCATTGACGGAACTCGCGGGCAAAGTTGGCCGACTTGACCACACACACACACACACACTCCGTCTTGCATTCAAGCAAAACCACATGCAAAAAGGAGAGCGTATGCCAGCATTTACACTAATTAGTACCAGGTCTTTCTGTCTCGGATAATATTCTTTCTGTCCTTGAATTTTCACATGCAAAATATTTCGGAAAGGGTGGGTTGGTTATACGATAAGAGAAACAAAAAAGTGTGGCTAAAACGTATCCTTAAAAATATATCTCAGTTAAAATGGAAGTGTCCGTAATCCTAGTAGACCATGATCTTATTGAATATCATGTAGCGTTTTCTCCTTCATTATTTCTGGTCACTACTATCAAATGGAGCAATTCACCGAGATTAAACATACTGTGTGCTTAATGTTGAATAATTTTTATACCATACACTCTCTTATATGTTTAAGCATTTCTGAGTATTATGCACTACTCGACATTAATTTTATATTCTTTGCAATATTTGTTCACTGAGTAGTTAATAAGCACAAATGCCTTCAAATGGCGTCACAAATAAAAATTAAGCGAATTAAAATCAGATGACCATCTGGGTCGTAAGTTTTAGAATCTATATTTTTCAAAGCGAAAAAAATATGGTTCCTTACCATCAGTCCAACTTTACCGACACGACCTCTATATAAATTTCAATTATCTCAATTGTTTCATTCCATAGCGATTTACTTTTGAATTATTTAAGTTTACAATATCTTATTGGTTTTATCTTATACATATTGATTGAAATGTTTCTCCTAAGTTTTGTTCTCTTCAAACTATTTGATAATTCTTTATTGTTTATGTAACAATGACTAATTCATTCTGAGTAACACATGATATCGGGCCACAAAAATATTCACAAATGTTTGAGATTTGAAGTGTTTTCATGTTGTAGTGCTTTATTTGTTTACCTGTCAAAGCAGGTGTTCATGGGGTCGTAGTTAATCCCTTTTTATACAATTAGCACGGAATAATTTACTTCAGTGATTTGCGAACATTTCTCAAGTAGTTACTTTGGAGTTCGTATTTCAGCTGATGTGAATACTGTTTAAAGGTCAAGTTGACGCCCAACGCCGTTTCGTTCACTTGCTACTCTACTTTAACCAGAGACATAACATTCTGCTTGGTCTAACATAAAAATGAAGTTCTGTATTTTTTTCCTATTTTATTTTAAATGAACATAATAACGATTAAAATGTAATTTCAATCATCTGAATTTTTGTTTTTACGGTTTTCGATTGTTATCGTTAGTATTACGTTTATATGAAAAGAATATCTGTAATTTAATGTTACACAGTTGCAAAAAAATGCATCCATACTACCATTCTAATTAAGCGCGAGCGGAAAAAAATTAATTCGTAGAGCTTAATTACATCCGACATTTATGGCGGTAAAGTTTTAATAAAAACCCGCGATGAGTGCGAAGATAAATCCGGCGCCCCGGCGGCAGTTAATTTCGCATTAATTTTTCTATCGGCCGTAATTAATATTTTAATTAATCAAGTTTTAAGTGTACGAGGCGGTCGACGCTCTTGACGCAGCGCTTCGATTACAACCAGCCGAAGTTAATCCTGGCTCGTGTCAGAGGTCGCTGGCGTTGCGGTTGCCCAGGACTATGCAGGCGCAACATGCAGGAGCGATATCAAATCTCCCGACGCTCGCAACAAGCTTTGCATTTTAAACTATTAATTTGGATTACTTTGCCGTATATTGAACGATATTCTATTAGATAAAGGAATTACCTATGCAGAAAAGGGACATCTTGCATGTAAAATAGATTTGTTTTTATGATCCTGCATTCAAAGGAAACTTAAAATATAAACAACAACTAAACATGATAGTAGAGATAACTATCTCAATGTTTATATGCTGAAACATAGATTTTAAATCAGTAGTCATTGTAACAGGAAGCAAATCTTAATGATTTACATTTTGATGCATATTGAACGTAAATGGGCATTAATTTAGCACTGCAAAATTAATAATATAAATTATTCGGGATTATTATTACTATTGCATCAATTAAATCTAATTGGACGTTCAACTCTATTCCTTAAGCATCCTACCATTTTTCGTCGAAAATCTCATCTTTACATTTTGAATTCTTCTTTTTTGCTCCTTTGTTAGCTAGCATTCGTCCATTTTTCATATCCATATTTATATGATCTTTGACATTTATTGTGGTCATCATTATTAAACGTGTTTCACATTATAATTTCAAAGAGATTTGTTCTCATAGTGATCATATCTATTTTTAAGTTATTTGATGACTTATTATATGAAGGAGTTACAATGAGCTTTGATTAAATAGTATATCTCTTTGATTAAATAGTATATCTCTTGGTAACAATATATCACAATTAGGTAATAAATATGGTTGATATATATGTCTGAGTTACGCCGAGGTTTATGTGTAGGATACTTGAAGATTCTTAGAGAATATTTGAAAGAATTCATAATTTTAACAATTTTTTATTCGTACATTCGGCATGGTTCTTGCATTTGATTACTGTCGATGTGTCTTGAGAATCCAGACGAATTTTTCAATCGATATGTCTTCTGTACAGGGTGAGTCGAAATAGAAAGAAATATTTTAAAGGGCAGTAGAATCATAAAAATAGTTTATATTTCTTTTCCATACATTTCCCCAAGCTAATAGAGGTTGTCGGGGAGGGGTGTTTGGCGACTTTGATATTATTTTCCTTGAGTATTCGGTATGGTTAAAATCATTGTGTTTGAGATACGGTTTTTAAACATAAATCTATTTTCTATCTTCTTTCTTCTAAAATATCTGCAAAATGAATCGCCAGAACTGAAATATTTCCTTTTTGATAAAAGTGAAATTACAGGCATTATTAGACTACATCATAACACGAGTAGTAAACATAAAATCCTTGGTTGATGTAATCTCAGCGGACGAGTCAGTAAATCAATTTATTTTATACAGCAAGTGGGGTTGTGATGGTTCCTCATGTCAAAGTGAGTACAAACTAATTATTTCTATGAAAGCGCGTTAATATCTGATGCAAACTTGTTCATTTCTTCTTGCGTTCCACTTCGACTAATCAACAAAATGTCCAAAAAAATTATATGGCAAAACACAGCCCCATCATCTGTACAATTTTGTAGACCCTTTCTTATGGAATTTTCTAATGAAACACTAGACAACACGAGAATAGTTTGTCAATGAAATAGAGTCCCTCTCTAGCACCGTCATCTATTTAGATAAGAGGAAAAGATGTATCCGTAAAACATGAACATTTTCTGACTGATTGACGGAAAAGTTACATAGGTATTAACAGAAATACCCTCTAGTTCTACATGCATTGTTTGTCTGGCTAAACCCAAAGAAATAAATGATCTTGAACGTGTCAAACTGAGAATAGAAAGAGAAGAGACTTTCAAATTTGGACTATCTACGTTACATGCTTAGATTCGCTGCATGGAATTTATTCTTCACATTTCATATAATTTAGCATTTGAAAAATGGTCAGCAACTACTGAAGAACATAAGCGAGAAAAACAAATTAAAAAACATCGTGTCCAGGAAAAATTTTGAAATGAAATGGGTTTAATTATCGACAAACCTCGACCAGCTAGCGGGAAAAGTAACGATGGTAATACTGCGGAAAGATTTTTTGCAACTCCTGAATATATATCTGCCATTACTGGAATTGATGAAGAGCTTATAAAGAGATTTTATATTATTTGACAAACTATGGCATGTGGACAACGAATAAATACAGAAAAGATTGGAGACTATGCTTTTAAGGCCGCAAAATTATTTATAAACAAATACAAATGATATGTATTATATGCCTTCATCTGTTCATAAAATTTTAACTCACGGAGCGAATATTATTCGATATCACACAATTTTACCTCTTGGACAACTTTCTGAAGATGCACAGACGTGTCGAAATAAAAATTACAAAGATTACAAATTGCACCATGCCAGAAAATGTTCTCGATCTGCCACTAATAAAGACATTTTCCACAATTTGCTTTACCTTCGGTAAAAAAAGTAATGGAACTTGATGAAGAAGCTGTACAACTGTTGGAATGATTACCATTATTTTTTTGTATACATAATTATAATAATTTTCCATATCACTCAGATTCTTTATATGTATGTACTTTATTTGTGACAAACTCTTTTTAATAAACATATACAATATCTACTTGCTGTATTAGTACTTTCCACTTTTCTGTGTAAATTTAATTTCCATTTTAATTATAACATCTTTGATGCGTGCAAAAACTATTATAATTATATAAACCAATTATATAACATGTATAATAAGTAAACAAGAATTAAAAAAAATACTTCGCAGACATAAACCGTATGGTTTTCTTGATCAACATACCAAATTTTATTAACATTAGTCAGTAAATGAAAAAGTTACAGATTTTTGAGACAAGAAAGCGCTGTTCGCCTCATAGTGCATCGCCTAGAGTGGTTTTATTTTAGATATTGAATTAAAAAATCAAATTTGTATTCATAAATGTATTCGTTTGAGGATTTATCGTTTTGCAGCAGTTGTAGAGAAAAGAAAGGCAATGCACAAACATAATAAGCATTATTATTAGGTATTAAATTAATTAATTAATCAAATAAAATTTAAAAAAATAGAAGCCATTATTTTATCAAACAGCTGATTCTAGACAGCACAAGTTATTTTGCAATTTGAAGCAGTAATTAGTTACAGTCCATTTTTTTATTATATGCCGATGGATCGATCGATGAGTTTAAGAACTTTTATGTATGGTGTTTCATAAGTGGCACCAAAGATGAGAGAAATGAAATTTTAAACAATTTTTGTCATATAAATATAGATCCGATTATTTCTCCTGTACTTATTAAAGCTTCAAGTTCTTAGGTGGAAATGACTTGATTACTAGCCCTGTAGATAAGACGTCGGCGCGGCAAGTTGAATTTTGCAAGTGGCTATTGCAGCAAATTAATCTGGACCTTGTTTTCAATACGAGCTATTTGGACTGATGAAAGTCAATTCCGTAGGGACACTGTAGCTAATGTGATCAGACAATCCTCATGTTGTACGAAGAACAAGACTTCAAAACAGATTTTCAATCAATATGAGGACAGGATTTTTATTTTCATTTGCTTCCAATTCAAATTTTGTCTAATCATCTAAGAGGAAACGGATACTCGAGGATACTGTAGCTAAATTTATTAAATCGTATTTGGTACCAACTTGACGATGCCCCGCCCCATCGTCCAAGAGAAGTAACCGAATTGTTAAATATATTTTTTTTTAATCAATGAGTTGGATTAAACCAGTTTTGGCCATCAAGATTTTCTGATCTAAATTCCTTGGATCTCCATTTATGAGGAGACTTAAAGAAATTAATTTAGCTTTCGCTAAAGTCCTAAACGGAAATTTTCTATTTACGAGTTTATTAATCGATGTTAAGTTTGTATTGCAGCTGGAGGAGGTGTTTTTGAACATTTACTTTAAACAAATACTAAAGTAACACGTATGTATTACAGTCAGTAGTCATATTAATAAAATTTATGTGTAATAGATTTAAGCTGCCGTAACTAGTAAATGTAAACATATACCAATAATTATCTGTAATATTTTTAGTTGGCAGTAACTGTGGATTAAAGATTTAAAAAATAAAATTTATTAATTTGCAAATATTAATATTAATTAGCTCCATACTGTTTCCAATTAATTATAATAATAACTCAGTCAAGGACCGACAGTTGAAAATTGAATTTTGATTTTAAATTAATTTGGACCGAAACTTTGCTAATTTAGAATTAAAATATAATAATAATAAGAACCGAGCAGTAGATAGAATAAGGTAATTTCCAATTTGAATCCTGCGATAATTTCACCTTCCAGGAAGCTCGAACACATTCCATTAGAGGATGAAGAAATCGACATTCTTAAAAGTGCAACGGACAATGTAGGTGAAAATAAGGAAAGAGTTTCTACATGTAACTCCCACAAATGTTAAGTGATTCCCAGGAAATCACGATTTAATATGAAAATGTAGGTCACAGTGACGATTTTGCATTAGGTAAATGGCAAGTTACAATCATGCAAAGCAAGTAGTTAAGCAAGAAAAAGGTAATACTTATGAAACAAATAAAAAAATTTGAATAAAAAAGGATGTAAATCCAGCAAAACAATTAAAAACAAATATCACCATATTCGTGAACTTTCGATTTTATTAAAGTAAATTTGCAAAAGATGAAATATATACACATATTGAAATTTTGCAATTATATGCATTATCTGTAGCATACTCTTTCCCATTTTATGGTATGGTATAATTAAAAAGATAGTTCAACATCCCTTAAAGGCGTCAAAGTTTGCAAAACAACCGGGTGAATTTTTAAAGATTTCACTATTGTATATTGTATACACAATAGTAACTAAACTAAATGGTTGTAATACCTCTACTTAATTAATTCTTAAGAAATTTCTGCAGAAAAATGAGAGAGAGAAAAATGAGAATCTACAAGAAACTGCTAGAAAGCGTTGCTTTGATTATTATCCATGAAAACAGAATTTTATCGTACTTCGGGGAAAACCTCGTTTTCACTCGCTTTCAGTTGCTTTAGAAATAAGTAGTATTCAAAGCGATGCTTTAAAGTGCAACTAAAGCACTTTAAGTGGACACTAAATTAAACATCACACCCACTAAAGAATTTCTATTTAATTAAACACTAGTAATTTGTGTCTATTTTCGTTTAGTTCTGTCTGTATCTTCAAATTTTAACAGCTCTGTGACATTAAAGGATAAAAAAAAGGTATTGGAATATTTTCGGGCGAGGATTAAATCAAATCGTCCGAAATAATTTTTCACAAACGCCGTATTATATGCGTAGTATCGTATGCGAGCTGCTTTGAAAACAGAAAATATTTGATTACGGTATTTTAAAGAGAAATTCAATAACTGAAACGCAGCTACGATTTTAAAAATAAAATTCATTGATGCCGTAACAAAGCTGAATGAAATGAAAAGCCATCGAAACGTATTTTTTTTTTATTTACATCACGGTTGCGTTGTAAAAACTCTGCTTTTTGTGTATGTATTGGATAAACATAATATGGAAAGTAGAATATAAAAGCCTAAAAGTGAATTTTTGTGAACGTAGTTGACGATTGGATATTAAATTAGGGGCTTTGAAAAAATTGAATAATATAATTGAATTTTCACATTTTTTGTCAACTGTTTTAAATTATAATTCGGTCGTCCATTATGATTAGCGTGAATTGGTCTGTAAAAATTATCTAGAAGCATATACATTATAACGATATTCATATATGTTGCTGAAATGCAGAAAGCAATAAAACCGTCCTTTGTGAGTTGTGACATTTTTTGATCATAGATGAATATGAATCAAGCTTTACAAACTCTAAGCCATTTGGGTATTGCGTCTTGTAAACGATCACTTCCTTAAAGGCCAACATCACAATAACGATGTTGATAAGTGCAACTGCGGAGCACATTTGGCTGCACTGAACATGAACGTCGCCGAAGTTCCCTGTTCGTCAAAAAAAAAGTGGGCGCTTTCAGCTTCAAAGGATTGCGTAATAGGATTTCCACATTTACGTTCCAGCCAAAGAAGCTTGTTTATTCCTTTAAAGAGGACGGAACGCGATGCGTAATTTAGGCAAATCGTGCCGCTACAGTTTATTTGAAGATATGTAATATAATTTCTGTATACGTGCGCCACTCGACTAAATTAAGATCCAAAAAAAGTACGAGCTTTTAAGGTTATTAAATAATCGAAACACAGTTATCGCAATGAAAAAAATCAACTCTCATAATAAGAGAAAAAAATTCCTTTAATCGCTGATCTTTATTCCTTAGAGATCTAATTTGCGAATCGAGTAAAATAATTAGAAACGCATAACATATTTTAGAATGGAGAAAGAAGAAGATGGGTCAAGAAAAGTTGAGATTAATGAGAAGTAATGAAGATTTGAGAAATAAAGAAAGCCTCAATAGGTCGGCTTGCTCGTTAGGTGCTGCCAATTGAAGAAGAATGAAAAATTCTGTATTACAAGGAAATTTATGATTACCTTATTGAATTAAAAAAAATAATATTCTCACAAATGGACCAGAATAGCAAGTTTCTTAACAAACATCGTAAGTATTAAAAACAGGTGAAATCAATTGAGTTAATCTAGAGAGAGAGAGAGAACCCGAGAACCGAAGAGCAGTCATCAACGTCGGCCGTGAAAGCCTGAAGACTATATTCGTCGGTTATAATTCAGAATCTGAAATTAAATTAACAATTCTGAATTACATTTGATAATTTCTGAAATAAAGTTCTTCTTTTCTGAATTACAATTGGAAATGGTGTAGTCATGACTCGTACGTTGCTTAGCAACCAATGAAGCACGTCACGATGACAGATGTCAAAATGACAGATATCAGAAATGTCAAATTGACAGGGTCAAAATGATAGATGTTAGAAACGTCAAAACGACAGACATCAAGAAACATCAGATTGACGTCAGGCAATAGTTATGTTCAATGAGATCAAAACTTAGTTTGCTTAGTTTTACAGGCAGCAAACAACGTCAAATTTAGATGTTATTGAACGACATAACTCGAAAATTTCTGACAGGTTTCCAATCTTTTTCTAAATAGATAAACAAGATTGCTGCTCATTTTCTAAATAATATTTAAAAAGTATTTTATATTAATCTAATAATCTGTTTTCACAATTTGTGATACACAAGACAACACTCACGGTGAGAAAACAGGATTATATTAACAATATTAAAATAAAAAGTACATTTCCCGCGCAATACTGTTGCTGCTATATATTGTTTTTATCGTTCATACGTTTATTTCAATTATTAATTATTCAATTTGTTGTTAAAGTTCAAGTTGTGTTGAATAAAATTATATACGAACACGCCCACATAATCATACAAGCTTCAAAAATAAAGAATTGAACATTCTGAAATCTGTAACATTGACTGTAAAGAATAAAACTTTCGATATGAAAAGAGAAAACTTCAATGTTCATCTGTGTATATCATTAAAATTTAAGATGTTCTTTTACGACGTACACCTAAAAACAAAGATAAATTACCTAACGTTTAAATCTCTACTAAAACTTGCAGTAATTTAGAGTAATTTTAGAGACAAGATGGCGATATTTTAACCAACATAAACAAGAATTTACGACCTCTTAAAAATTCCATTTGCGCCGCACCGTTTTTCCGCCGGAGGCGTTAAAAATTTGAGACAGCACGTTTGCGAGAAAACATCCAAAAACCTACATCTTCATTCTCTTTTTCTCTTTGCCTCGGCGCTGATAAATAAGTAGTTAATGAATCCAATTGGAAATTTATTCGGAATGAAATTTTAATTCGCCCACCGCAACAGTGGACGGCGCCGTTGTTAACGCCGAAAAACATGCCCCGTCGCATTCCCGATGGATAATGGCCTTTTAAAATAGATTTGCAACAAAATCTATCGGCCGTTAGTAATGCTTTTATTTGAGCCAACGTTCACACGGAATTAATTGTTCGCTGTTCGAAATGGGATGCGAAATTTCAGTATTGAACAAAGTTTGTGGCGACATTTTAACTATCATATTGTAAAAAAAAAATAGAAAAAATGAGAAATAAATGCATACAGGGCGTAAATGAAATGTAGCACCAAAATTATAAGGAGCTAATCTTTGGGGTGTATATGTTACTGTAAAAGCCCGAAGATTGGTGAATCTTAGATTTTACCGGAAAATTCTAGCATTTACTATAGTGAGGTGGTAAAAATATAAAAAATGCTTTCATTTCGGGCTTTTACCAAAAAATTACGGTAAATGCTGATACTTACCTGTATGTAAATTCCTTCAGGGAAATGGTGATACAAATGAAAAAAGAACTCCATAACAGTGGAAGACTGAAGCTTAAAATGAAAAAATATATAGCCGGAAACATTGTCTAAAACTCCTGACAGGACAACTCGACTATCAGCAGACTTCAAAAAGTGAAAGTGTTTCGAAAGGCTGCTAGAGAAGGACTTTAGAGTCAGGCAAATAAAATGAAGACAATTTCCTTTAAAAAGATCCAAAAACCTCTTCTTAGTCAATATATAAAGAATAATAATAACACCAGATATTGACTGCTCAAGGATCAATCTAAGATCGATAATAACTGAAGGGTATGGGGAAAAACAAATAATGTCAATTTTATTTTTTTTTGAGGTAATTACATTTCTTTGATTAGTAACTTAATGATATCGACAACTGTAAAAAATAATTAATAAATAAATAATAATTCAAGTCAAGAAACACATAAGCTTTATTAATATTTATAATGAAAAGAGGTTTACTTTCTGCTAGATAGTGCAAGATGTCAGATCCTTAAAAAATTGGATATTTCCTATTTTTCCCTCATACCTTCAACTGTTATCACAGATATTAAAGACGAAGAATTTTATTAACTTGGTACTAAGTTGGGTAAACTTAAAGCTTTGTACACCAGAAACTAATTTACCTTATGCAAAGAATTTTTTTTAAACATCGAAGTTGGTATGGAGGGAACAAGTTGTAAATAAGCTTTCTTTAGTTGGTGGACAAGGTTTTAGAAAATGCAATTGATCAAAAAAGTGTACCACCAAAATATTAATAATAACCAAATTATCAAAAATAAATCATTTCCAATGGAAACGGCGAAAGTTTCAAGGCAGAATCTGTCAGTACTTAAAAATAATTTGTTTTTGTAACGTTCTTAAACTTACGATAAATGTTCATGAGTTTTGTAAGTTCATGTTCAGCAATTTGTTGTCTACTGCTATATCTTCAGGAGTCACGATTTGAAAGTGTGTTAACATTTATGAAGCAAAAACGTTTTCGGACAAAACCTTTCACTGTATTGTGAAACATTTCGAGTAAAAACATTTTCAATGCGATTGTTTCAGTATACTTTTTGTTTAGATGTATCAATGTGTGCCCGGTCCTATTTAAAGCATTAAAGAAAACGGTCTCTAATAAAATTAATCAAAAACGTTTGGTCTGAAAAAGTTATTGCTTCATCATTGTGACTGCAGGCTAAGAAAGAAAAATATAAAATACGTTTAAAGAAGGCACATAGAATAACCAAGATTTATCAACAGTATACGTTACTAAATTTAACACAAAGTAAAATCTCCAGTGTATAATAAAAAGTTCTTTTTAGTATTTTGGTTTAGTTATTTGTGATAACCTTCGGTGTTTATCAAAACTCAAAGCGGCGTATTTTAGTATGTCGTCGTGCAAAGGTTTAATAGCGTTTGTTCATCATAAATCTGTTGGTAATTCTTTACCAACCGACGCGACGCGAGATTAAAATCACTTTCATAAATAATTTTTTTTATTATTCCCGCCACAAAATTTGTCTTTCGGTTAATAAGAAAAGTGTAATAAAAAATTTATCTGATCAGCTCCGGTCCCGTTAAGCGTTATAACCCCGGGCGAGAAACTTCAGGCACTAAAGATTTCGACCCCCATTTGCGCAGCACATGTGTCACACTCGATGGAGTTACATCGATTTCTTATATCTTTTATTATAGAGTGAAAAATGCCAGGATAACTTATAGTTACACGTCCTTCATGTTGAAAGATTTACGTTTTCTTTCATTAACTCATACGTGTTCATAATTAGGTGAAGAAAATCATGGTAAATGAAGACTAATTTCCTCGAACTCGTAGCTTCTGGTTGACGTAAATTAATTTATCTGTTCAAACAAGACAGGCAATAAGATAAGTTTCGTTCAGGTGCAGGCAGGGTTGCTGCTCCGGTTCAATCTGACAGCCATAATGTATATTCGGTCTATAAAGTTGGCCGGCCTGCCCGCAACTCGCCATAACTCAAACAGTGAGCTCCAAATCCAATCGGGATTTTCAGGTCATAACGCGTAATGCTACTACATGTACCTAAAATGTCCCCCCCCCCTCTTGTTTACACCATATTTGAAAATATCGGTAATCCACCATCCTTTCTGAAATGTTGTTCATTGTTAATTTGGGTTAATTTTACCAGAATGCATATCAAGAAATACAAAACTAAAATTTGAAATTATGTAAAAAGAAAATATCGTTTGTGGATATAATAATGATACACTGCAGTAATAAGTTCGCAATATCATGGGAAATGTTCCAGAAGAAAACGTAACAAAAAACACCCCAACATTACAAAGCGAGGGTTTGAAAAAATAAATTCTAATTTCTATATACTCGACTGCGAACCAACCCACTTCATAATATCTTTAAATCAGTGAAAATTATCACCCGCCTCATCTACTTTGTAAAATTTCGACCGCGCCGAGGAGGTGATTTTCTTGCCGAATTTTTTCCGCGCTTTAAAATATGCGGTCGGCGGACTGATTTATGTTATATATAAATTCAGGGAGAGCGCCCGCCCATTGTGGACTTGAAACTCGGTTATCTTTCCTCACGATATATTTTAGTTCTGCTGAACACAAAAGGAACAGGAGTGTATAAATGCATGTGAGTTGTTGCGGGTCAATCTCTAAATCTCCGCGATAATGTTAGGTTTTATCTCAATTATTCTTGCGCTTACGTTTTGCACCAAGTAAGCCGACTTGTAAGTTTAAACACGACAGGTATGCTTGTATCTATAATGTTAATGTTGCGTCGGTCGAATTTATATATGGCAGCTTAACACTAACAATACTCCGATAACTTAGTACTTTTTGTTCTTCTACACATTTAGACAATATAAAATATCAAAAGCCTTGATATTTGGTGAACCAATTCGAAAATAAAAAATAATCTTAAAAAGTACTAAAATTATTTTCTAAAGCTATTACAGGATTATAGCTTGTAGTAGCTTTAACCAGTTATGTGACCAATTAGGTTGGACTTGCTGGCAACAAATTTGACGCTGGGCAGAATAACTATAGGTGTGGATTCGAATCCTCCCCCCCCCCTGGCGCATATGGGTTCTGTGTGAAAGATAAATCACTTACATATGTGTCGGATTGTACGCAAATTTACGCCGGCTCCTTTGAACCGGGTTTTCTTCGTTTGCTACAGTTTGTAAGGTGAATGCCGAAGGAGAAATAACAACTGTAATACGGCCGCAGGCGCAAACGGCAATACGAGTAACTAGCCAGGACGCCTCCTTTTTGAAAACTTGGAACATGTCCGGTAGTGAAAAAAAAAGTTTTTTCAAATATTGAACTTGAATAATTGTTTGGGCCCGTACACAACGAAATATTTAAATTAAACAGAATAACCTTTAAAACGAATAGAAAGAAAAGTACGTTTTATTTGTTGTTTAAAAATATGTACAAGGTGAATTCAGATATGCTCAAATATTTTTTTTTAGGAAAATACCG
Source organism: Serrognathus titanus (assembly GCA_039766575.1). Lineage (NCBI taxonomy): Eukaryota > Metazoa > Arthropoda > Insecta > Coleoptera > Lucanidae > Serrognathus > Serrognathus titanus. The sequence continues at coordinate 26,239,574 of CM077913.1, forward strand.
CTAAAGCTTTTTTCCTGGGAAAGCTTTTGATGGCTTGTATAAATAAGTCGCGTTTTTCATTTTTATTCGGCCTACATGCTTTAAAACGTGAAACGAGGACACGTACACATGTACATGCTCACATCAAGCCGCTGACACCGTGGATGAATAATGGAAACAACAATTATTCATGACTTGTATATTGTGTTACCTACCAGGGACAGTCTGATGCGTTAATCTGAAATTAAAATATAATACGTGACGAAGACTTATTGTCAGATCCGTTTCAGTCCGGTAATCCGGAGAATGTTTAATGTATATGAAATTGCCAATTCTACACGATTATTATTGAAACTATAAGAATTTTTGTGTTTAAAACAAGACGAGTTAAAATTTTATTAAGAAACCCTAAGCTGTAATTTCATACAACATGAAACGAATAATAAGAGGGCAAGGAAGTAAGAGGGGGGAGAGGAAAAAGAGCCGTTAAGGCGGCCGAGATAACGAATTTTCTATGACCCCGGATTCTTTTCGCATTTCTATGAAATTTATGCTAAACACGAGGCGACAGGGGTTTCTGGTATTCATTATTTTAAGCACTTTCAGATTAAATTATGTCTGCAAACCGCATTTCGTTTTAATTATGGCAAACTTCACTGTTAGTTATTATAGGAACTCACATACGGGTTTTCAAATTAATTTTCTTTGTCCTCGGTCTTAATGTTATAAGAGTTTCCGCTCGCGTTAGAAGATTAAGGAACGCGTTATAGACAGACATGCACCGTATTAAGGCTGTCTTACGCTACGATTTCTTGTCTATATTTATGCATAATTTGCTTCATAAAGTTTCATTCTCAGAAGGAGTTCAGGAGGAAACTATTTGAGTTTCCCGTCATACTAAATTATTATATTATTAAAAACACCTGAATAGGAATATTACTGAGAAATAAGTAAAAGTATGATAACTTTATTGAAAAATAAAGAACACTGAAACAGCTTTTCTTTAATTAATTCTTTAATTAAATTAATGACGCTTAATGAATTTGATTACGAAATTGACTAGTATTTGACAGTTAATTAGAAATAATCGCGACAAATTGAAAATTTCTTCAAACTTCAAAATTCATACAGCACATACACATGTATCATTCTTTTGTGTAAAGGAAGTGCGACGGAAGCAATCGTAAATAACATAAAACGAATGCATCCTGTTTAACTTAAATTATAAAATAAACTTTTTTTTGTTGCAAATCGGTTTTGTGTCAAAAAGTGATCGCAGAATGTGGCGATTCAAGTTATTGATTATAAAATAAACCTTTATGCAGAAGATACAGATTTGTTTTAAACTGTTTATTCTAAGTATACAAAGTTGAAACTAACTTATATTTATACAGCGTGTTTCATTGAAGATGCTTCAAACTTGAGGGACACGTTTCTAATATTATTTCAAACAGAATATCTTAATAAAAAATTTTAATTTGGAGTCGATGCTTTTTGAAATACTGCAACGCGCAGAATCGTGAAACAAAACCGGAGATCTAAATTGCAATTATGAATGGCACACAACTACAAAAAAAAAATTATAAATCCATAAACAGCAAAGATTTTATTTTGTCCTTGACCGAAAGTTTGGTGTATTAAACTTTGCCACACGTCGAATGCAGCAGCGATGTGAAATCGTGTGGATATTTAAACTTATTTAAATTAATAGTAAATTACAAATATGGGGCTATGCAAAAATATGCATTTAGTATGTATGTTGTCGCACAATACAAATTGTTATTAAAATAAAATTTGTCGAATCTTATAAATAAAAACATTTATTTTTAGTACATTATTATTATTACAAAAATGTTCAAAAATGCCTCCTTCTTGCTGTAAACACACAATTATTCGTCGCTCCAGTGCACGGCACACATTATCCCACAGATTGTGTTCTCTGATGTGCGCAGCAGTTTCGAATATTCGGTCCTGTAATTGTTGTTGAGTGTTATTACAGGCTGACTGTAAACAAGCTCCTTCATGTAACCCCATAAAAATTGTTATTGGTTGAGAAGAAAGTGAGACAGTACTAAGAAAAGGAAATTAGTAAATTAGATTAGAAAGTCTTTAATTGGGGTAGTAAGGCGAATGAAATGTTTTGGGTAAAACCAGGTATTTGGGCGCTAAACGAACGATTTCATGAAACGGTGAATGTGATTAATAATTTTTTAAATAAGCGCAAACTACTAAATGTTTGAACAATCCTAAAATTGTTCAACTAACAATTAGAAAATTCATATTAAATGGAGAACAGAAAATAAACGATTAATTATTATTTTTATTGATTGCCAACAACCATGATGTTTTGCCGAATCGACTGGGGCGACATTCTAGAGACAATTAACCAATAAACCGATTTCGTATGTAAATGAGTAACAATCCATTTATTTTCATTTAAAGTCCAACCTAAAAATATGTGACTTTGTTTTCCCTTCAATTTTCTCTAAATTTACTCATTACAGAGAAAATTTTACAAAGAAACTTTTCTTTCCTTTCCCAACATCTACCCGCATACCATGTTTGATGCAACTTTAATGAAACACCCAGTATAATGAAAAACAGTTTGCTTAACGGTCAAGACAAAGAAGCAAATAATTAAAAAAAAGTAAAAAAAAATTAATCATACTGTATATTTATAATTAAAGGAAATTCACTTGCAAAGGTACAAAAAGCGAACGATATTTCACCAATAAAATTATTGATAGTGACAGTTGCGAAAAAAGAAAAAAATTAAAAATTTTATTGTTTGCGTAACGCATGCATTTTAAAGTGCGAATTTGCATTTTATTTTGATTGTCTCGCTAATCCTAATGGCCATAACTTCATAAAATGCAATCACTTTGTTAATTAAACCTCTGTAAAGTGATGATGGAAACACGAATATACAACAAATTACCGAGTCCCAAATAGATTTTCAAATCATTATCGGTAAATTTAAATTATATTCAAATGAACACACTGCATTTATGTGGCTTCGTTTCGCTAAACGTTCTGTTTCGATGACATCACGTATTAAGTTTCAAACAAAAAGTTTCATTTAGAATTAAACGGTTCCAGTATATGTTTATCTGTATTCAACATGTAAATCAGTTTATTTAATAAAGTATACAGTTCAGCTTTAGAAAATTATTCTTATTTACCTCAATAATACATATACTTAAATTATACAACCAATTATTAAAATTGATATACATACACGGCCAAAAACATAATTACTATTTGTTAGAATGAATCGTTCTAATAATTTGTAAATGCGACGGTGGTGCAAATTAGTACAGAGAAACCAATTTCGGGACGCTATTTTGTTTTTTTAACCTTTCAAACGCCTAAGCCGTCTTCTTTCAATAAAAACCAGCTCGGAAACTTGTATGGAACTGTTAATAACTTTTCCATCTGCGAGTGTATTTCCCCTTCATAAATTGAGGAGCAGACTGATTGCTTTCCCCTCTAGATCTCCGACATATCTCCGGGATAAATACAAACCTTTTAGCTCGGGATCCCGATACAAACTCCACCGGATTCTGCGGCTGCATTCGGAAAACGCTTTGGGATTCGATCTTGTGTACTTTTCGACTTAATTGCTTCGCGATAAAGGTGCAGTTACTTTATTGTTCTGGCACAACATGATTTCTTTTTTATAAGCGAAGTGCGCTAGCTCTCAACGAATATCATACGTAAATATGCTTGTTGTTTTATTTAAGCACCTGTAATAATTATGAAGTACAGAGAAACCTCTCCTAGGCAGACACCCACCATGCCAAGCAAACTATGTGCCTATTAGAGGTGTTAAATAATTCCACTTTTATATTTTGAAAGCAATCGCTGCTAAATTCATTACTTTATAATAACATATTGCCGTGTATCGGGCTCAAAAGAAATGAAATGAATTTTATTTTTTCGTTTAAGAATTTTCTCAAGGTCTGAAAACTCTAATTTTTGTGGGGTTGACGGCACGATACGGGGTTCCTGTATCGGGTCGCAAACGGTAATTGGCACCGGCTTGAGTTAGAATATTACATTTATGTAAATGGTGAGATAAATAAAAGTTCTTGTGAATGTGAAAGTGTATTTCAAATAATGCCTTTTTAACTCGTGAACAGGTAAGTAACACTCAGACAACGTTAAACTTGTTTATTTCTGAACGCAGCAAACTTCACACAATACACGACATGTCAAAATTAACCTTAATTCAATACATAAACAAATTCTAAAGATTTTGTGAAAAATTTTTAATATATCGTTGTGGTAACTGCAATAGGACTTATGTAGAAAAAAATGTGTTTTTTTATTACATCATTCTGGCCAATCTATTGAGCCCTACAATTTGCAATGCGTCATACCTATGAGAAATTGAGTATCCCCTCTCTTGCAATAAGACGAACTGATAGCTCCTTGAAGGAAGAACAGTTTTTTGTCCTTCCTGAAAACCTATCGTTTTTGACATCCGACCAATTGCAGTTACCACGACGATATACAAATTGAAATCAACAATTACGTAAATTATTCTCGTTATGACTGTGTTTCGATAAATGTGTAAGTGTTTTATATATAAAATTATTTAAAACGCAGCAAACACGATACAACTCGTTCTTAACTGTCCTTTTAATAATTTCCAATTTGTTTTAAGACAAAAGGAACGATAATTATTCTCGTTTCTAATGTCCTCCAACAGATTAAATGTGTAGTTATTGATATCGAAAATTTTACAAAGAACAAATTGTTATAACAAAAATTTCAAACATCAATAATTGCAACAAGTATAATTACTTACTGGAAGCAGATGATGGTTTCTGTCTAATGGACCAAAGAAGACTAAATAAATCGCGTTTGCGTCGCATTTTTTTAAGGGAAGAACTTTACAAAAACATGTCCAAAGTTAAAACATAGCCTCAAAATTGTAACTAAAATTTTTAAATTTCTGGAAATTAACTTAAGAAAACTTAAATCTAACCAAAGAAAAACAAAACTAAATTTTTTATTTTTGTATAGGGAAAGGAATTAAGCCTAACGGAGTGCGTCAATCTTAGGCATTTTGATCTTGCCCATGCGGCAGCTTCAATTCGAATTGCCGCATGTTTCCCCCCTTGTTTCTGAGGAACTCCCGTGGCAACCATTTTATGGCTTCATCCAACTCGGCAGGGTCCATAGGCAATACTGGAAGTGAATCCTTAGGAACACACGCAACCTCCCTGACGTTCCGATTGACTTCATCCGGATTTTCTGTCAGGAGTCTTGGGCCGGGTAAACTCATCAGGCTTCATGTCCATGTCGAAATCATCTCCAAACAATTCTTTAAATTTGGTCTTAAACCAGTTCTTTGTGGAAAAGCCATCGATATGTAGGAACTCCTCGGAAATAAGGTTAGGGCAATTCTAATAAATAAATCAAAAATTTTAGTCAAACAAATAAATTAAGTTCCCTTTTAGGTTCCGGCGTTCTAGAACGAGATGTATACATTTTGGAAATCAATAATTTTAAGATCAAGACGGAATTAATGGAAAACCAACTATTAACTGAAAATTGTACAATATCTGATACTAATGAAATCAGAAGTTGTCCCAATTTTTTCAGCAACGGTAGCTAATTCAAATTATTAACTCACCCCGCTCAATTTCACAAGTTGAAATTTTTTAAAAAATTTAAGAAAGTAAACAAATTTTTATGATGCATATCCTTTTTCTTTCCACCCCAGCTCAGGTAAATAACACAGCAATGTGTGTGTGTGTGCGCGCGTAAAGAGAAGTAGGACAATAATGATATTTTGATTTTGTACTTTGGGATTCCTCTAGCGTGTTGTTTGCAAGGGTAGCGGTCATGTCATGAGGTTTCCAACTGTCTAGACTGTTTTACACTATCCTATTCTTTGTACAAGATTTGGTTCAATTTCTTCAGCCACTTAAGTTATGCAGTAAACTAATTGAATTAAATGAAATCAAAAACTATCTGAAAAAATAGAACGTGTTCTACTTCCAAACCATTCTACAGCCCAAGAATTTCTTGTTTCATATAGAAATCGAAGCAAATGTATAAGAAATAGGATAGTCTAAAACGGCCTTAAAACCCAAAACGATAAAGACAATTGGCTGTCGTCTCATTCTTCCATTGAAATTATCTCTAATCGAGAAGCAAAAAAATGAATTAAATTAATTTATGATAGAAGGAGAAAAACGAACTGAAGAAAGTTGAAGTCAGTTAAAAAATTAAAAAGAAAGCAAGGCATTAGGTAATGTATTTTCCTTGCAAAAATACCTAGAGTATGAACACAAAAATAATCGTACAATTCAGACGCTCTGATTTTAAAAATGCTCCCCTGATACAAGTTTAGGTACGCAATGCTAGAATACGCATTATCCTAGCGCAGATAACATCCAACTAAAAGACGATAGAGTAGATAGAGTGCCATGGTCTTGTAAATCAAAGATTACAGATTCAAACTGAAAAAAAGTTACTTAAGTAGGAGACGTGAACATGATAAGTCCAAATTGTTCGTGTTTCAACTAATGGTTGAATTACCAACAAATAACCATTTTGAAAGCAACACCTCTGCGTCAGATTGCAACAATCTAAAAAATATTGGTAATAGTCTAAGAAACACCTTACACAATGTAAAGTTAACAATTTCTCGTGAACTGAAGGAAGTGGTTAAGAAAATATAAATAATTTTAAGATCAAGACGGAATTAACGGAAAACCAACTATTAACTGAAAATTGTACAATATCTGATACTAATGAAATCAGGAGTTGCCGCAATTTTTTCAGCAACGGTAGCTAATTCAAATTATTAACTCACCCCGCTTAATTCTTTTATCTACTAACTTTACCTTCCTCTACCTCTGGCAGCCATTTTTAATCTTCTCTTTTATTTTCTTGAATTATTGTAACTTTCGATCGAGTTCTCCTTAAGTGGTCCACTTTTTTATGTTACTTATCGTAATATTTTTATTAGTTTGAATCGCGACATCCTGCGATCACTTTATGACACAACTTTGTATAGGAAATTATAAATTGCAGCTAGTTTGCTACCTAATAAGTCATCCCATACTAGAGATGCTTATTTGTAAAGAACTGAAACAACCTGTTCCAATTCCAAAAAAAATTCCTGTTCCAAATAATGGAACAGGTGCAATCTGGAACAGCTTTTGTGGAAAATGACACACTGCTCTGAGCAAGTGATTCGTTGGTCTTATTCTGCATAGAGGTACAAACACGGATGTTGATGATACGGTTTTAGGCAACTGGCGGCTGGAGTCGGACAAGAGTATAAAATTACCTATTTAATTAAATTTATGATGCGGATTTAAGACTGATGAGCACATAATCGAAATCAACATATACAATTTCTGTATCATTACATCAGTATTGAAGAATATTTAATGAATAATTTTGAAATCGTAAAAATAAATAAATAAAAAGGATAAATATTATTTTATTTCAATATAATTTCAACATATGGGCATGAAAGTAAGAAGAAATTTTAAGAATGGCCTGCAAATACTATCGGGGGTTTCTAAAATTGGTTATGTTAATTAAATTAGTAATATTTAGCTAGTTTACTTACAAAATTAAGAAAGAATTCAAAATTTAAATTTCTCGCCGCCAGCAATAATAAGATCCCAACTATTTATGCGTAAAAGCGTAACCCGCCACAAGCGGCCAGCAATAATAAGATCCCAACTATTTATGCGTAAAAGAGTAAACCGCCACAAGCAGCAACACTATAAAATAACCAACAAATGTGACATTTATTGTTTAATTTTTATTTTTCGACTACAACGTGATTGGTGTGTGTGTGTGTGTAATTTTTATATCCAAGTAGAAAATTTAAATTATAATTTTTTTAAAGAATTAAATCCTAAATTGTGAGGTAAGATTTAAATTATCCGAAAATGTAGTAAGTTTTAAACTTAACTTTATTATAGGTGGTGCATAAAAATAACCAACCTTATAACAATGGATAAATTAATGAAACATAAAACTTCTGCTATTTGGAATTTTTTTACTCCAGAGGACAATACTAAAGCGACATATAACTTTTGCAACAAACACTTAATTATAAATCCTCGGTATCAAATCTGAAGTGGCATATTGAAAGAAAACACCCCACGATTAATAATCAGACATATCAGTGCACACTTCAACTTCAGCATCATGTAAACTCTCAAGTTTACCTTCAACTTCGACCGCAAGTACACACCAAACTTCAAGTTAATTTTCAACTTCACACCAAATTTCATGTATTCCTTTAACCTCGAGCATGAGCGAACCCTCAACTTCAAGCTGCGTCCAAACTTCGGTTTCAAATCAAATCTCTTTCAATAATGCTAGTAATTATGGTGACCATACTAATCAGACCATATTACAAAATCCCAGCAAAAAAATTAAATTAATTCAGGGAACAATTACAGTTCCAAAAAAGTTTGGACTTCAGTATAAAAAAAAGTTGACGACTTAATACTTCAATTGATAACAACCGATTTTCAGCCATTTTCAATAGTTCAGGATAAAGCGTTCAAGAAATTACTGCTTGAACTATTTCCAGCATATGAATTACCTAGTCGCAAAACAATTTCCAATGCGTTACTTCCTGCTAAATATGAAGAAATTCATAATAAAACAAAAAATATGCTTAAAGAGGATGATGTACAATCAATAACTATTACAACTGATTGCTGGACTTCATGTAACGGTGAAGGTTTCGTTGGCGTGACAGCTCATTATGTAGTAAGTGCTTACAAGTCACACCAGTGAAAATTTAGGAAATGAACGAATCATGGTAGAGTGGAATTTATTAAACAAAGTTTTACTAGCAGTTTCAGACAATGCTGCTAATATAAAAAAAAAATCATTAGCAATTTAAACTGGAAACATTTGGGATGTATGGCCCATACCATAAATTTAATTGTAAGAGATAGTTTAAATTTGGAAACCATTGAAACAGTTATAAATAAAGTGAAAGACATTGTAGCATATTTCAAGCGAAGCAGTACAGCAAAATATAAATTAGATAATTTTCAGAAGCAAAAAAACTTGCAACCAAAAAAATTGAAACAAGCGTTTCCCACTCGGTGGAACGCAATATATTATATGCTTCAACGAATGTTTGAACTACGGGAAGAAGTAACGGCGGCCTTGGCTGTTATAGCAAAAACTGATTTGCCTTTTCTGTCAACAGAAGATTTTAAGTAGCAAAAGAATTGATAAAAGTTTTAGCTCCTATGGAAGTCGTGACAAGAAATATGTCTGGAGAACTTTATGTAACCCTGTCTTCGGTAATAATAATTGTATGGAGACAAGACATATATTCAAATACGAAAACAGAAGATTTTTTAGCTCCAACAAAACAAGTAATTAGTGCAATTTGCAATGGAATCGCTGTCAGATTGGGAAATATGGAATCTAGTAACACTTTAGTAGTAGCAACGTTTTTAGACCCCTGATATAAAAACTGTTTTTTACTAATGAAACTACGGCTGATAGAGCAAAAATAATTATGATAAATTTGTTAATAACATATAATGAACGACATCGTGATATGAACGAAGAAATTCAGGAAGGAACTAAAAATTCAGTTGCAGCTGTATGGGAGCCATACAAGGCGGCCAAGTCAAAACATATTGAAAGTTTTAAAAAATTTTGGTACTGACGAGGCCCCAAATAGGGCCTAAACAGCTGTACAGAGGATGCTCGAGTAATCCATTGCAATCAAAATCAATTTACAACAAAATTTTGTAACATTTTTACTATAGATTTTCTTTTCACTTAGGTATCTCTGTTCTTTTTTATCCTTTTTTTCGTTTCTATTGTTTGTAATTAATTTTCTTAACCAAACGAATTTTCTTCTTATTTCCCTATCTCTGCCCTTGTCTTCCTAATTAATTTCATATTTAGAATTAACCATCATTTCCAGACATAAAATAAAAGCACAAATAAAAAGACGACGAGGAATTTATGGACTTCTTTATTGATTTTGTTTCAGCGGGAATTTACACGCATTTTATGATTCTTCAAACAATACCACAAGCAAGAAGTCGCGCCTGTAGATGATTTCACCAAGATCTGAGAAGGCTGGTGTTATTAGAGTGGATTTTTGCCTGAGAACATAAAATACGTTTGGAAATCATATGCAGAAGTCGACAACAATGCATTCCGATGAGTTCCCCGGGGTGAAGTAATCATAAGCGTTAGTTGTAAACGGGACTGTATTATACCAAGCACCTGCTTTAATCTCTCGGTTATCTGATATGTAAATGAGTCCTCCAAATCTCACCGTAGAACGTGAAGTCCTGATCCAGATATACAAATGCGCGCACATCGAACCTTTATGCTCCACACGGCCGCACACGCCGTGTTTATTATTCATTAAAATTATACGCATTTTGACTAAGTTGTTTACCCTCCAGCCGTGG